>CM042164.1:54108675-54128675 GCA_023376005.1 Doryteuthis pealeii
ATATGAAATGCCTAATTTTAAGTTTCAAATTTCATATTTTTAGATTCTAAAAAAAAATATTTATTTAATAACTACTTTAGTTTATTATCGTTATCTAATCATTTTTGTAGAAACCCTCTATTAAAAATTTAGGCCCACCCTCCTTTTAAACAGAACAAATATCTATGTATAGATATTTGTATCAATTAAATTGAAAAGAGTAAAAAAAAGATCTACAAAAATTATTTTTTTAGTTTTTATTTTACATTTTATTTTCTGATTTTCGGTATTTATTTTCTACCAGGATAGCTCCCTTAAATTTTTTCTATTTACACCTTTAATCTTTTGTCTAGACCAAGGAGATTGTTATTTTAGCCTCTGAGACAGAGCGCCACACCTACCATCAGCTCCTCACTTTACCGACAGATCTCTGCAGTTTTCAAAATCACACATGGAATGAAGCAGTGCAAAACATATCAGCTATCACTGCAGGTACCTAGCGCGGTTACTAACTGCTTCAGTCATGTGATATACCAACCGCTACGTAGCCAGTGTGAAAATATCACAAAACTTTTAACTCACACAAGTAAGGAAAGTTTAGAGCAGATATACTGTATATTTAATAAATAAAAGACATTAAGATATTTCTTCCCATTCATAAATTATCTATAAACTCAAACGTTTTTAAATTTTTTACAAACACAGAGGGGTCAGTAAATTAGTTATTATCCCAAAGAATTATATATATATATATATATATATATATATATATACACACACACACATGCTGATAGGTACGTGTCCTGCATCCCTGACGCACAAAAATCTAAAAGGACGCAGTAAAATCATATCCATGCGTCCCAGTGTCTTTCTTTTTTCTTCCTTCACCATTTCAAGTTAACTGTAAATACATTCCAATAGTTTCTTAGAAACAAATTACACAGGATGGGTTAAAAGGTAGGAGTTAGATGGCTTTAGTTGTTTCCCCAGATCATAAACAAAACCCCTACAATCTATTAAGAAACTTTAGTTGGGACCCATAAATTCTCCCAAGGACTCATTCAAAGGAAATATCAGAAAGAATCAAAAAGCTATCAGCATCACTGTGTGTGTATATATACATATATATATGCACACACACTATGGCTTCCTTATGTACATGATTTAATTATTTTTGTATGCATAATGATGATCAAGTTAAGCTACCAGACCATTACTAGGGAATTTAATTCCCATTAAGTGCTCCATACTACTGGCCTTGTGTCATACTGTTGTAACAAGAGTATCAGAGTCAACAGAAAAATAATAGGAAGAAAAATAAGTATTAAGGGTAGGGAAAAGGTTTACTAAGATACAAAGTGAACAGAGCAATCGGCAATTGCTAGGTTGAATTAGCAAGTTCTGTAAGCTCTCATTGTTTCTCCCCTCTGATGTTTCGTCAGATATTATTTATAGGAAAAACACATGATTTCATTCTCATTATTTAGGTACTATATGACATACACCTAAAACTAAACTTACAGTCCACAACAAAATTGAGGCTTATTTTAAGTTTTACTCAGTAATTTTTACAGCTAGTTTAAACCCATTATATCATTGAATAGAGCTGGTTGAAATCTTTCTTTTTCCCATAGAATATATTTTTCTCTGCATCCACTCGTTAAAACTATATTTATTCCCAACAGCATCAAAGCATGGTGTAAAAAAAACAAAAACACTTCAATAGTGTTGTAGACCAAGGGTCACCAAACTACAGATTCGGCCTGTGAAGGTATTTTATCAGGCCGCTGTCAGTACTTGAATTTGTTTGTTAAAGTATTTGAAAAAAATTCACTTGATTGGAACTGGCAATTCCAAACCAAACATTGACGATATCTTGAAAGGCAAACTTCAGTTTCACAAATCTCACTAAACCTTTCTGCTAATGTTGCGTTCTTTGATAATGTTTTGAAAATAAATACGCTAGTTAAATTTATTTTTGTGCATCTTACGCCACTCATCCATGAATATAAATTAGAAATATAGATTTTGTTTTGCATATTTTTCTTGGAGCTTTCATTCTGGCTAACAAGTATTGAACACAATAATAATGTGACAGCACTTGTTATCTTTTCAATTATCCGGCCCACCGAGAAAAAAGTTTGGTGATCCCTGTTGTAGACTGTTGATAAATAATGATTTTTCCAAGAGCTTAGTTTATATAAAAGAAAAAATAATGAATAGTTTTATGGCCCAATGATTCCTATATGATCGTCATCAGTTTACAAGTTTTTTTTTTTTCTTTTAAAGAATTATATATTAATACTGTTGTTCCTAAATTTTCCGCCCATTATCATCCTGCAACAACCTCTGGCTAAAAATGAGACCATCCAAATCATCCAAGATGCAATGCAAAAATGTAAATCCAGATTATCTGGTGTCGCTTAATCGCAGATTTCTTATTTGTCTGATTTAATTTTGCAGAGTTTTAAAAATGAAACATTCCAAATGGTTTTGCATCGCTTAAATGCTCAACGTAAAATTAAAATGAATTGAAAAAAAAAAAAGTTAGATGTTCATTTTATTTGTAATATTGAAATTGTAAATCATTGTTTCTGACTTAAATAACTCCTAATTTTTTTGTTTTGTTTTGTTTTATGGAAATTCCACGGGTCCCACTAGTACGCATAATTGAATAGGATGCATGGAGTTCTAATTGATTGATTGATTTTAATGGCATGTCAACCCATCTGGGATTATTTTATATCCAGAGATTAGTGAATTGTATACATTGCATGTTTATATTTACATTTTTGGTATAGTTGACCGAGTGACAGATTACATGTTGCGGACTGAGTGACAGATCATATGTTGCAGACTGAGTGACAGATCATATGTTGCGGACCGAGTGACAGATCGTATGTTGCGGACCGAGTGACAGATCATATGTTGCGGAGAGTGACAGATCATATGTTGCGGACCGAGTGACAGATTATATGTTGCGGCACTCGTAAGTCAAGGTACAAGTGTAATCTTGGTCCACTTTGTACTAAATATGATATTTATTAATTATATGAAAGCAAGTACTACTATCTTATACAAATCATTTCAACCAAATTGTGTGTTTCAAGTATTCCTATCTAATAAAAATGATTAGCAAACATTTGTATGGTTTCAAGTATCCCTATCTAGTACTAATACACACACGTTAAAATGCATATATATATATATATATATATATATATATATATATAAAAGGGTTTTGTAATTTGCTTGAAGCATTGTGTTTATATTGGTTTGTGGTTGGTTTTGAAGGCTATCATAATGCAAGTGTAAAGAAAAAAGAAGGTAACTGTGGTGTTGTTTGTTAACCTGTCACTTTATTCTCAATTCTTAATATTTCGGGATAAAAATCCCGAGAAGATTACTAGAACTGAAGTTGTTGCTAGTGGTTGTTCATTTGTTCTGTATCATGCCTTCCAAATTCTGTGTGTGTGTGTGTGGGGGGGGGTAGCTTGTTTATGTGTGTCTAAGTGTATGTGCAAGTGTTTATGCTTCTGTTCATTTGGGTTTTTTTTTGTTAATTATTATTCCAGATTTGGCTCACCCTCTAAGCCTGTTTTTTTGTTTACTAACAGTACCATCTGATCTCTTTTTTATTAATATGTGTCTGAGATTAACATTCCAGAGATCGTTTGATTGTTTATGGGTGCGGGTGTGTAAATTTACTATCAAAATCACCTGTTGTCCTGTTGTGTGTGTGTGTGCGGTGTATTTGTTATTAAGTCTGAACACTGTGTGTGTGTGTGTGTGTGTGTGTTATTTGTAGGGTGTGTGTGTTCTGTTTGCCTGTTCATATACGTTAATGTGTGTGTGTGTGTGTGTGTGTGTTTTGATTTAGAGCTTAGAATGAAATTAATTTTATTAAAAATTGTAATTATAGAGCCTGCTAGATTCTATTTTGTTTTGCTTTTTAACATTTCTTATTTGCCTTGCTCATATCAATGTATATCCAGTGTGTGTGTGTTGGATTTTAAAATGTTAGAATAAAACTAATATCTATCAAGAATATAATTATAGATTCTGCTGATTTGTTTTTAGGGGTTAAAGGTAAAAGGTAGGTTAATACTGTGATTTTCCTTTTTTTATTTTTTTAATGTTATTATTATTATTTTTTTTTTTTATTATATAACTTCAGTTCTAGTAATCTCCTGTAGATGGGATTTTTATCCTAAAATATTGAGAATAAACCACAGGTTAACAAACAACACCACAGTTACCTTCTTTTTTTCTTTACACTTGCATTGTGATAGCCTTCAAAAACAACCAGCAAACCTATATATATATATATACATGAATATGCACTCACATACACACACAAACTCAGACACAAATATATACACAAACAAAAAATATATATATATAAACAAACAAACACATAGATAAACACAAACACACCCACACACATATATATATATATATATATATATATATATACACAAAAGTTTTGAAGAAAAATATTTTGTGTGGTAATTATTTATGTTAATTTGCAACTTTCCCAACATGTGAGATGTTACAGTTCCAAAATCAACCTAGCCTATTGTCCATGCCTGAAGTGGATAAAAGCCGGAGAGAAAATCTATGAACTAATCATCCCCTTCATAATGAAAAAAGAGAAACTTAAAAGAGAGAAAGCTAACAATCAGTCATAGTTAATCAGTAAGCATTTCCTTTCACGGATTTTCAAAGATAAATCCGGACGTTGGTTAAACAAATTTATTTAATTCCTATTCTGAGGCGATCAGTGTACGTCTCTGAAGAAAAGAAAAACAAAAAAAATATAAAATATTCTAATAAAAGGCAGAAATGGGTTGTCACTTCACACAGTTTGTCGGCTTTTGATATTATTTTGATTAAAAGGAAACTTGCATTCGATAACAATATCTTCATACAAGAACACGGGAAGTAAATTGAGATAATTCACTATCAAATTGATACTCTCTAATTCAAGCAATTGACAAGAGCTATCAATTTCAGACTTTTCAATTACATTATAAAAGGTATTTATTCTTCATTAAGCTTTATTAATCATACAACAAATGATGCAGCAGAACTGTTTGGTGTCTTAATTTGCAATATATATATAGATATATATATATATATATATATATATTTTATATATATTATTCTTTGAGTTGATTTTGAAAAATTAAAGATAACAGAGACAAGAATGAAAGTTTCCTATGACAACATCTACTTAGCAATGCCACTCAACAGTTCCAGAATCGAGATATTAATGCACAGAAAATATGTTTATCTAAGGAATGTCTATATAGTTTAAAATTAGATTACTAACACTGTGTAATATACATCTGGTTCCTGGATAGCATGTGTTATTTCTTAATTGCTTATATTGTAAAAAGTAGGAAGCGCGTGGTGTAATGATTAAAGTCTTGGGAAATGGACTCGTCACCCTGAGTTCAAATCCTGGACGTGGTAATTGCATTTCACTTAGCGCTAATACCCTTGGGAAAGGTATGAATCCTACTCTCCCTCCAGCTATGGGTAAATAGTAGGGCAGACTGGGCTCTTTAACCATGGTTAGGCAACCGGTCTAGGAGAAGGAAAACTCTGAATTCAAACCTGATGAACTCCGCTTAAGAAATTGACCTTGTGTCGCATCCTGCTCGTGCGGAGGGGTTGGTATATATATATATATATTGTAAAAAGTATAAAAAATGACCATTATTCCCTTCAAACTTTGCTTTTGTGCCTTGGATAACACTATATAACACAAATTTTGTTTTGGATAATATGTGTTATTTCTTAATTGCTTATATTGTAAAAATATAGAAAATAGCTATTATTCCCTTTAAATTTTGCTTCTTTGCCTCAAATAACAGTACGTAACACAGATATTTTGATACAGTTTAAATAACCCCAGGACACCTGAGGGTTTTGTTGATGCAGTCACATTCAGGGTTTTGGTTTGATTTGGTCAGTTTTACAGCATATCAATCCTTTGAAATAAATTCATTCTTAATGGATACACTATTTTTTTCATAAACACATTTTTCTATTTAACCCATAGATTAATATATATGTACTAGAATGCAGTGCCTGAGGGTCTTAATGTCCTGGGTATGACATTAAATTCTCTCTGATGGTGAAGTTCCAATTCTGGAGCTCTAGGGAGTACCCTTTCATCACCATTACTCCCAGGTCCACTCTGACCAGGAGTGGTAGTACCTATTAGAGTCCCATCTATAGAATAGAAAAAAATTGAGTTTAAAAAATTGAGTACCCATCAAGAATGAATAAAACAAAATGTCTTCTGCATGAAATAACCCATCAAGGGTTGATATCAACAAACCAACTAAAAAACTAATGTTTAAGTTTTGGTTTGGTTTTTGTTTTATGGCATATCAACCTCAGTGGGTCATTTAATGCTGACAAAATTTTGAAATAAATTTATTCTTAATGAATACTCAATTTTTTATAAACACATTTTACTATTTCACCCATTAATGTGACCCTAACAGGTACTACCACTTCAGGTCAGAGTGGACCAGGGAGCAATGGTGATGAAGGGGTGTTCCACATTCCCCAAACCTCCAGAACTGGAATCTCACCATCAGACAGAGTTTAACATCATTCCTAGGACATGAATACCCTCAGCCACTGCCTTCTAGCACCCATATGATAAAAAGGGTTAGGGCTTGCCATAAGGGCAATAGGGTTGAGGTAATCATATAGGTGCTAG
This sequence comes from Doryteuthis pealeii, assembly GCA_023376005.1. Lineage (NCBI taxonomy): Eukaryota > Metazoa > Mollusca > Cephalopoda > Myopsida > Loliginidae > Doryteuthis > Doryteuthis pealeii. Next base: position 54,115,397 of record CM042164.1, read on the forward strand.
GGCTTGACATGACCTGCCGACTGATCGGAGGGGGCTTCTTTGATTGCTTGTCTAGTCCAAGTAAGAGCCAAAGTGGAGTGTTGCATGTCATGGACTGCTCAGCCAATGGGGTTCAATCCTTAAGCATCACGGATTGCCACTTACAGCCAACAGGTGGCCCCATTGGGGGAGTCTTACTCTTCTGCAGAGGTGCAGTCGGTGTATTCTAATCCCCCAGCTGAAAGGGTGGAGATCTAGGAGACTAGTTTGTTAACCATTACATCATGATGAGATGCCTAATAAAAATTAATTTTCCACCAGGCGATGAAGGGATACTCCAGGCTCCCCAGAGATTCAAGATTGGAACTTTGCCACTAGATACAGTTTAACGACACCCCCCCACCCAGGACCCCTGAGGGTTTTGTTGATGCAGTCATTCAGGGATTTGAAGAATACACAAAGAAAAGAGGAAAAAAAATAAGCAAGACTAATTGCGATGACCAAAAATTGAAATAACCAAAGAACAAATAGAAAAAGAAGAATTATAAAAAAAAACAAGAAAACAAAAGAAAAATGAAAAGAAAAAACATCTACATAGACATTTCAGAAGACAAAGAAATTGCACATGAGATGACCTGGACATGTCTACAGAGAAAAGAGAAACCTGAATTGCACTTAATTAGAATCTAAGAATAAACGCCATAAAAACCAATTACATAAAAACTAGAATAGATAAAACTGAGAAGAATAGCAAACATAGTCAATGTGGAGGGATAAATGAAACAGTCAACCATATAATAAGCGAATGCAATAATCTGGTATTGAAGGAGTTTAAGAGTAGGAATGATTGGGTGGGGGAAGGTAGATCCGCAAAGGAATTGTGATGGAGACTAAACTTTGACCATACAGACAAAGGGTATATGCACAGACCAGAAAATGAGATACAAATTCTCTGGGATTTTGAGACAAAAACAGATCACCCAATCTTGGTCAAAAGACCAGACTTTTTTTTATATCATGGCATCCCCTCCGTCTGGGAGAAACAATGGAGCAGTGTCCAAAATTTCTTTTTTTTTTTTTTTACTACATGGCCTGGGCGGGTTCATATGGAGGGTGAGCTGTTGCTCAAGCAGCAAATCCCCCCTCTCCACACAAAGGCTGTTATTCAAAAGAAAGGTAAGGAACCAATGCAGGAGTTGCTGGGTAGCACTGGATTTCAGTGTCATACCTTAGGGATTCCAGCTCCCGATTTATTTTCGGGGTTTACTCCCGTAGTCTTTCCTTGGGATGGGGCAAAGGCGCTTGGCAGCAAAGATTTTGTGTTGGACTTTTGCTTGACTTAGATGGGTTGCTGACCAAGGCGAAGGGGCCTCTTCTAACCCATTTGGGGATTTATACTTTCTACTGTCGGTGTTCCTGAAAAATGAAATGCTCCAGATTTGTTATCAGGGTTTACTCCGACTTTCTCGGGATCATGTAAGCCGCTAGGACGATGGTTTCATAATGGACTCTTCCTTCAACCAGTCTAGAAGAAGGAAAACTGAATTAAAACCTGTTAAACCCTGCTTAAAAATAGACCTTGTGTCACATCCTGCTTGTGAAGAGGGGATAGACAGATAGATAGATAGATAAGTGTTAGAAAAATCACTTGATAAAATTAAAAAAAAATCCTTAATAATAATTCAATAATCCATCTCTGATCCGCTGATTATATGCATCTCACACCTTCAAAGATGAGAAATTAAATATCTTATTTACTTAGATTTGTCAGGCACAAGGCCATAATAGAAGAGTCCCCAATGAGTATAGAACTCATTTCAGAATTGACTTTCAGGATGAGCTTGTATCTCTTCATGCAAAGGTAGCCACTAGATCATCAATTTTGTCCAACCAATGGGAGAGGGGGGGGGTCATGAAATAATAATTCCATGATCTACATTTCACCCATTAATTATGTATATCTCTTCTTAGCCTTAAAGCATTTCGACTGATAGAAACTTAAATATATTTCTCATTAATTTATTTAATAAATTAACTGCTTTCCCAGTTGCCAGTTCTTCTGGTAACTTGAGCTTATGCACAGGCATGCACACACACGCACATATACATACACTCAAATGCTCACAGATACAGAAATTAAAGTACTTATATATATACACACACACACACACATATATACAAAAGCACTCATATATACATTCAAATGCTCACAGACACACACACCAAAAGTACTCATATACACACACTCACACATAAAAAAGCACTCTTACATACACTCAAATGCTCACAGACACAAAAGTACTCACACACACCAAAAGTACTCATATGCACACACACACACACCAATACTCAACACACACACACACAAATACTCATACACACACACACACACAGTACTCATACACACACACACACACACAAAAGTACTCATATACACACACACACACACACACACAGTACTCATACACACACACACACACAAAGTACTCATATACACACACACACACAAAAGTACTCATACACACACACACAACACACACACAAAAGTACTCACACACACACAAAAGTACTCATATACACACACACAAGTACTCATACACACACACACACATATATATATATATATATACACACAAAAGCACTCATACATAAAAGTACACATACTCACACAAATACACATACATCTCACAAACACAAAAATACACAAATACACAACAATTTATTATACACCTAAGTACACACACATACACAAAGCACTTACTCACTCAACACACAGACACACACATATGCACGCACTAAAGTGTGCATACTCAAAAATGAGCACATTCACACAAAAGCACTTTTACTCACATACACTCACACTCTCTCTCACACATACATAAAGCATTCACAAAAGCACTTATATATACACAACAAATGAGCACATTCACATAAAAGCACTCACTCAAATAAACATACACTCTCTCACACACATACACAAAAATACACATACACTCTCACACATACGTAAAGCACTTATACACACACCAAAGTACACATACACAAATGAGCACATTCACACAAAATCACTCAGTTGCATAATAGCACACATACATGCACAAACAAAAACAGTCAAGCACAGACACACACACACACAAGTTCACATACAGATACATATAATCCATTTTTCATCACAACCCTAGCGGATTTTCGATTTTTCTTGAACGACAGAGGTCATATAATAATTCAATAATCCATCTCCGATCTGCTAATTAAGCAGATCTCAGATCTTTAAAGCATTTGGACTGTCAGAAACTTAAACAGATATTTCGCCAAATTAAAATCTTTGATAGATGGTTTGGCGGCTTGTCCGAAATTTACTATCTCACATTCACTTGATGAAAAGTAATGTTTATCATTTGATCGGAAGGGCAACATTCGTTGGTCAGTTGGATAGGGGAATATACAGTTGGATGCTAGGTACACTGAAGACACATTAATCTTACACAATGGTTCAACTCTTCAAAAGAAATTGTATTGAAGGCAGGATCATTTGCTTGGCAGTTAAAGTGTCAAGAGAGAGAAGAGAGAAGAGAAAGAGAGAGAGAGAGAGATAGAGAGAGAGAGAGAGAGAGAGAGAGAGAGAGAGAGAGAGAGAGAGAGAGAGAGAGTCAGTTTTGAAGCAATTAATATATTTCTTTGACACTCCAATTCAAAGTCTGAAACATCGAAAGAACTGACTCTTGGATCATTTGCATGGCAATTAAAATTGGTTGGTGGATTGATTTTAATGGCTTATCAACCCATCTGGGGATATATCATGCCTAGCAGTTAGGAAGTAATACATGTCGTGTATCTATATTTACACTTTTGTAGTAATTGGTTTTAACAATGTATTAGCACCATTAGGGTTCATGTTGTATGGTATTAATTAAGTTCATGTCTATATTCTACGGTATGATTTTATTTCCTTCAAAAAGGACAGAATTTCTTCTATGTTAACTTTTTCAAATAGATCTTTCATATTGTTTGCATTAAAATAACGGTTTCTGATGTGAGCAAAAAATCTGCATTCCATGAATAAGTGTTTAACAGTCAAAGTTGTTTGACATGTTTCACACTGTAGTTATGGTTGTTCTTGTTTGAGTATATAGGAGTGCGTTAGTATTGTGTGACTAATGCGTAATCGGGACACAATGACTTGTTCCTTTCTGGACTTCCTTAAGGCTGGTGTCCAGTCTCCAAAGTGGGTTTGATTAGGAAGAGTTTATTGTTGATGTTGTTATTCCAGCGTTATTGCCATTTTGTATGAAGGAATCTATTAATTTTGGGTTTCAAGTCAGTATATGGAATCTTGAACTCATCGGGGATCAAATCTAAAGCCGATCTAGCTGCAGAGAGAGAAGTCAGTATTATAGAAATGATTGTGATTAATATATTTCATATAGTCCAAAACATTGAAAGAGCTTTTTACAAGATCTTCAAAACCTTCAGATTTTATGTGTGCCTCAGAAAACAAAATATGTCAGCCATTCCTGTTTGATATGTTGAGCAGGGTAGGTCGATTTTGGAACTGTAATGTCTCCCATGTGATAAAAGTTGCAAATTAGCATAAAAAATTGCCACACAAAATATTTTTCTTCAAAACTTTGCCTTCATTTGAGGAAATAGATTTTAATCTTTTAAAATGTTCTCACTGTTACAGCTTAATTATTAGGTAAAAAATCAGCATATTGGAGGTGTCGGTGGTGATGGGGGCATATTTTCAATTTGAATTCTAGTTGTAATATTTTATTTGTTTTGTTTAAAATGATACCATTTTCTGTTGCTAAATTTTCAAAGCAATTTCTAGGCTAAAAGTTGTGAAAACAAGGATTTTTTATGCATCTTACTAGATGATCTTTGATGCTATTTCTTCAAGCAATCATGTAAGTAAAAGATCTAGTTGGTGGTGTCAGTGGTGATGGGGGCATATTTTCAATTTGAATTTTATATCATATTCATTTCGTTTAAAATAACTATTTTCTCAATATTTTTCAATAAATATTGAAATTGCTAAATTTTCTAACCAATCTATAGGCTAAATATTGCTAAAACAAGGATTTTTGTGGTCATTGAGGGTTTTTGATGCAAATAAGAAATCTAGTTTTTGATATCAGTATTCATTATACCAACACACAACTTTTGCTGTTTGAGAGAATTTGATAGTTTTTAAAAAGTGAAAAATCAACCTACCCTAATGAGGAACCTCAAAGGATTGAATGCTGAGGGAATACACACAATTTTTACACTGGCCACTGAATGATCTTCGGTTTGTGCGTGGATACCCACAATAATTGTACACTTAACATGGTGGTAGGTAAAAAAAAAAATACCTACTTTCTCTTCATTTCTACACTTGTATTTTTATTTCATTACTTGGAAGAAATCCAAATCTTTAGACTCTTATTCTCAATTCACTTCAGTGCCATATTTGTTTTCATTATTTATGTTCAGTAATTTGGTCTGTTTGTTGACTGGAGATACAAGAGTGGGTCAAAAAGGTTTGTAATCCTGGGAAATCATTTTGAATAGTTTGACTGTTGATCAAACAAAGTGTTGAACAACTTGAAAATCTCATTAAAATAATTCTGGGTTAGAGTGACCTTTTGAGTATGACCAAATATAGAGATGAACATAATTTGGGAACCAATAATTGAAAAGGGTGGATTAATTGTTTTTTTAAAAAAATTACTTTAAAAATAAAAATATTGGAAAATAACTGATGCCATTCAATTTTATGCTTCAATTTATGCAGGAAATGCTGATAAACAATATCATTTTTACTATTTCTCTGAATTTTTGAGATGAGGCTTGATAATTTCTATTATTTGTATTATTCAGACTATTGTCCTCATCTTTATTGTTATCTACACTATTTCTCTGAATTTTTGAGATGAGGCTTTATAATTTCTATTATTTGTATTATTCAGACTATTGTCCTCATCTTTATAGTTATCTACACTATTTCTCTGAATTTTTGAGATGAGGCTTGATAATTAGTATTATTTGGATTATTTGGACTATTGTCCTCATCTTCATTGTTATCTGTACAACGCTTTGGCTGATGAGCCCTCTGGCCTTGTTCAGGTATTTCTTGTCAGACTCAATGTCCGACAAGAAATACCTGAAGAAGGCCTACGACTCTAACTATTTGACCAGGTGCCTCCAGGAAATGCCAATAATATAATTTAAAAAAAAAATGATCATAATGCTCGGATAGACAGGGAACACCTGAAGAAGGCTGGAGGATCAAGCGGCTAAAACATTGTTTTTAATATACCACAATGAAAATGAGGACAACAGTCTGAAAAATCAAAATGTAGAGACCATGGTGTAATGGTTAGAGTTGTAGGAAATGGACTCGTCCACGTGAGTCAAAGCCAGGATGAGGCTGTTGGCATTTTCACTTAGCGCTAATATCATTGGGAAAGGTATGTATCCACCTACTCTCTCTGCAGCTATGGACAAATAGTAGGGCAGACCGGGCTCTTTAACCTTGGTTAGGTAACTAGTCTAGGAGAAGGAAAACTCTGAATTCAAACCTGTCAAACTCCGCTTAAGAAATTGACCATGTGTCATATCCTGCTCATGCGGAGGGGTTGGTAAATATGAAAAATCAAAATAATACACATCAAGCCTCATCTAAAAAAATTCAGACAAATAAAAACAAAATCTCCCATGTGTCACTCATTTGGATTTAATGAAAATGTTTACAAAACAAAATGGATGCCTTTTTTCTTTTCTTCTTTTTGACAGAATTATATTAACTTCATAAGGTAATATAAGAATGGAAAAGATCGATTAATCAGGTGACTAGGAATTTCACCTGACTTTAGAACTGAAGAATCTTGTAGTTCTTATGAAAGAGTCTGTTAAAAATATACCTTTTTTTTTTTTTTTACATTTGAGACAGGTGATTGGCAAAGTTGTGAAGGAATTAAAAACAAACAAGTGACTGCTTGTATAGAATAACTCACCTATCAAATTTTACCTTCATTTTGGTTGGTTGGTTGGGTTTTACGGCACATCAACCAATTGGGTCATTTCATGCCGTAGATGTTTTTGTTTTATTCATTCATGATGGCTACTCAAATTTTTTTAAACTCATTTTTAATTTTTTTTATTTAACTCATAGGTAGGATCCTAACAGGTACTTCCACTCCAGGTCAGAGTGGACCTGGGAGTAATGGCAATGAAGGGGTACTCCACACTCCCCAGAACTGGAGCCTCACTATCAGATGCAGTTTAGTGTCATACCCAGGCCATTCTAGTTCACTGAAGATGCTGTGACAGACATGTTTAAGAACATTACTCTTATAATATATATATATATATATATATATATATATATATATATAGAGTCAGATCTTATCCCTGAAGAGCATTAAGCGAAACTAATAGTAGGTTCGTCTGACTCATTAGATTTATCTTTATTATTTGCTCTACTTAGGTATTGAGCACTTTTTACTTATTAGCTATTCTCCTAGCATATATATATACATATAAATTGTTTTTTCTTTTGGCCAAATACTGTACCAATAGATTACTTTTTGTTAGTAAGACGATCTTGGTCTTTTCTTTTTTTCAAAAATTTTTTCCCCCCCGGTTGATGTTTGGTAGTATATTTTTACAATCAAACTATTTGCTGGTTTTTTTCTCACCGCAAGGATTTACCAATACGCTTGGCATATTAAATTATATTATATATATATATATATATATATATATATATATATATTAATATTATTGGTGAACCATTGTGGTAAAAAAACAACAAAAACAAACAGGCAAATAGTTTGATTGTAAAAATATACTACCAAACTTGACATGAGGGAAAAATGAAAAAAAGAAAAGACCAAGATGGTCATACCAACCAAAAATAATCGATTAATACTATAACACTTGGCCAAAAGAATAAGAAAAATATATATGGTCATGGTAATTTAATTCAATTATATTATATATATATATATTATATATATATATATATATATAATAAGATAAATATATAGGTTTTACATATCTATTTATTGGGTGACAAAGCAACATTCACAACCATATTGGTTTCATGCGATACATTCATCAGATGAAGATGTTTCAAATGAAACATCTTCACCTGAGGAATGCATCGCATGAAACCAGTATGGTTGTGAAAGTTCCTTTGTCACCCAATAAATAGATATATAAAACCTATATATTTATCTTATATATTATATAACAGCTCTATTTTATATTGAGCACTCTACCAATTAATACTGCCTTTGGTACACCATTCCAGCAAAAGCTGAAATAGTGACCATCTCACACTACAGTATATATACTATATATATATATATATATATATACATTATATATATATATATAAACCGCTAGGATTATCTAAAGCATATCCTTTATATATATATATATATATATTCTATTTGTAAAGCCAGCACTTTAGAGATAACCAGGAATTATATCATTTCTTTTTCTGGTTTGATAATTTTCTTTTTATCTCCAACCATTTTTATAGCTGTGACATTCCATTCTGTTTATTCTGGTACAGTGTCCTGCCTCCTTCTGGATAGAAGAACTCATATCCCATAATCCCTCAGCTTCAATCTACTCAGTCATTTCCTGAAGCAACAATAAATCAGGAACAAAAGAGAAACTTAATATATATGCATCAATAATCGCCTGGTGTTACTCAAAGCATAACACACAAATCTCTTTGGCTTGAAAACTCATACAATTTCCGCTCAATAAAATAATCTCATTTTCTTTTCCCCCTTTTTTTAAAAATCCTTTTTTAAATGTTGTTATATTATAGAAATCCACTTGGTTGGTTGGTTGGATTTTATGGCATGTCAACTATTATTGGCTTATTTTATGCCAAGACGTTTTGTTTTATTTATTCTTGATCAGATCTTTTTAAAATGAAATTTTTTTTAAATACATTTTTTAAATGTTATATTACAAAAATCCCCTTTTTTTGGTTTTATTCATCAACTAGCCAGACCTGTGGATATACCACAGTAGGATAATTTAATTATTACAGCATTTGATATGTTTACTTAAGAGCTATTGCAATATACTTCAATATGTGAAAAGCATAATAATCTTGATTTAACTCTCACTTTTTTCTTCTTTCTTTTGACCTAATTGAGTTGATAGCCCAGTTGGCTGGGGCTTTAGAATACACCAACTGCACCACTGCAGAGGGGTAAGATCCCTCCCAATAGGGGCCACCTGTTGGACATGGGTGGATACCCATGATATTTAAGGACGGAATCCTGGTGGCTGAGCAGTCCATGACATGCAACACTCCTCTTTTGTCCATGCTTAGGCTAAACTGGCGGTCGGAGAGACCCCGCTCTGATCAATCAGCTGGTCATGTCAAGCCCTAGCACCTATATGATTGTCCCAACCCTATTGCCCTTATGTCATATGTGCTAAAAGGCGGTGGCTGAGGGTCTTATTGTCCTGGATATGAAATTAAATTCTATCTGATGGTGAGGTTCCAGTTCCCTTGATCACCATTGTTAAAAGATCCACTCTGACTCAGAGTGGTAGTACCTTTTAGGGTTCCATCTATGGGTTAAATAGAAAAAAAATGAGTTTAAAAAAATGTTCTCGGCATAAAATAACCCAATGGGTTGACATGCTGTAAAAACCAACCCACCAACCAATCGAGTGAGTTGAGATATTACTAAAAATCAATATCTAAGATAATAGAATCAGAAACGAGGGTAATAGCCAACCCTGGAAACGGCCTTGGAATATTGAATTCCTCCTTGAATTCTTTGGTAGTTACAGATTATTTTTAGCAGACGAACCTTGTGCCATTGTGTTTGAACGATAACACTTTGATTCACACTAAAAAAAAAAAAAAAAAGCCTACACATTTCCTGTGAATTACACAAAACTTTTCATCACTTTTCACAATAATAGCATTAACTGTGATAATTTTGGTGATGATAATCTTGATATAAAATGTTGCATCTATACTGTGTAGTGATACATATATATAATATAGTTTACTACATTTATAAATAGAGTACTCAATATCAGTGATAGAGTCTATCTCTAAGAATAGGGTTGGCATTGGGTTAATGGAATTTGGTCCAATCAGATAGAGGAGAAATTGACCGTCACCAAATATCATTAAGTCTATATCTATCTCTCTCTCATATATATATATATATATATATATATATATATAAGTTAAAAGAAAGGAAATGAATCCAACGGTATGAATATAGATAAAAGGATATGAAAACACCACAAAATGCTGTTAAAGTGAAAACATTTTATAACTTGCTGATATTGAACAATATTTCGATTTTATGAAATACTTTATTTTATAAAATCAAAATATTGTTCAATATCAGCTATGTTATAAAAATGTTTTCACTGTAACAGCATTTTGTGGTGTTTTCATATCCTTTATCTATATATATATATATATATAATACTAATAATAATATTATAAGAGGAAAATAAAGGGTCTACCATGGTTACAATCAAATTGAAATGATTTTTTCAGGACCCTACTCTACGTTAACTAAGGCAATGTAATTCCTTAGTTAAATTAAAATGGCATATTTAATGGGGGCTAAGTAAACAGTGCTCAAATATCACGGATAGAACATTTATTTACAGATAGAACTTATATATATATATATATATATATATATATATATATATAAGTTAAGGTAGCGTGGACATGGAATCAACAGTGCCTATGTGATCTTCAGACCCAGACTGAAGATCGCATAGGCGAGAAACTGTCAGGAACCAGGCACTGTTGACTCCATATCGACACTACCTTACCTTACACACACACACACATATATATATATATATATGCATTAAAATATGGAAATAAATCTAATGGTATGAAGAAATCAGAAAAAACAAAGAATTCTGAAAAGATGGATTTATTTGTAGAAGGTGAAGTCAACATTAAAACGTTTCAGTTTTACTCATCCTAATATTCTGATGAAGGTTTTATAATAAACAAATGTTTTAACTGTGACTTCTCAAAATAAATTGTCTTTGGGAATACTTTGTTTTTTCTTATTTCTACACACACACACACACATATACACACATACACATGTGGAATTAAACAAAAGGCACGTCTCCTGCTTAACAATTTTATCAACGATCTTTTCGAGCTTTCTGGCCAACTTTTTTACATTTGGATGGAATCCGTGGATTAGTCCACCAAAGTTTTTATCCCAAGTACTTTCTAAAATTACATGCAATTACCAAAATAACCTAACGGAAAATACGCACATTTTGCACAAAGAAAAAAATAAACAAAAACTCCAAATACTAGAAGCTTTATACATAAAACAATACAAACCATCTTTAAATAAGATTAATTTTCAATGAAGTACTCACATTTTAAAATGCCTATAACACTTTTCCTACCAATTCTCCTCCTTCCAACCTGCACACCCCTTAATATAATTTCTACAAGTTCCCCTCCTAGTTATTCTCAATACTACTAACTTGAAAAAACCTGGAACACAAACACATCACCCTTGATGATGGCACTTCGAAGTGCCAAAAGTACTTGGGATAACAAAAACTTTGGTGGACTAATCCATGGATTCCATCCAAATGTGAAAAAGTTGGCCAGAAAGCCCAAAAAGATCGTTGATAAAATTGTTAAACAGGAGATGTGCCTTTTGTTTAATTCTACATGTATAAATGAAAGAATGCTGCCCAAATACACACACACATACATACAGGCACACACACACACATACATACATACATACATACATACAGACACACACAATTGTATCATATATTTACGAGATTTTAAAATATGAGGGAACTGCATATTCTTCCGGTATTAAATGATAGATATAAGAAGATAAACTTATCGAAACATGAAATAATAAAACTATATTTTCTTAAATAGAAATTTTAAAGTTTTAAAATTCATCATAACGAATGTCTTTACTTACCCAACCACGTCTACATCAATATCAAAATATTCTCAACAGGAAATTAAAAGATAAAATAGCTTCATTTTAAGGCCTCCTTAATTCATATCATTCCAAATCTGATTTTGATGGGGTTGGCTAAGTAAAAGCATTCCTCGTGATGAATTTTAAAACTTTAAAATTTCTATGTTAGAATATTTCATTTTTATTCTTTCATGCTTCAATTAACCCAGTTTATTTTCCTACATCTATCATATATCTATATGTATATATGTATGTATATATATGTATATGTACATATATATGCATATTTAAACGTTTCCCAAAATAAACTGAATATATATATCTATATACATAAATCTAAGATATAAAGGCATATAGACATTTACTATATATATATATATATATATATATATATATATATATATATGATTTTTGGATATTTGTTTTTAGAATCATTGTTGAATAAAGTATATATCATTATTTATATTTTTTGCTTGAAGGCAATTACAATGCGTATATCATATAAAATTTGATAATTATAGAAAATAACCATGACAAGTGAATTTGGCAAACGATTATGCGATGCTAGAACATTGTACAGTCTGTTTCAACTTTATTAACTTTATTATTATTATTATTTTATACATCGCTGATGAGACTTAATAAAGTTGAAACAGACTGTACAATGTTCTAGCATCGCATAATCGTTTGCCAAATTCACTTGTCATGGTTATTTTCTATAATTATCAAATTTTATATGATATACGCATGGTAATTGCCTTCAAGCAAAAATATAAATAATAATAATAATAATAATAATAATATATATTATATATATATATAAGGTATGTCAAACAAGTGTAGAGATTTTAAAAAACTTTATGACGCACTTTGTATTCTGAACACCCCTCTCCCCCCAAAAAAAAACGTTCCATTCATTAATTTTTTCAGAATACAAGATATGCCAAAAAAAGTACCAAGTTTAAAGCTGTATTTACTAAGATAGAAATGAAGAATGAATTGAATGTTATTTTTTTTCATCAGCATACAAGTTGTGTCAAAAAGTACAAAAAATCTTGATACTTTTTTGACACATCTTAAATATATATATATATATATATATATATATATGGGGGGGGGAGAATATGTGCTTAATTAAAGTCATACCTAATTTGTTAATTAATTATAATTAAATGAATTAGGCGTGCATATCTGTTTAAATGTAAAGTGTAAACAAATCGAGAAAAAGTTGATCTCTGTATGTACATTTCAGCCCATTAGGACTCATCAGCAGAGCTATAGACAGGGCAGTGCTTTGTGCGTGATTCGAACCC
>CM042164.1:54133675-54231175 GCA_023376005.1 Doryteuthis pealeii
ATAATAATAATACATTTACCAACTTCTTCCCATGAGCAGGATGTGACATAAGGTCAATTTCTTAAGCGGAGTTTAACAGGTTTTGAATTCAGAGTTTTCCTTCTCATAGACTGGTTACCTAGCCATGGTCAAAGAACCCAGTCTGCCTTACTATTTACCCGTAGCTAGAGGGAGAATAGATGCATACCTTTCCCAAGGGTGTTAGCACTATGTGAAATGTAAACAGCCTCATCCAAGATTTTTGAACTCAGGTCGACGAGTCCATTTCCTATGACTCTAACCATTAAACCATGCATCTCCAATATACAGGGTGTGGCAGATATACCTCCCACATTTTAAACTGTCACCTCTGTGTGGTGCAATGGAATTTAGTCAAGTAGTAATACCCCCCCACACACACACATACACATTCAGTGGTTAAATCAAAACTCAACGGACCTAAATTCCACAATCGTATGTCTCCCCGCCGAAAGAAAAAAAAAATCAGGAAATTAACCGAATTTAATGAAATTTTCAGTGTTGATATATTAATGAATAAAAGATATAATGCACCAGTTATTTTATTTAAAAACTTTTATATTTTTTCAGGTCAGTTAATTTGAACCATGTATCTTTGAGGCGTAACACAGATTTTCCATGTAGCAATTACAGTTTCACCAGCAAATGCACCATGTGCACTAGTCCAAGCCATAAAAGGGGGGGGGATTAAGACATTAGCTAGATGGAGCTACCATTACCACTTGTTTAAGTTTACTTACACCACACAGACGAGAATCTAAAATAAGCTAAGTATTTCTAATGGCAGGTTAGCTCAGTCAGTAGAGTGTTTGGCTAGAAACTACAAGGTTTCTAGTTTGATACTGGCCCTCACTAAATCAGTGTATGAGTAGCACAGGGATCTGTGCAGTAAAGTAAGGAGCTGATGGTAGGTGTGGCGCTCCATCTCAGATGCAAAAAAACAATCTCCTTGGTCTAGTGCTAGTAAAAAGGGGATAGGCTCCCTCGCTGATTGGCTGGTACTGACTCAAGGCCATCCAGACGACTTTATTTCTAACGCATTATATACATCTTATAAACTAATAATCTTTCAAATTTATTTTTATCCAAATGTTGGATTAAATTAAATTATATATGGAAATTTGAACCGAATATGAAATTGGATGCAAAGGTCAAAATGTTTTTGATTTGATAAATTTAGTGATATTTCTTAAATCTATCGATGAAATTCCTTAACAATGAATAAATTTCTGAAAATGACATGTAATGCTCAAAATTTTACTGAATTTTTAGATGGGTCTTGATAGTATATTTGGATTATTGTCCTCATCTTTATTGTTATCTGTACAACGTTTCGGTCGATGTGCCCTTCGGCCTTCTTAAGATATTTCTTATCAGACTCAGGAGCCTTCTTGAACTCTGGAACCTTCTTGCCGTAATCAGAAGCCATCACAGAACTTTGGTTCCTGAGTTCAAAAAGGCTCCTGAGGCCGAAAAGAAATACCGCAAGACCGGAGGGCACATCAGCCAAAACATTGTACAGATAACAATAAAGATGAGGACAATAGTCCGAATGATCCAAAATGCTCAAAATGTTTTCTACTTGTGGTGCACCTGAGCACTGTACACAATAAATTTCATTATTATATATTTTTTTTTTTTGTTACTTCTCAACATAATGTAATGCTTGTCTCGTAGATGTATTATTGTGAAGGACACAGTAAAATCATATCCATGCTTCCCAGTGTTTTTCTTTTTTCTTCGCTCACCATTTCAAGCTAACTGTAAATATATTTTAATAGTTTCTTAGAAACGAATTACACAGGATAGGTAGAATGTAGACAGCTTTAGTTGGGACCCATAAATTTTCCCGGGGACTCATTCAAAGCAAATATGTGCATCCAAGGATGGACTAAATCAAAAAGCTATCAGCATCCCTGCAGGGTCTATGGAAACTACTAAGCATTCTTAGTAATTAGAAGAAATTAATTCCACAAGAATCCTGGAGAATATACTTATGTTGATATATTTTCAAAAGTTTAATTCATGAACTTATCAAAAGTCATCAGCTTCACCTGTTCCATTAGAAAATGTGATTCCTTGGTAAGTTATTAAGTTAGTATTAAATATTTGCAGTTCTTTTTTTTCTTTTTATTTTTTTTACATGTTATGCTTACTTTACTGTTTATTTTATGATTATTTTACAATTAACAGTTTTACATTAACGTTTGTGCAGAAATCATTAATTACATAATTGATTGCAACAAAACAACTGCAAGGTGGACTGGGATATATAAGGAGGGGGGGGTCTATGATAGGTCAATCAAATTTTTGTAGGGGTCTATGGACTTAAAAGTTTGAGAACCCCTGGATATTATTGCATGAATGCGTCTAGGCCTCCTGTTGCCTGCTGAAAATCAAGCCCACGCTACTATTGAACTCCCTAGTTGTTAGAAGGCATTTTCCCCGAAAAGTTAATGCAATATGAAAGCGATATTTTACCCACACCCAAGTATTTTCTTGACAAGTAAATGTAAATATTTAACCTCCCCCTTTTTTAGCAGTTTGAAGGTGTTTTTATTGGCAAATAACTTTCTTTTAGTGGTTTGAAGGCGTTAAAAGAAAGCCACCACCCAAGTTTTTTTATCGACAAATAAATGTAAATATTTTACCCCCGTCTTTAAAATATCTTCCTTTTTTTTCTCAATATTTTAATTTTATTTTAATTCAAAACAACTGTCACAAATTTTGAAATAAATACAGCAGGCATAGATTTTCAGCAGGCACCACTTAGTGTTTTTTAGGGCAAGAGACCAGGATGCATTTATGCGATATGCACTGAACCCCTGACCTAAACCATCAAGTACACATTCCTGCATTTTTTCTAAAACACAGACTATTGAACTCCCTAGATGTTTGAAGGTGTTTTTCCTGAAAAGTTAATGCGACATGAAAGCGATATTTTACCCCTTCCCCCCAGTCTTTTCTTGACAAGTAAATGTAAATATTTTACTCTTTATAATATACATTCCGTCTTTTTTTCCCCTCTCGTCTGACCCAGACATGTAAGTAAAAGCAAAACAGTTATCAAGTAGCATTCAACAAAATCATCTTTACACTCAGGAAAAAATCTTCTCACTCCACCCCGTAAAATGGAGAGTCACGTGGGAAGAGCAGAAAGTAACAAAGTTGAATGAACGTCACTGAGAAAATTAATTCGAGTCAGATTTGTGTGATTAATTTGAGTTGTTAAAACCATTAACACTTGCAGGGTGGCCAAAATGTCTGCAAGAACTTTTTTTGAAAACAAGAAGAAAAAAAGAAAAAAAAAACAAAGACAGATTTAGGAAATAAAAATAAAAGATAAAATGAGAAATATGATGATTAATGCTTTTAAGGTAAGATTACTTCAGATGGAATTGATTATTTTAATCTGAAGTTTTAAGCAGATTGTAAAAAAGGTTTTCATCATGAATCCAAAATTCTAATCAGGATTTACAAGGTCTTACTTTAAAGCAGTCAACAACTTCATGAAAACTGTAATAATCATGTGGGAAAGAATATTTAGTTTTTAAACTTTTTGCCTACTTTAAACCACTCACAGTGACTCTCCCCACCACTGCTAACTAACGGCCAGCACAGAATATTACAATGTAGGGTCATTGACATTGTGCAATGAAGGTGCACGAGTACAGACCAGGTATTCTCACACCATAGGGGGAACAAATGATCAATCAGGGAGGGGTCAGGGAAGCCAGTAGCGAGATGGTGAATATCTTGAGTTTTGCGAGGACTACTATTAGAAAAGGAGGAGGAAGAAATAAGAGATAGTAAAGGGTTAAAAAAAAGTGATGAATACAAAACGGCATGACCCCCCGAATGGAGAATTGAAAGCCAACCGGAAATTTTGGGTGTTGACCGGAACCAGAAGTCATGTGGTGATGTGGAACGACGAAGAAAAATACTGGCCTCTTTTTTGCTTTCTGAGGCCTAGGGGATGGACGGGCCTCTGGTGACTAGTGTGGGATCACCGTAATTTAACAGTGTCCTCTTTCTCTGTGCCTTTCCTCCTCTCCAGCACAACCCACGAGACGAGCCTGGAAATAAAAGCTAAGCAGCTTATGACGATATATTTCTCTCGTACTTTTTATCGACAAGATGACCGCCACGTGCTGAACACCTTTTTAGTGTCGTGAATTTGGAGGCACGTTAACAAGACCCGCAGTACAACATATATCGATATTAGAACGTAACATATATCCGTTTTGGTACTGTGAATATACCGCCATGTTACAAAGCCATAAAAGAATATTTCAATTCAAGGTGGTTGCTTAAAGATAAGTTAAGTGGCTAGTTTTAAGAGAAAATGGTATCGAAAAGTTAATGGTCAGAAAATTGGGGACACTGAACCTGGGGAAAAAAGTACTGTCCATAATTCTAATTGTAGACTATTATCTGACTGAAAAAGTTATTACTAATTATGTAGGTTCTAGGGCTTGACATGACAAGCCGATTGATCTGAGGGAGCACATCATTGCACAATGTCGATGACCCCAGTTGTAATGTTCTGTGCTGGCTGATTTGAAGGGTGAGAGTTAGAGACAGGTTCACAAGGATAAAAACACAACACAAAGTTTATAACAGGACAGTAATGGAGGAGGAAGGTGTGACACTTTGTACAGAGCAGAGGACACTTAAGTCTATGTTGTCAGCTGGCAAGAAAGTTGTCTTAACTATAAGATGATTGCTGGCTTCACTGATGTGGGTCCCTGTCTATTTTCTATCTACTGCTACTGGGACGACACTCTTACTCCAACGGCTGGTCTGAAACTGCTGAAGGGGCTAAATAAGCTGGGTTGGAGAGGATTCTGTTTATATTCAGCTGGCTCGAGCCCCATAAAGCAAATCCAGGCTGGCCGTTGGAGTGAGAGCCTCATCCAGTGGGCAGTTGAGAGAAGTAAGGTACCACATGATAGGAAGTCAGCCAAACTTGTAGTTTATTCTAGTAAATTAAGAGAACTTCTTGCAAGCTGATGTGCCCTCTGCTCCACCACAAACTGCACAAAATTGTCACACCTTCCTCTTCTATTAGTGTCCTGCCATCAAACTTTGTGTTGTGTTTTTTGTGAACCTGTCTCTAGCTCATGCTTTATCGAACTGGCCAGCACAGATATAACAAGGTAGGGTCATCATCATTGTGCAACGAAGGCGCATGAGGGCAGAGCTGGTATTATCACATCATTCATTTTCAACATTACATTATGATAACTGCCCGTCTCACTAACCTCATGGACTATTTTGGGGATGTCATGTCACATTCGCTCTTACCTTCTATTTATGGGGTTTACAGTCAGTGTGATACCCTCCAATCAATTGGCTGTTCACGTCAAGCCCTAGCACCTACATGATTGCCTCAACCCTATTGCCTTTATGGCAAGGCCCAACCCTTTTTATCATATGGGTACTAGAACACAGTAGCTGAGGGTCTTCATATCCTGGGAATGACATTAAACTCTATCTGATGGTGAGGTTCCAGTTCTGGAGGTTTGGGGAATGTGGAGCACCCCTTGATCACCATTGCTCCCTGGTCCACCCTGACCCAGAGTGGTAGTACCTGTTAGGGTCCCATCTATGGGTTAAATAGAAAAATGTGTTCATAAAAAAAATTGAGTATTCATTAAGAATGAATTTATTTCAAAACTTTATCGGCATTAAATGACCCACTGAGGATGATATGCCGCAAACCAAACCAAACCAAAGTCAGCGTAATCTTAGACCTGCCAACTGGGTAGATACATCAGATTTGTTTCCTGATGCCCACTCCTATAAGCCCAATGAACGGACAGTTAATAAATTAAGATAAGTAGATAAACCACTGTATTCACTGACTAATCGTATACTTGTACCGAGGAAGTTACTTAGTTGTCTGTCCGTAGTTAAAAGCAGGTTAGCCTACGAATAAGGTAAAAGTAAACATGGGAAGATCCGGAAGTCGGATCGGCTCTAACAAGGCCGGGATATTGTCTTTGGAGTGAATGATACGGAATCAATGCGAAGAAATGCTGCCGTCTTGGAGTTAATCTCAGGAAATATGCACATCTGCTATACAAAGAGAGAAAAGGAAGATATTGATGCATGTGTCTAATCAATAATTGAAAATCCAATTGATCTCTTATTGATCTTATTGATTGATTTTCATTGGAATCCTCCCAAAAATAGAAGTGAATCAACCCAGACTGACATCTTTACAAGTTGTTATTTTGTGTTCGATGAAATTGCCAGAATTTGGGATGGATATGACTGTTGAACTCAGGCTAAATAGATTTTGGCAATAATATTTTTCAAAATTTAGCTAATATGAAGGTACTTACCAAGTCTGACACAAGGTCAACAATAATGAAACAGCAAACAAAGTCAAACCTATTTAAGTCAGTAAGTCTACTGTTGGTTAGAATAACAGCAGCTAACTAAGTACAACTTAAGCAGTGTCCAAGACAGCTGGTACATATAGAAATCATGAATGACCCATTTATGAATTTGGGTGATTTGGGTCATTCCATTCCTTGAGTTCTGATTGGCTGCTTGATTTGAATGACATTGTGGAGTCTTATATATATCCTGTCATTCTGCAGTAGACTTTGTGACATTCGGGTTTCTATTTCAGTTACAACCGTTTGTTGCCTTGTCTCCCTAGTTCGACAGTAATTGGAACTTTAATTATTCTTCAAAAGCAATCTTTTGTATCATGGGAAAAGAGGCTAATTTACTCATACACAAAGAGAAGTAAGATATATGTAAAGTGAATTACTGGCCGCTGTTTGAAAATTGCCTCACATCGTCTTCAGACCACGGTGCAATATGCATCAAGCTGAATCTGGTCGAGGCTAAAAAGTCTTCAGCATAAATGATACGCATGCAGAATTATCATTCCCATGTTATTACATGACATCAAGAAACAGTTTCTGCAAGCGCATAATGATCATCAACGTCCGAAAGTAAACACGTTTTTAAAAATCACAAACTGCACTAAAATAAATCTAAGATGAACAGTTATAATTTCTGCTCTTCTTTTTATCTTTTTTTAAATACCCTGTCCGGTGGCAAAAGATGCTTGGTAGTGCTGTGAGTGGCAGTCCCGCCTTGAGCTACCTGAAACTGTGTTATCACTCCTAGTTGGTGGCTGATGAAGGCAGGGTATCGCACGTGCTATCACACGTTGGATGAACAAAAAAGACGCAAGTCAAAGGCTTTGTAGTAGTATATTTATTCGCTCATATATATACATACTAACTGCTCGTCTCGTCTGTCTAACTGCTATTTATCAGACAGATGCAACCATTATTTTATGGTATAGAGAGGAGGTAGCTAATCCTATACAACACAATCCAACAATTACATCAAGGGTCCAATTAGTGGCACTTAGTGTTATGGTTATTGTCAGAAAGAAATGGAATCAGCAACCAGAGTTCAAATCCTGGACAAGGCTGTTTGCATTTTCCTTCTTGCTAATGCTCTAGTGAAAGGCATGAATCTATCTGTCCCCAACCCAGCTATGGGTAAATCGTAGATCAGACTGGGTTATTTAACCTTGGTTAGGCAACTGGAAGGGCCGGTTTAGTTTAGTCGGTAGAACCTCGGACTAGGAACCACAAGTTCCAGGTTCAATACCGGTCCTCGCCAACTCAGTGTATGAGTAGCACAGGGATCTGTGCAGCAAAGTGAGAAGCTGATGGTAGGTGTGGCGCTCCATCTCAGATGCTAAAACAATCTCCTTGGTCTAGTGCTATTGAAAAGGGGATAGACTCCCTTGCTGTCTGGCTGATACTGACTTTAGGCCGCCCCATCGACTTTACTTTAGGCAACTGGTCTACAAGAAGAGAGCACTGATCTTCATGACTCTCTCTCACAACTTCTCCCTATCGGTCATCAAGTGGCCATACAGCTGCTTTTTGTGGGGTAATTCTTCCAGGATTTGTTTCAAGACATTAAGCAACATTCTTATGTAGTTCCAATCATGTAACCCATTTTATATATTCATTTTTCATAGCAAAAATACTAAATTAAAGTTTTGAAATAGAATAACTGATGCATTATAAAATTCATTAATTGATAAATCAATACTGAAAATTTCATTAAAATCGGATAATTTCATGATTTTTGGTAAATTTTTTTGCAATCGCGAATGTTACATAAAAATTGTAAACAAGAGCCAAAACCATTGAAAAATAGACAAAATGGCGGATCACGTCGAAATTGACCAAAACAAATTGTTTTAAATCTATTAAAAATAAACTGCATATGTAATGATATTTTTCTTTTTTTAATGATGGTTATTATGTTACTACTTATCGATTTTGACAAAGTTTGACCCTAAATAATAGATTTAATTATTTTTAATTCGCTTTTAAAATTCGTAGCAGATGACAAAATTGCCAGTGCCTAGTATATATACATTGTACCCATAGTCTGCTTCAAAGTTGAGAATTTTCTGTTGATTTCAATTTAACTTGATTTCAACAAGATAATCAATTATTTTCTGATTAGAATTCCCTACATCGTTCTAATTTCATTTGCTTTTTATCACAACATATTCAGATTGTTATTTCAACACTACGTCGTCGTATTCTGAAGTGAGTTTCAAGAAAAAGTAATTAGTATTATCATTTATCTTCCTAATCAAAATTAATAATGACTGACAGTAATTCATTTAAAAAAATAAAAACATACTAACATTACAGCGAGTTCTTCGTCACATGAGTTATTTTTTAACTATCTGTTAATGGCTATCATGATGAGCTAAGTGCTTGTAACCATCCTTGACTGTCCTCTATCTGTACTGGCAGCTCTCATCAGCTGGTTAAAGGGGGCTAACCCTTATAACACCTGTCTCTCCTAACATAGAAAGTTCTTATTTAAGATCCCTACAATTGCATCAATATGAAATTTGTCACTTTGGATGTTCTCACACAATGATATTCCCAGCATGTATCCACCCCAAAGTCCAACCCCTCCTCTCCATGTCAGTGTGGTGACAATGTAATAGCGTCAGAGCTATGCCATCCGGAACTCAAATTCCTGGTAGGTCCTCCCAAGGTAGATTGGTCTGTCATCCAGTGGGATTAGGGCCATGACCCGGCTAAAGGAGCTCTGGTAAAAATCCAAAGCGCATTTCAATTATTGTCAGGAATCAACGACTTTTGGCAAGTTGTCTGGAAAATTTGCCGCAAACAAAAGGCATCGTTTTCCCCTGACCGGGATATGCACGTGGGGTTTGGGGACTGTTTGTTAATTTCCTATTCTCTTGTTATTCATTACAGGAGTTAACTCGTTCATTCGGGATACAATGAATTTGTTGGATGGAGCTGGTTCAATTGACCCAGGGTGAATGCCATCACAACCAGCTCTCCAGTCTCTGTAGCAGGGTGGTGACAACATGGTAGTGTCAGAACTATGCCGTCCGGAACTCAAGTTCCTGCAAGGGCCAACCAAGGTGGATTGCTCTGACACCCAGTAGTATTAGAGCCACAATCCAGCTTCAACTAAATAATGAGGAGAAATAACAATTGAATCTAGTTGCTGTGTTGTTATATCCACTTTTTCCTCCATTAAAATTTTTTTCTGAGAACAAAATACATTTTACGGACCTTCCTTTTTTTTTATAAAATATTGAATTTTCTCCCGTTGGAACCAGAACAACATTTTATATATATATATATATATACACACACAAATTTCAAAGAAAGAATAACTTAACAAATCATCAGCCCATTATATTGTTATTTCGACCAGACACACAAAAAATGTGTCTAGCCTCATCCATCTTTTTTCAACCAGAAACTCAAAAAATAAGTCTAGCCTTGTCGCTGCATCTGGAAAATTTGTAGCAAACAAGGGTATATCATTCCCCTGACCGGGATAAATATGCAGGGTTTGGTGATCGCTTGTGAATTTCCTATTTTCTTGTTATTCTTTTCATGATTTCATTAACTCGTTCATTTGGGATACAATTCAATTGACCCAGGGTGAATGCCATCACAACATGTATCTTTCCAGTCTTCTGTTCTTTCTTCTTTGTGTTAACCTACATTTCTCTTGGATGTAACATCCCAGACAAAATGATACCATTGAAAAGATTGGCACGTAGGGTCTTGTCCATCTTTGCCTCAAGCACATAAAAAAAAAAAGTTGTTACACAAAGAACCATGTCTGTGATTTCTAACAAGATATGTTTAACTGTTTGCCTACCAAATTCTCTTGTTTTTTTTTTTTTTACCTGTATGATGAGATATTTCAAAGTTCAATTTCTATTCACCTCAGAACAATGTATTCAAATAAAGTCATATTATTATTGTAATCTGATGGTTTGGTTTTGTTTTACGGCATATCAACCTCGGTGGGTTATTTAATGCCGACAAAGTTTAGAAATAAATTCATTCTTAATGCATAATACAATTTTGTTTTAAACATGTTTTTCTATTTAACCCATAGATAGGACCCTAACAGGTACTACCACTCTGGGTCAGAGTGGACCAGGAGCAATGGTGATGAAGGGGTGCTCAACATTCCCCAAACCTCCAGAACTGGAACCTCACAATCAGATAGAGTTTAACGTCATTCCCAGGACATGTAGAACCTCAGTCACCGCCTTCTAGCACCCATATGATAAGAAGGATTGGGGGTTGCCATAAGGGCAATCATATAGGTGCTAGGGCTTGACGTGGCCAGCTGATTGATCAGAGGGGGCCTCTCCGACCGTCCGTCTAGCCCAAGAAAAGCCTAAAGTGGCATATTGCAAGTCATGGACTGCTCAGCCACCCGGGTTCTATCCTTAAGCATCATGGGTCGCCACCCACGGCCAACAGGTGGTCCCATAGTGGGAGTCTTGCCCCTCTGCAGAAGTGCATTCTAATGCCCCACCAACAGGACGGTATTGTAATCTGAGTCCTCCTGCTCAATAATAATGATGGAAGAGCTGCTGTAAGCAGTTTAAAGTAGGCAAAGAGTTAAGACAAATAGTGCTACCTAAATATAGCTTATCATATATGTTGTGGGGTTTTATTAAGGGTAAAAAATAAGACAAACGACTGGTAAAAATGAATACAAATGTATTGAACAAAAAGGAGTAGAAATTACAGAAAAGAAAGTGGAGATTGCATCCGACCATACAGTTACGAGCTGACTCGCGTTGCTTCGTCTCAAGCCACAATTGTTCCTGCTACTTATAGTAGTCGTTGGTGCATTCCATTTATGTACATAGGTTATATCACCAATAACAATATATATAACTACTTTCATTATTGTTATTATTCTCGGATATAACATCCCAGGCAAAATGAAGAGGTTGGCATGTAGCGTCTTATCCATCTTTGCCTCAAGCACATAAAAAAAAAATATATAATTAATTACAAAGAACCGTGTCTGTGTCTTTTTAACAAGATATGCTTAACTGTTTGCCTACCAAATCCCCCCCCCCGGCTGTACCAAACTTTCTTGGTATTTGTTTAACTGTATGTTAGGATATTTAAAGTTCACCATCTATTCACCACAGAACTCATTCTATTCATATAAAGTCATATTATTATTGTAATACGAGTCCACCTGCTCAATAATAATGGACTAACCATTAAGGACCAGTTTAGCTCAGTCGGTAGAGCGTCTGACAAGGAACACAAGGTTCCTGGTTCGATTCAACTCAGAGTATGAGTAGCACTGGGATCTGATGGTAGGTGTGGTGCTCCACCACAGACACAAAAACAATCTCCTTGGTCTAGCGCTAGTGAAAAAAGGATAGACTCCCTCACTGTCTGGCTAATACCGACTTTAGGCCACTCCGATGACTCTTTTTTAACCACCAGCAGCTCATGGTGGAAGAGCTGCTGTAAGTGGTTTGAAGTAAGCAAAGAATTAAGACAAATAATGCTACCTAAATATAGATTATCATATATATATATATATATATATATATATATATAATATAGATATAAAATATATAACCAATTTCAATATTGTTATTATTCTCCTTCTGCTTAGAGATACAGTTCTTAATTTCATGCCATGAACTTCATATTGGACCACTTCTACTTAAGTCAGAAAAAAAAAAAGAAAAAAAAAGTCCGATGAACATGGATAACATGGAGTTTGTAAATTAATGGATATCTAAAGACAATGTAAAAGAAAATGATAACTATGTTTGATTAAAGAAGAGAGAGAGAGAGAGAGAGAGAGAAGAAGAATGAGAGAGAGAGAGAGAGAGAGAGAAAGAGAGAGAGAGAGAGAGAGAGATAGACAAGAAAAAGAATAAGAGAGAGAGAAAGAGGCAGATGGGGTACGAGCAAGAAGGTAAACATACAGAGAGAAAGTACAAAATGAGAGAGAGAGAGATAGAAAAGGATAAAGAATAAAAGAAAATGAATGTTTGGTTAAAGTGGGTGAGAGAGAGAGACAAGGAAAAAGAATAAGAGAGAGAAAGAGTTTGATTTTAAGGCAGATGTGGTACAAGTGTGAGAATATATATATATATATATATATACATATGCACATATACACACATATATAGACACCCATATATTTAGTATATATTTATTTGCAAGGAAACTATTCTGCTAACATTGGTTTCATGCAATCCAAACTTATTTGTTGAAGTGAAGCAATCATCAGGCAGCGAAAGATTTTTAGAAAATGATAAAAATATGGTCAAATTTATTGTGCATTTGATTGACAGTATGCGCATATATGCACATAAATGTATCTATATGCCCATATACACACATATATAGACACCCATTTTTATATATATATATATATATATATATAATGATATATATGTACACATGTATATACATATATACACACACACATTTATATGCACATGTATATGTCTGCATAAGCACATGTACACGCATATATACAAATGCAGACACGTACAAACACAAACACACAAACAAATGCAGACACACACACACAAAAAAAAAACCGAAGATATACACACAAAGATATATCTTTTCCAGTTGATTTTGTCAGAAAATCAATGAATGATAGGCATTAATTAGCAAATACTACAAATGTTTTTTTTGACACTTGCATTGGTTACAATTGAATATTTTTGGCCTCATTTGAAAAATGCATGTTTTAGTTTCAGTCCCCCTACCCCTAACCTTGCCACACCCACTTGCTAATGGAACAAAATGATTAGAACACATGGAGAAACAAAAAAGGTGATGGGGGGGGGCTTGAAAATAATAACAAATAATTTTGACAAGTATCAAACAAAATGGTAAAGAATTCTCTTGGGAGAATCATTCTCTTTAATTTGTTTAACAACTTTCCATTCTTGGCCAAAAAGATTACAAGACAAATATCTGTCTTAGAGAAATCTTTAAAGAAATAAAACAATTAAATCGAGGGCGGGGGATAATGAAATGAAAAACTAAAAACACTGAACATGATATAAAGGATTAGGAAAAGAAATATGAAAAATGTCACTTTGCAAAGAAGAAAATGTCAATCGTTTTTTTTTCTTGAGAGAGAGAGGGAGAGAGAGAGAGAGAGGAGAGAGAGAGGGGGAGAGAGAGAGAGTGGGAGAGAGAGAGTCAGAGACAGCGGGACAAAGAGAGTGAGAGAGACAGAGGGACAGAGACAGAGAGAGAGAAAGAGAAACAGAGGGACTGAGAGGGAAATTTGATGGGTACCAACTAAAGTTTCTTAATAGATTGTAGGGTTTTTATTTATGATGTGGGGAAATAACCAAAAGCTGTCTAACTCCCACCTTGTAACCTATCCAGTGTAATTCATTTCTAAGAAATTATTGAAATTTATTTACAGTTAGCTTGAAATGGTAAGGGAAGAAAAAAGAAAAACACTGGGACACAGGGATATGATTTTACTGGGTCCTTTTAGATTTTTGTGCATCAGGGATGCAGGACGCGTACCTATCAGCATATATATATCGGCTTGTCTTTCAAAAAAAAATATAACGCTGAACAAATACAGTTACAAACTTTTTATAAATATTTAATCCTGTCATCTACAAAACATCCATCAATTTCTTCACCCCATAATCTATCCTGATGAAGGTTTAAATAAACCGAAACGTTTAAGCGTCGATTAATAAATTCATCTTATTTTTGGAACACTTCGTTTTTCAAATTTCTTTATATATATATATATATATATATATATATATATATATGTGTGTGTGTGTGAAGAAAATTAAGTGAATCTGACGGTATGTGATATATTAAGAAAATTGAAAAAACACAGGTTTAAATAAGTTGAGTGGTAAATTTATTGGCTTATGCTGCAGTGTTTCGATCTATTAATTAGATCATCTTCAGGGCATTTGTTGGTATATAGAGGGTGATAAAAAATTTATTTTTTTTATCACAGAATAACGAGAAAAGCAAGTGATAGTCCTTGTTCATCAGTCTGTTCAAAATTTGAAGTCTGAAGAAAGGACGCTGAAAAAGTGGACGGTTTGAAATATGACGTCAAATATTCTCTTTACGGTGTGAGTATGAGAGTGTGTGACTGTGTGTATCGAAAAAAGGCATTGTGCATTTGACACGCGTAGATGTCTTTCCCCCCCCTACCCCTTTACATAATAAACGCACACAGCAACTCAAAAGTTAAAAGAATATTTTCTCGCCACTTGAAACAAACAACTTTTCTTAATGAAAAGCACACACACACATCCTTGAGGTTTGTTTCGATGTCGTTTACCGCAAAAGATTTATACACACACGCACAACCACACACACAAAACACATAAAAATGCACAATGCCTTTTTTCGATACACACACTCACACACTCTCATACTCACACCGTAAAAGAGAATATTTGACGTCATATTTCAAACCGTCCACTTTTTTTTTTTCAGCATCCTTTCTTCAGACTTCAAATTTTGAACTGATCAACAAGGACTATCACTTGCTTTTCTCGTTATTCTGTGATAAAAATTTTTTATCACCTTCCATATACCAACAAATGTCCTGAAGATGATCTAATTAATAGATCGAAACACTGCATCATCGGTCAATAAACTTACCACTCAACTTATTTAAACCTGTGTTTTTTCAATTTTCTTAATATACTACATATATATATATATATATATATATATATATATATAATGAAATGCTTGAAAATAGGCAGAATTATTCATTATGTTTGTTTTTTCCTTCCATATTTATATACTTATATAGTGTAAAGATGTAAAAGATGTAAAGTCTGAGCATTGATATAAGCAACATTTTTAAAATAAATATACATAATTTAAAAAAAAATAATTTCAAACACAAATTACATCACAGAGTTTTGAAATAGAACGCTTGTGGCTATAGAATGCTAATTTTTGTCTCTTATTTCTTTCCATATTTATATTGAATATTATTCACAAGTTACAACATCAGATATTAATACACATCAAGTTATTTCTTCTAATTTATGAAATTAAGGAAAATTATTTCTACTAGTTTATATAACCAAACAAAAATATTTACCAAAAGGGCCTGTTTAGCTCTATCGGTAGAGTGTTCGGCTGGGAACCTCAAGAATCCGGGTTAAATAACGACCCTTGCCAACTCAGCGTATGAGTAGCACAGGGATCTGTGCAGTAAAGTGAGGAACTGATGGTAGGTGTGTCGCTCCACACCAAAAACAATCTCCCCAGTCTAGTGCAAGTGATAAGAAAGGGGATAGACTTCCTTGCTGTCAGGCTGATATTGACTTTAATCACTTAAAAATCATATATACAAAAAACAAGGTTTGGCATAAAATAGCCCACATGGGTTGATATGCCATTAAACAAAATAACCAACCAATCAACATTGCCTTGATAATGGTTAATATATCCCATATACATATTTACCAACATTCTGCAGTAGTAGGATATGACACATGGTCAATTTCTTAAACAGAGTTTAACAGGTTTGAATTCAGCATTCTGAGAGTGGTTGCCTAAAGAGCCCAGTTTGCCCTACTATTTACCCATAGCTGGAGCAAAAAGAGGGGGATTCATAGATTTCGCCTCACTTTTTAACAACAGCTTTTGTTTTGTGCCACTAACATTTCTCTATTATTTCAACAATTTTTTTCCCCACTTTTAGGCCAAATTGATATTGCCAATATACTTGGGGGGAAAAAAAAGAAAAGGTGTTTTTGGTGAAGCACGGAAGTTAAAAACCTGAGCCCCCAACCCCTCACACCACCAAACCCCTCCCCCACACACTACAATTTTTCTTTCTCTTCATCCTTCATCCTCCTCCACCTCCTCATTATCAACCTCCTCTTCCTCCTCCTAATCAGCATCATCATCAACCTGCTCCACCACCACATCATCATCCTCATGTCCCTGCTCTTCATCATCATCAATCTCCTCATCATCTTCCTCCTTCATATCATCAACTTCCTCCTCCTCTTCCTCACCATCATCACCATCATCAACTTCCTCCCTCTCTTCCTCACCATCATCATCATCAACTTCCTCCCCCTCTCACCATCATCACCATCATCAACTTCCTCCTCCTCCTTCATCACCATCATCATCAACTTCCTCCTCCTCCTTCATCACATCATCATCAACTTCCTCCTCCTCCTCATCACCATCATCATCAACTTCCTCCTCCTCTTCCTCACCATCATCACCAACTTCCTCTTCCTCTTCATCACCATCATCATCAACTTCCTCCTCCTCTTCCTCACCATCATCATCATCATCAACTTCCTCCTCCTCTTCCTCACCATCATCATCATCATCATCATCAACTTCCTCCTCCTCTTCATCATCACCATCCACAGTAAAAAAAAAAAAAAAACCAAAGTCATGTAGTTTAGAGTGTAAGGACTTGAAAGGCTATTAATATATCAATAAATACTTTTTTTTTTAAAAAAGGCAACGAGGGACCAACCATTTCATCTGCCTTAAACATGTTCAATTGTGTGTGAGGGTAAATTGATTATAATGGCCAATACGTGTTGTTCTCCTCAATGTGTTATGCGCTTGGGAGGTGGGGAGTGGTGGGAAAGGGGGGGTAGTTTTATTCAATTTACAATTTCATTTGTTCCTTCGATTCTCAATTTACACTTTACGGGTTTGTTTCTTATTTCCACCCACCAATCTTTTCATGGAAAAAAAGTTTTTTTGCTTTTTTTTTTCTAATACTTTTTTTTTTTTACAAAAACCAAATTCCACCAAGTATCTCATTTCCTTTAGAGGAATACAGAAATCGGCATATTCTTGGGTGGATATATATATACACACACATATATATATATATATATATATATATAATATTTGTAAAATTTTTCCCTAATATATATATATAAATTTTTCACTGGTGTGTGTGTGTATATATATATATATAAATTTTCCCTAAAGTATATATATATATATATATATATATATTTGTAAAATTTTTCTCTAATATATACATAAAATTTTTCACTAATATATATATAAAATTTTTCACTGGTGTGTGTGTGTGTGTGTATATATATATATATATATATAAATTTTCCCTAAAGTATGTATGTATATATATATATATATATATATATATATAAATAAATAAATTTCCCTAAAGTATATACATATATATAAATAAATATATATATATGTATATATATATATATATATATATATGTGTGTATATATATATACATAATACATGTATATTTATGATATAGATATATGTATATACTCATCAGATATATTGACAAAGAAGCACATGTGGACCCTATCACAACTATATATATATATATATATATATATATATATATATATATATTATATAAATGCATATGAATCCTACCTGTAATTCCATGTGTCTATGTGCCTGAACAGATATTTAGATGAAATTGAAATAGACAGCAATTTCAATTTTTCAGAGGAAAAGGAATACACAAATGTAAACATGCAAATATAATGCTGTATGAAAATTATTTTCCATTTTCACAGATCTTTACTTCATACACTCATCTAAAGACTATCTATTATATTACTGCGTTTCCCCAAAAATAGATTTCTCTCTTTGTTTTGTTTTGTTTGGTTTTACAGCATATCAACCTCAGTGTGTTATTTAATGCTGACAAAGTTTTGATATAAATGCATACTTAATGGATACTCAATTTTTTTTATAAACACATTTTTCTACTTGACCCATAGATGGAACCCTAACAGGTACTACCAATCTGGGTCAGAGTGGACCTGGGAATAATGGTGATGAAGGGGTACTCCACATTCCCCAGAACTCCAGTACTGGAACTTCACCATCAGATAGAGGTTAACATCATACCCAGGGCAATAAGACCCTCAGCCATTGCCTTCTAGCACATATATATATTTACCAACCCCTCCGCACGAGCAGGATACGACACAAGGTCAATTTCTTAAGCGGAGTTCAACAGGTTTGAATTCAGAGTTTTCCTTCTCCTAGACCGGTTGCCTAACCAAGGTTAAAGAGCCCGGTCTGCCCTACTATTTACCCATAGCTGGAGGGAGAGTAGGATTCATACCTTTCCCAAGGGTATTAGCGCTAAGTGAAAATGCAATTACTGCATCCAGGAATTGAACTCGGGGCGACAAGTCCATTTCCCATGACACCACACGCTTCCACATCTAGCACATATATGATAAAAAAGGTTGGGGGTTGTCATAAGAGCAAGTAGGGCTGTGCCAATCATATAGGTGTTGGGGCTTGACATGACCAGCCGATTTATTGGAGGGGGCCTCTCCAATCACCTGTCTAGAGATTTCTCAGGATAATCTTAAAATAAGTCCAACCTGAAAGCAGCAGATATTTATTTATTTATATTTAATTATAGTTAACTTTTCTTGTAGACAATGGTAGCATGGATCATTTAGAGATCTGCTACCTTTGTCTACAAGTATAACTATATACAACTATAATTAAATTCCCAGATACAAAAAATCTTTTAAATAATAGATTTGAATCAATATGCAATCGTAGACATAGGTTGGGTCGGTCACTAAAATATCATTAGAACTACAATATTAAATTTAACTAAATAAATTAGAATTTTTTTAAAAATAGTAATTAATTTTAAATAGGATAAATACAAAAAAAAAAAAGAAAAACTATAAATTAGTAATATTCAACCCCTAAGAGAAAAATAATGTAACGTTCAACTGTTATTATCCAAAAAATATCTGAGTTTAACTAAGGAATTACATCAACTTAGTTAAATGTAGGGTAGGGTCCTGATGAAATCATTTGGAATGAAAACAGGGTAGACCCTTAATTTTAACTCTACTATTATTAATTTTATTATTACTATTCTATATTTTTTATATATTGAGCACTTTTGGATTATTTACTGATGCCAGTGCGACGGAAAAGTTAAAGTGGCAATTGGATACTATATATATATATGTATGTATGTGTATGTGTTTATATATGTATATATATCCGTCTGTTGGTGGTATATATATCTTGTTTTGGCTTTAGTGTGAAGCATTAAAAATATTAGAAACTCGGTTTTTAAAGTGTTAAGTTTCATTTCTTGAGTAAATTTTCGAGAGTGTTACCTTCTCTTCATTGGACTATGAAAGTGACTAGGTTGCTGGCTGTTTCTTATAGTAGTCATCTCAGCTCTTGGGTGTGTGTGTGTGTGGGTGGTTGCTGCTTGTGACCTCGTTTCTTTCTTTCTTCTTGTGTGGGAGTTTATGGCAGCGGTTTTTTTAATAGGTTTGTTTATAGTTGTTAGTATATATATATATATATATATATATATATATATATATATAGAGAGAGAGAGAGAGAGAGAGAGAGATTGATAGCTTGATAGTATTAAGCTGTATATAGAAATAGCCTACTCAAGTTTCACCATAAAGGATCTTCAGGGTAAATTGAAATAAATTAATTAAGATATTGATTAATTAGAGGCAACTGTGGAAGTGAATAATGCAATTATGACTGTTGAAAACAGTTTCACAGTCAAGTTGAACGCTATGTAGGTAATCAATATTGTGATTAACACAATATCTTATTCCCTGGTAAGTCATCTTCTTTATCATATATATATATATATATATATATATATATATCAATGTGTATGGTCGGCACTATTATACTTGAAGAAGTGGTAGTAATCCAACGTACAGTGTTGTTAGAAGAGCGCTCAATATCTGTGATAGAGCGTCAGTAATTTTGCCCACGATTTGCGAATACAGTTAACAAAACACACACATTTAAACATATTTTTTCATTTTCAAAAACATTTTCGTTGCCTAAAGACTGCAGCAGAGCAAGAAACCAAATGGTATTGTTCCAATGATAATAAAAATACACTAAACCTTTTATTTATTCATGACTGCCCGGATTCATTTTGTTTTTAAAAGTTTACAAAAGATATGGACAGTCCAGTTTTGTCTTTTATGAAGGAGGGTTATCTTAATTAATGAAAACTTACACACACACACATATATATATATGATATATATGTAGATAGATATATATGTAGATAGATAGAGAAGGAGAGATAGATAGAAATAACTTGACATTTATAATCAAAATGCATTAAAAATCTTATCTAAGAGGATAAATGTTATATAAAAAAACTGACTATTCTTTGCTAAGCATTTTTCTTAATGATAATTTTTAGATAAATTTGCAACTGGATAATTATATTTATCATCTGGGAATTTTAAATCAAATGATATTTAAGATCAATGAATTACATCATTTAACCTTTTCATGATATTACTGTATATGCCCCCCCTCACACACACACACACACACACAAGAATATGGTAACTGCATCTACTGCAGAGAAGTAAGAACATTCACTACACACACACACACACACACACACACACCAAAAAGTGTTTCCTGGATATTACGCTAAAACTGAATCTGGTCATGAGGTTCTAGTTCTAGAGTTCTAGTGTGGAGTGCCCCTTCATCATTATTACTCCTCCTAGGTATACCCTGACCTTGAGTTAGGGTCTCATTGTTGCATAATCTATGTGGCAGAAGATTATTGACAAGCACCTGTAGAATAGGGCTTTCAAATCAGCATCAGTAGGTTTCCGTGGAAAAACACCAGACCGTTGGTAAAACCGGAAATCTCACAAGTCACATGATTTTGACTTAGTTAAGTCAGTTCCACCTGAGATGTGACTGTGGGCAGGGCTCACTCTGCACGATGGGTTGGTAAACGGGCAAATAAAACCTTTGATCAAAGCAATAAGCCTTGTTAAGTTTATCTAACTTGTTGCACGGAAACCAAAGAAGTAAAGCAGGAATTTAGACGTAGACGATCATGGCCAAAGTAGAAAGAGAAGACAACCAAGTAAGTTACACAACTATCTGTCTATCTCTCTCTGATCTCTCTATATACATATGGGCAAAGGTCGGGACAATCATATAGGTGCGGAGAGAAATAAATAAATCTACTTATATATAATGTGACTTTATATATTTACTAGACAAAACGAGTGTTTAAAACATAAGTTTAAAAAATTGAATACCCACCAAGAATAAATAAACAAAATGTGCTTGGCATAAAATGACCCCACAAGGGTTGAAATGCTGTAAAATCTACTAACCAGCTAAATGCCCTCATCTGGTTAAACAATGAGAAATCTATTTGTTATAGTAATAAGTTGTTTTAAAAATATATAATCCCTTAATAAGATTTCATATAGAATATTGTACTGGGCCTCTATGTCTATAGAAGGAAATTAGAGAGTAATATTGAGAGTGTAAGGCATTCAATGAGAGAGAGAGGCCCAATGAGGATATATGAGTACATAACATCATTAATGTGTCAGTCAAATAGATCTATTTGAAAATCGATAATATCAGATTATAATACTTGATACCATATAATTTAGGTTTGGTTGGTTAATTGGCTGGTTGGATTTTACGGCATGTCAACCCCTGTTGGATTATTTTATACCGAACACACTTTGTTTAATTCAATCTCGTTGTGTTTTCAAATTTTTAATGCTCATTTTAAAGACATGTTTTAAACTGATTTTTTTCTATTTAACCCATAGATGGGACCCTAACATGTACTACCATACATTTTATTCATATAGAGTGAGAGAGAAAGAGGGCTGGGAGGAAAAAAAACAGCATTTTTTCTGTACATTTTGCCAGTGCCAAAACCCATAAACCTTTTTTTTTTAAAAATCTAGTAATAAATTTTTTGAATTTTACATTACATTACAAAATGAATAGGCTACCCTATTGAGTAATTCCATGTCAAATCATCCAGAAAAAAGTCAAATTGTCACCCAGCCCCTTCAATTATTCTGAAAGTTTTTCCAAGTGTGGACTGTGTTAAAGTTAGACAATCTCCAAAATCTTTGTAAAATGTAGCTTCAGTTCTGAGCAAAAACCAAACTATCTTTTTGGTACAAATAATGTTCAATATATGTGAAATAAGTTTATTCAGATAGAGTAAAGAGAGAAAGAAGCCAGAAAAAAACAAAAACATTTTGTCTGCACATTTTGCCAAAACCTATAAACTTTTTTTTATTTTTCTTAACTTAGTAATAAGACATCCCAGAAACTAAAAATAAATGACTTTTTTTTATTTATTTAAACATCATTCTAAAAAATGTGACTAAAAATAGTAAGAATAAATTAAGTCCTAACTTAATAAATTTTTTGTTGATTCCTCCTATTTTCGTGTATATGCATATGTGTGTGTGGTGCTAATGCGTAAATGCAGATTGTATCTGAATGTATTTGCAAGAAAAAAAAATCCCACAGCCAAGAATAAATTTAAAAAAAAAAAAAAGGCAAAGAATTATATAAGAGAAAGTTGGTAAGGAAATGAAAGAATTTAGTTCCTTCAATTTCAAGAGACCAACATATGACCAATCATAGGCACATGCAGATAAATAGATTTGTACAAAATGAGGTGGATAATAAAATCTGAACATATATATATATATATATATATATATATATATACACACACACACATATATATACAGAACCTATTTAATGACAATCTATGTAGCAATTGGGACAGTAACTACTTGCTGGCTCATATATATATATGTATAAACTCATTCAGCTTCTTTCTAACCGACAAAATTGTGACTACTTCGTTTTTCTTTTTTATGGAGTCATTCTCTCTTCAAAAGATTATATATATATATAATATATAATATATATATATATATATAAATCATCTTCAACACAGAGTATAAACAAGCTCTGAAGATGGTTTTTATAAAATCAAAATATTGTTCAATATCAGCTATGAATATGTTATAAAATGTTTTCACTTTAACAGCATTTTGTGGTGTTTTCATATCCTTTTATCTATACTCATGCTGTCGGATTCATTTCCTTTCTTTTAATATATATATATATATATATATATATATATTATATATATATATATATATATATACACACATATATGTATATGATTAGATAGTTAAGATCAAATCTATGGTAGAACCATAATTTTTTTTACATATATATGTATATTGTTGGCATCCATCTGTCTACTAAAGATGATTGTGTTGTGTAAAAAAAAAAAAAAACATATAATAATAGTTTCGTCAACTCAGCATCTATGAGTAGCTGATGGTAGGTATGGCACTTCGCCTCAGACACAAAAACAATCTCCTTGGTCTAGTGCTAGTAAAAAGGGTATAGATTCCCTTGCTGTCTGCCTGATACCGACTTTAGGCCATCCCGACAACTTTTTATATATATATATATATATATATATATATATATATATATATATATATATATATGTTCAGAGATGGTTTTGAGGGCCAAACCCCAGCATTCTTACTAACCAAGAAGGACCAAGCAGTAACTTTGTTGCTTTTCTATCACATGATGAGAATGCTAAATGAAAATGCAGCCTCTTTGTATAATTCTTAGTTTATATTCACAACTTTCCATCAACAAAGTGTTAATTCAATAATGTTAAATTTGAATTAAGCTGACACATCAATACACTGAATGAGAATAGAATTTCCATGAAAGTGTGTAAAGCTCTCAATAATGAATTGTTAATTCAATGATGTTAATTTGAATTCTCTGACAAGATGATAAACATCAAATTCATTGCAACGTCAATAGATAATGTTCTACACAGTTTAAAGTTCTAATCAACTGGTAATCAGTTCTGATAAACAAAGGAATCCCGTACAATGCAGAGGGTTCATATTTGTTAGAGTAGCAGAGACATAAAGTCAACAGCACTTGGTAACTGTCAGTTTCTTGCCTAAATGATTTTAAAAACACTTTACACTGCGTGGTGTAATGGTCAGTAATTACACTTACATACACTAGAAAATATATGAACCCCCCACCCACCCGATGCAAATATTTAAGTTTTAATGTAATAGTAAAGTAAAAGTAAAGTAAAGTCGTCGGGGTGGCCTAAAGTCTGTATCAGCCAGTCAGTGAGGGAGTCTATCCCCTTTTCAATAGCGCTATACTAAGGAGATTGTTTTGGCATCTGATGAGGAGCGCCACACCTACCATCAGCTCCTTACTTTACCGCACAGATCCCTGTACTACTCATGCGCTAAGTTGGTGAGGACCGGTATCGAACTAGGAACCTTGTGGTTTCTAGCCGAACGCTCTACTGACTGAGCTAACCCGGCCCTATTAAAGTAATAAGATATTATATTAAATTAGAAAGGCTAATGAAACTAAATAAGAATGCAGATAAAAAGATATGAAACAGGGGGGGGGATATAATAAAAATAGAACAACTTTCAAACTAATTCCAACATTTTCCATGACTCCCGTATTTCATTGCTAAATTTTCCTAATTTAATTATTTAGTTAAATTAAGAAGTAAAGAATAGAATTACAGTTATTTTTTCTTGTTAGTCGATATCTTTTAAGATTTTTGAAGAGATTTTTGCTCTTATTCATTAAGATAAAACCAAACAATTAGAAATCAATAATACTAAGCACATATTTATTAAATTCAATTTTTTAATATCAATATGCAAATTGGTATTACCATTCACACTGTAAACCGCTACTTTCTTGTATATATAAATACAATTGCATGTTATCAGTATGTAGATGAGGCCAGCAGTATTAAAATAAAGTCATGGAGAATGATGAAAATAATTAATGGAATTGTGACTTTAAGAGGACAGGGGTTTTAGGAAAATTTGACATATCTATATTTGGTTATTTTTCTCCAGAGGTTGGAGGTACTGATGCACACTATGCATCATTTAAAATCTTGGACTCGTCTTCATTCATATACGTGATGACAGATAGAATGGATGACTGGAGCCCACCTGAATCATGGAAGAGAATAACTTGTGTCATGATGATCTGTGCCAGTCATCAACATAAGGAGATTATGCCCAATGCTCCTGAACACTGTAAAAACAATCAGGCACAAACTGGAGAATTGCAATGGAGACTATGAGGCTGTGGCTAGAAGAAAGCAACATAACAGATGATCTGATTGTGTTAGTACAGCAGAATTCCTTGAAAATCTGTAGAAGGGGCATCAGGTTGAATTCAGATGACTAGTTGGAGTTGCTGAACACTGTAGTCAAGCCCTGGATAACAAGGGTAGCCAATGGTAGGCAATGACAGCAGGATTCGGCCCCCTGCCACACCTCTGGGAAAAGTCAAAAATGTTGTTGGAAAATTTGTTATGACTACACCAGTCCCAATGTCTGACCTCTGAACTCCCCAGAATTTAACCCCATGGATTATTATGTATGGAGTGCTGTTGAGAAAGACACCAATTGCCATGACAGTATTACAAAAGCCCAGTTAATCAACAGAATAAAGGTAGTTTCTCATACCCTTCCCAGGGAAACTAACATCAGCTTGCTCCAGGTTCCGGAGCAGGATTGAGGCTGTGATTGACGCTAATGACGGTTTATTTTGAGTGAAACTTGTTGACAGTAATGTAATTTACGTACCTGTTGAATTTCTTTAGAATCCATTAAATTTTGTAGTTACCAAGCACTTTTTTCTTTTTCCTTATGAAACTGTCAAATTTATCCGGAACACCCTGTGATATAGTTTGTGTTACAGACGGGCAAACACACAATCTCCATTATAATAAGATTCATGCAGGTGCATGGTGTAATAGTTAGAGTTGTAGGAAATATACTTGTTGACCGAGTTCAAATTCTGGATGAGGCTGTTTGCATTTCACACAACACTAATACCGTTGGGAAATCTATGAATCCAACCATTATCCCTTCAGCTATGGGTAAATAGTAGCACACTGTGAGGTGTAATGATTACCATCATAGGAAATGGACACAGCGAGTTCAAATACTGGACAAGGCCATTTGTATTTCACATAGCACTAATACCCTTATTCTCCCTCCAGTAATGGGTAAATAGTAGGGCAGACTGGGCTCTTTAAACTTGGTAAGACAAACAGTCTAGGAGAAAGAAAACACTGAATTAAAACCTGTTAAACTTTGCTTGAGAAATTGATATTGTGTCACATCCTGCTCATGTAGAGGGGTTGGTAAATATGTATATGCTCTATCACAGATATTGAGCACACTTTATTCATGAATATAGCAGACTTATGGGTGGCCCAACTTCTAAGATTTCTGAGTTACAAGCTGTCATTTGGTTGATTTTTTGGCTTTGTGTTGAGAGTTAAAATTCAAGAGATTTAGATATGTTTAAGTTCACTAAAAACATTTAATTTTCCAAATTTATGATGCCAAAGAAAAATAGTATTTATAAAATGATAAACAAAGGTCTGTCATCA
The DNA here is from genome assembly GCA_023376005.1 of Doryteuthis pealeii. Taxonomy (NCBI): domain Eukaryota; kingdom Metazoa; phylum Mollusca; class Cephalopoda; order Myopsida; family Loliginidae; genus Doryteuthis; species Doryteuthis pealeii. The sequence continues at coordinate 54,160,398 of CM042164.1, forward strand.
TGGTGGCTGGGAAGTTTAAACTATGGGAAATTTACTGAAGAATTTTTGTTGTATACAGAGAAGCAGGTTTTATTTCCATTTTTCCTGTTTATATATATATATATATATATATATATATATATATATATATATATATATATGTGTGTGTGTGTGTGTGTGTGTGTGAAGAGAAAATGGAAGTGAATCCGACAGTATGTAATATAATATGTATGTAAATTTTTCACTATATTACACACACATATATAATATATAGATGGATAGATAGACACATGCTAATAGGGAAAGAGAGAGAGTGTGTGTGTGAGAGAGATAAAGACAATTAAATGAGAATGACGATATATATATATATATATATATATACATAAAATGAAAAAAAAACAAGGCGATGATTTTATTAGAGATGAAGTAAATCATCCTCTGAATAAAGTATTTTTTAAAAATATCTAATAAATATACATACTGTCAGATTTATCTCCATTTTTCATTTTTATATATATATATATATATATATATATATACATATATATATATATATACAAACACACACAACAAAGAGAGGAGAGCAAGACAATGAAATGGAAATGACAATAACTTTTATTATTTGCATTTCTTTTATTATATATATATATATATATATATATATATATATATATATAAATGAAAAAACAAGGTATTCAGAGGATGATTTTATCATAGTCGAAGTAAATCATTCATTTGAATACTGTTTTTTTTTTTTTAAAATATTTCATGAATCTACATACTGTCAGATTTATTTCCATTTTTCCAAAATAGATATATACATATACACAAACATAGCGAGAGAGCAAGACAATGGAATGTGGATGACAAAAACTTATCTACATTTCTTTTAATATATATATATATATATATATATATATATATATATATATATATATATATAGAGAGAGAGAGAGAGAGAGAGAGAGATAGATAGATAGATAGATAGAGATAGATGCACACACACACACACAGAGGAGACAATGAAATGAGTATTACAAAATCTTGCATTTCTTATATAATATATATATATATAATTATATATATATATATATATATATATATGGAGGTATCCAAAAACTTGGTAGTGAGGGATGATTCTATATGTGATTTCTAAGACACACTGTATTATTATTGTATGATCCAGTATGTATAAATACAGTGAATCTTTAAATCACTACAGAGAGCTCAATGTATAATAATCTTTTTAGATTATATACAGAGCAATATTTATCTGAGAAAGGAAGGAAAAACTCAACACCGTAATTCCATAATAAATTTACTTCGACCAAAATTGGGGCCTTTATAAATCTAAGTTGATTTAATATAGCTCCCTGATGAGACTGGATTTTGGGGAGCTATATTAAATCAACTAAGATATATATATATATATATATATATATATATGTAGTATATTAATATTCTACAATCACATACCTAAAAAATGCACAATGTTTCCTTTCGATACACACACTCACGCCATATAATAGAATATTTGATGTCATATTTCAAAACCGTCTCCTTTTTCAAACGTCAAAAATTTTTTAAACAGACTGAATGACAAGGATTACCACTCGCTTTTCTCATTATTCTGTGATAAATAATTTCTTATCTTATGCCCTGAAGATGATCTAATTAATAGATCGAAACACTGCAGTGTCGGCCAATAAACTCATCACTTAACCCATTTAAACCTGTGTTTTTTCATTTTTCTTAATATACTACATACCGTCGGATTCACTTCCTTTCTTCACACACACACATATATATATATATATATATATATATATATATATATATATATAAGTGCTTAATTGGAGTCGTACCTAATTTTGAAAATTAATTAATTAATAATGAATTAGGCGGGAATACCTATTAAATGTATGGCTAAACAAATCGAGAAAAATCAATCTCTGTATGTACATTTCGGCCTATTAGGCCTCATCAGCAGAGCTATAGATTGGAAGACCGCCCTGTGCGTGATTTGAAACCGGACTGCCAAGCTGACAGGCCGATCTCATAACCTCTACACTAAACAGACTTCTTAGATTTTATGATTTGTTTAGAGTAGGTTAATATTCCACTTCTAGTGACTTTTATTACACGACGATATGATAAGTTGTAAACACGGTTTGTTTTGAATGGCTTTTTGCCGATAATTTTTGGGAGAATAAGTGCTTAATTGGAGTCGTACCTAATTTTGAAAATTAATTAATTAATAATGAATTAGGCGGGAATACCTATTAAATGTATGGCTAAACAAATCGAGAATTAATTTTCAAAATTAGGTACGACTCCAATTAAGCACTTATTCTCCCAAAAATTATCGGCAAAAAACCATTCAAAACAAACCGTGTTTACATATATATATATGCACACACACACACATAAAAAGAGAGAGAGACAATGAAATAAGAATGAAAATAAGATAAATATATTCCTTCCATCATATAAACCTATTGAGATAAGTAGAAATCATTAAACCTTTGAAAAAACTCTTTAATCATTTGCTTCTTGATTGCCGCTGTCACAAAATGGTTTGATTAAATAGATTGTTTTGTCTTCTTCGTTCTTTTTTTCCTGCAGTTTATGAAGCAACAAGAAACCAGACAGAATCAGACTGTTCCGACTTTTAAGATTTCAATTTTTTAAGACTTAGCAATGATAAACTTTTCCTAGTTAATTGGTGCAAATAATATACGATCATCAACAATGCAAGACACCAACCATCGAGGTGTTTAATTAAACATTGTCTACAAATGAAGAGGATGCTTCCTTGATGAAAAGAAGCAAACTTCATCCCCTGCTACCCCTCACTACCTATACGAGGCGTGTCTGAAAAGTAATGAGACTGTTCTCACAAATAATTCATTTAAAATCCAAACAACAAACTAAATGTTTTCTCCTCCAAAGTAGAATCAAATGCACTTTCCCATCTTTCAGCTCCTCTTGATGGCCTCAATGCATTCAAAACGGATCCCCTTGATGCCACTTCAGCCTAGGAAAAAGAAAAAAGTCACAATTGTCCTGCCACAACTATAATCCCTTCTCAAGATTTATACCCTTATCATATTTTTTATTTAACTTTTCTTATAGAAAATGAGTAGTAAAAAGTTTTTGAACCCCCCCACCCCCCTGTGAACATAAATAGGTTTGATTTGCTTTGTTTTATGGCATGACAATCTCAGTGGGTTATTTAAATGCCAACAAAGTTTTTAAATGAATTCATTCTTAATGGATACACAATTTTTTTTTTCTATAAACACATTTTTCTATTTAACCCATAGATGGGACCCTAACAGGTACTACCACTCCGGGTCACAGTGGACCAGGGAGCAATGGTGATGAAGGGGTGCTCCACATTTCTCAAACCTCCAAAACTGGAATCTCACCACCAGATAGAGTTTAACATCATTCCCAGGACATAAAGACGCTCAGCCACCACCTTCTAAACACACATATGATAAAAGGTTTGGGGCTTGCCATAAGGGCAATAGGGCTGGGGCAATCATATAGGTGCTAGGGCTTGACGTGATAGGAGGGGGGCTTCTCTGTTTGCCCGTCTAGCTCAAGTCAGGACCAAAGTGGAGTATTGCATGTCATGGACTGCTCAGTCACCAGGGTTCCATCATTAAGCATCATGGGTCACCTCCCACGGCCAATTGGTTGCCCATTGGGGAAGTCTTACCCCTCTGCAGAGGTGCAGTTGGTATATTCTAACACCCCAGCCAACAGGGCAGAACAAAAAAAGGGGACGTGTATTTTATTGAAATTTAGTCTTTGTTGGACAACACACCAATTTTCATTTATAAAAGAGGTGCACTCACAAACAGTCAGACAGACAGACAGACAGAATCTGTCTTTTACATATATAGATCATTTGTTTATTAGTTATGACTAGAAGCGGCTACCCAGCATCACCTGCATAGAGGGGGATTTTTTTAGTTAGTCCCGCAGATCCATTATTACTGAATCGTGAGTTGAATCCAAGCTCTGGTGATATTTAATGTGTATATATATTTACTTTGTTGTTAATTGTTTTATTTTCAAAGTTTCCTCCGGACATACATATACACACAACTGCCCTTTATATATGTAGAGATTTGCAATTAGTATAGAAAATACAGATACATTTATTATTTTGAAAACATCCATCACTGTTCAGACAACATTTTGTTCCCTTCTTATTGTATTGTCCTGATAAAGGTTTAATATAAACTGAAATGTTTAAACATTGACTTCACCATCATGTATGCCTTATTTTTCAAAGTTCCCTTTTTCACACACACATACATACATATATATATATATATATATATATATATATAATATATATATATATTTAATATACCAAGCGTGTTGGTAGATCCTTGCGGAGAGAAAAAACCCGGCAGAGAGTTTGATTGTAAAAATATACTACCAAAAATCAACCAGGAAGAAAAAAATTTTTGAAAAAAAGAAAAGACCAAGATATTCGTACCAACAAAAAATAATCTATTGGTATAGTATTTGGCCAAAAGAAAAAACAATTTATATGTATATATATGTATATAAGATATATATATATTCATATAGATATCCTTATTATATATATATATATATATATATATATATATATATATGAATTAATTTTATGTAGATAATATGGGTGCTATATTTATAAGTAAACAGTGTTTAATATCATGGATAGAGCATTTATATTTAAATTAAGGTCGCATAGACATGGAGTCAATGGTGCCTGGTTAATGACAATTTCTCCCCTATACGATCTTCAGACCAAGCGCCACTTATATGTACAGGGTGGGCCAAAAGTAGGGTTACAGTTACTTCATTAAGTTTAAGTGTTAACTGTAACCCTACTTTTGACCCACCCTGTGCATATAAGTGGCATTATATACAGGGTGGGTCAAAAGTAGGGTTACAGTTAACACTTAAACTTAATGAAGTAACTGTAACCCTACTTTTGGCCCACCCTGTATATATGTGTGCGGGGTTTTGAAAAATAAGGCATACATCAAATCCCAGTAGAGTTTATCATGAATCACACATGACATTTATAATAAGTATCATAGATTTTTTTTTTTTTCCCTGAAGAAAAGCGATTATTTTCAAAATGAAAATGAGCATTAAAGTATTTTCTTTTCCACAAAACAAATTCTCAGATAAAATAGAAGATTTAAAAAATTTTTTTTTTTTACTTTTATTATTTAATCCAATTTACATCAAACCCAAATAAGAGAAAGGTTTTTGGTTTTTTTGTTTTCTTTCTTTTTTTTCCAATTTAATTGCAAACTGTAAGCTAAGTAAAACTGCGGAAAATAAAAGATGAAACATCTAAAAATCTAACGAAAACAAAAGTAAATTTAGGCTAAAAACTTAATCTTCATTAGAATCTGTGAAACTGCAAAGATTTTATTTCTATTATTTTCATTCTTTTAATTTTTCCTCCTTTAATCCTGAAAGAAATCTTTTTCAATGATGCCATAAAAGACTGAAGAAAATCTGAAGGAGAAAATAATTCATGACTCACCAACGACACTGGATTTAGGTGTACACCATTTGAGTGTTACAGTCTCAGTAGGTAAACCTTCCTTTGAGGGGATGATTAGGCCCTCTGCGTGGCCTCCAGCTGGAAAAGAAAAAGATTAAATATTTTTTAATGATTTTTAAAAGAAAAAAAAAATATGATTAGAAAGTTGGATTTCAAGAAAAAATTTAAATTAAAAATTAAATACAATAATTAATTTCTATTGTAAATGATGAAAATCAGTAAAATTTATTCAAATTATCTCCCCTGGGTCTTATTTAAAAATTATTTGGGGTTGGGTAGATAAAATTTTGTTTTAATTCTGATCTTTATTTTCCATTATTGGCATATCATTTTCAAGAATACAATGAACAAAATTATGTTCCAATATTTTAGAATATGGATTTGTTTCCTCTTTTGGGGCTGCTGTAGTCTTTGTTGATGCTAACAGGTTTCAGCCAATATATTCTAGGATCTTTTTCATGTGCATGATCGAGAAAGAGAGAGAGAAATGGTGGGGGTGATACTAAGAAAAAGTGACCCCCTCACCCTTTCAGGAATTGTAGATCTCAAAGAATGGTACAGAATGGACTGTTCAAAATGGTGAAGTAACAAGAAAAAACAATAGAAAGAATTCAACAGTTAAAATGTTAATGACTTTTCTGAAAATTATAGAAGTTATGTTTATACACATGAAGAAGGCTGTAGAGTGAATCTGCCAAAATGTTGTAAAAACAAGAAAAGCAATAAAATTAAAAAAAAAAAATGAGTTCAGAGAAACAATCCAGTGCTAATAATTTTATTATAGAAATGCATTGGAAATTGGGAAGAAAGGAATTTGTCAGGGGTCAGGAATTAGTGCAACTATAAAGTCATTGGGGTGGCCTAAAGTCGGTATCAGCCAATCAGCGAGGAACTGTATCCCCTCGTCACTAGCGCTAGACCAAGAAGATTGTTTTTGCATCTGAGGTGAAGCACCACACCTACCATCAGCTAATTGACTGAATCCAAGCATTCACCTATGATTTGCAAGGTTCCAGGTTTGATATTGGTCCTTGCCAACTCAAAGACATGGCAAAAGAATTTAAAAGATTTTAAACATCCTAAATAAAGATTGCATTGGGAATTATGAAGGGATTGTCGGTGGTCAGAAATTAGAACAAGTATAAATAACTGAATATAAGAATACAATTATTTTATGTAAACAAATTCTTTGCTTTTTGTTTAAGATGTCAATATTGTTTTTTGTTTTTTTAAATAAATTAATTTATAATGACTTTTCTGAAAATTATAGAAGGTATCTTTATATACCTGATGATGGTTGTAGAGTGGATCAGTCGAAACAACAAAATCAATAATAAAAAGCATGAGTTCAACAAATAAATAATGTATTGCTAATGATTTTATTAAAGAAATGTATTGGAAATTATAAAGAAAGGGATTGTCGGTGGTCAGAAATTTATGCAAGTATAACTGACTGAATAGAATTATTGTATGTACACAAATTCTTTGTTTTTTGTTTAAGATGTCAAAACTTTTGTTGTTTCTTTAATGAATAAATCAAATTCACAAGGATCCAAAGAAAAAGACAAGGTGTTACAAGTCATGGTATCATGAATTGTTGACAAACCCTGTAGCTGAATAAGGGGCCATTGGCTTTCAGATCAGCCAGTGGAAAAATACCAGTTCTGTTGGTAACCTCTGACCCTAGAGGCGCGAATCTTGTGCGTCACATAATTAGTTAGTTTAGATTTTAGTTTCAACCTGAGATTGAAGCAGAGTAGACATGCTATTGCGAGGTTGATTCTCATCCGTGCAGCGAATAAGAATGGGCTAGACTAATAAAATCTTGATCAAAGAAAAAAACATGTCTTGTGGTTTAATTAATCTCAATGACTAAAGTAGCCCAAAAAGAAGCCCTTAGAAAAAGAAGAAACAGTTAGAAAACTAGATGACAAGATGACGACCATGACAAGAAGTTAGCAGAAGCAGTAAAGCAGAAAAGAAATGAAGTAACAAGTATTGTATTTGACGGCATATAAGACACATGGACATATGACCCCCCCCCCCATTTCAGCAGGTCAGATTCAGGAAAAAAAGTTTTTAGTGTATTTAAGCATATATTGTTGAAAACAGTCTACTGTTAACCTTGATTATAACAATACCAGCAATAAAATAAGGATACATGGAGTTTAGGGTAGGTAAAAGTACTGAGCGTAAGCTGGGTTAGTGAGCATCATAGAGAAGATTAGCCTAGGCCTATGGGAGGTCTCAAACTTCACCTACGATGTATAAGACGCAGGGCAATTTTTTGAGCCAAAATTCTGGGAGAAAAGTGCATCCTATATGCTGTCAAATATGGTAAATATCAAATCACTGTCTCTCTTTCTCTCTCTATCACCCGAGTTTCCTCTTTTGCATGTATATACCAAATGTTCGACGTACGATTTTGTAAGGGGTATATAACAAAGGTAAAAGAATTGGAATGATTTTAACAAACATCTCAAATGAAGATTAAATTGACTGTAAAGAAACTCTTAAAACAACAAAGAAATTTAATTCATTTACAAACTGGTTTCTTTTTTTAAAGAACAGAAAATACAAAACAGCAATTTGCTAATTAGATTTAAATCGGGTCAAAACAAAAATAAAAAAATAAATTTAAAAAATAAAAATTCCTTGAAACAAAATCTTGATGCTAAATCTTTGAAAGCACAAAACCTTTGCAACAGGAATTGTTGTTGTTCAGGGCCAAAATTTAAAGGTCAGAATCGGAGGAGAATTTTGTTGTTAAAAAAAGAAGGTGGTTTTATTGAAGTTTTTTTATTTTATTATTAATGAACATTTGTAATTACTTGATTTTTAACCTTTATGAAGTAAAAGTTAAAGTAAAGTCGTCGGGGTGGCCTAAAGTCGGTATCAGCCAATCAGTGAGGGAGTCTATCCCCCTTTTCACTAGCGCTAGACCAAGGAGATTGTTTTTTGCGTCTGAGGTGGAGCTCCACACCTACCATCAGCTCCTTACTTTACCGCAGAGATCTCTGTACTACACATACATCGAGTTGGTAGGTGTGGTGCTCCACTGATGGTAGGTGTGGTGCTCCACTTCAGACGTTAAAAAAACAATTTCCTTGGTCTAGCGCTAGTGAAAAGGGGATAGACTCCCTCATCGTCTGGTTGATACTTTAGGCAACCCCAACGACTTTACTTTTTTTTCTTTTTTAATGAGTAAAAAGTCGGTGGAGGCCTATTTTCAGTATCAGCCGGACAGCGAGGGAGTCTATCTGGTTTGGTCGTGGGGGCATTACTCCTGTAGTGTGTCTTGGGCAGGAATAACCTGGTGAAGCCTATCTCTCTCCAGGTCTACAGCTACTTTGAATTAAGAATTTTCCTTCTCCTAGACTGGTTGCCATTCAAAGGTTAAATAGCCCAGTGAGCACTACTATTTACCCATAGCAGGAGGGAGAATAGTTGGATTTATACCTTTCCCAAGGATATTAGCGCCATATGAAGTGCAACAGCTTTTCGTCCAGGAATTGAACTTGGGCCGGCAAGTCCATTTCCTACAACTCTAACCATTAGACCAAGCGCCTCCATATAATAATCAGTAAAACAGATATAGTTTTGCCCAGTTTATTTCTGCTTTAGTCTCATTGAAGTCACATTATGGATAACAAGGAAGAAGAGTTAGAATTCAAATAACCTTACAGGGTTATTGTTACATTATCAGATCGAGAAATCCATTCATTATGAGTAGCAAGAAGTATCAAGTCTGCACTGAGAATGCTTGTATATAACCCATTGACAAAAGAACAACACGTCACGTATATAATAACAATTGAGAACAATTTCTTCGTGTCTTTCTCATATAATAATATATTTGACTAAGAATAAAGGATTGTGTATTTAACAATGGTTCAATTCAGAGTTCTCTGGTCAGTATTGTGTTGTTAATATGGCTGACTTGGCAGAATGGATAACAATGCTGTAGGTAAATGATGAAATGATGGTGGTTAGTGATAAGCTATTTATTAAGCCAGTGAATAAGGCTGATCAAATTTTTAAAAGGTCTTTTATTATTATTATTATTATTATTATTATTATTAGCTGAAAAGGCGACCTACAGGCTGGATCTCTAAGTAAACTGATCGTCACTTTATCCATCTCTTATTTTATTACTACAATGAACACAAAAATAAGTGAATTATTTATTTTTGTCAGGACTTATTAATTAATGAATATTGCTGATATTCATTGATTTTAATATTATATAATTATCTTTGGAATAGCGCATCCTATATGCCGTTAATAGCTAGTGTGTTCTATATCATTCTTATTGAAGCCAGTCAGTCAGTATACTGTTGGGTTGGACAGCAGCAACTGGCTAAGCACAAGTGAACTAGTGCCCAAGACAGCTGGTACTTATGGGATTCAAGAATAGTCTATTCATGTATTTAGGTGATTCCATTTGTTGAATCCTGATTGGCTGCTTGGTTTCTATGATGTTATGAGGCTTCATAAATATTCTGGCATTCTGCAGTAGGATTGCGACAAGGTTAGATCTGTATTGAGTTACAGCTACTTGTTACCTTGTCTTACCAATTCGACGGTAATTGGAACTTAGTATGATTATTCTACAATTCTTTAAATAGACAGTTGAACATTCATTATTTAATAGAAATGACAAGAGGTTAACTTTGTTATACAAAGTTTTATAATATTCCTATCTACACTGATCTTAATTTGGGATTGTTGGCTGCGGTTAAAAAGCATCAGAAGACGCTGATTTATGCCTCATGTTAGTAAAATATTGCAAAACTTTTGACTCACCTTAGTAAATCTTACTTAATAGAAATTCAAAGAAAATGATTAACTTGAAAACATCATTAGTTCTACAATTTATCTTTAAAAATCAAACAATCTTTGTCTGAAAGAAAATTTCTAATAAAAATCAATTTTTTGTTAAATGTTAACAATCAGTTAATTTAAAAATATAAATTTTCAATTCAAAGGTCAAGTAAAAACTAGTTCACTGTAACAGGATTGGTTTGGTTTATATATATATATATATATATATAGGAGGTTGATTTAGAAGGCTATCACAATGCAGTTTGGAATAAAAAAAAAATAATAATAATACGGTAACAATGGTGTTGTGTGTTGACCTGTATTTTTATTCTTTCTTGAATTTTCGAGGTAATACCTCTTTATCAAAAGAATTGAACTGAAGCAGTCCAGCTATGGCATTTCTTCCCAAATAATTTTTTTTTTTTTGAAAATGATGTTATTTTTTAAATAACTGTATTCTCGTGTGAACGTGAATGCGTTTATTTTTGTTTGTACGTTTATGGCATATCAACCTCAGTGGGTCATTTAATGCCAACAAAGTTTTTAAATAAATTCATTCTTAATGGATACTCAATTTTTTTTTTTATAAACACATTTTTCTATTTAACCCATAGATGGGACCCTAACAGGTACTACCAATCCGGGTCAGAGTGGACCAAGGAACAATGGTGATGAAGGGGTGCTCCACATTCCCCAAATCTCAAAAAAATGGAACTCAACCATCAGATAGAGTTTAACGTCATTCCCAGGATATGTAGACCCTCAATCAACACCTTCTATCACCCATATGATAAAAAGGGTTGGGGCTTGCCATAAGGGCAATAGGGTCGGGAAAATCATATTGGTGCTAGGGCTTGACATGACCAGCCGATTGCACACATTGTAACAGAAAAAAAATATAAACAAAAACATACATACATACATATATATATATATATATATATATATATATATATAATATATATTATTATATATATATAACAATATTCTTATTGTGTATTATATAGACGTGCTGGATTGCAACAGCACGAACAGCATGTTCTCCATTCGCTGCGAGAGGTGCCTTCGCTGGCTTGTGCATGTCAGGAGAATGGAAAATGGCAGCATCCCAAAAGATCTTTTACATGGTGAATTAGTAAAAGGCTCCCGTTATTGCAAGGCATGGAGAGGGGTGAGGTGGAGAGGGGTGTGGTGGAGAGGAGAGTAACCTCCACAGCAAAGAGACCAGAAAGAGAGATAAAAGACAGCACTCCCAGAAAGCATTACAGATTGTGTGCAGTCAGCACACCAAAGACTGTCAATCAAGAATTGGCCTGCACAGTCAGTTGCGCAGATGCAGGTAATTCCTTTTTTTTTTTCTTTTTTTCTTTTTGGACACTACACCATAGTCCTTATTGGATGGAAAGGTACCAACAATAACAATATCACAATAAGTATACCTTTAACAATTTTAAAAAAAATAAAAATAGCAAGAAAATACACCCTCAGGGTATAAGTATCTAAGTTTTAATGTAATGAAATATATCAAATTAGAAAGACTAACAAAATTAAATAAGAACACATATAAAAAAATTAAACTTATTTTGATTATTTTCATTTGTATAACAAGCAAGAATATGCAGCCTCCATGTGTAAGTAATTAAGTTTTAATGTAATGAAATATATTAAATTAGAAAGACTAACAAAATTAAATAAGAACACATATAAAAAGATTGCACTTATTTTAATTATATTTTCATTGGTTTCTATATATATTCATTCATAGGATTTACTTTAATATGTTGGTGAATAAAACATCAATAACACCAAGTAATTATTTATTAAACCTGGTTTTGTTAAAACCAGTATGCAAATTAAGTGGTTTCTAGGCCAACACTCTACCAAATGAGCTATTGTTAAGGACTCTTCCCTTAGTTTATTCTATCTATTTCTTACTCTTGAAACGTGTGACTTTCATAATCAAAGCATAATCAGTTGTTACTCTCGAAATGTGCGGTCAGTCTATGATCTTTTTTATACCAAGGAAGATAATCATTTATTACTCTTGAAATGTGAGGTCAGCATTTGATTCTTTCTATAGTTAAAAAAATTCATCTCTTTTCAATTTCAAAATATACAGTCAGTCTTTTGCATTCTTATAATTAATGAATAATTATTTGTTATTTTTGAAATGTGCGATGGGAAAGTTGTAAAACAGTTGAGAAATTTAGACTTAGTGATTTAATGCAGTAAGAAACTGTTGTCATATGATAATAACCGCTGTCTTCTATTGTTAATTGGAGTTTGAGAGTTTGGTCTTCAAGTTGAACAGAATTCTGCCTCATTAGTGTAATACAGAAGATAGAATATCAAAGAAATTTTCCTTCTTGTTGAGAGATCATTGAAGACAAGCAGTCTTTACATTCAATATAATGTGATAATTATTTCAGTCCTGATCAAGAGAAATGGATGGGACCAAGAGATTAGAACAAGAAAACACACATGCTATAATATATATATATATATATATATATATATATATATATAAATAAAGTAAGCTTAATGAGTCAGAGAATATCTACCTAGGTTTCTCCTAACAGATCATCAGGATAATTCTGAATCTCAGATTAGAACAAGAAAACACACACAAGTGTGTATATATATATATATATATATATATATATATATATATATATATAAAAGCTGTATTAAAAAACTATCAAGAGTTTTTATACGTTTTGACACACCTTATATTCTGAAAAAAATTACATTCGATTCATTAATTTTTTTCAGAATACAAGGTGTGTCAAAAGTACCAAGTTTAAAACTGTATTTATCAAGATAGAAATAAAGAATGAATGGATTTTTTTTTTCAGAATACAGGGTGTGTCAAAAAGTACAAGATTCTAAAGCTGTATTTACCAAGATAGAAATGAACAATGAATGGAACGTTATTTTTCAGAATACAAGGTGTATCAAAAAGTACAGATTTTAAAGCTGTATTTACCAAGATAGAAATGAACAATGAATGGAACATTATTTTTCAGAATACAGTGTGTGTCAAAAAGTACAGATTCTAAAGCTGTATTTACCAAGATAGAAATGAACAATGAATGGAACGTTATTTTTCAGAATACAGGGTGTGTCAAAAAGTACAGATTTTAAAGCTGTATTCACCAAGATAGAAATGAACAATGAATGGAATGTTATTTTTCAGAATACAGGGTGTGTCAAAAAGTACAGATTTTAAAGCTGTATTCACCAAGATAGAAATGAACAATGAATGGAATGTTATTTTTCAGAATACAGGGTGTGTCAAAAAGTACAGATTTTAAAGCTGTATTTACCAAGATAGAAATGAACAATGAATGGAATGTTATTTTTCAGAATACAGGGTGTGTCAAAAAGTACAGATTTTAAAGCTGTATTCACCAAGATAGAAATGAACAATGAATGGAATGTTATTTTTCAGAATACAGGGTGTGTCAAAAAGTACAGATTTTAAAGCTGTATTTACCAAGATAGAAATGAAGAAGTCTGGTGAGATGTATGGTCCTGAAAAGATCATAAAGATCGAAATGGCAGTTTACCCATAATTTTTCACAATTATTATTTCATAATTCAAAACAGGTATTGGTGCACCAATGGAATAAGTACATACTAAAGTGCATATAGTAGTACAAGTAACATATACACAATGTCTTATTACAATAGTAATAATAATATTGGATAAGTAAATATCTTACTTTTTAGACATCATTTAAATATATATATATATACAGAAATGCTGATAGGTATGCATCCGGCATCACTATGCCAGTGTTTTTTTCTTTCTTCCCCAACCATTTCCAGCTAACAATAAATACGTTTCAATATTTTCTTGAGGTAGGGGCTAGACGGCTTTAGATGTTCATAGATAAAAACTCTACAATTTTTTAAGAAACTTTAGTTGGGACCCATCAAGTTTCCCTGAGACTCATTCAAATCAAATCCATGCATCCCAGTATGCACTAATTTAAAAAGTTGTCAGCATCATTGTATGTGTATAATCTATTCATTATAGTGTACAATACATTTAAGGTGCAATTGTTACCAATGGTTTCCAAGCAGCATGTTAACCACTTTCACAGGTACGTTATCTTGAAGAAAAGTGGCTAACATGCTGATTGGAAACCAATGGTAACAATTGCACCTGAAATGTATTGTAAACTATTATGAATAAATAAATACAGCTCTTACACCCGTAATCGAGCACTTTATTTTCAATTCTCCAAAAATATAAAAAAGACTAATATATATATATATATATATATATATATATATGAGCCAGCAAGTTAGAGAAAGACAGTTTTTTTAATAAAAATTTCAACATTAAAAAAAAAAAGATATGATACCTATATGATATATCCCTCCCCCAAAAAAACTATATATATATATATATATATATTATGGAGGTGCGTGGTCTAATGGTTAGTCACGTGAAATGTATTCGTTGGTCAGAGTTCAATTCCTGGACGAAGCTGTTTGCATTTCACATGGCGCTAATACCCTTTGGGAAAGATATGAATCCAATTCTCCCACCAGCTATGGGTAAATAGCAGGGTTGATTGGGATCTTTAAGCATAGCTAACTAACCAGTCTAGGAGAAGGAAAACTCTGAATTTAAATCTGTTAAACTCCACTTAAAAAAAAAAATTGACTTTGTGTTGCATCCTGCTTGTGTGGAGGGGTTGGCAAATATATATATATATCGGGTTAGCTCAGTCGGTAGAGCGTTCGGCTAGAAACCACAAGATTCCTAGTTCGATACCCGCCCTCACCAACTCAGTGTATGAGTAGCACAGGGATCTGTGCGGTAAAGTAAGGAGCTGATGGTAGGTGTGGCGCTCCACCTCAGACGCTAAAAATAATCTCCTTGGTCTAGCGCTAGTGAAAAGGGGATAGACTCCCTCGCTGCATGGCTAATACCGACATTAGGCCGCCCCGACGACTTTACTTACTTTTACTTTATATATATATATATATATATATAATATATGATATATCCAAAATGTTTGGTGTAATGGGATATGGAGCGATTACTTTTATTTCCAAAGAATTGCTGGTATTTAATATTCACAGAATTATTGATCTTTATCAATCAATCAATAAATAAAAATTTGAGTGTTTGGCATTTAGAATTTGGCTTGAGAATTACTCTTCTGCCAGTGGAGCCATCCAATTATAACATATTGTATGAGTGTATCTGTAGGTCTTCAAAGAGTGTCAGAAAGGTGATGGCTATATTTCATTGAAAATTAGTCCTAATGTGTCTTAATAAAAAAAAACTCAATATAATCTTGTTTTTTTTTATCAAACCTATTTGAGAAATGATATTCAATAGCTATGCTATTTAATGTGCAGTATGTATGTGTGTGTATATATATATATATGTATGTATGTATTGAAGTATAGGTTCATTCCATGGATGCTTCTGATATAAATTGGATGAAAATGAAATGGCCTATATATTAAACTAATGTTAATAACTTTTAAAAAAATGTTGAAAAAATACAATGTACTTAAAGGCGGTTGGAAATGAAGCATCAGAAAAAAAAACAAATGATTTGCTATATTTCAGGAAATCTTATTCCCATATATATATATATATATATATTATATATATATATATATATATAATGAAGATAGGAGGGTTGGAGTAAATCCGGCAGTATGAGGTAAGGAAAAAGGAAAAGTGGACAAAAAAATAATGACTGAAGCAAGTAGATGTAGGAGAGATATATTTATTCCGCTTTAAGAGGGAACTTCATCAGTCAGTTTATTCAAAACATGGTATATACATTTGTATTTATAGAAGAGAAAGTGAGTTTGGCGATTTCTCTTCTATAAATACAAATGTATGTACCATGTTTTGAATAAACTGACTGATGAAGTTCCCGCTTAAAGAGGGGGAGTGGGAGAGAGAGATGAGGGAGAGAAAGGGGGAGAGGAGATGAGAGGGGGAGAGATGAGAGAGTGAGAGGGAGAGAGATGAGGGGATGATGAAGGGCTCCTACTTCTTTTCTCATTGTCTACTTTGTTGGTCAACATTTTTTTCACTGGGTTGATTTCTTCTATCTGAGCTGGACAGTCTGTGCATTTTTTGTTTGTTAATCAATCAATTCAATTTCTATCTACACTACTTACACAATTCATAAGCTACCCATTAATTAAATAACAAATGTTACATAATTCATAATCAGCTTGTGATTTATGTATGTACCTATAGTTAGAATATTTTGAATAAGATTTGTTAGATTTAAAATATCGGAGGTGGGGAATTTTCCATAGCAATTGGCGTTATGATTGGCATGACTATGACCCCCCCCCCAACTTGACCTTAGAAAGTGTGCAATTAGGCGGGAGATAGTTTTAGATGAGATGCAACAGGGATTTTAGAGCGAGTGGACCTGAAAGTCACTGGGTTGTGAAATAAAGCTTTATCAGAAAACGACCAAGTGTTGTTAATTGATTAATTCAAATAAGAAATGACCAGCCCAACACGAAAAAGAAGAAAAGCAGCTCTTAACAGAAAGCCCTGAAGAGAAGTCAGCCCAGAGAAAATGGCAGCTGAGTTGGAAAGCAGTAGCAGTGACAAACATGTAAGAACCATTATCAACTACTGTTATATATTGTACAAATGGAAATATGAATTTCCGGTTTTATTAAACAAAGAAGTAACAACTGCCGTTATCAGATCAAGAGATAAAAATACGTGGGAGTAGCTAGGAATATAAAAGAACTGAGGGCTCGAGACAAGTCAGTCGTCAGTTAGCCCCGGAGGCAGTCAGCTGGAGAGAGAGTGAGGTGATTGGGGTCAAGTCGTTAGAGTCGATGCAAGTAGTCGGCCGAGCAGGACCTTGTGTAGTTGGTGTTGGAAAAGCTAGCCTTAATATTTACCAACTGAAAAAGCTTGTCGCCCAGAAATTTAATCGAAGGACCGAAAGTCTAAAGACTGAATATATTAATTAAACTGACCCTCTCTCTCTCGAAGTTAAGAAGCTTGAATTTATTTCAATAAACTTCTGGAGGATAACTTTGGTGTTATTGTCATCCCTTACAACGAAGATAAAACTATTGCAATTTAGTACAGTGACGACGCGCTATGCAACACTACTCTGTCTGTCTGTCTCTCTCTCATATACGCGAGATTGTTGGCACCTTTCTGTCCACTAAGGACAATGGTGTAGTGTCAAAAAAAAAAAAAATGATCTGCACAAGTGACTTGGTAGGCCAATTCTTGAGTGACAGTCTTTGGTGCACTGAATGCACTAAAATTGTGATGCTTTCTGGGGCTGCTGTCTTATCTCCCTCTTTCTGGCTCTCTATCCTCTCCACCTCACCCCTCTCCAAAAACAGATGTGGATTTTCCAACAAAGGAACTAAACACCTAAAATGGTGACAAGAATTTTAGCATCTACCTCCAGGTGTGTGTGTGTGTGTGCGTGCGTGTGATTTTAACAATATGTGAAAATCCTCTGGGATAGTTTTCTAATAATTACTTTGTATGGTACTGATGATTATATATATATATATATTATATATTTACAAAGTAATTATTAGAAAAATATCCCAGAGGATTTTCACATATTGTTAAAACAAAATATCTAAAAATATTTTTTAAACCCCCTCCCCCCAAAAAACCCCACCCTTACACTATACAAAAATATAAATATAAACATACAACGTACGCAATTCCCTCACCTCTAGGCATAAACTAACCCCATGACATGCCATTAAAATCAATCAATCTTTAAAACAATCTAAGAACTGGAAATGTTTTCATTAGCAGTTTAGCTCACATGATTTGAAAACAACATGGTTGGTTGGTTGGATTTTATGGCATGTCAATCCTTGTTGGGTTATTTTATGCCAAAGATGTTTTGTTTTATTCATGCTTGGTGAGTATTCAAATTTTTTTAAACTCAATTTCTTTATTAAACTCATTTTTTTTTCTATTTAAGACATAGATGAGATCTAACAGGTCCCATCACTCCGGGTCAGGGTGGGCCTGGGAGTAATGGTGATCAAGTGGTGCTTACTCCACACTCCCCAGAGTCTCAGAATTGGAACTTCACCACTAGCTGCAGTTTAACGTCATATCCAGAACACTAAAACCTTCAGCCACTGCTTTTGAGCACATATATGGGGAATGTGGAGCACTCCTTCATAAGCATTGTTCCCAGGTTCACTCTGATCCAGAGTGGTAGTACCAATGTATATGTATATATGTATGTGTGGATGTGTATACATATAAATGTGAGAACACAAAGACACAAGAACCTTTTTTTTTTGCTGTTATTTTTTAACGTCTTTATAAAAAAAAAAACAATTTTGTTGCATGATATATTAAAAATCGCACCTGGAGACACACAGTCCTTATACTGGGTTCCTTCAAAGTTCAAATCAAAAGTTTGCGTCAATGAAGGACAAAAATTACTCAGCAAAGAAAGTAGAAAAGTTTAAACTTAAATTTTGATTTGATAAATAAAACAATAACTTATTTTGGATCAGGTCACGCCAGTGCTAACTAATGGAAGAATAATGTGGAAAATCACAAGTAAGTCTGGCACAAGACCATTTACACAATCATAAAAATATTATCGAGTGGTTCACCAATCACAGAAAACTGGGGTGGAGTTTTTGTTCCCATCCCCAAGATGTACAACCCAGGGCCATGATTTTGATTGGCCGTCCAATCAGACGCGACCTGGGGGAGGGGGAGCTTTTGTACTCCTCCCCGATGTTTACACTGTAAGGCCATTGGTCTGTCGTTTCTATTGGCTGGCCAATCGGAGCCATATGTTCTAGGGTCTGGAACCCATAAAAGAAAACCCAACAGAGAAAACAGATCAAATTGAAAGCTAGTTCCATAGCTACGTCTCAGAGCCCTTGCTGCCGTCTTTGCTGTTGCTACCTTGCTACTCAAAGTCCTGAACTTGACCATATCAGAACCCAGAAGTAATTAGCTGTATATTGCCAGTCAGCTCACAAAACTTTGATTTCGACATTCACACCCCTTTGTTGTTGTACATGATTTTGATCACTGTATAATTAATATAGGTACTGTATTGTTAATAAGTCAATTTTTTGTGACAGCATTGGTGAATTTGGCCATTTTCAGACACAGCCCAAACCAGCTCTTCAACTTTCCTGTGGGTCAAACAAAACGGCGTGGGTACAGGAAGTCTGAACAAGCAGGTTCATCGATCTATAAGTGACCCGCAGCACAACACATACTTATAGGACCACATTTGGTATCCGTGTCCCAGGATAGTATCACATTTGGTCCCATGGGACACGTACAGGACACAGTATCATCTATGGGTTAAATATAAAATTGGTTTACCAAAAAAAATTGAGTTCCAAACTATTGCTGCAAATCTTTCAAAACTGTGCCGGCATTAAATAACCCACCATGTTTGATATGTCATAACATAAAACAAACAAAATAAATTTTTCTACCAATTAAAAACAATGAAAGAAACGTAAAGTAAAAAGTATATAAAGTCAACAGGGTGGCCTTATGCCGGTATCAGTGAGGGAGTCTATCCCCTTTTCACTAGCAGTAGATCAAGGAGATTGTTTTTGTGTCTGAGGTGGAGTGTCACACCTACCATCAGCTCCTTACTTTACTGCAGATTCCTGTGCTACTCATACGCTGAGTTGGCAAGGGCTGGTATCAAACCAGGAACCTTTACGATTCCTAGGCAAGTGCTCTACCAACTGAGCTAAACCGGAGCATAAGTAAGTAAAGTCGTCAAGTAAAGTAGGTAGCAGCCAATCAGCGAGGGAGTCTATCCCCTTTTCACTAGTGCTAGACCAAGGAGATTGTTTTTGTGTCTGAGGTAGAGCATCACTCCTACCATCAGCTCCTTACTTTACTGCACAGTTCCCTGTGCTACTCATACGCTGAGTTGGAAAGATACAGTATCAAACTAGGAACCTTGTAGTTTCTAGCTGAACGCTCTACCGGCTGAGCTAATCCGGCCCGTAATGAGCTTAAATGGACTAAAATTTTAGAAAATTCAAAAAATAAAAAAATTGCAATATCTGATGCTTACTTTATTTTTGGGGAGATTTGAAGTCGACTTTAAAAGTCAAATTTCTATTTTTAATTAATGAAAATTTATTTTCTTCTTTATTTATAATTTAGATTATTATTTATAATTATATTATTACAATTTGGATTATTACATAACAAAACCAAGAAAAAACTGAAGCATGTAATTTTTAAAGTTTTAATTACATTAATAAAATGTTAAGTAGAACAAAAAATTCAAAATTCTCTATTAAATATGAACTTAGTAAGATTACTAATCTGTTAGTTTTTGCTTCAGAAATTTTCAGACTTTTGTTAATCAACATGAGAAAGATTTACCAATTATATTTTATATACTATTTGTCTAATTATATATATTTACCAACCCCTCTGCATGAGCAGGATGTGACACAAGGTCAATATCTTAAGCGGAGTTCAACAGGTTTGAATTCAGAGTTTTACTTCTCCTAGACCAGTTGCCTAACCAAGGTTAAAGAGCCCAGTCTACCCTACTATTTACCCATAGCTGGAGGGAGAGTAGGATTCATACCTTTCCCAAGGGTATTAGCGCTAAGTGAAATGTAATTACCACGTCCAGGATTTGAACTCAGGGCGACAAGCCCATTTCCCATGACCATTACACCACTCGGCTTCCTAAAATTCAGGTTTTTCAGACTGTTGTCCTCATTTCTATTGTTTTATAGACAACGTTTCGGATGATGTTCCCTCCAGCCTTCTTCAGGTATTTCTCTTTGAACTCTGGAAACTTCTTGTCAACCTCTGAAGCCTTCACGAAACTTTAAACTGAACCCTTTATTCAATCCACAGGGATAGACTATTATCATTTGTTAACCATGACCGGGTAACAAGTGTTAAGCTGTGTTAATTATTCTATGTTACTGTCCAGGATTGAACCTGCAGCTCAGAAATAACTGTCACTTAAAACTGTATTAACGCATGTGTGTAAAGTTAAACAAGTCAGAAGCCATGCATATAGCTGGTGCCAGATGCACGATAACATTAGTGGGTGAATACTTAACTAGACTGCACAAACTGTTGTGCTTAGCTAGGTTGTAATTACAATTTTACCCTATAAATTTATGATTTTTACCCATATAGTGTAAAATTAAAAAAATGTTGATATTACTATATTTTTCATATTGCCCTCCTATTATTATTGAATTCCCCCCCCCCTCCGTGGAGTATAGGCCCCACATTGGGAATCACTGTTCTAAATAAGAGTGAGGAATAAGTGCCTTTACTTTCCAAGGATCTCTATTGTCTCTGATTAATTACAAATCATCATCCTCGTCCACATCTCTCAAAACCTTTCTCATACATCCCTTTTTTTAATCACTCCTATTAGCACATTGCTACATCAAGTTCACCAAAATGAGCACTTCTATCTTTGATTATTTTTTATCTTTTCTTTATCCATTCCCACAATGCTTATGTTACATAATGAATATGGTAGCCTATTCATTTTGTAATGTAGTGAAGAATGTTTATATTCAAAAAGTTGTGACCATTAACTAGTCAGGACAGAGACCTTTAGAATTTTTGCAGGAATCAGTTGAGAGGGCGGGAGTATATTCGGATAGTGAAGAGAAAAGCTTGCTACTATGAGGAGATATTAAGGTCCATTTTAGATGAACACTCTCTCTCTCTCTCTCTCTCTCTCTTCTTCTGAGTCTGTGCACAAAATAAAGTTAACAGTGAAAAGAAATTTCTGGACCTCAGGTTATGCAGTCAGCAGCTGGTTTGATTTTCAGAAGGAAAAGAAAAAGTGAAACAAGGGCTCGACTGTGCTTTATGAGCCTCAACATCCGCTACCCAAGCAGCCTGAACTCATAATGATAGCCTAAATGCTGAAAAGAGGAAGGAGAAAACTCTTACATATCTTCGTATCTGCTATGAAGGAACTACATGTTAATACAAACATACAAATTCAAGTTTCTATGAACATATATATATATATATATATATATATATATGAAGAAAATATTTTCAAAAAATATAACACAGGATGTTATGATCAGAGGAAACAAGTATTCCTCTGATTGTAACATCCTGTGTTTGTTATATTTTTTGAAAATATTTTCTTCACATATTGTCAGATTAATTTCCTCATTGTATTTCTATATATATATATATATATATATATATATATATATATATATATATTAATCTTATCTATTTTTTGAGGGTGAGTTGATATTTGTTTCTTTTGTGTTTGGCTTCCTCTTACTAGAAGCAGTATAAATTATCTGAACTATTGTTAAGTTCACAAAGGTTCAGTCGAGTGTAAAACAATGAACACATTCTTTTTTTTACACAACCATTGCTTTGCTTCTCTCATATCTTCTTCACTACACAGATTTTATATATATAATATATATATATATATATATATATATATATATACAGTCGTTATATCCCACCACCACCTGTGGGCTTCTCGATATAAATCTACAAGAGTGGGATAGCTACAAATTGTGTGGCTTGTAGGAGACTTGTTTATGGTGGCTGTAAGGGATTTGAAGTAAGGTGGCTCAAGCAGTGCCAGGACGCACTAAACCAAAAAGCTATTAGCATCACTGATCATGGGTCACCACCCATAGCCAATAAGTGGCTACATTTACACATCTGCAGAGGTGCAGTCGGTGTATTCTAAAGTCCCAGCTGACAGGGCAGCAAATAACAAGTAAAATCAACTGGAGTTGTATAGTTTTACCAATTCCAACTGCAGTGACTCCTTAATTGCTTCCATCAAAGACTCCAAATTCACAGCCATGTTTATTGCAATAAAATGTAATTCTCCTTGTTACTTTTTTAATTAATGAAATAGATCACTAATTAGGACTGAGCCTATTCTAGTAGTGACCACCACAGGCGGATTTAAGAGGTTTGAATTCAGAGTTTTCCTTCTCTTAGACTGGTTGCTTAACTAAGGTTAAAGAGCCCAGTCTGCCCTACTATTTATCCATAACTGGAGGGAGGGTAGTTGGATTAATGTCTTTCCCAAAGGTATTAGCCTATTCTAGTAGTGACTACCCCAAGCTGAGTTTAATAGGTTTGAATTCAGTTTTCCCTCTCTTAGACTGGTTGCCTAACCAAGGTTAAAGAGCCCAGTCTGCCCTACTATTTACCCATAGCTGGAGGGAGAGCAGTTGGATTCATACCTTTCCCAAAGGTATTAGTGCTATGTGAACTGTATCTTCATCCAGGATTTACTGATTTTAAATGTTCAAACTAAGCAATTAGAAGCAAATTGTCTTTCTGTTCAAATTCTTATGAGAACGTCGTGTATTTATCTATACATCTCCTCATATAGTTATGTAAGTTGATCTTGTTCAAAACGATCAGACAAATTGTAAACGTCTCAAAGTTGATTCACTTAGAGACAATCAATATTTGATTACCAAACAATAAAGTAATATTGTTGTTATTTATTTATCTTTTATTGTTAATATGTTTTTACGAATCATCCAGAAAACATTTTGACATAAAGCGACTCACAAAAAGGAAGAACAGAGAAAAGAAAAAGGGGAAGGAAAATAATTGTCTATGTTTCTACTGTTCATATTTTTCAATCTCAATCAATTGTTTCTATTATAGTTGATCCATACCTATCTCTGCGTATACAAGGGAATCCTGAAAAGTTCTGAGCCTGACCAAGAGCTGAATCCTTGAAATGCTTATCATTCAGATCAACACACTTATCACAGTTTCTCAAGTTTCTTTAACCAAAAGATAAAATAAAATAAAATAAAAAGCTATTCCCTTTTTGGTTGGGCAAGAACTTTTCAGCACTTCTTTCTGTGTGTGTATGTGTGTGTGCGTATATATAATAGACAAAATGTGATCCATTGGGTCTCCCATTCAGCTCTGGGTAGATATTTAAGATTAGGAAAAAAGGGAGTTAGCAAAGTGAATACATTTTTTCAAAAAATAAATACGGCCGGACGAAACCTTAAAATCATTTTGTAAGCTTTCTAAGAAAGTAAATGTTTGACCTCATTTAAGCTACAGGTTGCTGGTTGTGAAATTTAACATAGAAATACATTTCTAATTCTCCCGGCTCTCTCTTTCTCTCTCTACTCTCCAGAGAAACTAATATTATATAACAAGGAGGTAGTCAAGAGATACATAGAGGGGAAGAAAGAGATAGACATAGAGTAAATTAAGATATTGGTCGGTTTTTGACTTAATTGCAAATTACGACTAATTAGAACCAATTAAAATTTTTTCAAACATAAATCAATCCTAAAAGTAAGGAATAATTTAGTATAATTTTTGTGTCATTAAACTAAACACAAAAATAGCCTTTAGGAAGCAAAAGTTGATTAACTCAGCTTTAGTATAATATATAATATATATATATATATAGTAGCATCGCACAACACTTCAGCAAACCACAACACAACCTTGAAAACATGAAGAGCATTTTAATTGACCATGGTTTTCCATTGACGCAAACACACTGAAATTAAATCGGTCACACGCTTATGCACACATACATACATATGGATTAAACACAGATTTAGGATTTCTCAACTTGTATAAATCACAAAAAGAAAACATCAACACGTAGAATGATGACTGCCACAAAACACCAAATAGCATAAAAAAGAAGCTAAGAGGTCACTAGAAGCGGCCATCCCCAGACCACCCAAGGAAGTCATGAATGATACCACCAACATTAACAAAAGATTATATATAGATGCCAAAAGAAGAGATCAGTTATTCTATTCGTTCTGAAGAAGAGGAATAACATCCCCGAAAAATGTATGAAATAAAATGAAACTACCATTCAAAAACTGAGTTTCTTATATTCATACCTAATACTTTTACTAAATCCCAAATAAATATATTATAACATATATGTAAATCACACACACACACATATAATATATATATATATATATATATATATATATATCAAGATGTGTCAAAAAAGTATCGAGATTGAAGCTGTATTTATCAAGATAGAAATGAAGAATGAATGGAACGTTAATTTTTTTCAGAATACAAGGTGTGCCGAAAAACTACTAAGTTTAAAGCTGTATTTACAAGATTGATATGAAGAATATTTTTCCACTAATTCTCCTCCCACTATTCCTATAACATTCTTATAAACTTATGAGTCCCTCCTCCTACTTATTCCTATTGCTACTGTTTGTTTAAAAAGAACCATGAAAATATCTCAGCATTTCAAATCTGATGATGGCACTAAGTAGTGCAGAAAGTACTAGTGTAAGAAACTTTAGTGGATTCATTCACTAATTCCATCCTGATATAAAAAAATAAAAAAAATGGCTAGACAATTGGAAAGGATAGAAAAGAAACTCGTTAGAAATGAAATGTTCATCTAGTTCAACAAAAC
The DNA here is from genome assembly GCA_023376005.1 of Doryteuthis pealeii. Taxonomy (NCBI): domain Eukaryota; kingdom Metazoa; phylum Mollusca; class Cephalopoda; order Myopsida; family Loliginidae; genus Doryteuthis; species Doryteuthis pealeii. The sequence continues at coordinate 54,186,237 of CM042164.1, forward strand.
GCAGAGCAGGATGTGACACAAGGTCAATATCTTAAACGGAGTTCAACAGGTTTGAATTCAGAGTTTTACTTTTCCTAGACCAGTTGCCTAACCAAGGTTAAAGAGCCCAGTCTACCCTACTATTTACCCATAGCTGGAGGGAGAGTAGGATTCATACCTTTCCCAAGGGTATTAGTGCTAAGTGAAATGTAATTACCACGTCCAGGATTTGAACTCAGGGCGACAAGCCCATTTCCCATGACCATTACACCACGGGCTTCCTAAAATTCAGGTTTTTCAGACTGTTGTCCTCATTTCTATTGTTTTATAGACAACGTTTCGGATGATGTTCCCTCCAGCCTTCTTCAGGTATTTCTCTTTGAACTCTGGAAACTTCTTGTCAACCTCTGAAGCCTTCACGAAACTTTAAACTGAACCCTTTATTCAATCCACAGGGATAGACTATTATCATTTTGTTAACCATGACCGGGGTAACAAGTGTTAAGCTGTGTTAATTATTCTATGTTACTGTCCAGGATTGAACCTGCAGCTCAGAAATAACTGTCACTTAAAACTGTATTAACGCATGTGTGAAAAGTTAAACAAGTCAGAAGCCATGCATATAGCTGGTGCCAGATGCACGATAACATTAGTGGGTGAATACTTGACTAGACTGCACAAACTGTTGTGCTTAGCTAGGTTGTAATTACAATTTTACCTTATAAATTTATGATTTTTATCCATATAGGTAAAATTAAAAAAATGTTGATATTACTATATTTTTCATATTGCCCTCCTATTATTATTGAATTTCCCCCCCCCCCCGTGGAGTATAGGCCCCACATTGGGAATCACTGTTCTAAATAAGAGTGAGGAATAAGTGCCTTTACTTTCCAAGGATCTCTCTTGTCTCTGATTAATTACAAATCATCATCCTCGTCCACATCTCTCAAAACCTTTCTCATACATCCCTTTTTTTAATCACTCCTATTAGCACATTGCTACATCAAGTTCACCAAAATGAGCACTTCTATCTTTGATTATTTTTTATCTTTTCTTTATCCATTCCCACAATGCTTATGTTACATAATGAATATGGTAGCCTATTCATTTTGTAATGTAGTGAAGAATGTTTATATTCAAAAAGTTGTGACCATTAACTAGTCAGGACAGAGACCTTTTAGAATTTTGCAGGAATCAGTTGAGAGGGCGGGAGTATATTCGGATAGTGAAGAGAAAAGCTTGCTACTATGAGGAGATATTAAGGTCCATTTTAGATGAACACTCTCTCTCTCTCTCTCTCTCTCTCTTCTTCTGAGTCTGTGCACAAAATAAAGTTAACAGTGAAAAGAAATTTCTGGACCTCAGGTTATGCAGTCAGCAGCTGGTTTGATTTTCAGAAGGAAAAGAAAAAATTGAAACAAGGGCTCGACTGTGCTTTATGAGCCTCAACATCCGCTACCCAAGCAGCCTGAACTCATAATGATAGCCTAAATGCTGAAAAGAGGAAGGAGAAAACTCTTACATATCTTCGTATCTGCTATGAAGGAACTACATGTTAATACAAACATACAAATTCAAGTTTCTATGAACATATATATATATATATATATATATATATATATGAAGAAAATATTTTCAAAAAATATAACACAGGATGTTATGATCAGAGGAAACAAGTATTCCTCTGATTGTAACATCCTGTGTTTGTTATATTTTTTGAAAATATTTTCTTCACATATTGTCGGATTAATTTCCTCATTGTATATATATATATATATATATATATATATATATATATATTCTAATCTTATCTATTTTTTGAGGGTGAGTTGATATTTGTTTCTTTTGTGTTTGGCTTCCTCTTACTAGAAGCAGTATAAATTATCTGAACTATTGTTAAGTTCACAAAGGTTCAGTCGAGTGTAAAACAATGAACACATTCTTTTTTACACAACCATTGCTTTGCTTCTCTCATATCTTCTTCACTACACAGATTTTATATATATATATATATATATAATATATATATATATATATATACAGTCGTTATATCCCACCACCACCTTGTGGGCTTCTCGATATAAATCTACAAGAGTGGGATAGCTACAAATTGTGTGGCTTGTAGGAGACTTGTTTATGGTGGCTGTAAGGGATTTGAAGTAAGGCGGCTCAAGCAGTGCCAGGACGCACTAAACCAAAAAGCTATTAGCATCACTGATCATGGGTCACCACCCATAGCCAATAAGTGGCTACATTTACACATCTGCAGAGGTGCAGTCGGTGTATTCTAAAGTCCCAGCTGACAGGGCAGCAAATAACAAGTAAAATCAACTGGGAGTTGGTATAGTTTTACCAATTCCAACTGCAGTGACTCCTTAATTGCTTCCATCAAAGACTCCAAATTCACAGCCATGTTTATTGCAATAAAATGTAATTCTCCTTGTTACTTTTTTAATTAATGAAATAGATCACTAATTAGGACTGAGCCTATTCTAGTAGTGACCACCACAGGCGGATTTAAGAGGTTTGAATTCAGAGTTTTCCTTCTCTTAGACTGGTTGCTTAACAAGGTTAAAGAGCCCAGTCTGCCTACTATTTATCCATAACTGGAGGGAGGGTAGTTGGATTAATGTCTTTCCCAAAGGTATTAGCCTATTCTAGTAGTGACTACCCCAAGCTGAGTTTAATAGGTTTGAATTCAGTTTTCCCTCTCTTAGACTGGTTGCCTAACCAAGGTTAAAGAGCCCAGTCTGCCCTACTATCTACCCATAGCTGGAGGGAGAGCAGTTGGATTCATACCTTTCCCAAAGGTATTAGTGCTATGTGAACTGTATCTTCATCCAGGATTTACTGATTTTAAGTGTTCAAACTAAGCAATTAGAAGCAAATTGTCTTTCTGTTCAAATTCTTATGAGAAAGTCGTGTATTTATCTGTACACCTCCTCATATAGTTATGTAAGTTGATCTTGTTCAAAACGATCAGACAAATTGTAAACGTCTCAAAGTTGATTCACTTAGAGACAATCAATATTTGATTACCAAACAATAAAGTAATATTGTTGTTATTTATTTATCTTTTATTGTTAATATGTTTTTACGAATCATCCAGAAAACATTTTGACATAAAGCGACTCACAAAAAGGAAGAACAGAGAAAAGAAAAAGGGGAAGGAAAATAATTGGTCTATGTTTCTACTGTTCATATTTTTCAATCTCAATCAATTGTTTCTATTATAGTTGATCCATACCTATCTCTGCGTATACAAGGAATCCTGAAAAGTTCTGAGCCTGACCAAGAGCTGAATCCTTGAAATGCTTATCATTCAGATCAACACACTTATCACAGTTTCTCAAGTTTCTTTAACCAAAAGATAAAATAAAATAAAATAAAAAGCTATTCCCTTTTTGGTTGGGCAAGAACTTTTCAGCACTTCTTTCTGTGTGTGTATGTGTGTGTGCATATATATAATAGACAAAATGTGATCCATTGGGTCTCCCATTCAGCTCTGGGTAGATATTTAAGATTAGGAAAAAGGGAGTTAGCAAAGTGAATACATTTTTTCAAAAAATAAATACGGCCGGACGAAACCTTAAAATCATTTTGTAAGCTTTCTAAGAAAGTAAATGTTTGACCTCATTTAAGCTACAGGTTGCTGGTTGTGAAATTTAACATAGAAATACATTTCTAATTCTCCCGGCTCTCTCTTTCTCTCTCTACTCTCCAGAGAAACTAATATTATATAACAAGGAGGTAGTCAAGAGATACATAGAGGGGAAGAAAGAGATAGACACAGAGTAAATTAAGATATTGGTCGGTTTTTGACTTAATTGCAAATTACGACTAATTAGAACCAATTAAAATTTTTTCAAACATAAATCAATCCTAAAAGTAAGGAATAATTTAGTATAATTTTTGTGTCATTAAACTAAACACAAAAATAGCCTTTAGGAAGCAAAAGTGATGATAACTCAGCTTTAGTATAATATATATATATATATATATATAGTAGCATCGCACAACACTTCAACAAACCACAACACAACCTTGAAAACATGAAGAGCATTTTAATTGACCATGGTTTTCCATTGACGCAAACACACTGAAATTAAATCGTCACACGCTTATGCACACATACATACATATGGATTAAACACAGATTTAGGATTTCTCAACTTGTATAAATCACAAAAAGAAAACATCAACACGTAGAATGATGACTGCCACAAAACACCAAATAGCATAAAAAAGAAGCTAAGAGGTCACTAGAAGCGGCCATCCCCAGACCACCCAAGGAAGTCATGAATGATACCACCAACATTAACAAAAGATTATATATAGATGCCAAAAAGAAGAGATCAGTTATTCTATTCGTTCTGAAGAAGAGGAATAACATCCCCGAAAAATGTATGAAATAAAATGAAACTTACCATTCAAAAACTGAGTTTCTTATATTTCATACCTAATACTTTATACTAAATCCCAAATAATATATATTATAGACATATATGTAAATACACACACACACATATATATATATATATATATATATATATATATATATACAAGATGTGTCAAAAAAGTATCGAGATTGAAGCTGTATTTATCAAGATAGAAATGAAGAATGAATGGAACGTTAATTTTTTTCAGAATACAAGGTGTGCCGAAAAACTACTAAGTTTAAAGCTGTATTTACCAAGATTGATATGAAGAATATTTTCCACTAATTCTCCTCCCACTATTCCTTATAACATTCTTATAAACTTATGAGTCCCTCCTCCTACTTATTCCTATTGCTACTGTTTGTTTAAAAAGAACCATGAAAATATCTCAGCATTTCAAATCTGATGATGGCACTAAGTAGTGCAGAAAGTACTAGTGTAAGAAACTTTAGTGGATTCATTCACTAATTCCATCCTGATATAAAAAAATAAAAAAAATGGCTAGACAATTGGAAAGGATAGAAAAGAAACTCGTTAGAAATGAAATGTTCATCTAGTTCAACAAAACATTATATATATATAAAAAAGTCGTCGGGCGGCCTAATGTCGGTATAAGCCATGCAGCGAGGGAGTCTATCCCCTTTTCAATAGCGCTAGACCAAGGAGATTATTTTAGCATCTGAGGTGGAGCGCCACACCTACCATCAGCTCCTTACTTTACCGCACAGATCCCTGTGCTACTCATACGCTGAGTTGGCGGGGCCGGGTATCAAACTAGGAACCTTGTGGTTTCTAGACAAACACTCTACCGACTGAGCTAACCCGGCCCTATATATATATATGTTGAAAGGAAAAATAAATACAGGAAAGAAAATGTTGAATGGATAAAACTGATTTAATATGAGTTTACTAACATGTGTTTCAGCCAGGAGTTCGTTCATGTACACATGTATTCTATTTATTATTATTTTAAATATAAAATAAAATAATAATAATAGAAAATTATAAAATATTTAAGCATACAAAGAATAACAGCCTTCATCAGAGTAAAATGTTTGATATTTGAAGTTAAAACGGTCAAAATACAGGGAATTTTGAAGTGTTCAAAAAAAAAAAAGAGAATTTAAAAAAAATATTTTATATATTTATATATAAGTAAGTAAAGTGGTCTAAAGTCAGTATCAGCCAATCAGCGAGGGAGTCTATCCCCTTTTCATTAGTGCTAGACCAACTGGATTGTTTTTGCATCTGAGATTGACTGCCACACCTACCATCAGCTCCTTACTTTACCGCACAGATCTCTGTGCTACTCATATGCTGAGTTGGCGAGGTCCGCTACCGAACTAGGAAACTTGTGGTTTCTAGCCGAACGCTTTACCGTCTGAGCTAACCCGACCCCCATATAAAACAATAGATTTTCCTTTTATTTTGATTCTATTTGGATGCTTAACCAGAAGAGAACATTTATGAAATGGCTGCTGTAATGTACAAAATAAATATACATAATAATTGTTATGAAGGTAGATCTGTTATATCCCGAAATGTAGGATATACAAAACGATAATTGAAAACAGTGAAATATGTTTAACAATAACAATATTTGTTTTATTTATTCTCACTGACAAGGAAATACAGTCGGATGGTTTTGGATAGAGTTCAACTGTGTGTGTGTATCATGTGCATGGTCATCACATGGGCGCTGTATATATGATATGTGTGCTCATGTATCAAGTCAGTCCTTGGGTCATAGTGTGATTACATATGAGGCTGTCCTTTGTGTTATGTGTATGTTCATACATGGAGCCAGTGGCCTTGTTGACTCTCTGCTGAGAGTCCTTATTTAACACAGGGTAGAAAATGGTTCTACCCTAAAAGTGACTGAACTAGCCCAACTGTGCTGACACACGTGGTCACTAGTTCAAGCGTGCTGCCGCACGTCTGTACTGTCCGAGACCCCAGTCCAAAGTAACATGGCTGAATTCTCATATCCAGGTTCCCGTCCGTCCCTTAATGATGAAAAGGGGGCAACTCGTTAGGTTACCCCAACAGGTATGTAATACATCCATTCACCATCAAGATAAGAACAAGTTTCAGTCGCTGTTTTCGTTTTATTTATTAACAATTAAACTTTAATCATTTTCATCACCCGATGCAATGAAATCAATAAAATTAAAATTGGACAGAGACAAAAAAACAAAAAAAAACGGGAAATTGAATTTTCAATTGAGTCACCACATCCCCCTTCACTCCTACAAATGGCGCCACCAAAACTCTTTGACTGTTTTCTGAGGTGGAAAGATAACAGCACGAAAAAAGACACAAGACATAATAAGAAATAGACAAATGGAAAGAATAACCATAGCATGTTCACTGACCACCTTGCACACAATAAAGATTCCTCATATAAGCAGAGAGGGGGGGGGCGTGGCATAATGGTTAGAGTTGTAGGAAATGGACTCATCAACTCGAGTTCAAATCCTGGACAAGGCTGTTTGCTTTTAACATAGCACAATTATTGGCATTTCAGTCTCGGAAGACTATAATATAGTTTTTGTGCCCCTGAAGTTACAGCGACTCCTGTGACTGTAAAATCCAATGTTTGAAAAACATTCTCGACCACAGAATGTGTAACATAGCACTAATACTCTTATGGAATCAAATCCAACTATTCTCCCTCCAGCTATGGATAAATAGTAGGGCAGACTTAAACTCTGCTTAAGAAGTTGTGTTGCATCCTGCTCGTGTGGAAGGATTAGTAAATACACACACACATATATATATATATATATATATATATATATATATATAATATACCAAGCGTGTTGGTAAATCCTTGCGGTGAGAAAAAACCCAGCAAATAGTTTGATTGTAAAAATATACTACCAAACATCAACCGGGGAGAAAAAAATTTTTGAAAAAAAGAAAAGACCAAGATAGTCGTACTAACAAAAAATAATCTATTGGTACAGTATTTGGCCAAAAGAAAAAACAATTTATATGTATATAAGATATATATATATATATATTCATATAACCGCTAGGAGAATAGCTAATAAGTAAAAAGTGCTCAATACCTAAGTAGAGCAAATAATAAAGATAAATCTAATGAGTCAGATGAACCTACTATTAGTTTTGCTTAATGCTCTTCAGGGCTAAGATCTGACTACAGAGACAAGGAGCAAGACGAATTAAATAGTACTAACCACAGTAGTCATTTAAATTAGCTGAACCAGGCGGACCAATAAAAACACAGAACACTATAAGTCTATTGTTTAATAAATATTTAATTTATATATTAAATTTTTTATTAAAAAAAAATTTTTTTTTAAATATTTAATTTTTAAATTAAGCAAATTTGAAACCATTACATCAGTACAAGCACCCCATCGCTATTCTGATCCCCCCAACTAAATGGAACCCAGCACGCCGACGATTGTCCGTCTCTTTCCCCCGTAGTCCGTCTGGTTCAGCTAATTTAAATGACTACTGTGGTTAGTACTATTTAATTCGTCTTGCTCCTTGTCTCTGTAGTCAGATCTTAGCCCTGAAGAGCATTAAGCAAAACTAATAGTAGGTTCGTCTGACTCATTAGATTTATCTTATATATATATATATATATATATATATATTGTGGGTAAAATAATGAGTCCAGTACCTTGGCAACACCCACCTCCTTATCTAAATAGATAGGGTTAGGTTTATTGTTTGCTGTGCCTCTTATGGGGAATGGTGATGGGGATTATTGATAACCAAATTAATTTATCACATTTTTAAATTTCTTTTTCACTTGAAAATAACTTTTCATGAAGGAGTTTCATATTGTTTGGAGACACCCGTGGTGTAATGGTTAGAGTCGTAAGAAGTGGACTCGTCGACTTGAGTTCAATTTCTGAACGAGGCTGTTTGCATTTTACATGGTGCTAACACTCTTGGTAAAGGTATGAATCCAATTCTCCCTCCAGCTATGGGGAAATAGCAAGGCACACTGGGCTCTTTAACCATGGCTAGGTAATCAGTCTAGGAGAAAGAAAAACTCTGAATTCAAAACCTGTTAAACTCTGCTTAAGAAATTGACCTTGTGTCACATCCTACTCGTGCGGAGGGGTTGGTAAATATACATATTGTTTCCCCATAATATTGTCCTCATAATGGTTATATATATATATATATATATAAAACAAAACATTCAAACATAACTATTCATTCATTTATAAACACATGCTCCGAATATTTGTTTGTTGTTTTTTTTTGTTTCATATCTTATACTTAGATACTGTCAGATATGTTTCTATTTTTCTTATATATATATATTAAATGAATATAAAATCTAACAATGTAAATATGTATAAAGTCTTTGAAAAAACAAGAAAATATATATTATGAGCATACAATTGTTTGCATCTATATTACCTATGAACACAAAAGCAGGTGAATATTTTCCAAGATGAACAGACTAAGGTAGATTAATATGTTCTCAAATGTATGATATCAAATTTATACAAAACAATGAAATATACAAATAAATAAAAAAATCACAGAGAGAATGTCATTTAAATCAAAGACTTTTTAAAGTTTAAGCTTCCAAACATTTCTCAGAGTTAAATATATAATGTGTGTGAGTTTAGCTTCTTTCTAGGTTTAACTTGTAAGAGTAATCGATCCTGTAGAAACTGATACTCACCATCGTGAAGAATAAGTTCCAATTACCGTCGAACTGGGAAGACAAGGTAGCATACGATTGTAACTTAATACAAACTCGAAATGCCACAAAGTCCACTGCAAAATGACCAAGTATATATAAGACTCCACAGTGTCATGCAGATCAACCAGTCAAGCAACCAATCAGAACTCAAGGAATGGAATGACCCAAATCACCCTGATTCATGAATGGATCATTCTTGATTCCTATTTATACCAGCTGTCTTGGACACTGCTAAGGTTCTACTTAGCTGCTGTTATTAAAACCAACAGTAGGCTAACTGACTTCAATAGATCCTTTGTAATACTCTTTGGTTTTAGAAGAAAGACCCCACTTTAATAATAAAAACAAATCTGAGTCATTGTACAATAATGGTGATGTCCAATCTGCCGTATCATATATACTTTATTTTCATATATATATATATATATATATATATATATATATATAGCATTAGAATAGGCGACGTAAATAATTGTCTCTTCCAACATGCATTAAATGACAAACATAGTTTCGATTTCGAAAATGCATATATGTTGGCCTATATCCATGACAAGAAACTTAGACAGATTTTTGAAGCTAGTGCTATAAGCAACATTGATAATGTTAACTATAGGCCTGGCTTCTTTAACATATCCAAATACATAGGCAAATCAATAATTGGTGGTTATAAGATTGCAAAACCCGGTCACAACAATATAACGTGATACATCTATGCATGCGTATATATATATATATATATATATATATATATATGTCTATGTATGATTATATATGGATCTGCGTATATATGGATATATATGTATTTATGTATCATATTTAACACAATGAAACTTGAATAAAAGTTAATATTATCTTCAATTTTTTTAAATAATTAAAAAAGAGACATTAAAAAAAAAAAACTAATGGTAATAATAAAATTTATGAATGAAAACAATGTTTACATTTTCACACCATTAAATCACTTGAAATCTAACGTGGGCCAAAAAAAAAAACATGTTACGACTAACGTCTTTTTGAAGAAAAAACAACTAAAAGTCAAATTTTAACAGAAATTTTGATAATTATGAAATTATGTTTAAAATAGGTTTTTCCTAAAATACAATTTGAATACCCAACAATGAACGAATAAAACAAAACGTGAGATATTGTTTCTTAAAAAAAAAAAATAAAACAATATCTTGAAAATAAAATAAGTTTCTTTTGTTGTTTTTTTGGGTTTTTTTTCAGATTAAAATTTCCAAAATAGATTACAATTAAGTAAACTTTGTGCCATGAAAAAAAAAAAGAAGTAATTTGAATTAATTAATAATGCAAGAAGCAAGTTTCCCAAGCAGGTATCCAGGTGTTTTGGAGAAAAAAAATAACAAAAAGGCATTTAACTCCATTAACAACAGAGAGAAGACATCTCAACAGGTAGGAGATGTTTTCAGAAATTGTAAATCCATCTCAGTTACTTTTCTCATTAGATTACAATATATTTCAATCAACAATCAAAAACATTCCAATAAATTTAATTTTTTTTTTCAATCTAAAATTTTCATTAACTTGTTTCTCAGACGGAAATTTTAGTAACTATTTAAAATTTTAATCAAAAATCAACAGTAAATAATTATATATACTAGCAAATATATGCACCTTCCGGGTGCAAGTATTTAAGTTTTGATATAATAAAATATCATATTAAATTAGAAAGGCTAATGAAACTGAATAAGAATGTAGATAAAAAGATTTGGAACAGAGGGGGTATAATCGAAAAATAGAACAACTTTGAAACTAACTATTCCATCATTTTCCATTACTCCCCTCTTTCATTGGTAAATTTTCCTAATTTAACTATTTAGTTAAAATAGGAAGTAAAGGATAATATTACAGTTATTTCTTCTTGTAAATAAAGAGATTTGTGTTTATATTTCTTAAGATAAAACCAAACAATTAGAAATCAATAATACCAAGCACATATTTATTAAAATAAAATTTTAAATATCAATATGCAAATTAGCATTCTTGTTCAAACTGTAAACCGCTATTTTGTTGTATATATAAATACAATTGCATGTTATTAGTACGTAGATATGGTCAACAGTATTAATAATGTAAAACAATTTTTATTAATAACTGAAGGTTTAAAAGAATGAAATCATGGAGAATTTGACGTAAATAATTAAGGGAATTGTGATTTGAGTAGTAATATAGTTTCGGTTACAGACAGAAAAACACACAATCTCCATTATAATAAGATATATATATATATATATATATACACACACACCTACTACTACTGCTGCTGTTGTGGCTTAAGTGGTCACCCAATTAGGTATTGAACAAGCTCATCAGTGCTTAACTTTGATGATCTTGTAGGGACTGCTGCTTTCAGTTTGACTTGACCATAATATGTCCAATAGGGATGGTTAGCAAGAGAAAGTCATGGGAATCTGTGCAGTGAGCGTGACCTTATGATGATGATGATGATGATGATATATAAAATGAACATTGTAGAATGAACATTATACTCAGCTTCATTTCAATAGTTTCTTAGAAATGAATTACATAGGATAGGTTACAAGGTAAGAGTTAGACGGCTTTAGTTGGGACCCATAAATGTTTCCCCGGGGACTCATTCAAAGCAAATGTGTGCATCACAGGACACACTCAATCAAAAAGCGATCAGCATCGCTGGTTCTGTATATATATATATATAACAGTCCACATTAAAAAACCCTGCAAATCAGAATCATAGAAACAGACTTGACCATGCCACATGGTGGAAGAGCCCAACCTGCTATTTAAACCACCAAACAAATCTGGATTCTCAGAAGTAGATTCAACTTGCAACACAGTTGAATACTGATCAATCTACACATGTTACAATTCATGTGGTAGCATAAATTGTTGACAGACCCTGTAACGAGAATTCAAAGGGGCCAATGGAAAACTACCAGGATGGTTATAGCTCTCTGACCCCGTAGAGGCGTGAATCTCGCGCATCACATAATTAGTTAGAGAATCAGATACAACCTGAAATTGAAGCAGAGAGTATGTGCATCTCTCTGCTGTGGTTGTTATCTCCTTGCACGGAAGAACATGGGTGAGAAAAATAAAATCTTGATCAAGAAATAAAAGTCTTGTGAGTTAATTAATTGCATGACTAAAAAGTTAGCCCTTTGAAGAAGCAGTTAGAAGAGCCTAGACAACAAGATAACAGCCAGACAACAAGTTAACAGAAGTGAAGCAACAAGTAAGTCTCTGTATCTGTTTCTCTCTCTCTCTATCACCAGAGTTTCCTCTCTCATGTATATACCTGATGTTCGACGTACAATGTTATAAGGGGTATATATAACACACAAATCACTATAAACACGGTGATAATCTGATTTTATATAACCTTCCCACCCGCTACTAAATCGTCCAGACTCTTCACAATCACAAAATTCAATAAAGGTTCCAATTGGCATAGTATGAATTCTGCCTTATGGCAACATCTTCATATCAATTCCAATCTTTTATTTTACCAAAATTTCTTTCCTCGGAATCTGATAATCTTAACTTTCACCTCGAAGCATAGATTACAACTTTTTGTACCCTCAATTGCATCGATAAGCTTTCCTTCAAAAATTCAACTTTTATTTGCCGTTCTCATCCATTTCTCTCTGTACACTCCCATACATGCTTCAACATCCAATCATGGTGTAATGGTTAGTAAGCTAGTCTTCCACATCCATTTCTATTGAAAAGTTAGATCGATCCTTTGTATGTATGTATATATCTATCTATATTAGAAAGTTTATTTTATTCATTGTTTATCTCTCTCACACTATTTAGCCATGATTATATTTATATGATTGTATAGGGCCGGGTTAGCTCAGTTGGTAGGGCATTCGGCTAGAAACCACAAGGTTCCTAGTTCGATACTGACCCTCGCCAACTCAGCGTATGAGTAGCACAGGGATCTGTGCTGTAAAGTAAAGAGCTGATGGTAGGTGTGGCGCTCCACCTCAGACACAAAAACAATCTCTTTGGTCTAGCACTAGTGAAAAGGGGATAGACTCCCTCGCTGATAGGTTGATACCGACTTTAGGCCACCCTGACGACTTTACTTTACTTGTATGTATGTACCTATTTATCTCTTTCTCACTGTTAATCTCTATTTCTATTATAAGCCACTCTGCTGACTTTACTTTATATATATATATATATATATATATATATGATGGCATCAAACTTGTGTTCAAGTATTGCCATTGCTTGATAAAAAAAAAATTTTAAATTAAAATAAATAAATAAATAAATAAAAGTTCAAAGAATATAATGGTGAGCTTCAAAAAGGTTCAACAATGAGCTGCACGAAAGTGGCTCTTTAGTCCTGCCAAAGTCTTGCGCATCTTCCCACATTTACAGGTAATTCCAGGGAGCACAGGGTATTTTATTAGTCCATCCCGCCGATGCACAGATTGGTGACTAATCAAGCCAGACTTGCTTATACATAGCCTTCCACACTGGTCACATAGTAGACCGATTTGAAGCCCTTGGTTGTCTACTTTTTTATTCTTGCGAATATCTCGTTTCAACTGCTCATGCTGTATACGGTTGGTCTCAAACTTTTTTGTGCCCTCCTGTGTGTGTGTATATATATATATATATATATATATATATATATATATATACACACACACACACACAGTGATGCTAATAGCTTTTTGATTTAGTGCGTCCTCAGACACACATCTTTGCTTTGAATGAGTCCCTGGGAAAATTTATGGGTCCCAACTAAAGCCTTTTAACTCCTACCGTGTAACCTATTCTGTGTAATTAATTTCTAAGAAACTATTGAAATGTATTTACAGTTAACTTGAAATGGTGAAGGAAGAAAAAAGAGAAAACATTGGGACGCATGGATATGATTTTACAGTGTCCTTTTGGATTTTTGTGTGTCAGGGACACAGGACGCATACCTATCAGCATCCCTATATACACATATATATATATATATAATATTGTTTGTTATTCATTATTAATACTATAAAGTATACAGGAATATTATTATTAAAAAGTAATATTGTTTGTGATTCATTATTAATACTATAAAATATATCTGAAATTATTATTGAAAATATATTAGATTTGCCAAGTCTGCATTAATCTTATCTATTTCATCACTATTGATTGATATCATATTCTGCATTGCCTTATTATTAATTTGGCTAAAACTGGATGTATTCATATATGTGTGTGTGTGTGTGTGTGTGTGTGTGTATATATGTATATATATATATATGAAAAAATGTGGGTCATTGTTTGATTGTTTTGTAATTTGAAATTAGTTCAGATTCCTCGGTGCTTTTGGTTTTGTATTGTTTTGATGAGACAACTATTTTCTTAGATTGATTTTTTTTTGCATTCATTTGTTTGTTTGTTTCTCCGATTTATCAAGTTTATTAAGATTATCACAGCTGCGTTCATATCTTCTCTCTTTAAAGAGTTATTAATGTTTCTTTAATGGATTTTTTTGTCACATATTTTACACATTTCATTATTTGCTGTTGGTTTTGTAACCCTACTTTTGATTGTCTTAGATTTGGTTTGGTCTGTTTTATGGCATATCAACCTCAGTGGGTTATTTAATGCTGACAAAGTTTTGAAATAAATCAATTCTTAATGGATACTCAATTTTTTTCATAAACACATTTTACTATCTAACCCATAGATGGCACTTTAACAGGTATTACCACTCCGGGTCAGAGTGGACCAGGGAGCAATGGTGATGAAGGGGTGCTCCACATTTCCCAAATCTCCAAAACTGGAACCTCACCATCAGATAGAGTTTAACGTCATTCCCAGGACATAAAGACCCTCAGTCACTACCTTCTAGCACCCATATGATAAAAAGGGTTGGGGCTTGCCATAATAGCAATAGGGTTGGGGCAATCATATAGGTACTAGGGCTTCACATGACCAACTGATTGATCGGAGGGGGCCTCTCTGATCGCCTGTCTAGCCTAAGTAAGGTTCTAAGTGGAGTGTTGCATATCATGGACTGCTCATCCACCAGGATTCCATCCTTAAGCATCATTAGTCCCCACCAATGGTCAACAGGTGGCCCCATTGGGGTGTTCTTACCCATCTGCAGAGGGGTAATTTATGAGGAAGTGCGTCCCGGTCTCCTGCCTCATAAATTGCTACACGGTGACTATTAAAAAAAACAACCCCAACTATGGTGTTACTTGAAAGAAAACAACCAACTTAGGGCGTTAAATGTATTTTAAGGGGGGGGAGGCTTCTCTTTTTTTGTTGTAATTCAAATAAAATAATATAGATAGATATGAACAAATGGAGATAAATAGATAGATAGATATTTTCGACAAGTAAATGTATTTGGGGGGTGTCGCTTCTTTTTTTATCGTAATTCTTGTTTATTTAAACTAAAAATAAGACATTAAACAAACATAAAAGAAATTATGATGAATAAACAAGAATTATGACAAATTTCTATAAATAAATAAGAATTACGACAAAAAAAAGAGAAGCCTCCCCCCTAAAATACATTTAACGCCCTAAGTTGGTTGTTTTCTTTCAAGTAACACCGTAGCTGGGGTCATTATTTTAATAGTCACCGGGTAGCAATTTATGAGGCAGGAGACCGGGACGCACTTCCTCATAAATTACCTGCAGAGGTGCAGTCAGTGTATTCTAAAGCCCCAGCCGACAAGGCTTAAGACGTTCTTGTCAGATCTTGTAAATGTCTATTTGTCATCAGATTTGTCAATGAGGATCATAATCATGTTGTGCTAGCAGCATTGGTATCCATGACAATCTCTTGCCAACCATCCCTATCTATCATACCCCTGCAAGTTCCCTTTATGAAGGATCCAGGTTCTTGCTGGGCAACCCACATTGGCGTGCCCACGTGCAGGCTTCCACAAGAGAACATCACTTATGAGTTTGTCCTTGCTTCTCCAGTAGTGTCCAGCATGTCTTCTTCATCTTATTCGGATGGTTTGTGTGAGAGGGAGGCAAGTGGCCATATAGCTGCTTCCAAGATTTATTTAAGTCAAAAGTTTGTTTTGTCAGTAATATTAAGCATCTATTCATTTTATTTTCGTTTTTGTTTATACAGTACAAAAAATGTACTTATTCTCTTTTCATTAATACTGTGATTCAATTTCAGTCTCAGAGAAAGTTCACCTAGCAAAAAAATATTCCTGCAAATCTTATTTAATAAAATGAGTTATGTAAATTGTTGAATAATGGCTGATGATAGAACATAAAGGGAATTGTGTACTTTTAGTATGCCTGCCTCTGTGTGTATATATATATATATATATATATCAATATAGCATCCACCTAGGAACCACAAGGTTCTGGGTTTGATACTAGCCTTCGCCAACTAGCACATGAGTAGCACACCCTGGATCTGTGTAGTAAAGTGATGAGCTGATAATATGTGGCATATATATATATATATATATATATGAGAAAGAGCGAGCAGAGATACTCAATGCACTTTCTAAGTTAATATATTCCCTTGGAAAATATATATATATATATATATGAGAGAGAGAGAGAGAGAGATATACGAAGCACTTTCTAATATATTCCCTTGAATATACATATATATATATATATATATATACATATATATATATATATATATATATGAGAGAGATACTCAAGTTAATATATTGCCATAACTATATATATATATATATATATGAGAGACACATATAGATATGCAATGCATTTTCTATGTTCAGATATATATATATATATATATATATATATATATGTATGTGGAGAAAAGTAGACAAACACGGGATGTTGTGGAAACTTGATGTTTATTGTCGACGGTGCAACGTTTCGGTCTCTTATTAGACCATCTTCAGGACTTGAATATAGTTCTTACTCTAATGATGGAAATTCTCAAAATTTTGAGAATTTCCATCATTGGAGTAAGAACTATATTCAAGTCCTGAAGATGGTCTAATAAGAGACCGAAACGTTGCACCGTCGACAATAAACATCAAGTTTCCACAACATCCCGTGTTTGTCTACTTTTCTCCACATACTGTCGGATTAACCTCCTCACATTTCTACCATATATATGTATGTATATTTTAATATGAGAGAGTGTGAGAGATATTCAATGCATCAAGTTAATATATTCCCGTGATTATATATATATATATATATATATATATATATATATGAGACAGATACGCAAAGTACTTTCTAAGTTAATATATTCCTTTGACTATATATATATATATATATATATATTCATATGAGAAAAAGAGAGATGTAATGCACTAAGTTAATATATTCCCTTGACTATAAATATATATATATATATATATATATAGGATAGAGAGAGAGAAAATAAGAGTAAGCCCAGTTTGGTTTACACCAATTCTATAAGATTTGCAGACAAAACAGCAAATTAGTAGACTTAATAATATCAATAACAATATTGATCAATTTCCAATTGCCAGAAGCACTCTCTACTCTTTCCATTATTTGCTCTCTATTCCCTCCCCCCTTCCCCTTCCCCCCTGCCATAATTTAGGTAAAGAGAAAATGTGTCAATCAGACAATGGCACCACTTCTCAGAGACAGGTGCCAATCAGACAATGGCACCAATTCTAAGAGACATTTGCCGCTGTATTTATATATAAAGAAATTAAGCACTAGCAATCAAAGAAAACCAAACTAAAAATACCAATTTTGGTGTACTCACAAACATGTGGAATATCAAATTGACAAATATTCTATAGCATACTACCCATAAAAAATTATGTATGAGATTCTTTACACATGGATGGCTACTGCTACCAAGGATCATAATATATCAATTTTGATTTACTCACAAACAACAGTCTGAATAATCCAAATAATAATAATTATCAAGCCTCATCTCAAAAATTCAGAGGAATAATATAGTTAACAATAAAGATGAAGACAATAGTCTGAATAATCCAAATAATAATAATTATCAAGCCTCATCTCAAAAATTCAGAGGAATAATGTAGTTAAAAATAAAGATGAGGACAATAGTCTGAATAATCCAAATAATAATAATTATCAAGCCTCATCTCAAAAATTCAGAGGAATAATGTAGTTAACAATAAAGATGAGGACAACAGTCCGAAAAATCCAAAGAATCCAAATTATCAAGCCTCATCACAAAAATTCAGAGGAATAATGTAGTTAAAAATAAAGATGAGGACAATAGTCTGAATAATACAAATAATACTAATTATCAAGCCTCATCTAAAAAATTCAGAGAAATAGGGTAGATAATAATAAAGATGAGGACAATAGTCCAAATAATACAAATAATACAAATTATCAAGCTTCATCTAAAAAATTCAAAGAAATAAAATTGACAAATATTATATAGCATACTACCCATAAAAAATTCTGTGTGAATTTCTTTACACATAGATGGTGGTTAATTCCTATAAGTCTAACATAAATAAAGGGGAACCACTCTTGACTGGTAAATTATTTATGTATTGATCTACTAGGAAAAAAGAAGACAAGGTTTGGGTTAGGGGTTAGGGTTAGTTTAATGGGAAAATAAATAATTTATCAGTCAAGAGTAGTTCCCCTTTGTTTATGTTAGACTTAAGGAAATAACCTGGATGGCTATCAAGGATCATAATATGCTAATTTAGATATACTCACAAACATGTGCAACAACAAATTGACAAATTAGTATTATTTGGACTATTTCCACAATACCCTCACATATACTATTTTCTAGATGAGGCTTGATAATTAGTATTATTTGGATTATTCAGACTATTATCCTTATCTTTATTGTTATCTGTACAACATTTCAGCTGATGTGTCCTCTGGGCATTCTTCAGGTATTTCTTGTTGGACTTGGGAACCTTGGGAACCAGAAATACATAAAGAAGGTCAAAGGGCACATCGGCTGAGACGTTGTACAGATAACAATAAAGATGAGGACAATAGTCCAAATAATCTAAATAATACTCAAAAATTCAGAGAAATAGTGTAGATAACAATAAAGATGAGGATAATAGTCCAAATAATACAAATTATCAAGCTTCATCTAAAAATTTCAGAGAAATAAAATTGACAGATATTATATAGCATACTACCCATAAAAAATATTATATAGCATACTACCCATAAAATATTCTGTATGAGATTCTTAATACATGAATGGCACTTCTGCCAAGGATCATCTACATATTAATACTCGTGTTCCATAATTGTACAACCATTATCAGCTTGCAACATCCTCTGGTTAAAGATGAGACTGTTCAAATCATCCAAGATGAAATGCAAAAATGTAAATCCTGATTATCTGGTGTTTCTTATCCACCAAATTCTTATTACTTATGAGTGTCATCACCTCAGCTAAATAATGAGCCATTCCATTTTTATTATAAAGATAGGGAAGAAAAAGGATATGCTACACAAAAAATATAATAAGAAAGAAAGACACCACTTTCTAGCACATATTATAAAAAAAGGGTTTTGGCTTGTCATAATGGCAATAGGGATGGGACAATCATATAGATGCTAGGTCTTGACGTGACCAGACAATTGATTGGAGGGGGCCTCTCCAACCCCCTAAATAATAGAATTTCACTGTAAGACTTTTTTTAAAGAATGTTCATGTATATTTACAACCCAGAGGCACGCTTTTATACTAAAATAGTTTTGATTTAATGCAAAAAAAAATTGTCTGTTGTTTGTAAACAAACAACCGGGAGTTTACGTTGAAAAGCAAAAAGTGTTCCTTTCCAAACAGCTCCCAGCTGAGGTGCTTATTGGTTACTTGGTCTGAAAACTTTATTAACCCCTCAAGGATTGATGATGCCTAAATACACATGTCCACACGGGCCCGGAACACATGTTAACACACAAACATACATTTAAAACCTTTCGCATAACTCATTTATGTTCATATACAAACACATTTACAGGCACACACATACATACAAGATTTCACATCATCCATTCGTACACACAGACGCGCTCATACACATACACATAATCCTTTCATTCAGACGCACACAAATACACTCATATTTGCACACATGCACACACACATATAGCTCTTCGCATAGCCTATTCAAGCACACATACATGGCACACTCCGCTTGTGTCACATCCTGCTCGTGCGGAGGGGTTGGTAAATATATGTGCACACACACATACAATCCTTTGCATCCCCAATTCATATGCACACACACACACACATACACGTCTGCTTTGTTTATTTTTCAAATGCGCACACCTAATCCCATTGATTCTAATTATGGGCAATTCCACGTCAAATCATCCAGTAAAAAGTAAAATTGTCACCCACCCACTTCAATTTTTCTGAAATTTTTTCAAGGTGTGGACTATCTTAACATTAGCCATTCCCCAAAATTCAAACTATCTTTTAGGTACAAAAAGGGTGGATCTGTGAGTAATGGCAATGAAGAGGTACTACACACTTCTATTACATAATTTATAAGCAGCTAATAAATTTTGAATGTACGTTTAGTTAGAATATTTTGGATTCGGGTCCGTTAGGATTTAGAATGACAAAGTCCATGGAAAGTTACCCGACAGTTGTTGACGGGTAATAACTTTTACCCCCTGGGATGCGTGTGATTGGGCGCCATGTCTTGGTAAATACAGGTTCAGTTGCCCCGTCATCTGGGGCTTTAGAATACACTGACTGTGCATCCGTAGAGGGGTAAGATACACTCAATTGAGCTACCCATTGGCATATATTCAATATATGTGAAATAATAATAGAAAAAAAAATTGTCATAGATGCAGTGCCACATTGGGATATTGATCTTGCTATGAAAAAAATCAGAAATTATCAATAACTTAAAATCGGTTGACTTTAAGAATTTTTTTATAGGATTTTTGGATTCCTTGGGTAAAAGTGCTTTTATAAACCAATTTTTAGTAGTAGGGAAGCTCTAGAACTCATTTTACAGACAAAAATAGGTTACAAAAATAAAATAAAAAATCACCATATTTCACAAAGCCCCTCAAATTTGGAGAGCTAAAAATCAACATAACTCAATTGGAATTGGAAACTCAAATTTTGTGGATTGCCTAACTTTAACATAATCCTTTCTGACTCTCGAAAATCAAACTTAAAGGGTTAACATAGATTTTAAAATGCTTTTCCTTTTTTAACAATTAAAAAATATGTCTCAACAATTTATTAGAAGAACTAGCAAATATATGCAAATATTTCAGTTTTAATGTAATAAAATATATTGAATTAGAAAGGCTAATGAAACTAAATAAGAATGCAGATAGAAAGATTTGAAACAGAGCAGGGAGGTATAATCAAAAAATCAACTGAAACTTACTCTTCCATCACTCACACTTCATTGCTAAATTTTCCTAATTTAACTATTTTGTTAAAATAGGAAGTAAAGAATAAAATTACTGTTATTTCTTCTTGTTAATCGATTTTTTAAAAGATTTATTGAACTGATTTTTACTCATATTCATTAAGATAAAACCAAACAATTAGAAATCAATAATACTAAGTACATATTTATTACAATCAAATTTTTAATATCAATATGCAAATTAGCCTTCCTATTCACACTGTAAACCACTATTTTCTTGTATATATAAATACAATTGCATATTATTAGTGTGTAGATCCGGTGCAGTGGCTTCGACACTGGACCTTACAAACTAACAGTGTTGATCCCAGGGGGCCATCCCCCCAGGCAACACTCGCCCCCTTGATTTAAAGAGACAAGGCTGGTTTCATTACCCAGTGCCTGAGGCACACCCCTTGATGGGGAATGCCGATGGGACCAACGCATTTTTTGCACCAGCCACCCATGAGCTTTGGTTCGTGGGTGGTCCCACATTAATAGGGCCTTGTGCATAACCCGTACACATGGTAATTATGTAGATATGGCTAACAGAATTAATAATGTAAAGCAATTTTATTAATAATAGAGGTTTAAATAAAAATAAAATCATGGCGAATGTGACGTAAATATCTAAGGGAATTGTGACTTGAGTGGTGATATAGTTATGGTTAAAGACAAACACATTATCTTCCTTATATTAAGACTAGAAGTGGCTACCCGACATCGCCAGGGTAGAGGGTTTTTTTTTTTAAATTAGTCCTGCGGATCCATTATTACTCATTCGTGAGTTGGATCCTCGTCGGATGCCCCATTAAAATCCCCATGTAAAAAATAAGACCTTGCATTGATCCAGCCATGCTGAAAATAAACGTTAATGTCTACTGTTCAAAATATCAAATGCAAAAAAATATTCCATTCTGTTATCAATTAAATTTTAATACATACAAGTAAAGTAAAGTCGTCAGGGTGGCCTAAAGTAAGTATCAGCCTATCAGCGAGGGAGTCTATCCCCTTTTCACTAGCGCTCGACCAAGGAGATTGTTTTTAGCGTCTGAGGTGGAGGGCCACACCTACTATCAGCTCCTTACTTTACCGCACAGATCCCTGTGCTACTCATACGCTGAGTTGGCGAGGACTGGTATCGAACCAGGAGCCTTCTGGTTCCTAGCCGAACGCTCTACTGACTGAGCTAAACCGGCCCTATAGATGAATTCATAACTATATACCCCTATACCCTGTTAAGCATAATATTTTTTCCCTCATTTTAATGGAAAGAGTTTACAAATAAATTTCTGTTTCTAATAAACAATTTTTGAATATTAGTTTTCAAGAAGGGACATTTTATTACCTATAAAAGGCGCTTAAAAGTTCTTGGAAATTTTTTCTAAGAAAAACAAAAAAACAATTTGGCATCAGATGCACTAATATTTGATCTTCCTATTTTTCAAATTTTCTTTATTACAAAGATGTTCACGCAAATAGCTGGAAGAAATAGTTGACACAAGAACCTTTATATATAAACTCTCTGATGTCTTCTAAAAAAAACAAAAAAGTATTATCATTAATAAATGAAAAGTTTCAGTGCAAATTTCTATTTCTCTAAAGATGAAAAATAATCACGAGGGGAAGAGTTTGAAATTTAAAATTAATTTGGAAAAAGAATATTTTGGAAGTCTTAACTTCAAATACTTCAGATATTGCATGGAAATTAAAGACATTTCTGCAAACTGAAAAATGGTAGATTGTAATATCTAATGAAACTGTTGAATAAAAACAAGATATACACTATATATATATATATATATATATATATATATATATACCCGTGCTGCATGCACGACATGATGATGATGAGATTATATATATATATATATGTGTGTGTGTTTGTGTGTGGTTCAGAATTTCATTATTGGCTGAAGCTTTCTCAAAACTTTTTATAGTTTTGAGAAAGTTTCAGCCAATAATGAGGCGAAATATCAATTGAATTTAGCTGTTTGTGTTGTTATATTCACATTTTCCTCTATTCTTAACCACATTTTGTTGGATTTATTCAAATCTTTCATTCCTCATTCATATATATATATATATATATATATATATATATATATATATACCAACCCCTCCGCATGAGTGGGATGTGACACAAGGTAAATTTTTTAAGCAGAATTTAACAGGTTTGAGTTTAGTGTTTTCCTTCTCCTAGACCGGTTACCTAGCTATGGTTAAAGAGTCCAGTCTGCCCAGCTATTTACCCATAGCTGGAGGGAGAATTTGATTCATACTTTTCTCAAGGTTATTAGCACTATGTGAAATGCAAATAGTTTCGACCAGAAATTGAACTCGGGTCGACGAGTCCATTTCCTACGACTCTAACCATTACACCCTGCACCTCCATATATACACTATTGTAACATGACATAAGTATATACATATTCATTGTTGTTCATCAAATAGCTTTTGGGTATGTTGATTTCAGATGTGGACTGTGTGCTCACACAATACACTAATCAAGTAAAAGAAACCACTGAATCTTATAGTGATCAACCTGCACCATTAGAAAAATCTTTCTTTGGTTAATGATCGTACAATACACTCATGAAGAAAAGGAAAAGAAACCACTGAATCTTATAGTGATCAACCTGCACCATCAGAAAAATCTTTCTTTGGTTAATGATCGTACAATACACTCATGAAGAAAAGGAAAAGAAACCACTGAATCTTATAGTGATCAACCTGCACCATCAGAAAAATCTTTCTTTGGTTAATGATCGTACAATACACTCATGAAGAAAAGGAAAAGACACCACTGGATCTTATAGTGATCAACCTGCACCATCAGAAAAATCTTCTTTGGTTAATGATCGTACAATACACTCATGAAGAAAAGGAAAAGAAACCACTGAATCTTATAGTGATCAACCTGCACCATCAGAAAAATCTTTCTTTGGTTAATGATCGTACAATACACTCATGAAGAAAAGGAAAAGAAACCACTGAATCTTATAGTGATCAACCTGCACCATCAGAAAAATCTTTCTTTGGTTAATGATCGTACAATACACTCATGAAGAAAAGGAAAAGAAACCACTGAATCTTATAGTGATCAACCTGCACCATCAGAAAATCTTTCTTTGGTTAATGATCGTACAATACACTCATGAAGAAAAGGAAAAGAACCACTGAATCTTATAGTGATCAACCTGCACCATCAGAAAAATCTTTCTTTGGTTAATGATCGTACAATACACTCATGAAGAAAAGGAAAAGAACCACTGGATCTTATAGTGATCAACCTGCACCATCAGAAAAATCTTTCTTTGGTTAATGATCGTACAATACACTCATGAAGAAAAGGAAAAGAAACCACTGAATCTTATAGTGATCAACCTGCACCATCAGAAAAATCTTTTTGGTTAATGATCGTACAATACACTCATGAAGAAAAGGAAAAGAAACCACTGAATCTTATAGTGATCAACCTGCACCATCAGAAAAAATCTTTCTTTGGTTAATGATCGTACAATACACTCATGAAGAAAAGGAAAAAGAAACCACTGAATCTTATAGTGATCAACCTGCACCATCAGAAAAATCTTTCTTTGAAATGCACACACTAATCCCATTTATCCCATTGATTTTAATGATGGGTAAATTCCACGTCAAATCACATCCAGTAAAAAGTAAAATTGTCACCCACCCACGTCAATTTTTCTGAAATTTTTTCAAGATATGGACTGTTAACATTAGCCATTCCCAAAAAATCAAACTATCTTTTTCGTACAAATAATATTCAATATATGGGAAACAATAGTAGAAAAAAAAATTGTCATAGACGCAGTGCCACATCGGGATATTGATCTTGCTATGAAAAAATCAGAAATTATCAATAACTTAAAATTGGTTAACTTAAAACCAATTTTTTTTAAAACCAATTTTTAGTAGTAGGGAAGCTCTAGAACTCATTTTACAGACAAAAATAGGTTACAAAAAAATCACCATATTTCACAAAGCCCCTCAAATTTGGAGAGCTAAAAATCGAGATAACTCAATTGGAATTGGAAACTCAAATTTTTGGGATTGCTTAACTTTAACCTTTTAATCCTTTCTGACTCTCGAAAATCAAACTTAAAGGGTTAACATAGATTTTAAAATGCTTTTCCTTTTTTAACAATTAAAAAATATGTCTCAACAATTTATTAGAAGAACTAGCAAATATATGCAAATATTTCAGTTTTAATGTAATAAAATATATTGAATTAGAAAGGCTAATGAAACTAAATAAGAATGCAGATAGAAAGATTTGAAACAGAGCAGGGAGGTATAATCAAAAATGGAACAACGGAAACTTACTCTTCCATCACTCCCGTCCTTCATTGCTAAATTTTCCTAATTTAACTATTTAGTTCAAATAGGAAGTAAAGAATAAAATTACAGTTATTTCTTTTTGTTAATGGATTTCTTTTAAGATTTATCTCAGAGATTTTTGCTCATATTCATTAAGATAAAACCAAACAATTATTAAATCAATAATATTTAGTACGTATTTATTAAAATCAAATTTTTAGATCAATATGCAAATTAGCCTTCCCTTTCACACTGTAAACCACTATTTTGTTTTATATATAAATACAATTGTATATTATTAGTGTGCAGATCCGGCCCAGCCAGGGGTGCAGTGGCTTCGGCACTGGACCTTACAAGCTAACAGTGTTGATCCCAGGGGGCCATCCCCCCAGGCAACACTTGCCCCCTTGATTTAAAGAGACAAGGCTGGTTTCATTACTCAGTGCCTGAGGCGCTCCCCTTGAGGGGGAATGCCGATGGGACCAACGCATTTTTTGCACCAGCCACCCATGAGCTTTGGTTCGTGGGTGGTCTTAATTAATAGGGCCTTGTGCATAACCCGTACACGTGGTAATTATCTACTATGTAGATATGGCTAACAGAATTAATAATGTAAAGCAATTTTATTAATAATAGAGGTTTAGATAAAAATAAAATCATGGAGAATGTGTCGTAAATATCCAAGGGAATTGTGACTTGAGTGGTGATATAGTTATGGTTAAAGACAAACACATTATCTTCCTTATATTAAGACTAGAAGTGGCTACCCGACATCGCCAGGGTAGAGGGGGGATTTTTTTAAAATTAGTCCTGCGGATCCATTATTACTCAATCGTGAGTTGGATCCTCATTGGATGCCCCATTAAAATCCCCATGTAAAAAAAGACCTTGCATTGATCCAGCCAATCTGAAAATAAACGTTAATGTCTACTGTTCAAAATATCAAATGCAAAAAAATATTCCATTCTGTTATCATTTAAATCTTATTTTTTAATCCTTTTCACAAATATAAATCAAATCTTTATTATTTCTGCTCAAAATCCAAGCCCTGGTGATATTTAATGTGTATATATATTTACTTTGTCGTTAATTGTTTTATTTTCAAAGTTTCTTCCGAACATACACATACACACAACTGCCCTTTTTATATGTATAGATAGATGAATTTATAACTATATACCCCTATACCCAGTTAAGCATAATATTTTTTCTCTCGTTTTAATGGAAAGAATTTACAAATAAATTTCTGTTTCTAATAAATATTTTTGAATATTAGTTTTCAAGAAGGGACATTTTATTACCTATAAAAGGCGCTTAAAAGTTCTTGGAAATTTTTTCTAAGAAAAACGAAAAAAACAAAAAAACTATTTGGCATCAGATGCACTAATATTTGATCTTCCTATTTTTCAAATTTTCTTTATTACAAAGATGTTCACGCAAATAGCTGGAAGAAATAGTTGACACAAGAACCTTTATATATAAACTCTCTGATGTCTTCTAAAAAAAAGTATTATCATTAATAAATGAAAAGTTTCAGTGCAAATTTCTATTTCTCTAAAGATGAAAAATAATCATGAGAGGGGAAGAGTTTGAAATTTAAAATTAATTTGGAAAAAGAATATTTTGGAAGTCTTAACTTCAAATACTTCAGATATTGCATGGAAATTAAAGACATTTCTGCAAACTGAAAAATGGTAGATTGTAATATCTAATGAAACTGTTGAATAAAAACAAGATATACACTATATATATATATATATATATATATATATATATATATACCCGTGCTGCATGCACGACATGATGATGATGAGATTATATATATATATATGTGTGTGTTTGTGTGTGGTTCAGAATTTCATTATTGGCTGAAGCTTTCTCAAAACTTTTTATAGTTTTGAGAAAGTTTCAGCCAATAATGAGGCGAAATATCAATTGAATTTAGCTGTTTGTGTTGTTATATTCACATTTTCCTCTATTCTTAACCACATTTTGTTGGATTTATTCAAATCTTTCATTCCTCATTCATATATATATATATATACCAACCCCTCCGCATGAGCCGGATGTGACACAAGGTAATTTTTTTAAGCAGAATTTAACAGGTTTGAGTTTAGTGTTTTCCTTCTCCTAGACTGGTTACCTAGCCATGGTTAAAGAGTCCAGTCTGCTCAGCTATTTACCCATAGCTGGAGGGAGAATTGGATTCAGACCTTTCTCAAGGGTATTAGCACTATGTGAAATGCAAATAGTTTCGACCAGAAATTGAACTCGGGTCGACGAGTCCATTTCCTACGACTCTAACCATTACACCCTGCACCTCCATATATACACTATTGTAACATGACATAAGTATATACATATTCATTGTTCTTCATCAAATAGCTTTTGGGTATGTTGATTTCAACAATACACACAATACACTAATGAAGTAAAAGAAACCACTGAATCTTATAGTGATCAACCTGCACCATCAGAAAAATCTTTCTTTGGTTAATGATCGTACAATACACTCATGAAGAAAAGGAAAAGAAACCACTGAATCTTATAGTGATCAACCTGCACCATCAGAAAAATCTTTCTTTGGTTAATGATCGCACAATACACTCATGAAGAAAAGGAAAAGAAACCACTGAATCTTATAGTGATCAACCTGCACCATCAGAAAAATCTTTCTTTGGTTAATGATCGTACAATACACTCATGAAGAAAGGAAAAGAAACCACTGAATCTTATAGTGATCAACCTGCACCATCAGAAAAATCTTTCTTTGTTAATGATCGTACAATACACTCATGAAGAAAAGGAAAAGAAACCACTGAATCTTATAGTGATCAACCTGCACCATCAGAAAAATCTTTCTTTGGTTAATGATCGTACAATACACTCATGAAGAAAAGGAAAAGAAACACTGAATCTTATAGTGATCAACCTGCACCATCAGAAAAATCTTTCTTTGGTTAATGATCGTACAATACACTTGAAGTAAAGGAAAAGAAACCACTGAATCTTATAGTGATCAACCTGTACCATCAGAAAAATCTTTCTTTGGTTAATGATCGTACAATACACTCATGAAGAAAAGGAAAAGAAACCACTGAATCTTATAGTGATCAACCTGCACCATCAGAAAAATCTTTCTTTGGTTAATGATCGTACAATACACTCATGAAGTAAAGGAAAAGAAACCACTGAATCTTATAGTGATCAACCTGCACCATCAGAAAAATCTTTCTTTGGTTAATGATCGTACAATACACTCATGAAGAAAAGGAAAAGAAACCACTGAATCTTATAGTGATCAACCTGCACCATCAGAAAAATCTTTCTTTGGTTAATGATCGTACAATACACTCATGAAGAAAGGAAAAAAACCACTGAATCTTATAGTGATCAACCTGCACCATCAGAAAAATCTTTCTTTGGTTAATGATCGTACAATACACTCATGAAGAAAAGGAAAAGAAACCACTGAATCTTATAGTGATCAACCTGCACCATCAGAAAAATCTTTCTTTGGTTAATGATCGTACAATACACTCATGAAGAAAAGGAAAAGAAACCACTGAATCTTATAGTGATCAACCTGCACCATCAGAAAAATCTTTCTTTGGTTAATGATCGTACAATACACTCATGAAGTAAAGGAAAAGAAACCACTGAATCTTATAGTGATCAACCTGCACCATCAGAAAAATCTTTCTTTGGTTAATGATCGTACAATACACTCATGAAGAAAGGAAAAGAAACCACTGAATCTTATAGTGATCAACCTGCACCATCAGAAAAATCTTTCTTTGGTTAATGATCGTACAATACACTCATGAAGAAAAGGAAAAGAAACCACTGAATCTTATAGTGATCAACCTGCACCATCAGAAAAATCTTTCTTTGGTTAATGATCGTACAATACACTCATGAAGAAAGGAAAAGAAACCACTGAATCTTATAGTGATCAACCTGCACATCAGAAAAATCTTTCTTTGGTTAATGATCGTACAATACACTCATGAAGAAAAGGAAAAGAAACCACTGAATCTTATAGTGATCAACCTGCACCATCAGAAAGTTATCTTTATGCAATGATTATACAATTCACTAGGAAAGGAAAGTAGATCATTCAAGTTAATATGTGTATTTGGGCAGCATTCTTTCATTTATACATGTAGAATTAAACAAAAGAGATCTCCTGTTTAACAATTTCATTAACAATCTTTTCAAGCTTTCTGGCCAACTTATTTATATTTGGGTGGAATCCATGGATTAGTCCACCAAAGTTTTTATCCCAAGTACTTTCAGCACTTTGAAGTGCCATTTTCAGGATGATGTGTTTGTGTTCCAGTTTTTTTCCAAGTTAGTAGTAGTGAGAGTAAATAGGAGGGGGAACTCATAGAAATTATATTAAGGGGTGTGGGGGCTGGAAGGAGGAGAATTGGTAGGAAAAGTGTTATAGGCATTTTAAAATGTGACTACTGCATTCAAAATTAATCTTATTTAAGGACAGTTTGTATTATTTAATGTATAAAGCTTCTAGGATTATTTCAAGTTAATGGATGTATTTACTCAACCCCTGTGCTAAAGGCAGGATGTGACACGAGAAGAAAGTTGTGAGATGAGACAAGATATTGAAAATTACAATATTTTTATCAGAAAAAATTCACTTATTGAACTCCTCAAGAGTCAAGAAACTAATGAGTAGCAGTTGAGTAATTTAAGGAAAGTTATTTTGCTTATAGTCCTTATTCAATGGCTGAACGGAAACACTTAAAACATAAAAGTGAAAAATCTTAATTGATGTTGTAACTTCGCTTGTGAGCAAAAACCAAGCTCTATTTTTGGTACAAATAATCTTCAATATATGTAGAATAATAATTTAAAGAAGAACATTTTTTATATGCAGTGCCACATTGCGATTTTTCAACTTATTGATCTTGCTATGAAAAAATCAGAAATCATTAATAACTTAAAAAGGGTTAATTTTATGCCTATTTTGATAACATTTTTGAATTCCTCAGACCAAAAAACATCGATAAACCAATTTCTAGGAGTAGGGAGCTCTAGAACTGATTTTATAGACAAAAATAGATTACAAAATGTAGCCATTTTTTGCACCCCTCTTCAAATTTTTCATGTTTAAAATTGACATAACTCTGTCAATTTTTGGAATTGGAAGCTCAAATTTGGGGGATTGTCTAACTTTAACAAAGTCCACACCTGTCCAAAATTTCAGAAAAATTGATGGGGGTGGGTGACAATTTTACTTAATTTTTAGCAATTTAAGAAAATAAATGGAATAGTCTTCCTTGTCACAGGGTTTGAGGAACTCTCCCATGTCAGGGGTCCATTGTGATCTGGTTATCCAACATCACCTGGTGGGTAACAAAAAAAAAAAAACGTGGTGTAAGGGTTAGTAAGTTAGTCTCACAGATCCATTATTATCATATCATGCATATTCTAATTTTTAGATATCTTCGTGAATATAAAACAAATCTTCATAATTTTTTCACAAAAAACATGAACTGGTGATATTTAATGTGTATATATATTTACTTTGTCATTAATTGTTGTATATTCATATTTTCATATGGACATAAATACATTCATACACACACACCAACTGCCCTTTTATATATATATATATATATATATATATATACAGAAAGATAGATGAAAATGAATATACAGAATGAAAGAAATATACATATATATGTGTGTGCACACACACAAATAGCCAACTTCTTATATATAAATTAATTCACACTAAAAGATTTCTTTAAATTAAAGATGTAGAATGAAAGAAATATATATATATATATATATATATATATAAGTAAAAAGTCGTTGGGGTGGCCTAATGTCAGTATGAGCCAAACAGCGAGAGAGATTATTCCCTTTTCACTAGCGCTAGATCAAGGAGATTGTTTTTGCATCTGAGGTGGAGCGCCACACCTACCACCAGCACCTCACTTTACTGTACAGACTCCTGTGCTACTCATATGTTGAGTTGGCAAGGGCCGGTATTGAACCAAGAATCTTGCAAATTCCTAGTCACAATGGTCTGTGATTATATATATATATATATATATATATATATATATATTATATATTGAATAGAAGTTGACTTAACAGAAACGGCAAAAAAAAATCAAGTGAGTCACAATTTTAACAGTAGAGAAAAAAGTAACCGAATAAGTTGGAATAATGAATGAACATATATATATATATATATATATATATATATATATAAAAATCTTTCTTCCTTTTTTTTTTTTTCCCTAATATTATTTATCTTTAGTGATGATTCTATTTTCGTATGTCACATGTGTGCATTGTTTTTGTACAACCCGTGCCAGAGAGTACTTGACCCACGATGGAGAACCGCAGGGAAATTACTGAGTAACAAGAAAAGAAAGAGAAAAAAAAAGGAGAGAGCAGAAGGGAGGGGGGGGGCTAATAAAAGTCGCTAGAAACATGTCCACTTTATCATAGAAAATATTCTTAATGTGATCAAAGAATCGACCCATCCAATATTGGCATCATCTTACTTTGTCTCTTGAGTTCTTCATGAGCAACTGCTGGGTGAAGCAGTTCCACATCGTAGTTGGCAGACGAACTGGCATTTTGTTCTTCCTGGAAACAGAAGACAAGAAATAAAAAATTAAAAAAGACATTAATTTATCAAAATTATTACAACCAAAATACAAGAGTAATCCCAAAAGTAAGGTCTCAAAGTGCTGAGGATGCAGGCTGGTTGGTTGGTGGGTTGGTTGGTTTTTACGGCATGTCAACCCTTGTTGGATAATTTTATGCCAAAGATGTTTTGCTTTATTTATTTTTCATTCAAATAGCTAGAAATATAGGGTTCTCTATGAGAATCATGGTGATAAGCAGTTATTTACCAAGATTAGCTTAGTTTGGCACAAGGCTATAAATATGGGAGCACTCCATGAGAATCCTGGTGATAAATAGTCATTTATTAAGATTAGCTTAGTTTGCCACAAGGCTATAAATATGGGAGTTCTCCATGAGAATCCCGGTGATATATATATATATATCAACAGTTGTTGTTTTTACATGCAAATAAAATACAGAGGACTGAATGAAAATGTAATACCAGGTTGTTGAAAATGAACAAGGTTTTTATTTAACACATGCTTCTACCCTAAAAGTGGTTTAATTAGCTCAACCGTGTGCACATGCATCCTAGTGCTGGGGTTTTTGGCATTAAATAACCTACAGGGTTATGATACCTTTAAACAAACCAAATGAAGTTAAGGAAAATTATTTATCCCTATTTGTAGATATTAAGAACTTGAAACAGATATTTGTATCAAATTGACTTATTTCCGCATTACATAACCCAAAAGGATTGATATGCTGTAAAACACCCAAACTTTTTCAGCCTCATCACACATGTATACTTTTAGTCTTTTCAATAATTTCACCTTTTTTATATCAAACTTTTATGACCTCTTCATATAAGAATAATTTCTAACCTCTATACTGTGACGAAATTGAAGGACTGACCTATGAACAAATCAGATTCCCAGCCCCCACAAACAAAGCGCGTCAGGATATGTTTGGCCTGTGCGAAGGGGAGGAGTGTGGCGAGTGGCTACGGATATTTGAACTCGCTACCTCCTCGTAGCTGAAATGCTGTTGGCAGAGACCCGGATGAGGTATATCGGAATTTGCATAAGGGTGGCCGAACGAGCAGAAATAAGACGGACAGTCGCTGACAGAGGGAGTGAGGAAGAAAGCAAGTGTTTGGACGGCAAATGAAATCTGACGACTGCTATTTGGGGTGTCAGGAAGTGAAAGTAACGTGCTCAGTTGGTAGAGACTGTGCTGACGAAGAAAGGAATTCATTTTGTTAGAGATTTGTTTAAATGATCATTTAAACAAACAGAAAATATAAGGGCAAATCAAAAAGTAATGCCATTTTGTTTAGGACATATATAATTACCAACACAGGAACATGTATCATACATCAAAATGAAGCTGGTCCTCTGTAGATCACTTCCCTATTTCTCCACATAGTCACCATTCTCTCAATAGCAGTGTTCCACCTTTGAATGAGAACATACCTGCCTCGTAAAATTCTGTTGGATGCATGATGCATACCTTTCCCAAAGGTATTAGCACTATGTGAATTGTAAACAACCTCACCCAGGATTTGAACTCAAGTTTTCCTTCACCTAGTCTGGTTGCCTAAGTAAGTAAAGTCGTTGGGGCGGCCTAAAGTCGGTATCAGCCAGTCAGCGAGGGAGTCTATCCCCTTTTCAATAGCGCTAGACCAAGGAGATTGTTTTGGCACCTATCATCAGCTCCTTACTTTACCGCACAGATCCCTGTGCTACTCATACGCTTAGTTGGTGAGGACCAGTATCGAACTAGGAACCTTTAGGTTTCTAGCTGAACGCTCTACCAACTGAGCTAACCCCGCCCCATAAGGAGTAAACAAATCAAGAAAAAGTCAATCTCTGTATGTACATTTCAGCCCATTAGGCCTCATCAGCAGAGCTATAGACAGGGCAGTGCTTTGTGCGTGATTCAAACCCTACCTGCCAGGCTGACAGGCGGGGACTCTAACCCTTACACTAGCTGGCCTACTTGCTGAGCCCAGGTTGCCCTACTATTTTCCCATGGCTAGAGGGAGAATAGTTGGATTCATACCTTTCACAAAGGTATTAGTGCTATGTGAAATGCAAACTGACTTGTCCAGGATTTGAACTCGTTTCACCATATCCAATTTGATGACAGTAATCATTATACCACACAATTTTGTGCATGCTTAGAATTCTTACAGATCATAATCTCTCTAAGATTTTAGGCAGAAAGCTTTTTACTAATAATCAAAATCTCACATAATAAAGGAAATGGGCAATTCTATAAGTAGCTTTATTTTCATAGAATTTTGTTTATATAAATCTTTAATTAAATTTCAATTTTTAACCTTCAATGTTTTAAAAAAAAAGCGGCAAATATAGTTTTGTTCATGCTTAGAATGCTTATAGATCCTAATCTAAGATTTTAGGCAAAAAGTTTTAGTACTAATTAAAATCTCACAAAATTAAGGAAATGAGGAATTCTATAAGCAGCTTTATTTTTTATAGAATTCTGTTTATACAAATCTTTAATTAAATTTCAATTTTTAACTTTCAATGTTTTAAAAAAGCGGCAAATGTATTTTGTTTTATAAGTAACAATAAAAGAGCCCCCCCCCCCTTTCCTGAGTCTTTAGAAAACGTCAATAGAATCAGGCGACAGTCATTATTGTTGAAAACAATTCACAGTGAAGAATAAACATCTGGCATTATCCAAATGAAAATGTAACAGATAATTCTGAAGAGAACGGTAATCAAAACACGGTAAACTTCATTTACATTCTTCTGAAAACTCTATTTATTTTGAGTTTAACCCTTAACATTCTGTTGAGAATTTTCTAAGTCCAGAGCCCCATTGCTGGAAGGATTTACTAATATATGGTGAAAAATGGCCTTTTCATTTAAATGTTTATAATGTGTTTACTTTAGGACAGATTGTTAGGAAGTACCAGAAAGACTTTGTTCTTTAATATTATTGAGGGAGTTCAAAGGAGAGCTACTAAAGTAATGAATGATTTAGAAAACCTTTCGTATGAAGAAGGACCTAGGAATATTAACTTACCAAGTTTGGTGTATCGACATACAAGAGGGGATATGATTGAAGTTTACAAATATACACATGGATGTTATTCAATGAACTTTAATCTACTAAACATTGCTCAAAATATCAATACCAGGGGTCATAAATTAAAACTCTTTAAAAAGTTTGTAAAACAAATGCGAGACAAAATTATTTTAGTAACAGAGTGGTGAATACATGGAATAAACTACCATCATCAATAGTGAATGCCTCATCTCTAAACTCCTTTAAGGCAATGTTAGATAATCTGTGGAAAGATTATAAATATTCTGTGGAATTAAGATGAATGTTTATAAGGAACAGCTGACAGGTCTCAGACCTAATATACTAGCTGAAAGGATATGACAGATTTTTATATTTCTCTGAATGTTTGAGATGAGGCTTGAAGATTAGTATTATTAGCGTTATTCGGACTATTGTCCCCATCTTCATTGTTATTTGTACAACGTTTCGGTCGATATACCCTCCAGCCTTCTTCAGGTATTTCTTGTTGGACTCGGGAACCTTCTCAGACTCGGGAATCTTCTTTTCGAACTCGGGAACTTTCTTGTCATATTCGGGAGCCATCATGAGTCCAAGAAGGTTCCCGAGTCCGACAAGAAATACCTGAAGAAGGCCGGAGGGTATATCAGCCGAAATGTTGTACAAATAACAATGAAGATGGGGACAATAGTCCGAATAATGCTAACAATACAGATTTTTATATGTTAGAATTTTGTAATTCTTATAAAGCATAAACGTTTCCTGTTAACTTTATGATAGTACCTTTTTATTTGAAATTTCTTTTGTCTTGTTCTTTTAAATGTAGATTTATCATCCAAATGAAAATGTGGCAGATAATTTAGATGAGGAAGGATAATCATAAAAATCTCACAGTTATCAATAATCAATATTTGATTAATTTGATTAAATCAAAAAGAAGCCATGCAAAGGTCACGAGGTCAAAGAGAGAAAATAATTACACACACACACACACAAAAACAAAAATTTTCTTCAAGGTACAGAATTTATATTCACTTCCTTATTTGGTGAGTGTTATAATAGTTACTGTCATAGGAAATGGACACGGTGAGACGGGTTCAAATCCTTGACTAAGCTGTTTGCATTTTACATTTTAGTCTTTGGAGCCATTAGTTTTTAACTGACTTAATAAGAATTTATTTTCATGCCTACATGGAAAAAAGTATGAATCCAAACTATTCTCCAGGTATGAGTAAATAGTAGGGCAGACTGGGCTCTTTAATCTTGGTTAGGCAACCAGTCTAGGAGAAAGAAAACTCTGAATTCAAACCTGTTAAACTCCGCTCAAGTAATTGACCTCGTGTCACATCCTACTCATGCAGAAGGGTTGCTAAATATGTATTTTAATTAAAGGCAAACATTTGGTGAGACTATCCTGTTGACAGCGCCTAGAATATTTTGAGACTATCCCCTGCAGAAGGATAAGACCCACCCCCAAAATGGGGTGTCTAGGGTATGATACTAAACTGCATCTGATGGCTTGGAGGAGTGTGGAGTACATTTTAAAATAGGTTTGGTTTGGTTTGTTTTACGGCATATCAACCTTGGTGGGTTATTTAATGCCGACAAAGTTGTGAAATAAATTCATTCTTAATGGATAATACAATTTTGTTTATTAACTCATGTTTTTCTATTCAACCCATAGATGGGACCCTAACAGGTACTACCACTCCGGGTCAGAGTGGACCAGGGCAATGGTGATGAAGGGGTGCTCCACATTCCCCAAACCTCCAGAACTGGAACCTCACCATCAGATAGAGTTTAACGTCATTCCCAGGACATGTAGACCCTCAGCCACCCCTTCTAGCATCCATATGATAAAAAGGGGTTGGGGCTTGCCATAAGGGCAATAGGGTTAGGGCAATCACATAGGTGCTAGGGCTTGACATGGCCAGCCGATTGATCCTCTCCGACCACCCGTCTAGCCCAAGAAAAGCCTAAAGTAGAATATTGCAAGTCATGGAATGCTCAGGTTCTATCCTTAAGCATCACGGGTCGCCACCCACGGCCAACAGGTGGCCCCATTGGGGGAGTCTTACCCCTCTGCAGAGGTTCAGTCGGTGCATTCTAGCGCCCCAGCCGACAGGGCGGTTTAAAATAGGGCATTCTAAACTTTTGTTGTATCAATTTCACAATTTGCTATTTTACTTTGTGGGGCGTGATGAGAATGTTTTTATTTGCGTTCGATTTAAGGTAGAGTGTTCTAATATATTGTTGTATCAATTTTGTGCTTATCATCATCATCATCATCATATATATATATATATATATATGTCTAATGGTTAGAGTCATAAGAAATGGACTTGTTGACCCGAGTTCAATACCTGGACGAAGCTGTTTGCATTTCACATGGCGCTGATACCCTTGGGAAAGGTATGAATCCAATTGTCCCTCCAGCTATGGGTAAATAGCAGGGCAGACTGGGCTCTTTAACCATGGCTAGGTAACTGGTCTAGGAGAAGGAAAACAATTAAAACCTGTTAAACTCCACTTAAAAGATTGACCTTGTGTCGCATCCTGCTCGTGCGGAGGTTTTTTTTTTTTTTATTTATATATACCACACACACACACACACATTTTTTAAGTCTTTTTTAGTCTTTAGAATCATAAGTTTTTAGATTAATAAGAATTTATTTTCATGTCTAAATGCTCTATCAATGATATTGAGCACTCTTTACTTATAAGTATATCAAACTATATCATCAATATTTATATACACACACACACACACACACACATTGTCATTTATATATGTGGATTTGATATACAGTCACCTATCTTAGCATAATGGTTAGTAAATCTAATCTTGTAGTTTAATATGCTAGTGTTGTAGGTTTGAATCTCACTAGGTGCCCAACTATTGTGACATACTTCCAGATTAGAATGAATAGATATGTGGATATGAAGTTACAATACATCCTTTGAAAAGCTTTTATCTTTTTTACATCAAAAAGATCCCGGATAAAGCTGTAACCGCATCAGCGTGGATATGGCAATCCTACAATGTGACATCAAACCGACAAAGTCTGGTGGTATTGTGAGATACTGCTGGGGCGCTCTGGGTTAGTGGTAATGATGCTTCAGCCCCGAAACCATGCCTGAACCCAGAGTCATCATCTGATGAAGGCTTTGTTGGTTGCAAATGCTACTGTGTAAATAGCAGTCATTGTATGAAGATTATTCTTACAAACACAAAAGGTTAGGAAAATGATTCAGTTTTTGGGTTTTGTATTTTTATAAATGATAACAAAGAGAACTTTCATCTCAGATGCACAGATTTATATCAGTTGGCTTCATTAGTCAGTAATTAGTAAGAAACTTTAACTTCTTTAAATAGCACAAAGGCATTTACTCTTGAAAACTTGTAGCATCGCTATATTTGCCACAAACTCTCCACCACCAAAATGACTGAGTTTTCAATATTGACATTTTAGCTCAGTTGGTAGACTGTTCGGCTGGGAACCTTAAGGTTCCTAGTTTGATACCGGTCTTCGCCAACTCTGCATATAATTAGCACAGGGATCTATGAGATTCTGATGGTAGGTGTGGCACTCCACCTCATGCGCTAAAATAATCTTCTTGATCTAGCACTAGTGAAAAGGGGATAGACTTCCTCGCTGTATGGCTGATACCGACATTAGGCCACCCCAACAACTTTACTTACTTTATAGAATCCCTAGTTAGAATCCCTGCCTGTCAGCCTGGCAGTTAGGGTTCAAATCACACACAAAGCGGCTTCCAGTCTATAACTCTGATGATGAGGCATAATAGGCCGAAATATACATACAGAGATTGACTTTTTCTCGATTTGTTTACACCTTACATTTGAACAGATATATTCGCCCAATTCATTAATTATCAACAAATTAATTTTCATATATATATATACATATAGATGGTTTGTTAAGTCTTACTTCCTTGTATATATGTGTGCGCATATATATAATATATATATATATATATATATATATATATATAAGGGTTTGTTAAGTTTTTCTTTCTTTGAAAGTTGAATATTGCTCTGTATACAATTTATTGGTTATTATACATTGAACTCTCTTGGGGATTTATGAAAATCCTTGTATGAATATATATGTTTGCACCTACAAGAGCATACAGTATGGTTGTACAGTGAGATTCTGATGATCCCAAATAGAATCATCCCTTACTTACCAGATTATCTTACACACACATCTGTGTGTGTGTGTGTGTGTGCGTATATATATATATATATATATATATATATAAGATAGATAGAGAGAGAGAGAGAGAGATAGATAAATAAATGAATGAATGATAGTTAACAATGTTCACTTAGCTGTTAATATCCTATCCTCTTTCTGAGTCAATCGATTGAACAATATTCAAAACTAAAAATAGATCCATAAAAACAGCTTTCTCCTTGGATCCACAAAAATATTGAAAATAAAATCTGATTTTACCAACATCTTTTTTACCAATATCTGTTAACTGCAGTTACTCTTCTCCCCTGATCCTTCCAATTATAATTCTGATACATTGAAATCTACATGGGTCATGAAAAGGAAGATATCATTGAACTTCATTTTCTTCATTCCATGTATGACAGAGACTAATATTGTAATGGTCTGTCCAAGGAATTCTTTAGCCATTTTTTAGTATGGCTGTAAATTTTGAAATTGATTGGTCTGACTTTTTAAACAGCTCATCAGTATCTGAAGGGTTTAAAAAGCTCATTAGTATTTAAAGGTTTTAAAACAGCCTATCAGTATTTGAAGGTTTTAAACAGCCTATCAGTATTTGAAGGTTTTAAACAGCCTATCAGTATTTGAAGGTTTTAAACAGCCCATCAGTATTTGAAGGTTTTAAATGGCCCATCAATATTCAAATGTTTTGAATCAGTCTTTAAAGGGTCGCTATAACTCTAGTTTGAATAAATATATGAATACAAATGACAGCCAATAAAAAAAATGAAAATAGTTAAAAACTGTCAGCAAATTTTATAATCAAAATAGAAAAAGAAAAAAAATTTTCAACAATAAAACTAAAATCCTAGTCCACATACTTATTTATTTCAATTTTTAAAAAATAAAATATTTTTAAGTGGGGGAAAAAAAAAAATCAAATAACCTTTTTGCTAGATGACATTCTAAAATTACTAACAAATAAAACTACATTGCAATGTTTATACCACGTGATGTGAATGTTTTTGTCATCCAGAATAAATAAAATGAAAGTAAAAGAAAATTTTTATGCTTTTGGATTTTTCTTGATCTCTTTCTAAATATTCAAATCGACAGAATTGATTTTGTTTAAAAAGGCATCAAGTACAAAAAAAAAAAAAAAAAAGATTAAAAAAAAAATAAATTCAAAACCTCATCATGAATAACATCTGCCATTTTGATTCTTCTGCCATAAATATGATTAATATTTCCTTCTTGAAAGAAAAACAAACAAATTCTCTACGAATTCCCAAAAGAAAATTGAAATGTACAAAATAATTGAGTGACAAAGGTTTTTCGTAAAGTGCCAAGTAACAATTTCTCAAAGAAGAATGGTACAGCAGAGTATCACAAATTTTCCTAAACAACACTCCTCAGTTTGTATTATTTAGATTTTTTGGACTGTTGTCCTCATCTTTATTTCA
Organism: Doryteuthis pealeii; assembly: GCA_023376005.1. Taxonomy (NCBI): domain Eukaryota; kingdom Metazoa; phylum Mollusca; class Cephalopoda; order Myopsida; family Loliginidae; genus Doryteuthis; species Doryteuthis pealeii. The sequence goes on from CM042164.1 coordinate 54,227,418, forward strand.
GCAATATTCTACCTCTCTCCATTTCTCTGTAGAAAGTTTATAACTCGAGAGTATATATTATTTAGATTTTTTGGACTGTTGTCCTCATCTTTATTGTGAAATATGCATACTAGTAATAAAGTTGTCGAGGTGGCCTAATGTCAGTATCAGCCAGACAGCAAGGGAGTCTATACCCTTTTCACTAGCGCTAGATCAAGGAGATTGTTTTCAGCGACTGAGGCGGCGTGCCACACCTACCATCAGCTCCTCAATTTACTGCACAGATTCCTGTGCTACTCATACACTGAGTTGACGAGGACCAGTATCAAACCAGGAACCTTGCAATTCCTAGGCAAGTGCTCTACCGACTGAGCTAAAAAGGCCCCTTTAGTACCATGGGAGTAAAATGAGGAAATTAATCTGACAGCATGTGGGGAAAATGTAGAACAAACACGGGATGTTACAATGGATGGAAATTTATTAGTCATAGTGTCGATGTTCAAACATTTCGGTTTATAAAGAAACCTTCTTCAGGACCATTTAGTAACTAGTTAAGGAGAAAAAGATTTATGATGCGACACAAGGTCAATTTCTTAAGCGGAGTTTAACAGAATTCAGAGTTTTCCTTCTCCTAGACAGGTTGCCTAACCAAGGTTAAAGTGCTGGAGGAGAGTAGGATTCTTACCTTTCCAAGGGTATACCGCCATGTGAAATGCAAACAGTTTCGTCTAGGATTTGAACTCGGTTGACGATTCATTTCCTACGACTCTAACCATTATGCCACACATATCCAAAAAGATTTATGTAGTTAAAAAGATGTTGGATGTTTGTCCTTTGCATCTACCAATCACATCATTAACATTCAATTATGAACGCTAATCAACGAACAGTTACAAACTTTTTCTACACATTTTCCTAACTCAATGCATTCAAAACACCCACCATCTTTTTAACTACATAAATCTTTTTTCTCATTGACTAGTTACTAAATGGTCCTGAAGAAGGTTTCTTTATGAATCGAAATGTTTGATACCGGCCGTTGCAAACTTAGCGTATGAGTAGCACAGGGATCTGTGGGGTAAAGTAAGGAGCTGATAGTAGGTGTGGTGCTCCACCTCAGATGCTAAAACAATCTCCTTGGTTTAGCGCTAGTGAAAAAGGGATAGACTCCCTCACTGAATGTCGATACTCACTTTAGGCCACCCCAACTTTACTTTTTTTACTTGCCTAAAAATGCCTAACAACTTTTTAGCATCAGGAAGGTAATAATAATGGGTGAATTTACTAAAAATCAGAGGAAGAATTAAGACCATCCAAGCAACAGCATTGTTAGGATTGGCTAGAATAATCTGAAGAGTCCTGGAGACCTGAGGAGACTTTGCTGTCATTCAGCCTCCAGTGTACCACCGGCTACGACAGGTGTGAAAACCTCATAGTAATAATAACAACAACAAAATAATAATAATAATAATAATAATCATGTCATCTCGTGGATTTTGCCATCCAGTGGATCACAGATTGAAAATGAAAGAAAACGAAAAGATTGATAAATACTTGGACCTTGCCAGAGAACTGAAAAAAACTGTGGAACATAAAGGTAAAGGGTACCAATTGTAATTGGTGCCAAAGGTACTGTAAATCAGGAATCAATGAAAATCTTACTAAAATAATGTCTAATTAATTCTCCCCTTTTGATTTTATTCATTTTTATCCGTTATTTTAGGCCTCATTATTATTATTAGTCAGGGTGTCATTGTAAAAATAGATATTTTTTATTTATCTGGAACAGAACATTAACTTTTATATCCTCTTATATATATAACTTTTATATATATATGAGATAGAAAACATTTGACTGTTTTTACTTTATTGTGTTTTCTTTTTTCTAGTTCTGGGAGGTTCAAACTGGCAGTTTTCTTTTCCTGTAGTCAGAGCTCCATATATTCAAGGATCAGTCGGCAGTTAAATCAAGCAAGGGAAGTTCAAGTCTGGGTAGTGGGTCGCCAAGGTTTGGTTTGTTTTAGGTATATCAACCTCAGTGGGTCATTTAATGCCAAGTAAGTTTTAAAATAAATTCATTAATGGATACTCAATTTTTATAAACACATTTTTCTATTTAACCCATAGATGGGACCCTAAAAGGTCAGAGTGGACCAGGGAGCAATGGTGATAAAGGGATGCTCCACATTCCCCAGACCTCCAAAAATGGAACCTCACCATCTGATACAGTTTAATGTCATTCCCTGGACATGAAAAACCCTCAGCTACTGCCTTCTAGTACCTATATGAAAAAAAGGGTTGGGGCTTGCTATAAGGGCGATAGGGCTGGGGCAATCATATAGATGCTAGGGCTTGACATGACCAGCCGATTAATCAAAGGGGGCCTCTCTGATCGCCCATCTAATCCAGATAAGGACCAAGTCGAATATTGCATATCATGGACTGCTCAACCACCTGGGTTCTATCTTTAAGCATCACAGGTTACCACCACAGTCAACAGGTGGCCACATTGGGGGAGTCTTACCCCTCTGCAGAGGTGCAGTCGGTGCATTCTAATGCCCCAGCCAACAGTGCGGGCCAAGGAAAAGTAGTATGAAAGAGTTAACAGTTCACTGTCCATGGTGGCATATGCGCTATGCCCTACCCCAGGTTTGTATGGTTCATTATTCAAATCCCTTCTTTTAATTGGATTATCTCCCTTGCTTATAGTGTTTCATATTCATGACATTTCTACTGTGTATCCTCCCCACCCCATGGCCTTCTTCTTATTTTCAAAATACACAAGTACCTCATCAAGACTTGACCACATCTGTGAGGTAAACGTGACAAAAAAATGGTTTTATTTTTGCTATGCCTTATAGCTGTGTTAGACACTACAGACATGAACTTGTCTAAAATAAGAATTGAAGAACATGAGAAATATATAATGTTTAGGGGGCACTTTTGAATATGTTATGGTTGACCAAACATGAAGATAAAAATGCGGATATTGATGGGTCTTAGACATTAGCTGAATAAATCCATCACAACCAGATAGCCAGAGCATACACGGATGCAATATTGTTAATAAAAACATTGCGGATGAATGCACTTCTGCATGAAAGTCAAGGTAAAGCAAAATCCCCATATATATATATATATATATATATATTTTAACAGTAAAAATAGTAAAATAATATTACATATGTAATTCATTTTTAATACATTTTAAAACTATTTTTTCAGTCAATTTTGATCAAATATATCATAAACATGGCCATAAACACTGCCAAAGATAACGTAAAATCCATATTTTATTGATAAAGCAACAGTGAAAATTTCATTAAAATTAGATATTTCCCTGATTTTTGGTAATTTTTTTTTCAATCAGGGGCGTTTAATTTATTTTGTAAAATACAGATTTTATGGCATCTTTGGCAGTGCTGAAATAAAGAATAATTTAAATAGAATTTGAATAGTCATAATTAAAACAGAATTAAAAGTTGAAAGAAAGAAAAGAAGGAAATGGGAATATAATTATAATCTTTTTAAAAGATGTTAATGAGAAAAGAGAAAGTAGAAAAGTAGATAAAATAAAACTGAAAAAAAAAAAAAGAAGAGCTGGAACCTCCACCCCCTTTAAGAAGTTGGGGTATAGAAATTCGTTCAGGAGGTGGATTTGTAAATGATAAGTACCTTTGCCATTGGCCTTTTTGAGTTCAAGTCTAATCTTACTCAGGAGAGAAAAACTAGATGAAAAGTGAGGGAATAATGAAATTTCTAGGAGTAAATCAAGTCAG
>CM042164.1:54233675-54333675 GCA_023376005.1 Doryteuthis pealeii
TTGGATAGGAAAAGTGATCAACTGGGAATTATGCAAGAGATTAATGTTTGACCATACTGTAATGTTATATACTATCTGTCCTTTTAGATTGCTAGTGAAGCTTCACAGTTACTGGTGCTCAACAATTGTGGCCCTGTGCCAGATTGTTAACTTAGGAAATATCTACTGGGCTGTCTCTACTATAAAGCAAAAACTGTCCTTTTAGCCAGCTAGTGAAGCTTCACGGTCACTGGTGCTCAATAATTGTGGCCTTGTGCCAAACTAAGTTTAAATATCTAGTGGGTATCTACCATAGAGCAAAAACTGTCCTTTTAGCCTGCTAGTGAAGCTTCACAGTCACTGGTGCTCAACAATTGTGGCCTTGTGCCAAACTAAGTTAAACTAAATATCTACTGGACATCTACCATGGAGCAAAAACTGTCCTTTTAGCCAGCTAGTGAAGCTTCACAGTCACTGGTGCTCAACAATCCCTGTGCCAAACTAAGTTAAACTAAATATCTACTGGACATCTACCATGGAGCAAAAACTGTCCTTTTAGCCAGCTAGTAAAGCTTCAGTCACTGGTGCTCAACAATTGTGGCCCTGTGCCAAACTAAGTTAAACTAAATATCTACTGGACATCTACCATAGAGCAAAAACTGAGAATGCAATAAATTCTACTGAGTAAATAAGAATAATGAGAGCACATGTGATGGTTAACTTGTCCAACTTGCAACACGGTTATTAATGAAGTCGCTCCTCACTAAGTGACTTATAATTGTGGTCATGTATCTACTCAAGCTGAACTTAGTAAATAATGTCAAATACGACTTGAGTAGATAAAATGAGGGTAATTTATTTGAACCTGACACCAATTAGTAGAATGTACATTTAATTAAATAATTAAAGGTGAGAAGAGAGAAGCAAGCAGATAGAAAGCTTACAAGATATCAACTGTAACTGGCAATGAACTTTAAATGGGAATATCATTAAACAATCTTCCTGTTTCTCTTATTGAACGTGTTAAATATAAGTCTCTCTGACTTCAGCCTAAACCCCAAAAAATGTCAATAAATTCAGAGCAAATACCAAAGTCTTTGAGGAATGAATAGTTTCATATCAGATTTAATTAAGGATTTAAATTTAATCAACTTCGTCTTATTGTTACTTTCCTTGGAGAAATTTTATTTTTTGTTTTTTAACATGCTCAGGTGAGTCAAAAGTTTTGCAATATTTTGGTAACATGAGGCACGTCTAAGGGTGAGTTAAAAGTTTTTGCAATATTTTGGTAATGTGAGGCACGTCTAAAGGTGAGTCAAAAGTTTTGCAATATTTGGTAATGTGAGTCACAACTAGGGTGAGTCAAAAGTTTTGCAATATTTTGGTAATGTGAGGCACAACTAAAGTGAGTCAAAAGTTTTGCAATATTTTGGTAATGTGAGGCACACTTTTGGCAGCTCCGGATGCTTTTGTTGAGATTGTGTATGTGATAAACTATACTTGATTATGAGATGCTGAGTTCATCTGATTCTCTCTTAGTGTACTTTCTGCTGAATTGGCCTCTATGGCTTAAAGCCTCAGAATCCACTGTTTCTTCATGAATCTGTTATTGTAGGTGCTAAATGAGTCTAACTTCACTCCCCCCCCAAAAAAAAATATTTCAGAGACGCATGGATATGATTTTACTGTGTCCTTTAATTTTTTTTATGTGCCAGGAAATCAGGACAAGTACCTATCAGCATCTCTGAAATGGCCACTAAGCGTTTTCCAAATTTACTAAAAAAATTCTTAGATCTAATCTTCAATCCTGAACCAAAGATGGTCAGACACACTGTCTGTGTTCCTATCAGTTTGTGTGGTTTGATATTCATTTATTTGTTTGCTGAACCTCTTAACATTTCCAGTTAACTTTTTTTAAATGTCTATATTTTTTAACCATATGAAGCAGTGAAGTGTTTGCTGGATGAAATTTGTTATAATCAACATGTGGTTTATTTGTGTTGACCTGTAGACGGTATTTTTTTTTTTTTTTTGTTGGAACAACAATCTGGATTCAACAAGTACCCATGTTTTCTGTGCTTGTGGGATAGTAGGGACCATGCTCAAGAAGAAGGACTGGTCTGTGCTGGAGGAACTAGTGCCTTGCAGAGCAAGGAAAATCATCAACAACATATATGATTCAATTCTCAGTCGGTAGAGCGTCAGCCTAAGAATCACAAGATTCCAGGTTCGATACTGGCCCTCGCCAACTCAGTGTATGAGTTGCACAGGGATCTGTACGGTAAAGTAAGGAGCTGATGGTAGGTGTGGCACTCCACCTCAGATGCTAAAATAATCTCCTTGGGTCTAGCACTAGTGAAAAGGGGATAGACTCCCCTGCTGTCAGGCTGATACCAACATTAGGCTGCCCCGACAACTTACCTCTAGGAATAAAACTAAAGCAATATCAGTTGAAATGCTATTAAAATTAATGGAACAGAGTCTGAATAACACTTATCAAGCCATTGCTTTGCTTGAACAGTATTTTTTCCCCATCAGAAAGCAATGCTTTATCAACAATAAATTCAGATCTTTCCATTGTTTTGAAAATTTGCAACAATAGCTTCACTTAAACTGTAATTTGTAAACTAATAATCTGATTAGGCTCAAATTTTGACACATGCCATTTGAAGGTTAGTACTTTATAAAATCATTTATTTTTATTAGTGGTGCCATCTGTATGTCAGGCCCAGGACTCATTGAGTGATGTGTTACAGCTTTACAGGAAAAAAAGAAAAACATTAACTTTTTTTTTTACTAAAAATGAGGAATATTTGGCTTTTTAGATTTGTTTTTGAGACAATGAAAAAAAAAAATTTTTTTTTTTTTTAATTGTTCTATTTATTTATTATTTTTTTTTAGGCTGGAGCTTTTCTGTCTTGTGGAATTGTCAATTCTGGAGTTCAAAATGAATGTAACCCAGCCAAAGCTTTGTTAGCTGATTATGTTAGGAGATCAAAAACCAATCATGCATATTTGTTCCATAGTTGGGGATGTTATTCACTTTGTTTATATTTGAACTAATATTAACATACTTTCCTTTTTAATCTATGAAATTTAACACTTTAACTTAAATATGTTTCAAGGAATTTGCACTAAAACAGCTGAAAGTATTAAAGAAAGAAAAAGAATTCCAAGGTGTACAAGACTTACCTCTTTTTTGGGTCGATCAAATACTTTTGGTTCATCTCCAACAGGAACAATGTGAATCAGAACCAATTCACAATGGTTAATTGGTAAAGACCTGAAAACAAATTTCAAAATGAAAATTAATGGTTCATTTTATTCAGCTGATAAATTATTCAGACTAAAATTTCCACCTTTATTGTTTTAATGAATTTCCAGTCTCACCTGACAACATAAATCTGATGAGTACCAGAAACAGCATACACCTGAGAAAGTTTTGAAAAAACTCACCAGGTGAAATATAGGAAGTGAAACAGTAAAGGTGAGAATGATAGTCTGAATAATTCATATTGAATAGAAATAAGAGAAAAAAAATAAATAAGAAATAAAAAGATTAAAAATAAAAACAAATAAAAACAACCTTTACCTCAGAACTTCAGAAAACATAAAATACAGGATATAACAAAATTGTACATTAGGGTAGATCGATTTTAGAACTGTAACATTTCCCATGTGGCAAAAGTTGCTAATTAACAAAGAACTACCACACAAAATATTTTTCTTCAAAACTTTGCCTTCGTTTGAGGAAATAGATTTCAATCTTTTAAAATGTTATCAGCTTACTTATTAAGTAAGAAGCAGCAGATTGAATGTGTCGGTGGTGATGGGGGCATATATTCAATTTGAATTCTAGTTATATTTTATTTGGTCCATTTAAAATGACAAGCTTTTCTGTTTGAAATATTGAAATTGTTAAATTTTCTAACCAATATCTCGGCTAAAAAAACGAGGATTTTTGGTACATTTTAATAGACAATCTTTCATGCTATTTCCTCAAACAATGGTGCAAATAAGAGATCTAGTTTTTGGTATCTGTACTCATCATACCAACACACAACTTTTGCTGTTCGGGAGAATTTGATATTTTTTTAAAAGTTAAAAATTAACCTATCCTACTGTACATTCAACACATTTAAGAACATTAGACAACATTTTAAATATTATTAAACATTTTCAGGAATATTGATGTCATTAAAAAGCAGCAAATTTAAATCTTAAAACTTTTGGTGAGTAAAGAACAACCATAATACATGAACAACAACCACAGTGTGAAACATGTCAAACACCTTTGACTGCTAAACACTTATTCATAGAATGCAAGTTTTTTTTTGCTCACATTAGAAACCATTATTTTAATGCAAACAATATGAAAGATCTATTTGAAAAAGTCAACATAGAAGACATTCTGCCCATTTTGAAAGAAATAAAATTATACCATAGAATACAGACATGAGCCTAATCAATACCATACAACATGATCCCCAATGATGCTAACACATTGCTAAAACCAATTACTACAAAAGTATAAATATAAATACACAACATATATTACTTCTGAACCATTATGCATAATATAACCCAGGGCAGGTTGATATGCCGTTAAAACCAAGCAACCAAAAACAAAAATTGAAAATATTTATAAAGAACAATACAATCATTCATTCAGTCTCGTTTTATACTTTGTCAAAGTTGCCACAAAATCCTTATTTTACAAAATAAATTTACCCCCGCCTCCCATTGAAAGAAACTTACTAAAAATCAGTGAATTATCCGGTTTTCAGGAAATTTTCAGTGTTGATTTATCAATGAAGGAATTTTATAATGCATCAGTTATTTTATTTCAAAACTTTCTCATTTTTTCAGGTCACTTAACTTTGACCCCCTCCCCCTTATTTTTGGGGCATGAAATATCGGTGGGGTTAAATAAAGTTGAAACTAATTACAGTATAAATAAAAAGACAAAAACCCAAAGGTGTGAATAGAAGAAAAAAAATTAAGGGAACTATCCTGGTAGAAAATAAATACTGAAAATCAGAAAATAAATTTAAAATAAAAACTAAAAAAATAATTTTGGAGTTCTTTTTTTACTATTTTTGAAAATTATTCATCAAAATCAGATAATTCCCTGTTTTTTGGTAATTTTTTTTCAATCAAGGTGAGGGGGGGGGGCTTAAGTTTATTTTGTAAAATACAGATTTTATGTCATCTTTGGCGGCCATGCTTATAATATATTTGAGCAAAATTGACCAAAAAGATAGTTTAAAATGTATTAAAAATAAATTACATGTGTAATATTATTTTTCATCCTTTTTTTATTTATTTTTTAAAATTTTTTTACTGAAGCTCATTATATTACTACTTTATGACTTCGACAAAAATTTGACCTTAAATAATCGGTTTAATTAATTTTAATTCATTTTAAGCAGACAACATTTTGGCAGTGCTTATTTTATACTTATTTTACTGGCCCTGTAAATATTTCTACTTTGAATTCAAGTAATGTTAAAAATAACAACAGATTTGACACTAAAGTTTATTTATATATGTAGTTCTCCGTACCGGATCAGGTAAGTGTATAGCTGTAGCAAAAAAGTACAACCCTCATTTTTGTGTCTATTCTCAATAAAATCCAACTTATTTGGACAGTTTTGGAAAACTTTAAATTGACGAAATAATATTATGCTGTGATTTTTTTCAACAGTCCAACCTGAACTCATTGGATGACCCAACAATTCATGTTTTTTCTAGTATATATATATATATATATATATATATATATATATAGACACAAACACTCACACACACATATATGTGTGTATATATATATATATATATATATATATATTAGTTAATTCTTCCTTAAGGTGTCAATTATCTGTTTCTTTTGCTAAACCAGCTTATATATGACTTTTTATACATTGCCTGACCTTGAGATTGAACTCAGATCACTATGTAATAAGATACACTTTGACCAAGGCTTGTATCCATGACACCATTGGACAATTTGGTGGCGATAATTTAGAGCCTTAAAGCGTATGTCATTTTGTTTGAAGCAAAGTAAATGTCTTGTACAATCCATCGTGTAATTAGGGTGGCGTAAATTTGGGTGTCTTGAGTCGAATGTCCCTTCTTAATTAGAGAGTCTCTATTATAGCATTTATTTCTATCCTAAGGAAACTAAGGAGGGACGTTATTAGAGCCGCCTAATGTTTGTGCTGATTCTCTCAATTAGCAGAATTTACTTGTGACTACAACCAATCACCTAAAGGAGGTCCTTTGGCCACCTTTAGGTGTTTGGTGGTGCAGTGAGTAAATTCTGTTGATTTAGAGAATGAACGAAATGTTGTGATTATACTAACAAGAAAGATGAGGATAATAGTCCATGTATATATCAGTGATAGATATGAATACTCTGAAATTGATAAATATGCAGAGACTAGATATGCATAGACTTAGAGAGAGAGATATGTATAGACTTAGAGAGAGAGATATGTATAGACTTAGAGATAGATATGTATAGACTTAGAGAGATAGAGATAGATATGTATAGACTTAGAGAGAGAGAGAGAGAGAGAGAGAGAGATGCATAGACTGAGATAGATAGATATGAATAGACTGAGATAGATAAATAGATATGAATAGACTGAGATAGATAGATATGGATAGATAGATAGATATGAATAGACTGAGAGAGATAGATATGGATAGATAGATAGATATGAGACTGAGAGAGAGAGATAGATAGATATGAATAGACTGAGAGAGAGAGATAGATAGATATGAATAGACTGAGAGAGAGAGATAGATAGATATGAATAGACTGAGAGAGAGATAGATAGATATGAATAGACTGAGAGAGAGAGATAGATAGATATGAATAAACTGAGAGAGATAGATAGATAGATAGATAGATGAATAAACTGAGAGAGATAGATAGATAGATATAATAAACTGAGAGAGATAGAATGAGATAGATAGATATGAATAGATAGAGATAGATAGATATGATAGATATGAATAGATAGATATGGATAGATATGAATAGAGATAGATAGATATGAATAGATATAGATAGATAGATAGATAGATAGATAGATAGAGATAGATAGAGAATAGATAGATAGATGAATAGATAGAGATAGATAGATATGAATAGACTGAAGAGATAGATAGATATGAATAGACTGAGAGAGAGAGAGATAGATATGAATAGACTGAGAGAGAGAGAGATAGATATGATAGACTGAGAGAGAGAGAGAGAGAGATAGAATTGAATAGACTGAGAGAGAGAGAGATAGATAGAATTGAATAGACTGAGGAGAGAGAGATAGATATGAATAGACTGAGAGAGATAGAAGATATGAATAGATAGAGAATAGATATGAATAAACTGAGAGAGATAGATAGATAGATATGAATATGAGAGAATAGATAGATAGATATGAATATGAAGAGAGATAGATAGAGAGAGAGAGATAGATAAATAGAATAAACTGAGAGAGATAGATAGATAAATATGAATAAACTGAGAGAGATAGATAGATAGATATGAATAACTGAGAGAGATAGATAGATATGAATAAACTGAGATAGATAGATATGAATAGACAGAGATAGATAGATAGATATGAATAGATAGATAGATAGATAGATAGATATGAATAGATAGAGATAGATAGATAGATATGAATAGATAGAGATAGATAGATAGATAGAATAGATAGAGATAGATAGAATAGATATAGATAGATAGATATGAGATAGATAGATAGATAGAATAGATAGATAGATAGATAGATAGATAGATAGATAGATAGATAGAATAGATAGATAGATATGAATAGATAGATAGATAGAATAGATAGATAGAGAGATATGAATAGATAGAGAGATAGATAGATAGATATGATAGATAGAGAGATAGATAGATATGAATAGATAGAGATAGATAGATATGAATAGATAGAGAGATAGATAGATAGATAGATATGAATAGACAAAGAGATGGATAGATAGATAGATAGATATGATAGATAGATATGGATAGATAGATAGATAGATAGATAGACTGAGATAGATAGATAGAGATAGATAGATAGATAGATAGATAGAAGATAGATAGATAGATAGATAGATAGATAGAATAGATAGAGATAGATATAGATGAATAGATAGAGATAGATGATAGATATGAATAGATAGAGAGATAGATAGATATGAATAGACAAAGATGGATAGATATGAATAGATAGATAGATATGAATAGACAGAAAGATAGATAGATAGATAGATAGATATGAATAGACTGAGATAGATAGATAAATGTGCATAGACTGAGATGGAGAGATAGATGAAGAACGGAAAGGTTCAAACATTGCAATAAACACAAGAAATTGTAGCAAAGCCTTGTTTAAGTAAAATAAAATAAGAAATTCAAATGAAGGCTGATTGCATTGAATAAATTAAAAATGATTAAAAAAAAAAAGAAGGAATGTCTTATGAGAGTTAAATTTAGAAGAACAAGAATTATTCTTGGAGCAAACATAACATTATGCAAATGTTTTCAAAAACAATATCAAACAAATATTAACACTTTTAATACTGTGTGTCTAAATTTTTTAGATGAGGCTTGTATAATTTTTATTAGTCACAACTAAGCTAACTTTACTAAATATCTATATAGGACTTAACAAATGTAGACAATATACAATATCCGTAGGAGTAGGATGTGACACAAGGCCAATTTGTTACATAATTTCATAAGCAGCTTATGATTTATGGATGTACCTGTAGTTAGAATATTTGAATTAGGGTCCGTTAGATTTAGAATAACAAAATCCATGGAAAGTTACCCGACAGTTGTTGATGGGTAATAACCTTTTTACTTGACCCCTTGAAAATGCGCTATTACAGAGGTGTGAGATAATTAGTTTCAGATGCGGCAGAGAATTCAGAGTGAGTGGACCCATAGGTCACTCGCTCTGAGCCAGTCTCAATTCGCAGAGCATGAATATGGGCTGGGTTGTGAAATAAAAGCTTTATCGAAGAAAACAAGCAAGTCTTGTTTGTTGAGTTAATATTAAAACAAGTAATGACCAACCACCATGAAAAAAAGGATCAACAGAAAGAAGAAGAAAGAAAAAAACCCTTCACAGGAAGCCCCCTAGATCGACAGAAGAACAGGGCAGCCAAGTTAAAACCAGGAAGTAGAAGTTAACAAGTAAGAGCCATCATCTATCTGTCTGTCTGTCCCTCTTTCTATTATGGTGAACGATAGACGAGGGTCAGCAGTGAGTGATTTGTTTCCTCCCATGTTGTGCATGCTATCAAGAAGACATTTTGTGTTTCCTCGAGTGTGATAGCAGCTCAGCCTTGCTGCGAGCTATGAAGCCACACTGACAAATGAAATTTTCTAAGGCGGAGTCAGATGTTTTTGTTTTAAAGTTAGGTGGAGCTGATCTCGATGGTTCGGTCTAGATTTTCCTAAAGCACTCAGATGAATACTGAGTCGTTTCAAATTGTCTTTCAATATGTCTTTATAGCATAAGAGTGGACGTCCAATAGAATGCTTAGTATTTGGTAATTGTCCATATAATATCTTCTTTGGAAGCCTGTTCTCATTCATTCTGACAATGTGACCAATCCACCTAAGCTGAACCTTTATCATATAAACTATTATATACCCAGAGATATTGATTGGGTATACAAGAAATTTCTTAAGCAGAGTTTCATATCTTTATCAAGGGTATTAGTCTGAAAGAGAATGTAATTAGACGATGGAGGTCAAATTCACTTATTAGGATATTGCAGTCCAGCAATACCTACTAATAGTTTCATTTAGTAGCTCATCGGGGCAAGAATCAGTTACTAAATGAAACTATTAGTAGGTATTTCTGACTCATTAGGTTTAACTTTATATATATATATATATATATATATAATGTATGCATTTATACATAAAAAACAAAGTACACTGATATTTTACGGTTTCATTTATATACACACTAAAGTATCAGGAATATTTAAATAATATTTAGGGTTAGTTGAGCTAATAAGCAAAACTAGTAATAGGTATATCTGACTCATTAGGTTTAACTTTATTATTCGCTCTACTTAAGTATCGAGCACTTTTTACATTTTAGCTTTAGACAATCCTAGCGGTTTATATTAAAAAAAATTTTCTTTTTCTTTTGGTGAAGTGTTATAGTATTAATCAATTATTTTCGGTTGGTGCAACCCTCTTGGTCTTTTAATTTTTTTGGTAGTATAATTTTACTAACAAACTATTTGCCCTTTTTTTTTTCTTAGCGCAAGTGTTTACTAATAGGATTAGTATATATATATATATATATATATATAATAACACATACACACACACACATACATATATATATATATAATATATATATATAATATATATATATATATATATATTGGATTTTGCCATTTCAGCAGACCATAGAGTGAAAACAATGGAAAGCAAAAAGATAGACAAATACTTAAACTTTGCCAGAGAGCTGAAAAAAGCTGTGAAACATGAAATTAAAAGTGATACCAATTGTAGTTGGTACCCTTAGAACAGTTGTCAAAGGCACAGGTTGCGAGAGAGAGTCATATGAATCCATGCTGTCAGCATGACCTGATTATGATGATGATCTTATAATAATAATAATTATAAACAATTTATGCAATCAAAAATCTAGATTTATTTCTTCTATTAATTATCAAATAAAATGTTTCACCAGCAATATGAGGGTCATTACAAATTAATCTCTGCCCTTTCATCTCTTCACCTAAATAACGGTAATCAATAGTAAGGTCAGGTACCATTCACTCCTAATATGACTAACACAGTACACATCATACCTTAATAATCAATAGCAGGTACTGCTATACTACTACTACTATTATTATTATTATTCCAGTGGTCTCTCTCTCTCTCTCTCTCTCTCTCTCTCTCTCTCTCTCTCTCTCTCTCTCTCTCTCTCTCTCTCTCTCTCTCTCTCTCTCTCTCTCTCTCTCTCTCTCAATTAAATAATTGCAACAAAAATTGATCAAAGGGGAATGATAATAAAAAAATTGAAGAGAAATTGCAAGAAATCATTTTCTGTTGTGTAAAAGCAACAAAAAAGCTGAAATGACTGTGAGCGACGATCATGAGTACAAACAAAAATAAAGATATCTGGAAGCAGTGACACTTCCCAAAGGGAATGCATCCAAAAAAGAATTATGGATTAGGTTATTTGGAGGTTCGGATTGCATTTGAAATCAACAAACGTCAGCAAACCAAACGTTAAAAAGATAAACCGAGAGACGTAGATTATGTTTCACATTTGCTCTTTTCATGTTCTGTTCACGGTTGTTTATAAAATAATATTTAACGATATGAAAGAAAAAGATTTTATAAGTGATATTTTCATTGTGACATAATAAGTGACAAATTCAGCTTATAACTAGAACATTATCCTAGTGCCAGGACAACTAGAAATAAGGAAAACAACAATTCATTTGTTCTTTTTATGTTCTGTTCATGGTTGTTTATAAGATAATATTTAACGATATGGAAGACAAAGATTTTATGAGTGATATTTTCATTGTGGCATAAGTAAGTAAAGTCGTCGGTGTGGCCTAAAGTCGGTATCAGCCAGACAGCAAAGGAGTCTATCCCTTTTCACTAGTGTTAGACCAAGGAGATTGTTTGGGCGTCTGAGGCGGGGCGCCACTCCTACCATCAGCTCCTCACTCTACTGCACATATCCATATGTTACTCATACGCTGAGTTGACGAGGGCCAGAATCGGACCAGGAACCTCGAAGTTCCCAGCCAGACACTCTACCGACTGAGCTAAGCCAGAAGTGACAAATTCAGCTTATAATTAGAACAACCAGAAATAAGGATGATAACAATTTATTTGTTCTTTTTATGTTCTGTTCATGGTTGCTTATAAAATAATATTTAACGATATGGAAGACAAAGACTTTAAATGTGATATTTTCATCATGAGATAATTGGGAGGTGACAAGAAATAAGGAAGATAACTTTATTTCTTCCTCTTTGTCTATAAAATTTAATTAAATGAAAGACAAAGACTTTATAAGTGATATTTTCAACATGACATGAATTTAACATTTATTATTTTCAACATGACATCAAAAATTAATTTTGTTTATACTAAAAGATTTAAGAAGGAAAATATTTTGATATTACATGTTCATATTTCAGTGTATAAAAATAGGTACTAATGTAGAATAGCGTGCAAGAGATAATATCCTTAGATTATGTATAAAAAGCTTTATATTTCATTACATTTCACAGAAATACTCCAAACCTTTGAGATACTAAGGTTAGGGTTAGGCTACTTCGGGAGTTTTCGTAATCTAATACTATTTTTACGTAAAATGTGATTCTAATGATATTATCTCTTGCATGCTATTCTGCATTTGTACCTAAAAATAATATGCAGAGAAAAAAAATCTTGTATGCCAATATATAATACACTAGAAGTGGCTACCCGGCATTGCCTGGGTAGATGGGGGGGGGGGAGATAATAAAAAGTTATTCTCGCAGATCCATTGATTTTTTTAGTCTTTGATTTGTTTATATTTTAATTACAAATGCCCCCAATGACATTTCCTTCTCTTACTATTCAAATCTTAATTTTTAAATATTTTCCCAGATATAAATAAAATCTTCCTTATTTTTGCACAAAACTCAAGCTCTGGTGATAGTGAATGTATCTCTTAATATAATGGTGATTGTGTGTGAGTCTGTAACCGAAACTATGTCACAACCAACGTCACAATTCCCTTATTTATTTATGTTATATTCTCAATGGTTGTAAAATCAACATATCATACTAACCTTCACAGAAATGCTGCCACAAGCATCCAGTTACCAGACAAGGAGGTTACAGCCTTATCTGGCAACTGGGTGCTAGTTGCAGCCTTCCTGAGGAGGTGAGTATGATATGTTGATTCTACACAGGTGTTAAATGCACCCTTACAATCTGACATGGAAGCTGAGAACCATATACCCTGTATGTTTTGGATGCCAAAACATTAAAATAAAATATTTCAAATTATGAATAATACAAGGATATCACTCTGATTGCGGACATGGTATAGCGGATTTGATTGCCATAGATTGTTCACCAATGCATGAAAATGTCATGCAAAATTGTGAATATGAAGGTCTATAGAATATTTTGTCCACTGTGAAAAGGTGGGCAAAATAAATCCTGGGAATGTGTGAATTCCCAAGAGGATGTGCCTCATAAATCATCAGATTGACTACATTATTTTTTACTGCATTGAATTGGTGGTTTTCAGAATCAGGAGTGGAATTAAGAATGCATGAAAAGGAGTATAAAAAGGTAAATAAGGAGGTAAACAAAGATGGCAGAGGAAAGTCACCAAGTGGCACTAGGTCTATGCTGTTCTAACTAACATACATATAAGGTGTGTCAGAAAAGTGCTGATATTGAAGCTGTATTTACCAAGATGGAAATGAACAATGAATGGAACGTTAATTTCTTTCAGAATACAAGGTGTATCATAAAAGTGTTGAGATTGAAGCTGTATTTACCAAGATAGAAATGAACAATGAATGGAACATTAATTTTTTTCAGAATACAAGGTGTGTCATAAAAGTATCGAGATTGAAGCTGTATTTACCAAGATGGAAATGAACAATGAATGGAACGCTAATTTTTTTCAGAATACAAGATGTATCATAAAAGTGCTGAGTTTAAAGCTATATTTACCAAGAAAGAAATGAACAATGAATGGAACGCTTTTTCAGAATACAAAGTGTGTCAAAAAGTACAAAAAATCTCAATACTTTTTTTGATACACCTTATATATATATATATATATATATATATATATATATACTTTTTTATTTTATGAGTTTATTCAAACAGAAAGAAGGGAAAATAATAAGTTTCCAAAGGATTAAAATAATTATAGATTTACAAAAACATTAATTACAATACATATCATAACTGAAGTAGGAAAAATTACAAGTACACACAGAAGAATAAAATACTGAGTAGAATCACAGATGCTTTAATATTAATCAAGACACTGTGAATACAGCATGTTCAGGCATTATTTCTGGTAATGATTCATATTAAGAGAAATAACTATATTCAACTTTATGCATTAAAAGAATAAAAATAAGAAACTTTAGGTTAAATCGAACTTAACGGACATAAATTCCAACATCGTATGTCACCCCGCCAGAGAAAAAAAAAATTAAAAATCAGGGAATAAAGCGAATTTAATGAAATTTTCAGTGTTGATATATTAATGAATAAAATATATAATGCAACATTTATTTTATTTAAAACTTTTACATTTTCTCAGGTCAGTTAACTTTGAAGCACGTATCTTTGAGGTGTAACACATATTCTCAAAGATACATGGTTCAAAGTTAACTGACCTAAGAAAATGTAAAAGTTTTAAATAAAATAAATGTTGCATTATATGTTTTATTCATTAATATATCAACACTGAAAATTTCATTAATTTCGGTTAATTTCCTGATTTTTGGTATTTTTTTTCTTTTGGCGGGTTGACATACGATGGTGGAATTTATGTCCGTTAAGTTCGATTTAATCAAACTTTATGCATCAATAGACAAGAGAATAAGAATTATAAGTTTTATAATCATAAAATGTTGTTTATTTTTTTGTTTGTTTGTTTGTTGTTTTTTTTTTGTTACAGAAAAATAAGCAGAGAAAAAAAATTTCATGGACAATTATAGGTTTTATGAGTTGAAGCCAAAAAAGCACGAAAAAGTTTAATATTTTACAAGCACAGGAAAACAACAAACAAAAAATAATTTTCTTTTCCTTTTAAAAAAAAAAAGAAAATAAAAATAAAAAAAAAAAGACATATCTTTTTTTTCTTAAGTGATAATAATTATGTAAGAAAAAAAAAGAATGAAAAAGACGTTTTTGCCGATTGAAAATATCAAAAGTGCTAGCCATCATCATGGTTTTTTTTGTTTTGTTTTTGTTTTTCTACGACTTAACAAGACAAGGGCAGTGATAAAAAAAAAAAAAGCTGACTCCAGGCACATGAAAACGAATTTTCCCCAAAACACAATTCTGGATTCCTTGGATTTCTCTTAAATAATAAACAGTGGTGGTGGTGGTGGTGGTATGGATTATTCACAATCATTAACCCTTTTGATACAGAGATCAACTCATATCATCTTAATATACTTAATGGTTGGCATTATAGCAGAAGTGCTTATCTGGTGGAATTGGATCCTTGATAAAGTGTCCATCAATAATGTGAATCCCTTGGTTACTAAAGTGTTCTCAGTTACTGGTATAAAGTATAAGTCCTTCGTGAGTATTGGTAAAGATCCTGGCAATCCTATGTGTGTCCCTCCTCAAAGAGTGCAGTTTTAATTATGACCAATGTGGGGGGTTTAAGTATTCTATCAGGCCAGTAATATTGCTAGTGATTGGTTACAAGAGTCAATCACGTGACCTTGGCTAGTCTATAAATCTAGGTGGGTATTTAGAGCACATCTTATATCACAATAATCCCAACACAACTTTATCCATATTACTTTAAAATTTTGGGTGCTCTTCCAATATGTGATCTACCAAACGGTTTCTAATCCAATATGTGATCTACCGAGTTGTTTACATTCCAATATGTGATCTACCCATTAACTACCTATAATTTTCCCATTAAATTAAACTAATCCTAAACCCTAACCCTAGCTTCTTTTTTTCTAGTAGATCACAAACCGTCGGTAGATCACATATTGGAAGAGCACCAAATTTTGTATCTTATACAATATACCCACTGAATTCACTAGGGAAAAAAAGGTAATTCAAACATTAAATTTTCAAGCTGATTTGTTTATTGTGATGAAGAGTTGTGTAGAGCCAGCCACACATTTTGGATGAGCTAATAACAGTATGCCACAGATGTTCTGAATAACACTCAAGGTTTTCTCGTCTATCTGCCCTACTATTTTATCCATGGCTATGGGGAGAAGAGATGAATTCATACCTTCCCCCAAGACTATTATTGCAAAATAAAACAGTTTTGTCCAGTATTTGATTTGTTTGTTTGTTTTGTGGCATATCAAACTCAATGGGTCATTTAATGCCAACAAGGTTTTAAAATAAATTCATTCTTGACGGGTACTCAATTTTTTTTTATAAAACACATTTTTCTATTTAACCCATAGATGGGACACTAACAGGTACTACCACTCCGGATCAGAGTTGTCCAGTATTTGAATTCAGTATAGAGTCTATTACATTATAATGATAAGCATTATGCCATGTGTGTGTGTATATATATATATATATATGGGAGAAATTTGAGGAGGTTAATCCAACAATATGTGGAGAAAGGTAGACAAACACGGGATGTTATGGATGTATCGACGTTGCAACGTTTCGGTCTATTAGACCTTCTTCAGGACTTGGATATAGTTCTTGCTTCAATGATGGAAATTCTCAAAATGGTGAAACAGGAGGTTGTCAGCAGGGAGAGGGGTGGTTGGGAGTGGGTAGTGGATTTTCTTCTCTCTAGATGAGGAGTGTCAGAATGGTGATGGTAATGCAGGTTACCTTAGCGGTCAAAAAACTCAATTAAGCAAAAATTGTATAGCTCTCCTTAATATGGATAGAACACTCCCTAGTGGCCTAGTATGTTTATAACAGTAAAATTTCATTTCTAATAAAAGTGGGTGTGTAGAGGGTGCGCTGGTAAGATGTCTGACTGATGACAATTTGGTTGGGTTTCAAACCTAGTCTGAAGCCTGCCTTGTCTAGTCACACTGATGAGCCGTGAAACAGGACTGTATGGGAATGACAATATTATATATATATATATATATATATATATATATATATATATATATATATATATATATTATAGACACATGTGGCACAAAAAAGAACAAATAATTTTTGGCAGCATTTTAGTGGTAAGATTTTAGTTGTAACTATTTACAAAGGTTAGTTTAGTTTAGTTTAGTTTTTTGCCACAAAGCCATGAGGAGATCTATAAAAAAAAATTGAACTAGGCTAATTTTTAAACCTTCAGACCACATAAAGTATATTTGTCCAATTCAATTTTCAGACTAATATTCTCATTTCTGTTTCTTTTATCGCAATGTTTTGCTTGGGGGTTGTTGTTTTTAGGGGTGTGGGGGGACAATCATACTAAAACACCCAAGGGTGATGTCTATGTCAAGTTGAACTACCAATAAATACCTACTTCAATCCAAAAGTGGTAATTGCTAAAAGTGCTTGATTCACTTTGTATAATCTTCAAAGAGCTGTCGGAACATAAGACAAAGCGCGTTACTATTGGCTTCTGACAGTTCGGCTTCAAATGTAAAACTTGATTCTATAACTTTGTAAAAATGTTTCTGTTAAGATGAGAAAAAAAAAGTTAAAAAGTAAAAATAGATAAATAAATAAACGAATAAAAAATTTTAAAAAGTAAAAAAAATTTTTTTAATTATTTATGCCTTCTAGGGCATCTCCCTTTTTTATGATCTTAAATCAACCTAAAAAAATTTTTTAGGTCTTTGCACAGAACATATACCATACCTATATATGTACAAGTCAAATTCTATATATTTTTAAAATGTTTCTATTGATGAGAAAAGAAAAAAAAAAAGTAAAAGTAAAAATAAGAAAAAAAAAACTTTATGCCACCAGTGATGCTGAGTGTTTTTTTAATTCAGTGCATCCTGGGACACATGTATTTGATTTCAATGAGTCCCCAGGAAATTTCATGGGTCCTAACTAAAGTTTCTTAATAAATTGCAGAGTTTTTATCTATGAACAACTAAAGCCATCTAACCCCTACCTTGTACCCCATACAGTGTATTTTGTTTCCAAGAAAATATCGAAATGTTACAGTTAGCTGGAAATGGTCAGGGAATAAAATAAAAACACTGGGATGCATGGATACGATTTTTCTGCTGCCTTTTAGATTTTTATGCATCAATGTTCAGGACGCATACCAACCAGCACATCTGTGACTCCTAGGGCATCTCCCTTTTTTATGATCTTCTTACATAAACAACATTTTTAAAATCTTTGCACAGAACATATACAATACCTATATACACATCAAATTCTGTTAAGTAATTCATATAATAGTTTCCAAAAATGCCCTCTTAATTTCTTTTTCTTACCATCATTTTGGAAATTTAATCTCAAAATTTTTTACATATCTGATTGGGCAATTTGTTACAAAACTATATTAATTCATGGTTAATAGACTTAGTTTTTGAATAATTGCCTAGACAGTAAATTTCGAGTTCAAAAAGAAATATTAAAAAAATGCCTACGATAATTGAAAATTACATTAATTATTTTGATTATTATTACAGACAAATAAAAAACTGCAATTAAAAAAATGATTGTCATAGAACATTGAAAATACAAGGGTGAGTCAAAAAGTAATGGCGATTTGTTTAGGACAGGCATAATTACCAACACAGGAACATGTATCATACATCAAAATGAAGCTGGTACTCTGTGGAATAAGGTTTACCTCTCAAACCCTCTCTTTCATGGGGCCGAAAAGAGGCAAACATTAATCTAGTGACGAAGAAGTGAAATCTGTAGTGAAGAAATGACTTAAAGAACAGTCAACAGGATTTTACAAGGCAGGGATACATGCTCTCATTCAAAGGTGGAATATTGCTATTGAGAGAAACGGTGACTATGCGGAGAAGTAGGGATGTGATCTACAGAGGACCAGCTTCATTTTAATGTATGATACATGTTCTTGTGTTGGTAATTATACCTGTCCTAAATAAAATGGCATTATTTTTTGACTCACCTATGTGGAGAAGTAGGGATGTGATCCATAGAGGACCAGTTTATTTTTAATGTATGATACATGTTCTTGTGTTGGTAATTATACCTGTCCTAAACAAAATGGCATTATTTTTTTGACTCACCCCTGTTTAAACAGTTATGTTTGTAATGAAACATTTACAAATGAATCAAATTTTGACATTAACCCATAAAAGGTTGATATGCCATTAAATAAATCAAACCAAAAAACTTTAATAGGTCTGGTTAGGGATAGATCCATGCTGCTGGTACCATGTAACCCAATACAATTAATCATAAAGAGAGGAGATGAATACTACCAAGTAACCCCTATTACATATAAGTAAAGTCGTCAGGGTGGCCCTACTGTCAGTATTAGCCAGACAGTGAAGGAGTCTATCTCCTTTTCACTAACACTAAACCAAAGGAATTATTTTGGATTTGAGGTAGAGCACCACACACCTGCCATCAGCTCCTCACTTTACTGCACAGATTCCTGTGCTACTCATACGCTGAATTGGCAAGGGTCGGTATTAAACCCGGAACCTTGTGGTTCCTAGTCGAATGCTCTACCGACTGAGTTTGATTAGAAACACTTGAAACTGCACACCCGTTAGTAAATTATTAGTATTAAATAGGAATACTCAAAACCATACAACTGCGTGCAAATTACTTGTATTAAATATGAGTCGCTTAAGTGGCCTATGGTAGGTATCAAATGGACAGTGAGGGAGTCTATCCCATTTTCACTAGCACTAGACTAGGGTGATTGTTTTTTTGTCTGAGATGACGCACCACACCTACCATCAGCTACCCACTTTATCACACAAATCCAAACTGTGCTAATCATGTGCAGAGATGACAAGTGCCCATATCAAACTTGGAACCTTGTCGTTCTGAATTGGATGCTCTAACAACTGAGTGAAAATATGAGTACATAAAACCATAATAACTGCATTCAAACTATTTGTGAGTAATTCCCCGTCAAATCATCCAGGCTATGTCACCCACCCGATTCAATTTTTCTGAAATTTTGTCCAAATGTGGATTATGATAAAGTTAGCCAATTCCAAAAATGTGAACTTCCAATTCCAAAAAATGGCGGAGTAATGTTGATTTTTAGCTTTCCAAATTTGAGGGGATCGAAAAAAATGGCAACTTTTTGTAACCTATTTTAATCTGTAAAATGAGTACTAGAGCGTCCCTACTACTAAAAATTTTGCTCAAGGAATACAAAAATGCTATCAAAAAAGTCTTTAAGTCAACCGATCTTAAGTTATTGATGATTTCTGATTTTTTCATAGCAAGATCAATATCCTCATGTGGAACTGCATCTATGACAACATTTTTTTCTATTATTATTTCAAATATATTGAAGATTATTTGTACCAAAAGACTGACTGGATCATCTAGCATTGTTAGGACAACAGGAAGATGGTCACAATCGAGAAAAATCAAAAAAGGAAATGTTCAAATTCCAAACAAAGTCATTTACATTTTACTTTAAATTGATACTCTTGGGTGTCCTATCGTCATGTAATGGTTAGCAAGCTAGTCTCGCAGATCCATTATCCTGCTTGATACCCCATACTTTCAATCTTTTGTCACACCCTACCCATGGCAAACAGGTTGGGTAAATGCCTTCTCTTTGAGACAGGCATAACAACCCCTACCCCACTGTGGGTTAATAAAAGGGGCAAACTGGACTAACTAACCTTGTTAGGGCAACAGGTATAATAACCCCCCAGCAACCAATGAAATGGGTTAATAAAAGGGCAGACCAGACCATGTTGCCTGGTGAGGACAACAGGCATAGTAACCCTCTAGCAACCAATAAAATGGGTTAATAAAATATTTGCAACCTTGTATCACATCTGACCATGGCAAAACAGGTTGGGTAGATGCCTACTCTTGAGACAGGCATAACAACCCCCCACCCTACTACGGGTTAATAAAAGGGCAAACTGGACCATCTTGCCTTTTTAAGACAACAAGCCTAACACCTCCCCAAGGAACCAATTAAATGGGTTAATAAAAGGGTAGAGCAGACTATCTAGCCATCTTAGGACTAAAAGGAAGTAGGAAAACTCAATATAAACAATGTGAATACTTATGTTTTTTTTTGTTAGACAGTGTTCATAACATTATTGGTTTTACTTCTGATTATGGATATGCATTAAGGACATAAAAATAATTTTTATGTCAAACTTATTGGAGAAAGAAAAAAAGAAAGAAAAATCACTCCCTATTGATTATTTTATATCCTCTGTTTTCTTGGCAATCACTAACAAAATCTGGATGGAGTTTTATAAATTTGGGTTTCTTATGATGACCCTCAACAATACGGAAAACACATTAAATAAGAATAAACAGACATTTTAAAAAATGGAAGAAGAAAAAGAAGAGAAAAAAGAAAAAGAAAAAAGAAAGAAAAAGAAAAGAGAAAGAAAAGAAAAAGAAAAGAAAAGAAAAAAGAAGAGAAAGAAGAAATAGAAGAAGAAATAGAAGAAGAGGAAAAAGAAGAAAAAGAAGAGAAAAAAGAAGAAAAAGAAGAAATAGAAGAAGAGGAAAAAGAAAAAGAAGAGAAAAAAGAAGAAAAAGAAGAAATAGAAGAAGAGGAAAAAGAAGAAAAAGAAGAGAAGAAAAAGAAGAGAAGAAAAAGAAGAAGAAAAAGAAGATGCAAGTGTTAATGAGATACAATGAAATTTGCATCAGATTTAAAGGGTGACAAAAAAAATCTGCTTTTATCCTAAAGATTTTTAGTGCTGTAAAAGTTTCTTGAAAAGTAATTTCGGAAAAATAAGATAATCAAAAACCTAAAAACAAAATTTAAAATCATTTCTGAAAAAATTAAAAAAAAATTTGCAAAGAATTTTGATTTTCTTGAAAGAAGTTTAAAAAGAAAAAGAAAAAAAAGAGAGAATAATAAAAAGAGAGAGAGATAGCAATAAAAATAAGGAGAGAGAGAAAGAGGACAATGAGAAAATGAAACCAATGGAAAAAGTCGAGAGAGAATATAAAAAGAGAGACCAATAAAAAATAAAGAGATCTTGCTAATGTTGGATTTGCCTATTAGGAACTTTGTCCTTTTTGGATTTAATGCTGAACTAGATTGTGTATATCTTTATTGGCTTGGAACTTGTGTCTAAACTGGAACTAAAAACAAACCTTTTCACAAGATTATTTTCTGGTTTACCGTTTAATATGTCACACCTTCCAACAAACATATATTAGATTCAATATTTCTGAAAACAACAAATACAAATATGATGGTCTGGCAGATTTGTAGGAAAAAATTCTTCATCTTCGAACTTTGAAAAAATAGGACAGTGATTTGTTAAACAAGAAAAATATAAAAATAACAATTAAGATATTTGTTATGACAAACAGACATTTCTTTTAGGGAAAAAAAAAAATTAAAACAAGGATAATAATCCCAACAGACAACTTAATCAGAAAAAGAAAAGTTTAAAAAATACTGTTTACATGAATTGATTGAGAAAAAAAAAGACAGAAGAAAAATAATCCCTAAAAGTTTCTATGTTAATAGAATATTTTGACCAAGTAACCAATAAGCACCTCAGTAAACAAACAACCAGGAATTGATGTTGAAAAGCAAAAGGTGTTCCTTTCAAAACACCTCCCAGCTGGGGTGCTTATTGGTTACTTGGTCTGAATATTTTGATACAATTTGTTTTTCTTTCTTTCTTTTTGATTTTTTGACTAATGAATTTCAAAATGCCCAGTTAATTTTATTAAAAAAAGAATTAAATAAAATTTTAATATCAACTAGTTTGACTTTTATATACAACAAAATAATGATTTTCACAGCTCAGAAGTGAAAAGGTATTTTCCACCAATGATGGTAACAGATTTTTTTTTTTAAATTCCAGAAAAAAAAGATCATTTTCATCAGTTTTTGTAATACAAAAAATATTAATATCATCAACTTTACAGTAAACAGACTACACAAAGTTTGTTTTTAAATTGGACAAAAAATATTACCTGTTTCTTTTTGTGTGTGTGTGAAGTGAGAAAGAATATAATAAAAAAACTGTAAAAAAAATAATAGTTGTTTTGGTTTCCTTTGTGAAGTCAATAAAAATAATAGGAAAAAAAAGTTGGACATAGAATGGTGGCTGTTTTGGGGTTTTTTTGTGACATTAATAAGATTAATAATAAAAATAAAATTGAATGCAAAATGGTGGCCGTTTTGATTTTCTTTTTTGTAAAGTCAATAAAATTAATAGTAAAAAAATTGGACACAAAAATGTGGCTGTTTTTGTTTCTTTTTTTTTATGGAATCAATAAAATTAATAATAAAAAAATTGGACACAAAATGGTGGCTGTTTTTTTTTTTTTTTTTTCATTTTTGCAAAGTCAATAAAAATAATTAAAAAATTGGACACAAAATGGTGGCTGTTTTTGTTTCTTTTTTGTAAAATCAATAAAAATAACTGTTAAAAAAAAATTGGACACAAAATGGTGGCTGTTTTTGTTTCTTTTTTGTAAAATCAATAAAAATAACTGTTAAAAAAATTGGACACAAAATGGTGGCTGTTTTTGTTTCTTTTTTGTAAAATCAATAAAAATAACTGTTTAAAAAAATTAGACACAAAATGGTGGCTGTTTTTGTTTCTTTTTTGTAAAATCAATAAAAATAACTGTTTAAAAAAATTAGACACAAAATGGTGGCTGTTTTTGTTTCTTTCTTGTAAAATCAATAAAAATAACTGTTTAAAAAAATTAGACACAAAATGGTGGCTGTTTTTGTTTCTTTTTTGTAAAATCAATAAAAATAACTGTTTAAAAAAATTAGACACAAAATGGTGGCTGTTTTTGTTTCTATGAGTAAAAAAAAAATAACTTTAAAAATTGTATAAAAATGTGTGAAATGAATAAAAATAATTTTTTAAAAAAAAATTGAAATAAAGAAAAGAGCAAAGGACAATGTCAAAGAATCATTAATTCAAAAATTGTTTCTGGTTTGACCGAATGTTTCATCAAATGATGAATACTTTTCTCAAGGGCATGTTTGCCTGTTTGCCAAGGGTAGGATGTGACACAACATTGCAAGGAAGG
The DNA here is from genome assembly GCA_023376005.1 of Doryteuthis pealeii. NCBI lineage: Eukaryota > Metazoa > Mollusca > Cephalopoda > Myopsida > Loliginidae > Doryteuthis > Doryteuthis pealeii. The sequence continues at coordinate 54,257,581 of CM042164.1, forward strand.
GACATCCAGCAGTTATCAAACTGGCTTTTCAATAGTAATGGGTCAACTAAATTAACTTAATAACCAGTACATCATGATGGGATGCCTATATATATATATATATATATATATATATATATATATATATATATATGTAGTATAGTGAGAAATTTGAAAAAACACAGGTTTAAATAAAATGAGTGGTAAGTTTATTAGCCAATGCTGCAGTGTTTCAATCTGTTTAGTAGATCTTCTTCAGGGCTTTTGTTTTAAGGAAAATAAATTTATCACAGATAATAATCTTATTATCTGTGATAAATTTATTTTCCTTAAAACAAAAGCCCTGAAGAAGATCTACTAAACAGATTGAAACACTGCAGCATTGGCTAATAAACTTACCACTCATTTTATTTAAACCTGTGTTTTTTCAAATTTCTCACTATACTACATACCGTCGGATTCACTTCCATTTCTCTTCACACACACACACACACACATATATATACACACACACATACACAATTTAAGATAGCATAAATTCAGAGCCAATCGCACTTGGAGACTTTCAGTTTCTTACCTATGCAATCCTCAGACCAAGTCAGACTAAGTCTGATGATTTCATTACCGAGGAACTGACAGTCACCAACCTCTGCTGACTCCATGTCTACACTATTCTAAATTAGATATATATGCCCTATCACTAATATTGAGCACTCTTTATTTATGATATATATATCATTTATAATATATATATATATATATATATATATATATATATATATTATATGAAAAGTGGGTGACTTAACAGGAAATATAATATATCAAGTTGGGGGTAACTTTGGCCGTCAATAAAATAATTAACCGGTTATAAAGAATATGAGATACGTTTGTAGAGCGGATTTAGTAAAATGTTATAGTCAGATGACCTACTCGAGTTTCACCATGCAGATCTTCAGGGTTAACAGCAGAGAATTAAGTTATTTAACTTAATTCATTGCAATTGATCTTAATTTATAGTAAATTTATCTTTTTGGGTATATTCTGTTTTTTTCTATTTTTTTACATACAGTCGGAATTTACTTTCATATTTTCCTCCTATATATATATATAAACTGGAGAGTGAGGGAGTCTATCCCCTTTTGTGTCTTAGGGTGGAGTGCCACATCTACCACCAGGTCTCCACTTGAATGCACATACGTAATCCATGCTGTCCATGTGCTGATTTGGCGAGGACTGGTATCGAACCTGGAACATCTATGATATTTCCTTACTTTCCATCATCATCATCATCACAATCATCATCATTAGTATTAAATTCTGACCAATCATTTTGATTTTATTTCTGATGCCTTTTTTTCTTGTAAGTGTCATGTCATTATTTTATGACCATTATTCCCATGTCCACCCTTGGAGCTGGAGGGTTAGGGTTCCATCTATGGGTCAAAGACTTATTTAAAGAGTTACCGCATATTTCTCGATCTTTTGAAATAATCATATCCAATAAGAAAGAAGAGAAGATTTCTTCAACTGAATTCTTCAAGATATAATGTTCTAGTCCAAATCTTCAAATTTTCTGAAATCCCAAGTAATGGCATCCTGAATGTTGTGCTAACATGGAGATGAAAAAACTTGATCAATATTCAATAGAAGAATCAGTGAAGCCAGCAATTGACTTATTGTTAAGACAACTTTCTTGCCAGCTGACAACATAGACTTAAGTGTCCTCTGCTCCACCACAAACTGCACAAAGTGTCACACCTTCCTCCTCCATCAGCATCCTGTTATAAAACTTTGTGTTGTGTTTTTCATCCTTGTGAACCTGTCTCTAACTCTCGTACCCTTCAAATCGGCCAGCACAGAACATTACAACTGGGGGTCATCGACATTGTTCAATGAAGATGCACAAGGGTAGACCAGGGTATTATCACAATTCACCAGATGTATAACGTCAAATGATTTGTGTCTGGTTGATCTGAAAAATAAAAAAAAAACAAAGATAATTAAATCAACTAGCAAATATATACACCTTCTGTAGGGTGGAAATATATAAATTTTAATCAAATAAAATATTATATTAAATTAGAAAGGCTAAGGAAACTAAATAAGAATGCAGATAAAAAGATTTGAATCAGAGGTGGGTATAATAAATAATAGAACAACTGAAACTTACTCTTCCATCACTCCCATCTTTCATTGCTAAATTTTCCTAATTTTGCTATTTAGTTAAATAGGAAGTAGAGAATAAAATTAGTTATTTCTTCTTGTTAATAGATTTCTTTTAAGATTTATTCCCGAGATTTTTGCTCATTAAGATAAAACCAAACAATTAGAAATCAATAATACTAAGCACATATTTATTAAAATCAAAATTTTAATATCAATATGCAAATTAGCCTTCGCATTCACACTATAAACTGCTATTTTGATGTATATATAAATACAATTGCATAGTATGTACACCCACCCTCGTGGTGGGGGTCCAGTGGCTTTGGCCCTGGATCTTTACAAGTTAATAGCATCGATCCCAGAGGGCTATGCCCCCAGGCAATACCTGCCCCTTTATTTAAAGGGGCAGGGCTGCGTTTATTGACCAGCACCTGAGGCGCCCCCCTTGAGGAGGAATGCTGACGGGATCGACAGGTGGTTTGTTTTGGTTTACGGCATATCAACCTCAGTGGGTCATTTTATGCCAACAAAGTTTTGAAATAAAGTCATTCTTAATGGATACTAGATTTTTTTTTTCATAAACACATTTTTTTTATCTAACCTATAACCAGCGTGAAAAAATCCCAGATAATTCAGTTTTCAAAGTGAAAAATTTTTTAACTGATATCTGGGGAAACTTTTTTTTAAAAAGATAAGACCAACATACCCGTACATTCTGAAAATAATAGGTAGGTAGTATCTGATTCATTTAGGTCTCTCTCTCTCTCTCTCTCTCTCTATATATATATATATATATATATATATATATTTACCAACACCCCCACAAGCAGGATGTCACAAAAGATCAATTTCTTAAGTGGTATTTAACAGGTTTGAATTCCGAGTTTTCATTCTCCTAGACTGGTTGCCATACCAAAGTTAAAGAGCCCAGTCTGCCCAACTATTTACCCATAGCTGGAGGGAGAATAGATTCATATCTATCCCACTGGTATTATATGATATGCAAATAGCCTCAACCAGGATTTGAACTCGGGTTGCCGAGTCCATTTCCTACAATGATAACCATTGCACTACATGCCTCCACCCAACACCAAACATCAGATCCTAAAACAGCTCAATTCTTATCTATAATTTCCAGCTATATCATCACGCCAATAAATGTCATTTTATACTGGACATAAACAAAAACCCTCTTTCATCTAAAAAAAACTTTTGCACCAAATTCTGATTTAATTGTTTTTCTGAACTTTCAATTGGATTTTCAATTTCACCGCATCCATGCATACACACACACTATATATATATATATATATATATATATATACTAGACAAAACATGACCCCAGTTGAGTCACCCATTCAGCTTTGGGTAAATAATTGAGATTAAGGAAATGTGAGTATGCAAAGCGAATAAAATTTAAAAAATAATAATAATAAATATGCTGGACATCATTTTGTATGTTAAGCTTTTTAAGAAAGGGAATGTTTAAGTTACTGGTTGCTGCTTGTGAAATCTAACATAGAAATACATTTCAAATTCTCCTGTGTTTGTGTGTGTGTGTGTGTGTGTGCCCATCTCTCTCTCCTCTCCCAGATAGACTAAGATTTATATAACGAGGAGGTAATCAAGAGATACATAGAGGGAAAAAAAGTGATAGACAGAAAGTAAAGTAAGAGATTGGTCGGTTTTTGACTTTATTGCAAATTACGACTAATTAGAACCAATTAAAACAGAATTTTTTCAAACATAATTCGATCGTAAAAGGTAAGGAATAATTGAGTATAATTTTTGTGTCATTAAATAAATTAGGAAAAAAGCCTTTAGGAAGCAAAAGTTGATTAACTCAGCTTTAGTATAATAATTATATATATATATATATATGTTAGCTCAGTCGGTAGAGCATTCGGCTAAAAACCACAAGGTTCCTAGTTCAATACCGGTCCTCGCCAACTCAGCATATGAGTAGCACAGGGATCTGTGCGGTAAAGTAAGGAGCTGATGGTAGGTGTGGCGCTCCACCTCAGATGCTAAAATAATCTTCTTGGTCTAGCGCAAGTGAAAAAGGGATAGACTCCCTCACTGATTGGCTGATACCGACTTTAGGCCGCCCCGACGCCTTTACTTTTTTATATATACATATATATACACACACACACCTCAGCACAAGCACCCTTTCCATCTAAAAGCAATTGCAGCAAATTCTGATTTCATTGCTTTTCTGAATATTCGATTAGATTTCCAAATTATCAACGCATCCATGCACACACATCGGCCTTTACATATATACATATGTATGCATTTATCAGTTAAATTCTCACCCCGATTTGCAGGTGACTGATAGTCCAGTGTTTAAGCACTCTGAGTGATGATAAATCAATCATGATTCAATCACAACTCGATGTAGCCTGCAAAGTCTAGCCATACTGAAGAGACATGATACGTCGAAACACTGTGTCTATGAATGACTATATATATATATATATATTTGGGGGGGAGAATATGTGCTTAAGTCATACCTAATTTTTGAAATTTAATTAGTTGATATTTAATGAATTAGGCGGGCATATATTTTCAAATGTAAGGCTAAACAAATCAAGAAAAAGTCAATTGTTTAGCCTTACATTTGAACATATGCCCGCCTAATTCATTAATTATCAACTAATTAAATTTCAAAAATTAGGTATGACTTCAATTAAGCACATATTCTCCAAAAAAAATTGTCGGCTAAAGCCATATCAAAAAATGTTTGTTTATTTACTTTTCATATATATATATATATATATATATATATAAAAAACAAAAAAAAAAAACAATATGTAAATATGTTATCATTTCTTTTAAGAGATCCTTTTTTTTTTTTTTGAAAGTGATAAATCTAAAACTAATCCTGACGTGTTGAAACCGACCTTAACAAAATTCACTAATTTCTAGAAAAGTCGTTCCATTTTATTTTAACGACTTTCCACTTCATCTATTCAGTCATCAATAAAATATTCAGAAGCAAAGAATAATGAGAGGTTTTGGATTTTGTTCAAATTACCCAACACAGAAAAAAAGAAGAATTAAATGGACAATGCAGACAATACCAACACTTACAGACTCTCTTTAAAAGAATTTAGTAGCAAATTAAAAACAAAAAAAAACCTGTAATCTGATGCTAGTAGAATTTATAAGGAATAAAGATAAACCAAAAAACACTTAGCATATTCAATAGTCTGTAAATTATATAGTTTATAAGAACATTTATTGTTCACTGCAATTCATCTGACTCCTAAGCTCCCAATTTCATAGCAGCCCATTTAACTCCTTGTAATATTTTCAGTTATTTTCTTCTTTTATTGGTTTAAATGTTCTATTTTCTAATGAAAATGGCTGAAAAGTTCATAAGCTGACTAAGATACTCTCACTCAATGTGACCAAAATAGGTTTTTTTTTCAACATAGTCCCCCTTGAGGTCCACACACTTCTTCCATCGATGTTACAGTGCTTGGATTCCATTGGTCAAAAAGTCCTCAATATCTTACAAAATATTCAGGCCACCTTTGTATGTACACACACACACACACACATATATATATATATATATATATGGGAGAATATGTGCTTAAATGAAGTCACACCTAATTTTTTGAAAGTTAATTCATTAATGGTTAATTCGGCGGGATTTAACTACTTAAATGTAAGGCTAAACAAATTCAGAAAAATCAATCTCTGAATGTACATTTCGACCTATTAGGTCTCATCAGCAGAGTTATAGACAGGAAGCCGCTTTGTGTGTGATTTGAACCCTAACATATATATATATATATATAAAATAGTTAATACGACCTTACGCAAATGTATTCTCCCAAATACTGTCGGCTGAAAATAGCTAGATTTGTTTACATTTGCGTAAGGTCGTGCAATAAGTCTCTAAAGAGGAATAGGAGTACTACTAATACCTAAACAAAGCGATAAAAGATTGCGATTTCCATTTGGTGTGATGGTAAGATGCTTGCGTGTCATTTTGACATATGGGTTTCGAGTCACACACGAGGCGATCTTCGTATCTATAGCTCTGCTGATGAGACCTAATAGGTCGAAATGTACATTCAGAGATTGATTTTTCTCAATTTGTTTAGCCTTACATTTAAGTAGTTAAATCCCGCCTAATTAACCATTAATGAATTAACTTTCAAAAAATTAGGTCTGACTTCATTTAAGCACATATTCTCCCAAATACTGTCAGCTGAAAATAGCTAGATTTGTTTACATTTGCATATATATATATATATATATATATATACACACACACAAAAAGGAGTTGATTGTGGTGTAATGGCTATTGTCATATGAAATCCAGGACAAAGTCACCAACAACAGATATGGCATCATCACTCTTCAGCAAAATAAGGTTTATTTTTCAACATAGTCCCTCTTGAGGTTCACAAATTTCTTCCATTGGTGTTACAGTGCTTGGATTCCATTGGTCCAAAAAGTCACCAACAACAGATATGACATCATCATCTGAACTTTTCAGCAAAATGAGGTTTATTTTTCAGCATAGTCCCCCTTGTGGTCCATACACTTCTTCCATCTGTATTACAGTGCTTGGATCCCATTGGTCAAAAAGTCATATCTTATAAACTATTCAGGCCACCTTTGTATGTACATATATATACACACACACACACAAAAAGGAGGTGATTGTGGTGTAATGGCTATTGTCATATGAAACAGAGTTTAAATCCAGGACAAAGCTGTTTGCATTTTATATGGTGCTAATATCATTGGGAAAGGTATGCCTCTAACTTTTCTCTTGTATGATCCTAATGATTCAATAAAGGCTGAAGAAGCTGAATTCAATATTCCAGCGAAATATACTACACATTTTTGTCTGAGTTTTGTTCTTTCATTCCTTATTTTACCTCATATATATATATATATATATGTGTGTGTGTGTGTGTGACACAAGGTCAATTTCTTAAGCAGAGTTCAAACGGGTTTGAATTCAGAGTTTTCCTTCTCCTAGACTGGTTGCCTAACCAAGGATAAAGAGCCCAGTCTGCCCTACTATCTAACCATAGCTGGAGGGAGAGTAGGATTCATACCTTTCCCAAGGGTATTAGCGCCAAGTGAAATGCAATTACCACCTCCAGGATTTGAACTTGGGGCAACAAGTACCAAGTTTAAGGCTGTATTTACCTAGATAGAAATGAAGAATGAATGGAACATTATTTTTTTTCCAGAATACATGTCTGTAATGTGGAAGCGTGTGGTGTAATGGTTAAAGTCATGGGAAATGGATTGGTTGCAAAAGAAAACATTCTTTGATACTTGCAAAATCCGTGAAGAAATAAGCCAAAAGTAGGAAATAAAAATAATTACTGTATTTGCCAATCTATGTTTGGTATATAAGGATATTTGGAGAGAGTACTCTTCACTGCAATTCATCCAAGACCCCCCCCCCCCCAGAGCGGTTTATTTTTAATCTTCATAGACACCCCACCCCACCCCACAACAACAAACACCCGTGTTATAATATTACGGTATTAAATGCAGTGGAATATTTGCAGAGATTTTCTTTTTAATTAAATCTGTATCTTACATGTTGGCAAATATGGCAAAATCCAAGAGGGCCTATCCGAAAATACGAGAGAGCCTGACAGACAGCTCTAAACTTTATGAGAGTGAGTCGCTTGCTCATAAAAGTCTGGGATTGTTTACAAGAAATAATTCCTGAAAAACAGGCACCTTCAACAGAGTGATGGAATGGAAGAACGATGAGACACCAAACCGTTTTTTTTGCATCTTGTTGTTAAGAAATGCAAGTGGCTTTTTCTAATTTCCGCAGCCTTCCTCGCAGAAGGAGGTCTGTAAGTAAGGGAGGAAGAAGAAGAAGAGTTGCAAAGAGTTGGAAAAGTAAAAGATCTTCAATGTGAGGAATCTTGATTGATATTTTGAGGAATTGCAGGAATTCCCTTGTCTTGTTGTGAGTACAAAATAGGATACCTGGTTTTCAAGAAAAAGGTAAAAGCCACACACACAGAAAAAAATATGTAAGTAAAGAAAGAAACAAATTGAAGGAAGAAAAAATGAGAGAAAAATGGGAAATCGAGAAAAAAATATTAAAACGATGATAAAAATTATAGAAAATATTTTTTTAAATAAAAAAAAAACTTAAAGAATTATCACCACCTGCAATTAACCTTCTTTATATTTATATATATATATATATATATATATATAGTTATTTTTGTTTCTCAAAATTTATAGAAGGAATCTGAATAAAAACTTTTTTTTTCTTTCTGGGAGCTTATGATTTACCTTTCGACAAATTATGACATTGATATCAAGTTTTTTTTTCAGCTCAATAACCAAAATGGCTACCACATGACAAAATGGAAATTTTTAATTCTATCTTAAGCTTTACATGACATAAATTTTTTGAGAATTGGAAAAAGAGGCGTTTTATTGAAAAGACTTGTGTGAAAAAAACAAAAACAAAATTAAAAAAATAAAAAGATAAATATGAAAGAAAGAATAAATATATTAGAAAAAGTATGGAGGCAAAATATTTGACAGAAAAACAGAAATTAGTTAAAATACAAAAACAGAAATGAATGAGAAAGGAAAAACAGAAATGAGTGAAAAAAGAAAAGTGGGGAAAAAAACCCAGAAATAAATGAAAAAAGAAAAAAAACAGAAACGAATGAATAAAGAAAAACAGAAATGAGTAAAAAAAGAAAAAGAAAAGTATTGTAATGAATACCTGAGAGAAAAATAGTAATTATAGAGGGAAAAGAAAAAAGAAAAGAGATAAGGAGAGAGAAGAGAATAAGAAAGAAGAGAAAGAGAGGACAAAAAAGAAAAAAAAAGTAATAGTCGTAAACATGCATCAAATGCATTAAAGAAAGAAAGAAAAAGAAAGAAAGAAAAAGAAAAAAGAATAAACTTACAAACAAAAAGAAAAGGAGAAATACAAATTATTAAAGAACAAAGGAAAAGAGAAAAAGATAAGAAATTTATAACAAATTATTCTGATTTCTTAATTAACTTAATTTGTTTGTATTAGACTTTTAAAGAACCAGTAGATTAATCACATAATATTGTTTTTGATATGAAATCATTTTTTTTTTTTTTCAAATTTAATTACAGGAAAACAAAGCAAATGAAATAAAAATTCAATAATAAATGCAATTAAAAGCCAAACGATTGAAAAGAGAAACAAAAAGAAAGAATGACAAATGAAATAAAGAAAAAAAAAAAAAGCACCTCCCCAAATTGTTCCGAGTTTTGTGCTAAATGATTCTTTCATTTCTACTAATTGCAACCTACATCAGAAAAGTGCACAGACATTGCGTGAAATAATTTCCAAGTTTAATTAAATTTGCATTTTAAGAAAACGAAAACAATTTACAAATGTATATTTTTGCATAAAAATGAAAGGGAGTGTTTGAAGTTTAAAGAGAGGGTCGCAGAAAAAAATTTTTTTTTTTTTTCAGCAATTAAACAATCAGATGATTCTAGCACAACAGATTGAGAGAATTTGGATTATTTACATTTTGTTGTCCCCATTCTTTATTGTTAGATACACAATGTTTCATTCATTGTGCCCTCCAGTCTGCTTGTTTTGTTTTACGGCATATCAACCTCGGTGGGTCATTTAATGCTGACAAAGTTTTGAAATAAATTCATTCTTAATGGATACTCAATTTTTTTTCTAAACACATTTTTCTATTTAACCCATAGATGGGACCCTAAGAGGTACTACCACTACAGCATATCAACCCCAGTGGGTCATTTAATGCCAATAAAGTTTTGAAATAAATTCATTCTTAATGGATACTCAATTTTTTTTCTAAACACATTTTTCTATTTAACCCATAGATGGGACCCTAAGAGGTACTACCACTACAGCATATCAACCCCAGTGGGTCATTTAATGCCAATAAAGTTTTGAAATAAATTCATTCTTAATGGATACTCAATTTTTTTTCTAAACATATTTTTCTATTTAACCCATAGATGGGACCCTAAGAGGTACTACCACTACAGCATATCAACCTCAGTGGGTCATTTAATGCTAATAAAGTTTTGAAATAAATTCATTCTTAATGGATACTCAATTTTTTTTCTAAACACATTTTTCTATTTAACCCATAGATGGGACCCTAACAGGTACTACCACTACAACATATCAACCTCAGTGGGTCATTTAATGCCAATAAAGTTTTGAAATAAATTCATTCTTCATGGTTACTCAATTTTTTTTATAAACACATTTTTCTATTTAACCTATAGATGGGACCCTAACAGATACTACCACTCCGGGTCAGAGTGGGCCAGGGAGCAATGGTGATGAAGGGGTGCTTCACATTCCCCAGACCTGGAACCTCTCCATCAGATAGTGTTTAACGTCATCCCCATGACAAACAACTTCAGCCAGTTCCTTCTAATACATATATGATAAAAAGGGTTGGAACTTGCCATAAGGGCAATAGGGTTGGGGCAATCATATAGGTGCTAGAACTTGATGTGACCAACCGATTGATCAGAGCGCCTGTCTAGCCTAAGTAAGGGTCTAAGTGAAGTGCTGCATGTCATGGACTGCTCAGCCATCAGGATTCTGTCCTTAAGCATCATGGGTCATCATCCACAGCCAACAAGTGGCCCCATTTGGGGGAGGGGTCTTACCCTTCTGCAGAGGTGCAGTCAGTGTATTCTAACACCTCCGTCAACAGGGCAGTGAATGACAGTTGGGAGAACCAGAACAAGAGTGACACTTAGTTGAGATTATATATATATATATATATATATATATATATATATATATACACACACACACACACACACATATATATATATATATATATGTGTGTATATATATATATATATATATACACACACAAGTAGCCCTATTTGGGGGGAGGGGTCTTACCCCTCTGTAGAGGTTCAGTTGGTGTATCCTAAAGCCCCAGTCGACAGGGCTGTGCCTTGTTTTGGACTGGTAATTTTAAAAAACAAAGTGAAAGGTAAGACGTTAAATATTGAAGCCAGACTATTTTAGCATTCTTTAAAAAAAAAATATGCAGCTACTGCATGTCATGTGTTTTGAGGTAAGAAAACTGTTATTTTCCTTTACATTTTACACCAGATACGAACCACTCGAAAAACTTGTTGAAACACCCCTAGGCAATTCTTCAATAGAATTTCTTGAAAAATTCATAAAATATCTTGATTGAAAAGAAAATGTTTTATTTCCAATACACAAAATAGAAGTTTCCTATTAAGGACCAATGGATTCCTTACAGCAATGGAAAAATGCTTTGATTCTACTGACAAAAGTTGGTTGGTTAGTTTTTATGGCATGTCAACCTTTATTGGGTTATTTTATACCATATATATTTATATCATAGAAGTTTCCTATTAAGGACCAATGGATTCCTTACAGCAATGGAAAAATGTTTGGATTCTACTGACAAAACTTGGTTGGTTAGTTTTTATGGCATGTCAACTCTTGTTGGGTTACTTTATACCAGAGTCAGTTTAATAATTATAACTAGCAGGGACTGTGGATATACCACAGTATGTTATTCTAATTATTACAACATCTGGTGTTTACTTAAGAGCTATTGCTAAATAGTTCAATATGTAAAAAGTATAATAATCTTGATTTACCTCTCTTTCACTCTTTTTTTTTTCTTTCTCTCCTTCTTTTCATCTTTCCATTATGTTCGATTCAAACAGATTAGCGTAATTGATTCCGCACGCTCATCCCTGTCTTTATCTTTTTCCCTACTCTTTCTTTCTTTCTTATATTTTTCAGTGTAGCAAGTCCTTTTTCTTCCCTTTAGTTCTTTATAAATAAAAATGGAATAGTCCATTATTTAGCTTAGGTGACAATGCCCATAAGAAATAAGAATCTGGCAGATAAGCCACACCAGATAATCAGGATTTACATTTTTGCATTTCATCTTGGATGATTTGGATGGTCTCATTTTAACATAGGAACACTATTCTTGAGTTATCTGCTTATCCCAAACATGCAACCTTTTCAACAGAAGCCTTCATAACTATTAACAAATCAAATGTGTAGGCATTTAACAGTTCATATATTTAACTGAAATGCTTGGGACCACGTATGTCACATTCTTTGGGGAAATTCATTGACTATATATATATTTTTTTATTCTAAATTCAAAAAGTATGCATTGTTGCAATTTTCCAACGGATGTGGACCAGACTACATTAGATATATAAAACAATTTATATATTGTCTCAATAGAACATCACAAAGGTAAGAGACCAATTTATCTTCTCCAATAGCTTATATAATATTTATATTAATTTAATACTTCAAAAGAGTCCAATAATAGATGAGAAAAACTTTCCATTAGGGACAAAAAAATTGTATTCTTTATTTTTTATATTCTTAATTTTGAGAGAGGTCCCTTGGAAAGGATTTTTTCATTTATTCCACTCATCTCATTCATTTTTACTTCATTCATTCATTTTTCCCTTAATTCTTAACTATATATACACATATATATATATATATATATATATATATATATATATATATATACATATACATATATCTGCGTGTGTTTATATGAGACAGTAGAGGGATATATACTCGTTTCAATAAGTGAAACTGTCAGAGCATGTGTAACTCCTCAAATTAGGTATAAACTAGCAACCCCTATGTATAATGAATTACTTCACTGTTCTCGCAATTGATACTGATTCTTATATATAGTTCAATTCCTGTTTGCATTTCACATGGCGCTAATAGCCTTGGGAAAGGTATGAATCCAATTCTCCCTCCAGCTATGGGTAAATAGCAGTTCAGACTGGGCTCTTTAAACATATCTAGGTAACCAGAAGGAAAACTCTGAATTCAAACCTTGGATTAAGAAATTGACCTTGTGTCGTATCCTGCTTGTGCGAAGGGCTTGGTATATATATATATATATATATATATATATGACTTATATTCTACATAATTCACCTTTATATAGGTTTCATACATGCTCTGCTATAATAACATTGAGTTTATACAAAAATTCTCTGCACTTCTACAATTATATATATATATATATATATATATATATATTTTTGGGAGAATATGTGCTTAATTGAAGTCATAACTAAATTGAAAATTAATTAGTTGATAATTAATGAATTAGGCGAATATATCTGTTCAAATGTAAGGCATAAACAAATCAAGAAAAAGTCAATCTCTGTATGTACATTTTGGCCTATTATGCCTCATCAGCAGAGTTATAGACAGGAAGCCGCTTTGTGTGTGATTCGAACCCTAACATATATATATATATATATATATATATATATATATATATATATATATAATAGTCAAAGTGCAGATAAGATTTACAATATTTATGGCTTGAAAGTTTGAAATTGTTGTGCACGATTCTAAATCCACCGAGGTTAAAAGTATATAATTATAATATGACCCTTAAGAGATTTTATTTTCCACGTGGATAACTGTGTAGAAGAACTGCGATTCCCAGGAGTTTAGCAAAGATTTTAGAATCAAATGAGATTTAAAAATGAGAAACTTATTTCCAAATGGAAAACAAGGAACAAGAAAGATATATCAAAAATGGTCGTCATGGAAACCATGATTAACAGTTTAAGTGTGAATACATAGATCCCAAGTTCAAATCCTGGTCATAGCTGTTTGTCCTCACTTTTAAATCCATCTCTTCACTTTCTATGGGTTATATATATATATATATATATATATATATATATATATATATATTATAGTATGTACAGAAATAACCTACTCTAGTTTCACCATAATGATCTTCAGGGTTAAATCCACTGAATTAATCAAGATATTGATTAATCACGGCTAACTGCAGGAGTTCATTTTGTAAATATTTTCAAAATGAATCGCAGTTAGCTGTGATTAATCAATATCTTGATTAATTCATGGATTTAACCCTGAAGATCATTATGGTGAAACTAGAGTAGGTTCATTCTATACACACTATAATAATAAATCCACTCTACTAATGTATTGAACACTTTATATTTGTTATAACGCTGAATTATCTGAATAACACTTGTACCAACCCAATATTTTTACCGGTAGTCATTCCTTTATATATACTAGCAAATATATGCACCCTCCGGGTGCAAGTATTTAAGTTTGAATGTAATAAAATATTATATTAAATTAGAAAGGCTAATGAAACTAAATAAGAATGCAGATAAAAGATTTGAAACTTAGAACAACTGAAACTTACTCCTCCATCACTCTCGTCTTTCATTGCTATTTTTTCTAATGTAAGTATTTAGTTAAAAGAGGAAGTAAATAATAAAATGACAGTTATTTTTTCTTGTTAATGGATTTCATTTAAGATTCATTGAAGAGATTTTTGCTTATATTCATTAAAATAAAACCAAACAGTTAGAAATCAATAACACTGAGCACATATTTATTAAATTCGATTTTTTAATATCAATATGCAAATTAGCCTTCCCGTTCACACTGTAAACCGCTATTTTGTTGTATATACAAATATAATTGCAGGTTATTCGTATGTAGATATGGTTAACAGTATTAATAATGTAAAACAATTTTATTAATTATTAAAAAGGTTAAAATTAAAATAAAATCATGGAGAATGTGATGTCAATAACTAAGGGAATTGTGACTTGAGTAGTAATATAGTTTCGGTTACAGACAGAAAAACACACAATCTCCATTATAATAAGATATATATATATATATATATATATATATATATATATACCTTCACCTGGGGTTGTTTGGCTGATACCAACTTAGGCCACACCAACGACTTTACAATAATTCTATCATTACTGTGGAATAATTACCAAACCAAGTGGACGGCAAGCAGCCTGTTGGGATTATCGTATATACTCGCAGATAGGTCACACGTTTTGTTTAACCAAAACTTCAGCTAAAATCAGTGGTGCAACCTATCCATTCAACATAAATGTAAAACAGCACTACTTTAATTCTTATTTATCATTAAGTTGCAATGATGTGAACTTACACCTGAAGAAGGCTGGAGAATGTAACAGTCAAAATATTGTGAAAAAACAAAATCAAAGAGTTTAACAGTTAAAAAAATTCTTATATATTCATTTTACATTTCCATATATATATATATATATATATATAAATTGAAAATGGAAATGAATTTGATGATATATTGAAAGGATAAAGAAATAAAGGACAGAAAACTGATTTAATTTGAGTTACCAACACGTGTTTCGGCCAGGAGTTTGTTCATGTACACATGTATTCTATTTATTATTATTTTAAATATAAAATAAAATAATAATAGAAAATTATAAAATATTTAAGTATACAAAGAATAACGGCCTTCATCAGAGTAAAATGTTTGATATTTGAAGTTAAAACAATCAAAATACAGAGGATTTTGAATTGTCCAAAAAAATAATTTTTTTTTTCTTTAAATAATTTTCTTTCCTATATTTATCCTTTATATATATATACTTATATATATATATATACATACACACACAGAATCTTTTTATAATCATGAAATCTAAATTTATAAAAATTGGACACTATAATAATACAGACTGTGAAAAACATGAAGTTGGGAGTTTATTTGCTGTCAAACGTTTTCTTTCTTTCAGAAATTTTGCAAGATATGGACTGAAGATAAGAATAAAATACTCTCCCCCAAAATCAGTCACTTTCCACCGAGAAAGAAAAATGGTTTGAATTGTGTTTACAGGAAACAAAATAAAACCTCTTGCAATCTGATCTACTGTTTGAAAATTTTTTTAGTTTTGTTTTTTCCGGGGGGGGGGGCTTGTCTCTCTTATTACGGATCTTTTTTTTTTTTGTTCTCTTTTTTTGTGAGTTAATTAATTCAAAAATCAGAAAAGAGAGAGAAAAAAAAGATTAACAAGTGAAAATAACAGCAGAATATCAAAGAGTCATCATTAGAAATATTCTGTAGTATTCAACCAAACCTGTTAACACACATATATATATATATATGGTTTGGAGGTTGATTTTGAAGGCTATCACAATGCAGGTGTAAAGAAAAAATAATAAGGTAACAATGGTATTGTTAACCGGTAATTTATCTATTCTGAAATAGTTGTCTTGTTATGGCATTTAAAAAAAAAATTTTTTTAAACTAAAAATGGCATAACAAGACAACTACTTCAGTTCCAGTGTTCTTCGGAAAAAGAGATTTTATCTCTAAATATCAAGAATAAATTACAGGTTAACACACAACACCATTGTTACCTTATTATTTTTTCTTTACACCTGCATTGTGATAGCCTTAAAAATCAACCTCCAAACCAATATATACACAATGCTTCAAGCAAATTATAAAACTATTTTATTAAAAAAAAAAAAATTTTTTTAAATTTAAAAAAATTAAAAATAAAAAAGTCCGCAAAATGTATTTTGTTCTCAGAAAATATTTTTTAATTCTTTTTGTTTTACATATGCAACACGTATTTCAGATCTTCTGTTATCTTCTTCAGGCTTTCATTGATAATAGGAAAAAAAAATTTTTTTTTTTCATATGATCAATCAATATGAAAAAAAATTTTTTTTTCATATTATCAATCAAAGCCTGAAGAAGATACCAGAAGATCTGAAATACGTGTTGCATATGTAAAACAAAAAGAATTTAAAACTTTTTTCTGAGAACAAAATACATTTTGCGGACCTTCTATTTTTAAAAAATTTTTTTTTATTTATTAAATTTTTAATTTTCTCCCGTTGGAACCAGAAATATACTCACCACTTAACCCATTTAAACATGTGTTTTTTCATTTTTCTTGATATACTACATATATATATATATATATATATATATATATATATATATTCATAGATATATTCACAGATCTTTGCCAATCCATGAAGCAAACAAATATATTTACTTCTGGGTTAATTAAAATCGATTTAAAAAGTGCTCAATAAAAAGATCTAAATATACGTTTTAAAAGTGAATGGTATAAAATATTCCGACTGCAGTTTCTCGCCATAGCGAATCTTCAGGGAAAATTCCTTGAAGATTCGCTACGGCGAGAAACTGCAGTCGGAATATTTCATACCATTCACTTTTAAAAATATATATATATATATATATATATATATATATATATATATATTGGCAGCAACTTATTATTTAATCAGGTTTATTTGAATATTTCTTTTTAATGATTTTCAATTGCTTACATTCAATTTATGTAATTTTTCTGATATCAGTATCCATGTGGTAGAGAAAGTGTCCTATATTTTTTCCCAAAACACTCTCAATCACATCTATGATCATATATATATATATATATATATATATATATATATGCTATGTACAGAACCACATTTAACCAAAAACAAGAAACATTACTACATAACACCGGCATGAATAGAACATTTACAAAATTGTATTATTTTTGTACACATCCCCCAGTAAGGGCCTATGAAGGGACCAAAAGTACTTGTGAATAAACTAGTTATGGCAAATTCATTAGCCAATTCCATCCATCCATTCAGCAACTTGAAAGGATTGAAAACAAAATATGTAGACAAAAAAAATTTCTTAACTAAAAAGATAAACCAGAGAAAATAACATCAGAATATGAAAAAGTTATCATTAGCTGAAATGAAACTCGAGCAATTTCACAAATGGCAGCTGGTGGTTGGTTGGTTGGTTGGTTCTTACAGCATGTCAACCCTTGTTGGGTTATTTTATGCCAAAGATATTGCTTTATTGATTCCTGATGATTGCTGAATATTTTTTTAAAATCTTTTTTTTTTTTTAAACACATTTCCTGTTAACTCATTTTAATGTATTTTATTCTAACCTATAGATGATATCAGTAAACTGGCTGCTTTTAATATAAGATTTTTATATAGAAGCAATGTAATAAATTATTATTTATATTTTTGCTTGAAGGCAATTATAAATGCATGTATCGCATAAAATTCGATAATTATAGAAAATAATCTTGACAAGTAAATCCCGCAAAGGATGGCTCGCTATGCAGAACACCGTACAGACTGTTTCGACTTTATTAAGTCTCTTCAGCGATGTATACTAACGACTCCCCTCCGACAGGAATCGAAACCGGGACTTCACAGGCATAGTCAGGGACCATATCCGTTCGGCCGCCGGTACATAGCGGAGGGGAGTCATTAGTATACATCGCTGAAGAGACTTAATAAAGTCGAAACAGTCTGTACGGTGTTCTGCATAGCGAGCCATCCTTTGCGGGATTTACTTGTCAAGATTATTTTCTATAATTATCGAATTTTATGCGATACATGCATTTATAATTGCCTTCAAGCAAAAATATAAATAATAATTTATTCAACATTGCTTCTATAAAAACAAACATCCAAAAATCTTATATATATATATATATATATATATATATATATACATACAAGGATGGTTTGGTTTGTTTTGTTTTATGGCATATGAACCTCAGTGGGTCACATTTAATGCCGACAAAGTTTTGAAATGAATTCATTCTTAATGGATACTAGATTTTTTTTTCATAAACATTTTACTATTTAACCCATAGATGGGACCCTAACAGGTACTACCATTCCGGATCAGAGTGAACCTGGAAGCAATGGTGATGAAGGGGTGCTCCACATTCCCCAGACCTCCAGAACTGGAACCTCACCATCAGATAGAGTTTAACGTCATACCATTTATCAATGGACTTACTGATGTACTCAGATACTTTGAAAAATAAAGACAAGCCCTATATGTCTATCAATAAACCCCCCATATATATATATATATATATAGATCCAAGCAGCTAAAAGTAAATATTTTGTAATAAAAATGGGACACAAAGTGGTTTGAATTTTGTTTTGTTTTTTCTATCTAGTAGGAAACACGTGTTTTGGATTCTTTAAAATGATCTTTCTTTCTATTTGATATATATATATATATATATATATATATATATATATATACACACACACACACACACACACACAGAAATTAAAATTTATATATATATATATATATATATATATATATATATATATATATATATATAAGTCTATATTTTGTGTCTATGCATATCCAAAGAATTTTCCATGACTAAAAATCCTTTATCCGTTCAATGTTGGAGATAGCAAATATGTATATATATATATATTCTTAATATAGATGGATGAGAATGAGGAGGAGAAGCTGACATGCAGTCATCTTTCTATTATGATGTTCAATTGACTCTTCTTAGAAATCGTAAAGCGTCTGTTTTTCAATTTAGTTTTCCTTGACTTTTTGCATTGATTCAAACTTCTTTCATTCATTCAGTAAAAGCCACAAAAGGAATCCATTATTGTTGACCAACAAGTCAACAGGAGCACATTTACCAGCTCATCGAGACATTGGTGGTTCGGGGGGGGGGGAAGGGGGGGGGGCAGGAGTTCCTTTCATACCTTTTCTTTCACTGAGAGAGAGAGAGAGAGAGTCTTTTGAAGCAGATCTTTTTTTCCAACCTAGACATTGCAGTTTGTTTTTGAAGAGTGGAGGGGGAGATTCCTTTCCTACCTCCCCTTCCCATACTGAAGAGAGAGAGAGGGAGAGAGACAGATATAGAGAGAGAAAGAAAGACAGAAAGACAGAGAGAAAAGAGAGAAGAGAGAAAGAGAAAGAGAGAGAAGAGAGAAAGAGAGAGAAAGAGAGAAAAGAGGAGAAAAGAGAGAGAGAGAGAGAGAGAGGGGGAGAGAGAGGGAGAGAGAGGGGAGAGAGAAAGGGAGAAAGAGGGAGAAGGAGAGAGAGGGAGAGGGAGAAGAGAGAGAGAGAGAGAGAGAGAGAGAGAGAGAGTCTTTTGAATCAGATCTTTTCCCAACATTCTCTTAAATAGAATCAAGATTTCTTTTCCCTCATTTTCACTTTTTTTTTTTTTTTCATTTTTTCATTTTTCACATAATTCAATTCTTCATTTTATTTTTTTTTCCAAAGTTTTGATTTTCAATTTTTTTCCCCTCCCACCCTCTTTGAAGACTTATTTTGATTTAGTTTTTCTTTCTTTTTTTTTTTTAAGACTTAATTCACCATTTTCCCACACACATACACACACTACACACTCACACACACACACACACTCTCACACATATATAGTTATTTACTAAGCGTCGCTTAGATGCGGCACAAGGCCAGAAGTATGGGGCGCCGAGTGAGAATAACTCACAAACAATGGTCTGTTAATCTAGTTTGCTAACCCATTACACTACACGAGGTGCACTCACACACATATATACATACATACAACCACACTAACACATATATACACCCCACACACACACACACATCCTCACTCTCACACACATATACATTCTCACATATACATTCTCTCTCACACACACACACTTCTCACACACACACACTCACATTACATTCTCTCACACACACACATTCTCACATATACATCTCTCACACACACACACACACATTCTCACATATACATTCTCACACACACACACTCACATTCTTCACACACACACACATACACTCACATATCTCACACACACACACTCACACACACTCACATCTCACACACACACACTCACACTCACACACACACACATACACTCACATATACATTCTCACACACACACACTCACATATACATTCTCACACACACACACACACACACATATACATTCTCACACACACACACACACACATCATTCTCACACACACACACACACACAACATCACATATACATTCTCACACACACACTATACATTCTCACTCACATACATTCTCACACACACACCACACATATACACACACACACACACACACTCACATATACATTCTCACACACACACTCATATACATTCTCACACACACACTCATATACATTCTCACACACACACACACATATACATTCTCACACACACACACATATACATTCTCACACACGTATATACATTCTCACACACACACACTCACATACACACATATACATTCTCACACACACACATCACATACACACATATACATTCTCACACACAAACACATCACATATATATATATACATACACACTCACTCTCACACACGCATATATATAGACACACACACAAACACACACACACTTAATTTTATTTTTTTTACTTTTACTATCTCATTACATATCTGATTTTCATTCATTTTTTTTTTTAGAATACATTTCTTACATTTTCTTTATTTTTATCTGTTCTTTTTTTCTTGATTTCTTTTATCGTCTATATGACAGTTGGAACCATTTTGAAAAAAAAAAAAGATTCTTTAGTCTTATATATTTCATGGGCGTTCAATTGCATAAACATACATCTCTATACTTTATATACAATCAAATATTTGTACTTACTTCCAAATGCATTCTGGGATACAAACAGACACAATATGTCTCCAGAGATATCCACAAATGCACAATGGAATGCAGCAGAAAATGGAGCCATGAATGCATGCATCTGTGTGTGTGTATATATATATATATATATATATATATAGATTACACACACTAATATGTATATTAGTTAAAAGATACAGAGATGCTGATAAGTATGCATCCTGCGTCTTTGACACACAAAAATCTAAAAGGACACAGAAAAATCATATCCATGCATCCCAGTGTTTTTCTTTTTTCTTCCTTCACCATTTCAAGCTATCTGTAAATACATTTCAATAGTTTCTTAGAAATGAATTAGACAGGATAGGTTACAAGATAGGAGTTAGCCGGCTTTGGTTGTGACCCATAAATTTTCCCGGGGACTCATTCAAAGCAATTGTGTGCACTAAATCAAAAAGCTAACAGCATCACTATATATATATATATATATATATATATATATACACACACAGGTTTACATATAATGCAGCAAGAAATAGAGAAACATGCACATGTATATATATATATATATATATATATATATATATATATATATATATTAAGTTGGAGGTGTATGGTGTAATGGTTAGAGTAGTAGGAAATGGACTCGTTTACCCGAGTTCAAATCCTGGACGAGGTTTTTGTATTTCACAGCGCAATACTCTTGGGAAAGGTATGAATCCAACTACTCTCCTCCAGCTATGGGCAAACTGAGGTCATTAACCTTGGCTAGGTAACTAGTCTAAGAAAACAAGCCCCCCTCTTGAATCTAACGCACTTTCCCATCCTTCTCTGTCATGCCTGGTATATGTCTCTCAGCTCCGTCATTATGGACCTCTTGATGGCCTCAACACATTTAAAATGGGTCCCCTTGATGAGCCCCTTCAGCTTGGTAAGTGCACGGG
Source organism: Doryteuthis pealeii (assembly GCA_023376005.1). Lineage (NCBI taxonomy): Eukaryota > Metazoa > Mollusca > Cephalopoda > Myopsida > Loliginidae > Doryteuthis > Doryteuthis pealeii. The sequence goes on from CM042164.1 coordinate 54,280,028, forward strand.
AAGGGACGATAGTTGTGGCAGGATAAATCATGACTTTTTTCTTTTTCTTTCCCAAGCTGAGGGGGCTCATCATCCGTAACAACGGAGCTGAGGGACATACCAGAAGAATCCTTCCAGCAGGATGTGACACAAGGTCAATTAGTAGAGTTTAACAGGTGTGAGTTCACTTTTCATTTTCTTAGACTTGGAGGAGAAAACATTTAGTTTGTTGTTTGGATTTTAAATGAATTGTTTGTGACAACAGTCTATTACTTTTCAGACACACCTCGTATGTGCACATGTGACAATAAAAAAGAATAATTTTCTGAAATTTGTACATTCTGATAAGCAAACAAAAGATAAAATCAAAAGTTATTAGACCTTGAGATGAATTGGAATCAAAATGAAAATGGTGACAAAATAATTAAGGGAATAATGATAACATTTAATTGAAAAACTTTTTAAATTGAAAAAACTCTTTAGTATGATGAACAGCTTCTACTGGTGTTAGTTCAATGGAGGTGCTCTTAGAATGTGAAAGGGTTTAAAATGTAAAGTGAGGAATTAGCTTCTATGGCCTCTCAAAAGAAAGAATTACGGTAGAGTAAAAAGATTTTGATTCCTGACTATTCACTTAGAAGTGGATTATCAATGTTTCGATTCAGGTTCAAAATGAGTTGAGTAGAAAAAGAGAATTGAAACGGAAAAGGTTGTTGATGTCATTGTTGTTGTCTCAAAAGATTACAAATAGAAATCAACCAATGGCAGAAGAGAGGGATAAAGGGTCAGGTAGATTGGAGAGAGAAAGAGAGAGAGAGTGTGTGTGTGTGTGTATGTTAGGGAGGGAGGGAGAAAGAAAGATGTGAGTGTTGGAAATTGATTAAAGACAATTGCGGAAGTGAATAATACAATTATAGCCTTGCACAAAAAATTTTAGGGCTAAAATTTTTACAATTTTATAATTAACCCTGATGATCATTTTTTCATGAAACTTAAGCAGGTTATCTATATATATATATATATATACACACACACACACACACACACCTTTCTTTATATATATATATATAAAATCATGTAATCAACTGCGATTAATCGGTATCTCGATTAATTCAGTGGATTTAACCCTGAAGACCCTTATGGTGAAACTCGAGTAGGTTATCTCTTATACCCATTTTATAATAAATTTGCTCTACTTACGTATTGAGCACTTTGTATTTGTTATATCACTGGCTTACCCCCCTGAATTCTGCACCACCTAACCATCGTGACAATATTCACCGGTAAGTAACCTTTTCCGTTATACATATATATATATATATATATGCATGCTCCAATGAAAAACTATAGCATTACAGCTGGCAAGACTATTATTTATTTATCAAATATTTTACAGTTGATCAAACAATGCAGACATTCTAGAGGAATATTTAAGTTTGAATACACAGTTATGTCCACACATACATCTACAGATTTTTTAAAAAGATTCTATTACATAAACATATACAGATAAGACTTCACCTATTATGATGCACTTCCTCTAAGATTATCAAACAAAATCATTATATATATATATATATATATAAGTTAAGAGTAAGGAAATGAATCCGATGGTATAAGTATAGATAAAAGGATATGAAAACACACAATGCTGTTAAAATGAAAATGAATATAATATAAAATATTTTCATTTTAACAGCATTGTGTGTTTTCATATCCTTTTATCGAAATATATATATATATATACATACACACATGTGTGTGTGTGTGTGTGTGTGTGTGTAATGCATCTGAAATCAAGATAATAGAGACAGACTTTAAAATATTTAGACATAAACAAAGAGATGTGGAAGTAGATATGAATAAAAATGAGAGAAAATGCTGTCACATTAAGTTTAACTTCCTCGCCTGGTATAAAGTTATATTTTTGACACGTTCAATGAGGATCGGAGTGTGCAATCAAATGGCTGATTGGGGGGTGGGAGGGGGAAGATCACAAACTACAGCATCATGATGAGTGGTTTATAGATAGGGAAGGGCACAGAGAGAGAGAGAGAGAGAGAGAAAGAGAACAATTGAGAATAGTTAGATTCATACCTTTCCCAAGGGTATTAGGACTATGTGAAATGTAAACAGCCTCATCCAGGATTTGAACTTGTCTTGGAGTGTCAATTTCCAACAATGGTAACCATTACACCACGCTGCCTCTAATGATAAAAGAAAGACAAAGAGAGACTGTGACAAATATGAACAGAGATAGAGGTGACGGAGAAAGAAAAGGTTATATAAAACAGTAAGAATAGCGATAAATATGAGAGAGAGATGAGAGAGATATGAGAGAGAGAGATATGAGAGAGAGATATGAGAGAGAGAGAGAGAGATGAGAGAGAGATATGAGAGAGATGAGAGAGAGAGATGAGAGAGAGAGATAGAGAGAGAGATATATAAATGAGATAGAGAGAGAGATAAATGAGAGAGAGAGAATATGAGAGAGAGAGAAAGAGAAATATGAGAGAGAAAAAATATATGAGAGAGAAATATATGAGAGAGAGAGAGAGAATATATGAGAGAGAGAGAGAGAGAGAGAGAGAGGGAAGAGAGAGAAATGAGAGAGGGAGAGAGAGATAAATGAGAGAGAGAGAGCATCATAGAGAAAAAGAAGAGATTGATTTAACAGAAAGTAATAGAAAGAAATGAGCAAATAAAACAGTGAAACTTATAATTATTAGAAATTTTTAATAGTACAAAACAAAAATCAAATTTTAAAGTAAGACTTGTGGCATTTCATTGAGACAATATGTAATCTAATAAAACTAATTAAAATCAATAAATCCCAAAGAGTGAAAATATTTTAACAGTCAAATAAGTACAATTTTCTGGAAGAAAAAAGAAAAATAACAAAAATAAAAAAGTTAGTATGATTAAAATATAATCAAAAGAAATGAGAAAAAAATGAAAAATTTAAAATACATCAAAGTAACATTATATATATATATATATATATATATATGAAAGAAAAATCTTTTTCTATGAAATTTATCGATGATGAAACTCATATGCATATACATATGGGTAGAAATAGATCTATAACTGCTAATATGACAGATTTTTAAACTTTTTTCTTTACCAAATCTGTGCAAAATAACATTGAGCTCTCAATTTGAACTTGACCAACTTTAACATTCTGTTGTTAGGAAAGGCTCATCTTGGAATCATAACTAACCTGGTGATATATATATATATATATATATATATATATATATATATATATGTGTGTGTGTGTGTGTGTAAAAGAAAAAAAAAAAAAATAGGTGAATTTTATTCTTGATGCGGAAGTTGAGGTTAAAACATTTCGGTTTTTATTAAATCTTCATCAGGACATTACGATGGAAAAAAATTGTTGTTTGAACAGTGATTTTCTTTTTCTTTTTTTTTTCTTTAGAAAAACAAGAGTAGGTAAATGTATACTGAGCTAAGACCTTTTCAAAAAGTATCAAAACTGAAGGTGTATTTACCAAGACAGAAATGAACGATGAGTGAAAACATTAATCTTATTCAAAATAGTTTCCTTGGAATTCAACACACTTATTCCAGTGAGCTTTCCATTGGTTGAAGCACTAATGAAATTCTTCTTGTGATATGGTGTAAAGCTATGCAATTATACTTTTAATGTCCTCTACATCTACAAACCATTTAGCTCAGTCGGTAGAACATCCACCTAGGAACCACAAAGTTTCATATTCAATACTGGCCCTCGCTAAATCATCGTAGCAGAGTAGCACAGCTTGAATTTGTGCAGTAACATGGGGGAGTTGATGATAAGTGTGGTGCTCCAACTAAGATGTAAAAACAGTCTCCCCAGAGTTCAAGGTCAGCCTTGCATAGTTTATATTGGAGCTAGAGGCCAACTTTAGATAGATTCTTTTTTTATTGGAGCCAGAGGTCAACCTTACATAGTTTATATTAGAGCCAGACGTCAACCTTGCATAGTTTATATTGGAGCCAGACGTCAACTTTGCATAGTTTATATTGGAGCCAGACGTCAACCTTGCATAGTTTATATTGGAGCCAGACGTCAACCTTGCATCTAGAGGCAACTTTAGATAGATTTTTTTTTTTATTGGAGCCAGAGGTCAACCTTGCATAGTTTTTATTAGAGCCAGACGTCACCTTACATAGTTTATATTAGAGCCAGACGTCAACCTTGCATAGTTTATATTGGAGCCAGACGTCAACCTTGTGTTTATATTGGAGCCAGACGTCAACCTTGCATAGTTTATCAACCTTGCACCACAGCATACCAGAGGTCAAGTCAATGAGTTTGCCTGGGACTGTCATTGTGATCCTCACACACACACACACAAACTTTGGCATCATAGTATAGATTAGAGACCTCAGCTAAAAGGATCTTTTTTTTTTTTTTTTTAATTCATGAAACACTAAAGTTTCAAAAGAAAAAGAAAAGATTGAGTCCGTGACAAGATGCCAGCCATTGTTCCATAATGCCGTTCTGATTAAAGTGACAAATTCAGAAAGGAAGTCGTGCATAACACAAGATGAATCCATTATCCAAAATGGAGATTCATCTCCAATGTGCTTTTAATAAGGACAATAGAAGAAACATTTGCCTTTTTGCAACAAGACAAGAGTCCTATTAATTGGGTTGAAATAATCAGAAAGATATAATGACACAAAGATATTATCCCATAGAAATTCTGACCACAGGAAGTGCTGCAGTCTAATGGATTAAATAAAGATCATACGGTACACATTGTGTCATTTTCACATGAGTGAAATAAGTGAACAAAAAACGTATTAGCTCAGTAGTTTGAATTCATCAAGGAAAGAGTGCTAAATGGACAGAGGTTGGTTTGTTTAATGGCATATCAACCCTATGGGTTATCTAATGCCAAAATTCTTGTTTATATATATATATATATAAGGAAAAGTTGACTTACCGGTGAATTTGGTCACGATGGTTAGTAAATGTGGAATTCAGAGGGATAAGTCAGCAATATAACAAATACAAAGTGCTCAATACGTAAGTAGAGCAAATTCATTATGAAATGGGTACAAGAGATAACCTACTCGAGTTTCACCATAAGGATCTTCCGGGTTAAATCCACTGAATTAATCGAGATACCGATTAATAGCAGTCGATTTCACGTGTGAGGTCATTGCAATGACCAAGCACGTGAAATCGATTGCTATTAATCGGTGTCTCGATTAATTCAGTGGATTTAACCCGGAAGATCCTTATGGTGAAACTCAAGTAGGTTATCTCTTGTACCCATTTGATTATATAATATATATATATATAGATTTATAAGGGAATAAATAAGTAAGTAAAGTCGTCAGGGTGGCCTATAGACGGTATCAGCCAATCAGTGAGGGAGTCTATCCCCTTTTCACTAGCGCCAGACTAAGGAGATTGTTTTTGCATCTGAAGTGGAGCGCCACACCTACCATCAGCTACTTATTTTACCGTACAAATCCCTGTGCTACACATACGCTGAGTTGGCGAGGGCCGGTATTGAACTAGGAACCTTGTGGTTTCTAGCCAAACGTTGTACCAATTGAGCTAACCCAGCCTTATACTTTTTTGTAAGGGAATAGTTTGTAGGTAAATATTTTGTTTTTAAATTAATTGTTAGAGTACAAGACAAAAGTTGGTACTCGAGTTTCCTTTTTGTTGATAGTTTTGTAGATGTATTAAAATTAAGTCTAAGCATCAAATCAAATAGAAGCATTTATGTATCAGAGGAAAATAGTATAGACAATTCTGATTCATCATTTTTGGTATATCTCATTTCTCTCAAGAAGGACAAAATGCCTTAATGTTTACAAATATTATGTGAGAAAGATTGAGAAAGATACATTGACAGAAACATTATGATGAAAGATAAAGATGAATGGACAAAAATATGTTGTGTGTGCTGTCTTGAACAAATCTTGGAAGCAGCACCCACAAAAAAGCAGCTATACGGCCACTTACCTCCTACACACAAACCATCCAAGAATGTCCCTTACTACTTATTCTTGAGCAATGTCCAGCATGTCTTGTCCATCTAACTATGATGATTAGTTTAGTTTGGTTCTTTGTTTTACGGCATATCAACCTCAGTGGGTCATTTAATGCTGATAAAGTTTTGAAATAAAGTCATTCTTAATGGATAATCAATTTTGTTTATAAACTCATGATTTTTCTATTTAACCCATAGATGGGACCCTAACATGTACTACCACTCCAGGTCAGAGTGGACTAGGGAGCAATGGTGATGAAGCCATACTCCACATTCCCCAAACCTCCATAACTGGAACCTCACCATCAGACAGAGTTTAACATCATTACCAGGACAAGATGACCTTCAGGCACCACCTTCTAGCACCCATATGATAAAAAGGGTTGGGGCTTGCTATAAGGGCAATAGAGTTGGTGCAGTTATATAGATGATCAGGCTTGATGTGACTAGCCGATTGATCGGTGGCCTCTCCGACCACCCGCTTAGCCTAAGTAAGGGTCTAAGTGGACTGTTGCGTGTTATGGACTGCTCATCCACCTGGGTTCCATTCTTAGCAACACGGGTCACCACCCACTGCCAACAGGTGGCCCCATTGGGGGAGTCTTACCCTCTGCAGAGGTGCAGTCGGTGTATTCTAAAGGCGATTGATGAGAAGCACGAACTTGAAACTATTCCCTTACAAATCATATATACAAAAATAATTTTTGGCATTAGATAACCCACAGGGTTTATATGCCAACACATGGGATGTTAGTGCAGAAAACCTGGTGCCTTTTTGTCAAACAAGGCACAAAAAGGAGAGAAAAAGAGAGGAAAGAAGCCATCACAGAAAAGAGAGCCAGAAGGAAAGAGAGACAACAGCAACTCCAGCAAACATCACTGTTTGTTTGCAGTCACTACACCAGAGATTGCCATTCAATAATTGGCCTGTTCAGGATGCCAACAACAATTATATGCCATTAAACAAAACACACACCATTTGAAAATGCTAATATTAAAGCTGCTTTTTAGTGGGGTGCTGCTTCAGAGAGCATTCAGCAACCTTGTGTAATTCCAGCTTTTTCTCCGTTTTGTTAGAGTCCAAGTGGTACAGCCATACAATAGTACTGACACTGCTTCAGTTTGGAGGAATTCTCGCTTTATCTTATCAGAGAGATCCGATTTCAATAACACTGATTGATAATCTGACTACAGTAGTCCATGCCTTTCCTATGCACACACAGAAATCACCTTCTGTAGATGAGATATTGCTACCTCGGAATGTGAACTGATCTACTAATTTCAGAGATTACCATCCAGTGGGAGTTCACATAGAGGTTGATGTCTCTTGCTACTTTTCTAGGCTAGGCAGCAGGAATTTGGATTAGGCAGGTGTATTTGAAAAAAGTATATATTTGTATAAACATATATATTATATACATTTTACAAACACAAACACACACACTATACATATATTGTATGAACATATATATATATATTATAAACACACACACTATACATATATTGTATGAACATATATATATATATATTATATAACACACACACTATATATATTGTATAAACATATATATATATATATATACATTATATAAACACACACACACACTATATGAGAGAGAGAGGGGAGGTGTAGAGATGTGGGTATATATATATATATATATATATATATATATATATATACACACACACATCTACATATCAACTTATATATCAGATAAATAAGAATTAACTGACTGGAAATATTAAATTACCAGCAATCCCTGGACATAAATTTCCATTTAGATAGAAGCACTACAGAATGGGAAAGAGAGAGGGGAGGGGGGAATAAGGGAGAGACAGTGGAGTGAAGAGAGAGTGGAAGAGGAATAAGAGAGAGAGAGAGGGGAGTTAAGGGTCGAGAGAGAGAGAGAGAAAGGAAAAGAGAGGGGGAGGAGGAGTGATATGGAAAGATGCAATAAAACATAATAAAACCAACGTTGAACAGATTAGAAAAAATGAGGAGGAGGAGGAGGAGGAGGCTGTGAGGGGGTTCTTGCAAAGAGGCCATGTTGGGAAATCTATAAACGGAACAGTTAAATATATTTCTTTTTTTTTTTTTTTGTTGAATGATATTAATTCCTTTCTTGGTAACATAGAGAACTTTGCTTGAAGGTAATATGGAAGAATCCCTATTGGCCAAAAGAGGTTTTATTTAAAGGAGAAACTACCAAAATCAGAACCTCAAGTTGCAGGAATCAATTTCAATAAAGAATTACTATATAGAAATAGTTTCAATTGTTAAAAAAAACTGTCTTTCTCTTTCTCTCTGTCTCCTTCCCCCTCTCCTCCCTCCCCCTCTCTGTCTCTCATCCTTTCTCTTTATCTTCCTCCCCTCTGTCTCTCATCCTTTCTCTTTATCTTTCCCCCTCTCTCATAAATATTTATATCTACTATGAATAATTCAAGTGGTTTTGTCTAAATGAATGCAAGTGTCTATTAAAAGTAAAGTCATCTGGGTGGCCTAAAGTCGGTATCAGCCAGACAGCGAGGGAGTCTATCCCTGTTTCACTAGCAGTAGACCAAGGAGATTGTTTTTTTTAGCATCTGAGGCAGAGCACCACACCTACCATCAGCTCCTCGCTTTACCACAAAGATAATTCAAGTGATTTTGTCTAGATAAATACATGCGTCTATTAAAAGTAAAGATGTCTGGTTGGCCTAAAGTCGGTATCAGCCGGACTGCAAAGGAGTCTATCCCTTTTCACAAGTGCTAGATGAAGGAGATTGTTTTTTTTAGCATCTGAGCTGGAACGCTACACCTACCATCAGCTTTACCACACAGATCCCTGTGCTAATCATACGCTGAGTTGGTGAGGGCCAGTATAGAACCAGGAACCTAGAGGTTCCCAGCTGAACACTCGATGACTGAGCTAAACTGGCTCTTATCTATAACCGTGTCAATTACAAACATGAAATTTCCAACAATTTACACATACTTTGTCAAATTCACAGTAATGTTTAATTCTTTAAATATATTATTAATACTAGTAAAATAAAAAACGTCCTCTGGGCGACGTAAAATAAATATTGCCTGAGGGGATGGGAGTTGAAAATTTAATATCAGAGAGTTTGTATCATAAGTAAAGTAAAATCATCAAATTTATTAAAGGAGTAAAAAATTAAATAAATTTATTAAAGGAGTAAAAAATAAAAAAATTGAAATGGAAACTTAGTTCTGATAACTTTAAATATATATTAAAATAAACCAAACTATATATAGATAGATAATACCAGGTATGTATTTATTAAAACTTGTTTTAAAAAACAGTGAGGTCTGTCTAACATTTCATGCTCAAATTTTGAGTGTATTCTATTTATGATGATTTTAGGCATTGTGACGTAAGCAGTGACGTAGTTTTTGTTACAGACAAAAACCGGAAGCAAATCTCCATTATTAATAGATGTCTTATTATAATGGAGATTGTGTGTTTGTCTGTGTGTAGCCGAAACTACATTAGTATCCAAGTCAAAATTCCTTAATTATTTATGTCACATTCTCCATAATTTTGTTTTTATTTAAACCTCAATTACTAATAAAATTGTTTTACATAGTTGATACATAGTAAGAACATGCAATCACTCTGATGGTCTGTATGATAGGTGGCAAGTGGCCTTACAGTTGCTTTCTTGTAAGGTGTTGTTCCCATGATTTGTTTAAGATGATTTATTTGCAAACAGGACCCAAAGATGGAATTCTGGGAGCAATGGCAATAAAGGAATACTCCACACTCCCAGAGATTCAGGATTGAAATCTCACCACAAGACAGGTCATAGGTCAGAGTATGAAAGGTGATCCATTTCACAACTCAACACATCAGATGGTTGCAAACTGTATTGTTACTGTCTTAGGTATTATGTTAAATTGCATCAAATGATGAAATTCCAATTTTGGTGCTCTAAGGAGTGTGGACTGACCCTTCATTAACATTACTCCCAGATCCACTTTGACCTGGAATGGTAGTACCCGTTAGAGTCCTATCTATGGGTTGAATAGAAAAAATGATTTTTAATTTAAAAAAAAAATGAGTTTTAATTTTTTTAAATTTGAATACCCATCAAGAATAAATAGAACAAAATGTCTTTGGCATAAAATAACTCAACAAGGGTTGACATGCAGTAAAATCCAACCAACTATGTTACTTTTACAAGGAAGAACATTTTAAATTCTTGTAATAAGGTGTAAGGGCACATCATATGATGTAATGGTTAGCAAGCTAGATTCGCAGATCATTGTTAGTGAGTTTGATTCTCATTGAGTGTCCCTTACTTCTGGCCTTGTGCCATATCTTAGTAAATAACTATAAGTAAGGTGTAGCATGTTTTCTTTGCAATTTCTAAACCATTATCACCTGGAACTTTGTAAAAGTTACCAATGCTAATAATTCCGTTTATTTCTTTGTCTTCACGCTGAGTTTTGTGTTAAATACTACTTAGCTGCCATTATAGCTGTTCAGCATTCATCATTGAGTTAAAATCCAATATTTTAGGGAATCTAAAAGAATTCTGTAAGAGTTGGGCGAATCACATTAACAAATCCAAGAAAACAGAGCCTCGAGCTGTCGTGCGATCATCTCCTAATGAAAAAGGAGTTTTCCCAGAGAAACTCACCAGGAAATCAGAACGTTGGCCTTTGGCTAAATGACAAAGTCATCTGCCATTTCTACGTCTCATTTGGCTGACACTCATTTTCCCGACTTTTCGGTTCGGCTGAATTGGAAAATTTTAAGATCATCAAAGTTGTGGGGGGGAAAAAAATTTTTTTTTCCTTGAAACGTTTAATCTCTTCACAGATGAGATAACGCATCTTTAGCAAGTTGTCAATCAAGTGCCACGGATGAAAAATATCAATTAGGATTGCGTACCATTCTTTTTCAAGATGGCAGCATCCCTTTGTGCTTCAAACAAAGGAAATTTGCATATAACTTGAGTTTTGCAATATTTTGGTAATGTGAGGCACAACTAAGGTGAGTCAAAAGTTTTGCAATATTTTGGTAATGTGAGGCACGTCTAAGGGTGAGTCAAAAGTTTTGCAATATTTTGGTAACGTGAGGCACGTCCAAGGGTGAGTCAAAAGTTTTGCAATATTTTGGTAACGTGAGGCACATCTAAGGGTGAGTTAAAAGTTTTGCAATATTTTGGTAACGTGAGGCACAACTAAGGTGAGTCAAAACTTTTGCAATATTTTGGTAACGTGAGTCAAAAGTTTTGCAATATTTTGGTAACGTAATGGTAAAAATAATTTTTTTGAAAATATTGTCTGAGATGGGTGGGAGTTAAAAATTTAATGTCAATAAACAAAATTTTATTCAGTTCAATTCTGTTGAAAAATAAATTCTTTAAAAATTATTTTTAATAAATGAAATTTATTTTAAAAATATTTGTAGTTGTTACGCTGTTAATTCATTTTTTTTTAAAGATTTAGAAAATTTCATATTAAAAGTATGCATTTATTTATTTACTGAAGTAAGCATTAAATTAGTTGCAAATATATGCACACTCTGAGTGCAAGTATTTAAGTTTTAATGTAATAAAATATTATATTAAATTAGAAAGGCTAATGAAACTAAATAAGAATGCAGATAAAAAGATTTGAAACAGAGTGGGGTATAATTGAAAAATACAACTACTGAAACTTACTCTTCCATCATTCCCATCTTTCAATGCTAAATTTTCCTAATTTAACTATTTCGTTAAAATAGGAAATAAAGAACAAAATTACAGTTATTTCTTCTAGTTAATGGATTTCTTTTAAGATTTATCCCCGAAATCAATAATACTAAGCACATATTTATTAAAATCAAATTTCTAATATCAATATGTAAATTAGCCTTCCCGTTCACACTGTAAACCGCTATTTTGTTGTATATATAAATACAATTGCATATTATTAGTATGTATATAAGGCCAACAGTATTAATAATGTAAAACAATTTTATTAACAAATGAGGTTTAAATAATAATAAAGTCATGGAGAATGTGACATAAATAATTAAAGGAATTGTGACTTGAATAGTAATATAGTTTCGGTTACAGACAAGCAACAAAAACAATCTACATTATAAATAAGAGATATATAGGATTTAAATAGCTACACAAAAAAATGTAATATGAATCTATACATATATAAAGGGCAGTTGTGTGTATGTATGTCAGATGAAACTATGAAAGTAAATATATACATTAAATATCACCAGTTCTTGTTTTTGTGCAAAAACTTATGAAGATTTGATTTATAATCGAAGATAGTTAAAATTAAAATATACATAGAAAAAGCATTGAAAATCTACTTAAATATCTAGCATTTGTAAATCTAAAATAAACAAATCAATACACCAGGGTTTTTTTTCCCTCTTCTACCTAGGTGATGCTGGGTAGCCACTTCTCGTATATAATAAATGCGATTCCCTATCTCTAAGCCTAAAATAACCCTAGATGGGTTGCCATACTGTTAAAATAAATCCATCAATTATTTTTTATGTTTCTTCAGAAAAACAGTTGAATTTCTACACCCCCCTCCACAGCAAATCAATTTTAAAATTATTTGTATTTGATAGAACTTAAGAAACAGCTACAAAAAAATGTAAATATGAATATATAATAAATGCAATTCCCTAACCTCTAAGCCTAAAATAACCCTAGATGAGTTGACATGCTGTTAAAATCAATCAATCAATTTCTGATGTTTTCTCTGAATTTTGAGATGAGATTTGATAATTTGTATCATCTGGATTATTCGGACTATTGTCTCATCTTTATTGTTATCTGTACAACATTTCGGCCAATGTGCTCTCCGCCTTTTTCTGGTATTTTTGTCAGACTTGGGAATGTTTTCGAACTCGGGAACCTTCTTGTCGTAATTGGAGCCATCATGGAACTTTGAACAACCGTTTATTCATCCACGGGGTTATTCTGTTCTCAATTCGCTAACCATTCTGACGTTTTCTTTAGAAAACCAGGCTCACATAATTTGTTAAGAATATGAAATAATAAAAGACTTCAAACTTATTTTTAGTTATTAAAAATCTAAATATCCAAACTATTTTAACAAGTATTATTTGGATTTTTCGGACTATTGTCCTCATCTTCATTGTCATAGTACAACGTTTTAGCTGATGTTCCTCCAGCCTCTTCAGGTATTTCTTGTTGAACTCGGGAGCCTTTTCAAACTCAGGAATCTTCTTGTTGTCAGGAGCCATCACGGAACTTTGAATCCAACCCTTTATTCAATCCATGAGGTTATCCTGTTCTCATTCCGCTAACCATTTTATGTTTTTTAAAGAGTATAAATTATAAAAGACTTCAAAATCATCTTAACCATTAAAAATCTAAATATCCAAAAATATCTTAACAATTCATTGATAAATTCCAAAATACTTTATCTTCTTAAGCAGCAAGACGAGGAAAAAATTGTGAAAAGTTCTATTTTTGAGAATACCACTCGATTCAAGATTCAAGATGAAAACATGAATTCTGCTGTGAAGTCAACTTCATTCGTTATTGTGAGTCTAATCTTAGTAAGCAATAGATTCAAATCTTAGATTCAAGATAAAATGGAATTCATATTCTCAAGACTCTTGATGCTGCATTTTTAGATTTGACAACAAATCTTGAATTTGAATCGAGTTATTCTCGCAATTTAAGTTTCCCCACTTCTGAGTTTCATTTGAAACAATGTTTCAGTTTGAAATTATGTGAACGTTGGTTAGCGAATTGAGAACAGAATAACCCCGTGATTGAATAAACGGTTAAAGTTCCATGATGGCTCCAATTGACAAGAAGGTTTTCGAAAACATTTCTGACAAAAAATTTGGCCGAATGTTGTACATCAATAGTCGAATAATCCAGATTGATACAAATTATCATCTCAAAAATTCAGAGAAAAACATCAGAAATTGATTGAATTGATTTTAACAGCATGTGGTTATTTTAGGCTTATTACATTTATTATATATTCATATTTAATTTTGTGTAGCTGTTTCTTAAGTGATTTGCTTGGAGGGGGGTGTAAAATTCAACTGTTTTTCTGAGAAAATAAAAATAATTGATGGATTTATTTTAACAGTATGGCAACCCATCTACTTAGAGATTAGGGATCGCATTTATTATATACGAGAAGTGGCTATCACCTAGGTTCAAATGCTAGAATTTTTAAGTAGATTTTCAATGCTTTTTCTATGTATAAATTTTTAACTATCTTCGATTTAAAGTTTTGCACAAAAAGCAAGAACTGGTGATATTTAATGTGTATATATATTTACTCTAGTTTATCTGGAATACATACACACTGCCCTTTATATATGTATAGATTCATATTTACATTTTTTGTGTAGCTTTAAATCCTTATAATAATGTAATTGTTTGTTTGTTTGCTTGTCTGTATATATTACTATTCAAGTCACAATTCCTTTAATTATTTATGTCACATTCTCATGACTTTATTATTATTTAAACCTCATTTGTTAATAAAATTGTTTTACATTATTAATACTGTTGGCCTTATATACATACTAATAATATGCAATCAAAAATAGCGTTTACAGTTGAACGGGAAGGCTAATTTACATATTGATATTAAAATGATTTTAATAAATATGTGCTTAGTATTATTGATTTCGGGGATTCTAAAAGAAATCCATTAACTAGAAGAAATAACTGTAATTTTGTTCTTTATTTCCTATTTTAACGAAATGTTAAATTAGGAAAATTTAGCATTGAAAGATGGGAATGATGGAAGAGTAGTTTCAGTAGTTGTATTTTCAATTATACCCCACTCTGTTTCAAATCTTTTTATCTGCTCTTATTTAGTTCATTAGCCTTTCTAATTTAATATAATATTTTATTACATTAAAACTTAAATACTTGCACTCAGAGTGTGCATATATTTGCACTAATTTAATGCTTATTCAGTAATAAATAAATGCATACTTTTAATATGAAATTTTCTAAATCTTTAAAAAAATGAATTAACAGCGTAACACTACAATATTTTTAAAATAAATTCATTTATTAAAATAATTTTTAAAGAATTTATTTTTCAAAGAATTGAACTGAATAAATTTTGTTTATTGACATTAAATTTTTAACTCCCACCCTCTCAGACAAATTTTTTCAAAAAATTATTTTTACCAACGTTAAAAACTTTGACTCACGTTACCAAAATATTGCAAAGTTTTGACTCACCTTAGTTGTGCCTCACGTTACCAAAATTGCAAAACTTTTAACTCACCCTTAGATGTGCCTCACGTTACAAAATATTGCAAACTTTTGACTCACCCTTGGACGTGCCTCACGTTACCAAAAATATTGCAAAACTTTTTGACTCACCCTTAGACGTGCCTCACATTACCAAAATATTGCAAAACTTTTGACTCACCTTAGTTGTGCCTCACATTACCAAAATATTGCAAAACTCAAGTTATATGCAAATTTCCTTTGTTTGAAGCACAAAGGGATGCTGCCATCTTGAAAAAGAATGGTACGCAATCCTAATTTGATATTTTTCATCCGTGGCACTTGATTGACAACTTGCTAAAGATGCGTTATCTCATCTGTGAAGAGATTAAACGTTTCAAGGAAAAAAAAAATTTTTTCCCCCACAACTTTGATGATCTTAAAATTTCCAATTCAGCCGAACCGAAAAGTCGGAAAAATGAGTGTCAGCCAAAATGAGACGTAGAAATGGCAGATGACTTTGTCATTTAGCCAAAGGCCAACGTTCTGATTCCTGGTAGTTTCTCTGGGAAACTCCTTTTTCATTAGGAGATGATCGCACGACAGCTCGAGGCTCTGTTTTCTTGGATTTGTTAATGTGATTCGCCCAACTCTTACAGAATTCTTTTAGATTCCCTAAAATATTGGATTTTAACTCAATGATGAATGCTGAACAGCTATAATGGCAGCTAAGTAGTATTTAACACAAAACTCAGCGTGAAGACAAAGAAATAAACGGAATTATTAGCATTGGTAACTTTTACAAAGTTCCAGGTGATAATGGTTTAGAAATTGCAAAGAAAACATGCTACACCTTACTTATAGTTATTTACTAAGATATGGCACAAGGCCAGAAGTAAGGGGACACTCAATGAGAATCAAACTCACTAACAATGATCTGCGAATCTAGCTTGCTAACCATTACATCATATGATGTGCCCTTACACCTTATTACAAGAATTAAAATGTTCTTCCTTGTAAAAGTAACATAGTTGGTTGGATTTTACTGCATGTCAACCCTTGTTGAGTTATTTTATGCCAAAGACATTTTGTTCTATTTATTCTTGATGGGTATTCAAATTTAAAAAAATTAAAACTCATTTTTTTTTTAAAATTAAAAATCATTTTTTCTATTCAACCCATAGATAGGACTCTAACGGGTACTACCATTCCAGGTCAAAGTGGATCTGGGAGTAATGTTAATGAAGGGTCAGTCCACACTCCTTAGAGCACCAAAATTGGAATTTCATCATTTGATGCAATTTAACATAATACCTAAGACAGTAACAATACAGTTTGCAACCATCTGATGTGTTGAGTTGTGAAATGGATCACCTTTCATACTCTGACCTATGACCTGTCTTGTGGTGAGATTTCAATCCTGAATCTCTGGGGAGTGTGGAGTATTCCTTTATTGCCATTGCTCCCAGAATTTCCATCTTTGGGTCCTGTTTGCAAATAAATCATCTTAAACAAATCATGGGAACAACACCTTACAAGAAAGCAACTGTAAGGCCACTTGCCACCTATCATACAGACCATCAGAGTGATTGCATGTTCTTACTATGTATCAACTATGTAAAACAATTTTATTAGTAATTGAGGTTTAAATAAAAACAAAATTATGGAGAATGTGACATAAATAATTAAGGGAATTTTGACTTGGATACTAATGTAGTTTCGGCTACACACAGACAAACACACAATCTCCATTATAATAAGACATCTATTAATAATGGAGATTTGCTTCCGGTTTTGTCTGTAACAAAAACTACGTCACTGCTTACGTCACAATGCCTAAAATCATCATAAATAGAATACACTCAAAATTTGAGCATGAAATGTTAGACAGACCTCACTGTTTTTTAAAAACAAGTTTTAATAAATACATACCTGGTATTATCTATCTATATATAGTTTGGTTTATTTTTAATATATATTTAAAGTTATCAGAACTAAGTTTCCATTTCAATTTTTTTATTTTTACTCCTTTAATAAATTTATTTAATTTTTTACTCCTTTAATAAATTTGATGATTTTACTTTACTTATGATACAAACTCTCTGATATTAAATTTTCAACTCCCATCCCCTCAGGCAATATTTATTTTACGTCGCCCAGAGGACGTTTTTTATTTTACTAGTATTAATAATATATTAAAGAATTAAACATTACTGTGAATTTGACAAAGTATGTGTAATTGTTGGAAATTTCATGTTTGTAATTGACACGGTTATAGATAAGAGCCAGTTTAGCTCAGTCATCGAGTGTTCAGCTGGGAACCTCTAGGTTCCTGGTTCTATACTGGCCCTCACCAACTCAGCGTATGATTAGCACAGGGATCTGTGTGGTAAAGCTGATGGTAGGTGTAGCGTTCCAGCTCAGATGCTAAAAAAAACAATCTCCTTCATCTAGCACTTGTGAAAAGGGGATAGACTCCTTTGCAGTCCGGCTGATACCGACTTTAGGCCAACCAGACATCTTTACTTTTAATAGACACATGTATTTATCTAGACAAAATCACTTGAATTATCTGTGTGGTAAAGTGAGGAGCTGATGGTAGGTGTGGTGCTCTGCCTCAGATGCTACAAAAACAATCTCCTTGGTCTACTGCTAGTGAAACAGGGATAGACTCCCTCGCTGTCTGGCTGATACCGACTTTAGGCCACCCAGATGACTTTACTTTTAATAGACACTTGCATTCATTTAGACAAAGCCACTTGAATTATTCATAGTAGATATAAATATTTATGAGAGAGGGGAGGAAGATAAAGAGAAAGGATGAGAGACAGAGAGGAGGAAGAGAGAAAGGATGAGAGACAGAGAGGGGGAGGAGATAAAGAGAGGGGGAAGGAGACAGAGAGAAAGAGAAAGACAGTTTTTTTTAACAATTGAAACTATTTCTATATAGTAATTCTTTATTGAAATTGATTCCTGCAACTTGAGGTTCTGATTTTGGTAGTTTCTCCTTTAAATAAAACCTCTTTTTGGCCAATAGGGATTCTTCCATATTACCTTCAAGCAAAGTTCTCTATGTTACCAAGAAAGGAATTAATATCATTCAACAAAAAAAAAAAAAAGAAAGTATATTTAACTGTTCCGTTTATAGATTTCCCAACATGGCCTCTTTGCAAGAACCCCCTCACAGCCTCCTCCTCCTCCTCCTCCTCATTTTTTCTAATCTGTTCAACGTTGGTTTTATTATGTTTTATTGCATCTTTCCATATCACTCCTCCTCCCTCTCTTTCCTTTCTCTCTCTCTCTCTCGACCCTTAACTCCCCTCTCTCTCTCTCTTATTCCTCTTCCACTCTCTCTTCACTCCACTGTCTCTCCCTTATTCCCCCCTCCCTCTCTCTTTCCCATTCTGTAGTGCTTCTATCTAAATGGAAATTTATGTCCAGGGATTGCTGGTAATTTAATATTTCCAGTCAGTTAATTCTTATTTATCTGATATATAAGTTGATATGTAGATGTGTGTGTGTATATATATATATATATATATATATATATATATATATATACCCACATCTCTACACCTCCCCTCTCTCTCTCATATAGTGTGTGTGTGTGTTTATATAATGTATATATATATATATATATATGTTTATACAATATATATAGTGTGTTGTTTATATAATATATATATATATATGTTCATACATAATATGTATAGTGTGTGTGTTTATAATAATATATATATGTTCATACAATATATGTGTATAGTGTGTGTGTTTGTGTTTGTAAAATGTATATAATATATATGTTTATACAAATATATACTTTTTTTCAAATACACCTGCCTAATCCAAATTCCTGCTGCCTAGCCTAGAAAAGTAGCAAGAGACATCAACCTCTATGTGAACTCCCACTGGATGGTAATCTCTGAATTTAGTAGATCAGTTCACATTCCGAGGTAGCAATATCTCATCTACAGAAGGTGATTTCTGTGTGTGCATAGGAAAGGCATGGACTACTGTAGTCAGATTATCAATCAGTGTTATTGAAATCGGATCTCTCTGATAATAAAAGCGAGAATTCCTCCAAAACTGAAGCAGTGTCAGTACTATTGTATGGCTGTACCACTTGGACTCTAACAAAACGGAGAAAAAGCTGGAATTACACAAGGTTGCTGAATGCTCTCTGAAGCAGCACCCCCACTAAAAAGCAGCTTTAATATTAGCATTTTCAAATGGTGTGTGTTTTGTTTAATGGCATATAATTGTTGTTGGCATCCTGAACAGGCAATTATTGAATGGCAATCTCTGGTGTAGTGACTGCAAACAAACAGTGATGTTTGCTGGAGTTGCTGTTGTCTCTCTTTCCTTCTGGCTCTCTTTTCTGTGATGGCTTCTTTCCTCTCTTTTTCTCTCCTTTTTGTGCCTTGTTTGACAAAAAGGCACCAGGTTTTCTGCACTAACATCCCATGTGTTGGCATATAAACCCTGTGGGTTATCTAATGCCAAAAATTATTTTTGTATATATGATTTGTAAGGGAATAGTTTCAAGTTCGTGCTTCTCATCAATCGCCTTTAGAATACACCGACTGCACCTCTGCAGAGGGGTAAGACTCCCCCAATGGGGCCACCTGTTGGCAGTGGGTGGTGACCCGTGTTGCTCAAGAATGGAACCCAGGTGGATGAGCAGTCCATAACACGCAACAGTCCACTTAGACCCTTACTTAGGCTAAGCGGGTGGTCGGAGAGGCCACCTCCGATCAATCGGCTAGTCACATCAAGCCTGATCATCTATATAACTGCACCAACTCTATTGCCCTTATAGCAAGCCCCAACCCCTTTTTATCATATGGGTGCTAGAAGGTGGTGCCTGAAGGTCATCTTGTCCTGGTAATGATGTTAAACTCTGTCTGATGGTGAGGTTCCAGTTTGGAGGTTTGGGGAATGTGGAGTATGGCTTCATCACCATTGCTCCCTAGTCCACTCTGACCTGGAGTGGTAGTACATGTTAGGGTCCCATCTATGGGTTAAATAGAAAATCATGAGTTTATAAACAATTGATTATCCATTAAGAATGACTTTATTTCAAAACTTTATCAGCATTAAATGACCCACTGAGGTTGATATGCCGTAAAACAAGAACCAAACTAAACTAATCATCATAGTTAGATGGACAAGACATGCTGGACATTGCTCAAGAATAAGTAGTAAGGGACATTCTTGGATGGTTTGTGTGGTAGGAGGTAAGTGGCCGTATAGCTGCTTTTTTGTGGGGTGCTGCTTCCAAGATTTGTTCAAGACAGCACACACAACATATTTTTGTCCATCATCTTTATCTTTTCATCATAATGTTTCTGTCAATGTATCTTTCTCAATCTTTCTCACATAATATTTGTAAACATTAAGGCATTTTGTCCTTCTTGAGAGAAATGAGATATACCAAAAATGATGAATCAGAATTGTCTATACTATTTTCCTCTGATACATAAATGCTTCTATTTGATTTGATGCTTAGACTTAATTTTAATACATCTACAAAACTATCAACAAAAAGGAAACTCGAGTACCAACTTTTGTCTTGTACTCTAACAATTAATTTAAAAACAAAATATTTACCTACAAACTATTCCCTTACAAAAAAGTATAAGGCTGGGTTAGCTCAATTGGTACAACGTTTGGCTAGAAACCACAAGGTTCCTAGTTCAATACCGGCCCTCGCCAACTCAGCGTATGTGTAGCACAGGGATTTGTACGGTAAAATAAGTAGCTGATGGTAGGTGTGGCGCTCCACTTCAGATGCCAAAAAACAATCTCCTTAGTCTGGCGCTAGTGAAAAGGGATAGACTCCCTCACTGATTGGCTGATACCGTCTATAGGCCACCCTGACGACTTTACTTACTTATTTATTCCCTTATAAATCTATAATATATATATATATTTATATAATCAAATGGTACAAGAGATAACCTACTGAGTTTCACCATAAGGATCTTCCGGGTTAAATCCACTGAATTAATCGAGACACCGATTAATAGCAATCGATTTCACGTGCTTGGTCATTGCAATGACCTCACACGTGAAATCGACTGCTATTAATCGTATATCCGATTAATTCAGTGGATTTAACCCGGAAGATCCTTATGGTGAAACTCGAGTAGGTTATCTCTTGTACCCATTTCATAATGAATTTGCTCTACTTACGTATTGAGCACTTTGTATTTGTTATATTGCTGACTTATCCCTCTGAATTCCACATTTACTAACCATCGTGACCAAATTCACCGGTAAGTCAACTTTTCCTTTATATATTATATATATAAACAAGAATTTTGGCATTAGATAACCCATAGGTTGATATGCCATTAAACAAACCAACCTCTGTCCATTTAGGCACTCTTTCCTTGATGAATTCAAAACTACTGGCTAATACGTTTTTTGTTCACTTATTTCACTCATGTGAAAATGACACAATGTGTACCGTATGATCTTTATTTAATCCATTAGACTGCAGCACTTCCTGTGGTCAGAATTTCTATGGGATAATATCTTTGTGTCATTATATCTTCTTGATTATTTCAACCCAATTAATAGGACTCTTGTCTTGTTGCAAAAAGGCAAATGTTTCTTCTATTGTCCTTATTAAAAGCACATTGGAGATGAATCTTCATTTTGGATAATGGATTCATCTTGTGTTATGCACGACTTCTTTCTGAATTTTCACTTTAATCAGAACGGCATTATGGAACAATGGCTGGCATCTTGTCACGGACTCAATCTTTTTCTTTTTTCTTTTGAAACTTTAGTGTTTCATGAATTAAAAAAAAAAAAAAGATCCTTTTAGCTGAGGTCTCTAATCTATACTATGATGCCAAAGTTTGTGTGTGTGTGTGTGAGGATCACAATGACAGTCCCAGGCAAACTCATGACTTGACCTCTGGCTCCAATATAAACTATGCAAGGTTGACATCTGGTTCCAATATAAACTATGCAAGGTTGACGTTTGGCTCCAATATAAAACTATGCAAGGTTGACGTCTGGCTCCAATATAAACTATGCAAGGTTGACGTCTGGCTCCAATATAAACTATGCAAGGTTGACGTCTGGCTCCAATATAAACTAAATATATGCAAGGTTGACGTCTGGCTCTAATATTAAACTATGTAAGGTTGACGTCTGGCTCTAATAAAAACTATGCAAGGTTGACCTCTGGCTCCAATAAAAAAAAAAATTCTATCTAAAGTTGGCCTCTAGCTCCAATATAAACTATGCAAGGTTGACGTCTGGCTCCAATATAAACTATGCAAGGTTGACGTCTGGGCTCCAATATATAAACTATTGCAAGGTTGACGCTGCTCCAATATAAACTATGCAAGTTGACGTTCTGGCTCCAATATAACTAGTGCAAGGTTGCACGTCAACCTGCATAGTTTTATATTGGAGCCAGACGTCAACCTTGCATAGTTATATTGGAGCCAACGTCAACCTTGCATAGTTTATATTGGAGTTCAACTTTAGATAGATTTTTTTTATTGGAGCCAGAGGTCAACCTTGCATAGTTTTTATTAGAGCCAGACGTCAACCTTACATAGTTTATATTAGACCAGACGTCAAACCTTGCATAGTTTATATTGGAGCCAGACGTCAACCTTGCATAGTTTATATTGGAGCCAGACGTCAACCTGGCATAGTTTATATTGGAGCCAAAACGTCAACCTTGCATAGTTTATAGCCAGACGTTCAACCTTGCATAGTTTATATTGCCAAACGTCAACCTTTGCATAGTTTTATATTGGAACCAGATGTCAACCTTGCATAGTTTATATTGGAGCCAGAGGTCAAGTCAATGAGTTTGCCTGGGACTGTCATTGTGATCCTCACACACACACACACAAACTTTGGCATCATAGTATAGATTAGAGACCTCAGCTAAAAAGGATCTTTTTTTTTTTTTTTTTAATTCATGAAACACTAAAGTTTCAAAAGAAAAAGAAAAAGATTGAGTCCGTGACAAGATGCCAGCCATTGTTCCATAATGCCGTTCTGATTAAAGTGACAAATTCAGAAAGGGAAGTCGTGCATAACACAAGATGAATCCATTATCCAAAATGAAGATTCATCTCCAATGTGCTTTTAATAAGGACAATAGAAGAAACATTTGCCTTTTCAACAAGACAAGAGTCCTATTAATTGGGTTGAAATAATCAGAAAGATATAATGACACAAAGATATTATCCATAGAAATTCTGACCACAGGAAGTGCTGCAGTCTAATGGATTAAATAAAGATCATACGGTACACATATTGTGTCATTTTCACATGAGTGAAATAAGTGAACAAAAAACGTATTAGCTCAGTAGTTTGAATTCATCAAGGAAGAGTGCTAAATGGACAGAGGTTTGGTTTGTTTTAATGGCATATCAACCCTATGGGTTATCTAATGCCAAAAATTCTTGTTTATATATATATATATAAAGGAAAAGTTGACTTACCGGTGAATTTGGTCACGATGGTTAGTAAATGTGGAATTCAGAGGGATAAGTCAGCAATATAACAAATACAAAGTGCTCAATACGTAAGTAGAGCAAATTTCATTATGAAATGGGTACAAGAGATAACCTACTCGAGTTTCACCATAAGGATCTTCCGGGTTAAATCCACTGAATTAATCGAGATACCGATTAATAGCAGTCGATTTCACGTGTGAGGTCATTGCAATGACCAAGCACGTGAAATCGATTGCTATTAATCGGTGTCTCGATTAATTCAGTGGATTTAAACCCGGAAGATCCTTATGGTGAAACTCAAGTAGGTTATCTCTTGTACCCATTGATTATATATATATATATATATATATAGATTTATAAGGGAATAAATAAGTAAGTAAAAGTCGTCAGGGTGGCCTATAGACGGTATCAGCCAATCAGTGAGGAGTCTATCCCCTTTTCACTAGCGCCAGACTAAGGAGATTGTTTTGCATCTGAAGTGGAGCGCCACACCTACCATCAGCTACTTATTTTACGTTACAAATCCCTGTGCTACACATACGCTGAGTGGGCGAGGGCCGGTATTGAACTAGGAACCTTGTGGTTTCTAGCCAAACTTTGTACCAATTGAGCTAACCCAGCCTTATACTTTTTTGTAAGGGAATAGTTTGTAGGTAAATATTTTGTTTTTAAATTAATTGTTAGAGTACAAGACAAAAGTTGGTACTCGAGTTTCCTTTTGTTGATAGTTTTGTAGATGTATTAAAATTAAGTCTAAGCATCAAATCAAATAGAAGCATTTATGTATCAGAGGAAAATAGTATAGACAATTCTGATTCATCATTTTTGGTATATCTCATTTCTCTCAAGAAGGACAAAATGCCTTAATGTTTACAAATATTATGTGAGAAAGATTGAGAAAGATACATTGACAGAACATTATGATGAAAAGATAAAGATGATGGACAAAAATATGTTGTGTGTGCTGTCTGAACAAATCTTGGAAGCAGCACCCCACAAAAAAGCAGCTATACGGCCACTTACCTCCTACCAACACAAACCATCCAAGAATGTCCCTTACTTACTTATTCTTGAGCAATGTCCAGCATGTCTTGTCCATCTAACTATGATGATTAGTTTAGTTTGGTTCTTGTTTACGGCATATCAACCTCAGTGGGTCATTTAATGCTGATAAAGTTTTGAAAATAAAGTCATTCTTAATGGATAATCAATTTTGTTTATAAACTCATGATTTTCTATTTAACCCATAGATGGGACCCTAACATGTACTACCACTCCAGGTCAGAGTGGACTAGGGAGCAATGGTTGATGAAGCCATACTCCACATTCCCCAAACCTCCATAACTGGAACCTCACCATCAGACAGAGTTTTAAACATCATTACCAGGACAAGATGACCTTCAGGCACCACCTTCTAGCACCCATATGATAAAAAGGGGTTTGGGCTTGCTATAAGGGCAATAGAGTTGGTGCAGTTATATAGATGATCAGGCTTGATGTGACTAGCCGATTGATCGGAGGTGGCCTCTCCGACCACCCGCTTAGCCTAAGTAAGGGTCTAAGTGGACTGTTGCGTGTTATGGACTGCTCATCCACCTGGGTTCCATTCTTGAGCAACACGGGTCACCACCCACTGCCAACAGGTTGCCCCATTGGGGAGTCTTACCCCTCTGCAGAGGTGCAGTCGGTGTATTCTAAAGGCGATTGATGAGAAGCACGAACTTGAAACTATTCCCTTACAAATCATATATACAAAAATAATTTTTGGCATTAGATAACCCACAGGGTTTATATGCCAACACATGGGATGTTAGTGCAGAAAACCTGGTGCCTTTTTGTCAAACAAGGCACAAAAAGGAGAGAAAAAAGAGGGAAAGAAAGCCATCACAGAAAAGAGAGCCAGAAGGAAAGAGAGACAACAGCAACTCCAGCAAACACACTGTTTGTTTGCAGTCACTACACCAGAGATTGCCATTCAATAATTGGCCTGTTCAGGATGCCAACAACAATTATATGCCATTAAACAAAACACACACCATTTGAAAATGCTAATATTAAAGCTGCTTTTTAGTGGGGTGCTGCTTCAGAGAGCATTCAGCAACCTTGTGTAATTCCAGCTTTTTCTCCGTTTTTTTAGAGTCCAAGTGTTACAGCCATACAATAGTACTGACACTGCTTCAGTTTGGAGGAATTCTCGCTTTATCTTATCAGAGAGATCCGATTTCAATAACACTGATTGATAATCTGACTACAGTAGTCCATGCCTTTCCTATGCACACACAGAAATCACCTTCTGTAGATGAGATATTGCTACCTCGGAATGTGAACTGATCTACTAATTTCAGAGATTACCATCCAGTGGGAGTTCACATAGAGGTTGATGTCTCTTGCTACTTTTCTAGGTAGGCAGCAGGAATTTGGATTAGGCAGGTGTATTTGAAAAAAGTATATATTTTGATAAACATATATATTATATACATTTTACAAACACAAACACACCACACTATACATATATTGTATGAACATATATTATATATATTATAAACACACACACTATACATATATTGTTATGAAATATATATATATATATTATATAAACACACACACTATATATATTGTATAAACATATATATATATATATATATACATTATATAAACACACACACACACTATATGAGAGAGAGAGGGAGGTGTAGAGATGTGGGTATATATATATATATATATATATATATATATATATATATACACACACACATCTACATATCAACTTATATATCAGATAAATAAGAATTAACTGACTGGAAATATTAAATTACCAGCAATCCCTGGACATAAATTTCCATTTAGATAGAAGCACTACAGAATGGGAAAGAGAGAGGGAGGGGGAATAAGGGAGAGACAGTGGAGTGAAGAGAGAGTGGAAGAGGAATAAGAGAGAGAGAGAGGGGAGTTAAGGGTCGAGAGAGAGAGAGAGAAAGGAAAAGAGAGGGGAGGAGGAGTGATATGGAAAGATGCAATAAAACATAATAAAACCAACGTTGAACAGATTAGAAAAAATGAGGAGGAGGAGGAGGAGGAGGCTGTGAGGGGGTTCTTGCAAGAGGCCATGTTGGGAAATCTATAAACGGAACAGTTAAATATACTTTCTTTTTTTTTTTTTTGTTGAATGATATTAATTCCTTTCTTGGTAACATAGAGAACTTTGCTTGAAGGTAATATGGAAGAATCCCTATTGGCCAAAAAGAGGTTTTATTTAAAGGAGAAACTACCAAAATCAGAACCTCAAGTTGCAGGAATCAATTTCAATAAAGAATTACTATATAGAAATAGTTTCAATTGTTAAAAAAAACTGTCTTTCTCTTTCTCTCTGTCTCCTTCCCCCTCTCTTTATCTCCCTCCCCCTCTCTGTCTCTCATCCTTTCTCTTTATCTTCCTCCCCCTCTCTGTCTCTCATCCTTTCTCTTTATCTTCCTCCCCCTCTCTCATAAATATTTATATCTACTATGAATAATTCAAGTGGCTTTGTCTAAATGAATGCAAGTGTCTATTAAAAGTAAAGTCATCTGGGTGGCCTAAAGTCGGTATCAGCCAGACAGCGAGGGAGTCTATCCCTGTTTCACTAGCAGTAGACCAAGGAGATTGTTTTTGTAGCATCTGAGGCAGAGCACCACACCTACCATCAGCTCCTCACTTTACCACACAGATAATTCAAGTGATTTGTCTAGATAAATACATGTGTCTATTAAAAGTAAAGATGTCTGGTTGGCCTAAAGTCGGTATCAGCCGGACTGCAAAGGAGTCTATCCCCTTTTCACAAGTGCTAGATGAAGGAGATTGTTTTTTTTTAGCATCTGAGCTGGAACGCTACACCTACCATCAGCTTTACCACACAGATCCCTGTGCTAATCATACGCTGAGTTGGTGAGGGCCAGTATAGAACCAGGAACCTAGAGGTTCCCAGCTGAACACTCGATGACTGAGCTAAACTGGCTCTTATCTATAACCGTGTCAATTACAAACATGAAATTTCCAACAATTTACACATACTTTGTCAAATTCACAGTAATGTTTAATTCTTTAAATATATTATTAATACTAGTAAAATAAAAAACGTCCTCTGGGCGACGTAAAATAAATATTGCCTGAGGGGATGGGAGTTGAAAATTTAATATCAGAGAGTTTGTATCATAAGTAAAGTAAAATCATCAAATTTATTAAAGGAGTAAAAAATTAAATAAATTTATTAAAGGAGTAAAAAATAAAAAAAGAATTGGAAACTTAGTTCTGATAACTTTAAATATATATTAAAATAAACCAAACTATATATAGATAGATAATACCAGGTATGTATTTATTAAAACTTGTTTTAAAAAACAGTGAGGTCTGTCTAACATTTCATGCTCAAATTTTGAGTGTATTCTATTTATGATGATTTTAGCATTGTGACGTAAGCAGTGACGTAGTTTTTGTTACAGACAAAAACCGGAAGCAAATCTCCATTATTAATAGATGTCTTATTAAATGGAGATTGTGTGTTTGTCTGTGTGTAGCCGAAACTACATTAGTATCCAAGTCAAAATTCCTTAATTATTTATGTCACATTCTCCATAATTTTGTTTTTATTTAAACCTCAATTACTAATAAAATTGTTTTACATAGTTGATACATAGTAAGAACATGCAATCACTCTGATGGTCTGTATGATAGGTGGCAAGTGGCCTTACAGTTGCTTTCTTGTAAGGTGTTGTTCCCATGATTTGTTTAAGATGATTTATTTGCAAACAGGACCCAAAGATGGAATTCTGGGAGCAATGGCAATAAAGGAATACTCCACACTCCCCAGAGATTCAGGATTGAAATCTCACCACAAGACAGGTCATAGGTCAGAGTATGAAAGGTGATCCATTTCACAACTCAACACATCAGATGGTTGCAAACTGTATTGTTACTGTCTTAGGTATTATGTTAAATTGCATCAAATGATGAAATTCCAATTTTGGTGCTCTAAGGAGTGTGGACTGACCCTTCATTAACATTACTCCCAGATCCACTTTGACCTGGAATGGTAGTACCCGTTAGAGTCCTATCTATGGGTTGAATAGAAAAAAATGATTTTTAATTTAAAAAAAAAATGAGTTTTAATTTTTTTAAATTTGAATACCCATCAAGAATAAATAGAACAAAATGTCTTTGGCATAAAATAACTCAACAAGGGTTGACATGCAGTAAAATCCAACCAACTATGTTACTTTTACAAGGAAGAACATTTTAATTCTTGTAATAAGGTGTAAGGGCACATCATATGATGTAATGGTTAGCAAGCTAGATTCGCAGATCATTGTTAGTGAGTTTGATTCTCATTGAGTGTCCCTTACTTCTGGCCTTGTGCCATATCTTAGTAAATAACTATAAGTAAGGTGTAGCATGTTTTCTTTGCAATTTCTAAACCATTATCACCTGGAACTTTGTAAAAGTTACCAATGCTAATAATTCCGTTTATTTCTTTGTCTTCACGCTGAGTTTTGTGTTAAATACTACTTAGCTGCCATTATAGCTGTTCAGCATTCATCATTGAGTTAAAATCCAATATTTTAGGGAATCTAAAAGAATTCTGTAAGAGTTGGGCGAATCACATTAACAAATCCAAGAAAACAGAGCCTCGAGCTGTCGTGCGATCATCTCCTAATGAAAAAGGAGTTTTCCCAGAGAAACTCACCAGGAAATCAGAACGTTGGCCTTTGGCTAAATGACAAAGTCATCTGCCATTTCTACGTCTCATTTGGCTGACACTCATTTTCCCGACTTTTCGGTTCGGCTGAATTGGAAAATTTTAAGATCATCAAAGTTGTGGGGGGAAAAAATTTTTTTTTCCTTGAAACGTTTAATCTCTTCACAGATGAGATAACGCATCTTTAGCAAGTTGTCAATCAAGTGCCACGGATGAAAAATATCAAATTAGGATTGCGTACCATTCTTTTTCAAGATGGCAGCATCCCTTTGTGCTTCAAACAAAGGAAATTTGCATATAACTTGAGTTTTGCAATATTTTGGTAATGTGAGGCACAACTAAGGTGAGTCAAAAGTTTTGCAATATTTTGGTAATGTGAGGCACGTCTAAGGGTGAGTCAAAAGTTTTGCAATATTTTGGTAACGTGAGGCACGTCCAAGGGTGAGTCAAAAGTTTTGCAATATTTTGGTAACGTGAGGCACATCTAAGGGTGAGTTAAAAGTTTTGCAATATTTTGGTAACGTGAGGCACAACTAAGGTGAGTCAAAACTTTTGCAATATTTTGGTAACGTGAGTCAAAAGTTTTGCAATATTTTGGTAACGTAATGGTAAAAATAATTTTTTGAAAAATATTGTCTGAGATGGGTGGGAGTTAAAAATTTAATGTCAATAAACAAAATTTTATTCAGTTCAATTCTGTTGAAAAATAAATTCTTTAAAAATTATTTTTAATAAATGAAATTTATTTTAAAAATATTTGTAGTTGTTACGCTGTTAATTCATTTTTTTTTAAAGATTTAGAAAATTTCATATTAAAAGTATGCATTTATTTATTTACTGAAGTAAGCATTAAATTAGTTGCAAATATATGCACACTCTGAGTGCAAGTATTTAAGTTTTAATGTAATAAAATATTATATTAAATTAGAAAGGCTAATGAAACTAAATAAGAATGCAGATAAAAAGATTTGAAACAGAGTGGGGTATAATTGAAAAATACAACTACTGAAACTTACTCTTCCATCATTCCCATCTTTCAATGCTAAATTTTCCTAATTTAACTATTTCGTTAAAATAGGAAATAAAGAACAAAATTACAGTTATTTCTTCTAGTTAATGGATTTCTTTTAAGATTTATCCCGAAATCAATAATACTAAGCACATATTTATTAAAATCAAATTTCTAATATCAATATGTAAATTAGCCTTCCCGTTCACACTGTAAACCGCTATTTTGTTGTATATATAAATACAATTGCATATTATTAGTATGTATATAAGGCCAACAGTATTAATAATGTAAAACAATTTTATTAACAAATGAGGTTTAAATAATAATAAAGTCATGGAGAATGTGACATAAATAATTAAAGAATTGTGACTTGAATAGTAATATAGTTTCGGTTACAGACAAGCAAACAAACAAACAATCTACATTATAATAAGAGATATATAGGATTTAAGAAATAGCTACACAAAAAATGTAAATATGAATCTATACATATATAAAGGGCAGTTGTGTGTATGTATGTCCAGATGAAACTATGAAAGTAAATATATATACACATTAAATATCACCAGTTCTTGCTTTTTGTGCAAAACTTATGAAGATTTGATTTATAATCGAAGATAGTTAAAAATTAAAATATACATAGAAAAAGCATTGAAAATCTACTTAAAAATATCTAGCATTTGTAAATCTAAAATAAACAAATCAATACACCAGGGTTTTTTTTTCCCTCTTCTACCTAGGTGATGCTGGGTAGCCACTTCTCGTATATAATAAATGCGATTCCCTAATCTCTAAGCCTAAAATAACCCTAGATGGGTTGCCATACTGTTAAAATAAATCCATCAATTATTTTTTATGTTTTCTTCAGAAAAACAGTTGAATTTCTACACCCCCCTCCACAGCAAATCAATTTTAAAATTATTTGTATTTGATAGAACTTAAGAAACAGCTACACAAAAATGTAAATATGAATATATAATAAATGCAATTCCCTAACCTCTAAGCCTAAAATAACCCTAGATGAGTTGACATGCTGTTAAAATCAATCAATCAATTTCTGATGTTTTTTCTCTGAATTTTTGAGATGAGATTTGATAATTTGTATCATCTGGATTATTCGGACTATTGTCCTCATCTTTATTGTTATCTGTACAACATTTCGGCCAATGTGCTCTCCGGCCTTTTTCTGGTATTTTTTGTCAGACTTGGGAATGTTTTCGAACTCGGGAACCTTCTTGTCGTAATTGGGAGCCATCATGGAACTTTGAACCCAACCGTTTATTCAATCCACGGGGTTATTCTGTTCTCAATTCGCTAACCATTCTGACGTTTTCTTTAGAAAACCAGGCTCACATAATTTGTTAAAGAATATGAAATAATAAAAGACTTCAAACTTATTTTTAGTTATTAAAAATCTAAAATATCCAAAACTATTTTAACAAGTATTATTTGGATTTTTCGGACTATTGTCCTCATCTTCATTGTCATCAGTACAACGTTTTAGCTGATGTTCCCTCCAGCCTTCTTCAGGTATTTCTTGTTGAACTCGGGAGCCTTTTCAAACTCAGGAATCTTCTTGTTGTAATCAGGAGCCATCACGGAACTTTGAATCCAACCCTTTATTCAATCCATGAGGTTATCCTGTTCTCATTCCGCTAACCATTTTGATGTTTTTTAAAGAGTATAAAATTATAAAAGACTTCAAAATCATCTTTAACCATTAAAAATCTAAAATATCCAAAAATATCTTAACAATTCATTGATAAATTCCAAAATACTTTATCTTTCTTAAGCAGCAAGACGAGGAAAAAATTGTGAAAAGTTCTATTTTTGAGAATACCACTCGATTCAAGATTCAAGATGAAAACAATGAATTCTGCTGTGAAGTCAACTTCATTCGTTATTGATGAGTCTAATCTTAGTAAGCAATAGATTCAAATCTTAGATTCAAGATAAAATGGAATTCAATATTCTCAAGACTCTTGATGCTGCATTTTTAGATTTGACAAATTCTTCACTCTTCTTTTTTTCTCCCTCCATTAAGTCTACACAAAGTATTCCTAAAAATATTTTAACACCAATTATTTTCTCAACCAAAACAAAAATAATTGAATGATTTTTTTTTTTTTAAATCTTTTTCAAAATTAGTTTTGATTCGTGTGGCCATTATAGGGCTGATGTTGAAAGCATGGAGATCCCTTGTGGTATAAAGTTTGACCCTTTCTTGAAGTAGAAAGATGAAGTATCAGTTTTAATCTTTGCCCGCAGATCTATCTGAGTTGTATCAGAGTTTATCCTGTCTTGAACTAGAGAGTTGTATAATCATCAGGGTTTGTTTGTTTGTTTGTTTGTTTTACGGCATATCAACCTGGTGGGTCATTTAATGCCGACAAAGTTTTGAAATAAATTCATTCTTAATGGATAATACAATTTTGTTTATCAACTCATGTTTTTCTATTTAACCCATAGATGGGACCCTAACAGATATCATCAGAGTTTATCCTGTCTTCAAGTAGAGAGTTGTATAATCCTTGTCTGTTGGTCTGTCCTTCTCCAAGTCATTCTTGGACATTTTATCAATGCCTTTGAATAGTAAACTAAACTTTGGTGATCTAATGGGAACTGGTGCTTGACCATAAGAAACATACAATGAACACAATTCCCTAACCTCTAGGCATAAAATAACCACAGAAGGATTAACATGCCATTAAAATCAATTACAGTTAACTTAGTCTGGTACAAGGTCAGAAGAGCCCCCAGTGATGGCTGAATTGACTACAATAGCAACAGTTTGCAAAATAGGCTTGCTAACCATCGTTCCATGGCAATCCTCAATACCAACATTATTTCTCTTCAGTCTAACACAGTTTTTATAAAAATAGAAACACAAAAACAACCAGACGTTGGCTTATCAAAAATTCCTCCCATTTTAACCAATGTCCATTGCTATACAAGAATGTATCTTGAATTATCTCCATTTACAGCCCAGTCCCTTCACACAAACGTCCAGTTCCAGCCTTTTATCGCAGACCATTTCAAGAAAATGGTGTTTTCTGCCAGAAGCCATAATCAATGAGTTTCCATTTCTTCTTCCTTAATTGTTCTACACAGTGATGCCAATTTAGACAAAAGGGACAGGAAAAACATCTTGTGGGGATAGTCGTTCCGTTGCCCCACCCTCGTGTAATTAGGAAAGTTCACAGAAAAGTGAGGGAGTATCCTAAACACCCTTGCACAAAAATAAAGTGTACTTAAAAGTTATCTGTGGCAGTACCTGGTGGATATGATATCTAACATGTTAATTTATTTAGGCCACAACTGGGAATTGACAATCTGTTTCTAATTCATTAATTCATTCAATTAGCGATCTATGAGGAAACTGGATCACTGTGCTTAAAAAAGCATAAACCCTGTTTTGTTTAGGTTGGTTTGTTTTAGGGCATATCAACCTCAGTGGGTCATTTAATGCCAACAAAGTTTTGAAATAAATTCATTCTTAATGGATACTCGATTTTTTTTTATAAACACATTTTTCTATTTAATTTATTGATGGGACCTTAACAGGTACTACCACTCCGGGTCAGAGTGAACCTGGAAGCAATGGTGATGAAGGGGTGCTCCACATTCCCCAGACCTCCAGAACTGGAACCTCACCATCAGATAGAGTTTAACATCATACCATTTATCATGGACTTACTGATGTACTCAGATGCTTTGAAAAATAAAGACAAGCCCTATGTCTCAGAACACCCCCCAAATATATATATATATATATATATATATAAAGAAATAAAGGATTCTGATTAGCATATATATATATATATATATTATATATATATATATATATTTTATAAACACATTTTTCTATTTAACCCATAGATGGGACCATAACAGGTACTACCACTCCGGGTCAGAGTGGACCAGGGAGCATAAACCCTGCCAATCTGATTAACTGCTAAGCATCATCAAGGCATCCTGATAGCAGAGATTCCCTCAACTTTCTTGACATCCATCCTTATCGATAATTGCTCTTAGTAAGTCATCTAGACAGCACCCAGTGTCTAAACAATGCTGGTGAGTGTAAGATTTTGCCAATCAGCCAACACTGGTGTGTCCATGAGTAGGAAAACGTCTGATGAACTGCTAAGCATCATCAGGGCATCCTGACAGCAGAGATTCCCTCAACTCTCTTGACATCCGTCTTTATTGGTCTTAGCTCTTAGTAAGTCATCTAGATAGCACACAGTGTCCAAACAAAGTTGGTGAATGTAAGTTTTTGCTGAGAAGCCAACACTGGTGTATCCACTGCCTTGTAGCACATGTATGATAAAAACAGTTGGGTTTTTTGCTATAAGGGTAAAGGGTTAGAACTATCATATAGGTGATAGGGTTTGATGTGACCAGCCAATTGATCAGAAAGTGCCCTCTCCAACCACCTGTCTGGCCAAAGTGGAGTGTTGCATGTTGTGGGCTGCTCAACTACTAGGATACTGACCTTAAGCATTACAGGCAGCCATCTGCAGAGGTGCAGTCTGTCTTCTGCCCCAACAGACAGGGTGGATTATTTTTCAGTTAACTCTAATACAACAAAAACCACACACAGCATCCTTGTGCGTCTATTTACCCAACCCCTCTGACACACAACGTCTACACAGTTATATGGTTTCAAGAAGTTGAAATATTGGTACTAATGCACAATAGTGCGCAAGAGATAATATAATTAGATTACATATAAAATGGGCCGGGTTAGCTCAGTCGTTAGAGCATTCGGCTAGAAACCACAAGGTTCCTAGTTCAATACTGGCCTCTCGCCAACTCAGCATATGAGTAGCACAGGGATCTGTGCAGTAAAGTAAGGAGCTGATGGTAGGTGTGGTGCTCCACCTCAGGTAAAATAATCTCCT
Organism: Doryteuthis pealeii; assembly: GCA_023376005.1. Lineage (NCBI taxonomy): Eukaryota > Metazoa > Mollusca > Cephalopoda > Myopsida > Loliginidae > Doryteuthis > Doryteuthis pealeii. The sequence goes on from CM042164.1 coordinate 54,315,382, forward strand.
TGGTCTAGCAAGTGAAAAGTGGATAGACTCCCTCGCTGATTGGCTGATACTGACATTAGGCCGTCCCGACGACTTTTACATATAAAAAGCATTAAATCTCATGGAAATACCTGAAACCTTTGAGATGCTTGGGTTAGTGTTCAGGTAAGGGGAGTTTGGGATATTATCTCTTGAATGCTATTGTGAATTAGTACCAAAAACATCAGTGTTTTCAGAGCGAGAGACAGACAGAAATATTTTACTTATACAAAACTGATAAAATAATAGGAAAGCAAATCAATAATTAATTCAATTAATGATTATGAAAGTGATTCAATCAATTAACAACTTAAAACACAGAATATTTTTATCTATAAATCCAAGCTTTTTAATTTGATTCTGTAAATCTAATTCCAGTTGTGTAAATTTCTGAGATGAAGGTAACGTCCAAGAGCAGTGCTTCCTAAACAAATGGAGGAAGTGAAGCAAAATGTTGGGGTTGCAAAAATGAAATTCAAACGGAATTTCAGTTCACATGTTATTTCACAAATACACAATATTTAACATGATGCACCATGCAAGTGCTGCGGTAATTGTAGAGATTTGTTTAGACTGATCAGTATTCAACTGTGTTGCAATTAAATCTGCTTCTGAAAATTCAGACTTGGTAAGTGGTTTAAATAGCAGCTTGAGCTATTCTATTATGTGCATGATCAAGCCTATTTCTGAGGATTTTGATTGGCTGGTGGTTTTCGTATGAATATTTTTACCCATATACAAGGTTTGTCATAAAAGTATCAAGATTGAAGGAGTATTTATCAAGATAGAAATGAACAATGAATAGAACGTTAATTTTTTCAGAATACAAGGTGTGTTTTAAAAGTGCTCAGTTTAAAGCTGTATTTACCAAGATAGAAATGAACAATCAATGGCACCATTAATTTTTTTCAGAATACAAGGTCTGTCATAAAAGTGCTCAGTTTAAAGCTGTATTTACCAAGATAGAAATGAACAATAAATGGAATGTTAATTTTTATCAGAATACAAGGTATGTCAAAAAGTACAAAAAAATCTCGATACTTTTTTGATACACCTTGTATACTAAACATTTGACCATGTCCTGTCAGTTGCTACAGAGTATATTCAGGTACACACTGTCTTTTTATTGTCTAGTGACTGGATGCTAGTCACAGACTTCCTGTGAAGGTGAGTATGATGTCCATTCTACAATAATAAAATGTATGTTTGGTGCCACTGCAAATAGTGTGGTGACAGAGCTGTTTAATTTCAGTGATCTAGGGAGAACTGGTGCTTTCACCATGACTTGACCATTGGGGGAGTCTTACCCCTCTGCAGAGGTGCAGTCGGTGCATTCTAACGCCCCAGCCGACAGGGCGGACTGGTGCTTTCACCATGACTTCCCCATAAGCCCTTGTAAAGCTATTCTGTTTTTAGCAAAGCTACATACAGCTCATTCCACAAATTTGGATAGCACACCTGAAGATGGCCATTAAACACTTGGTTATTATGTTTAATGGCATATCACCCCTCTTTTGCCAACTAATAGAGTATATACATCTCAGTTAGGATAGTGTAGACACAGAGTCAATGGCGCTTGGTGACTGTTAGTTTCTCATATGTGCTATCATCAGACCAATGACTGACTTGGTCTGATGATCTGTATTAACATCAAAATGGTATTCTTGCTTCTCATTCAGCAATGTGAATACACAAAGTGTCTCTGCTTTCTGTGCATTTGGTGGAGAGGAATTGGCCTCCAAGATCTGACCTTAAACCTTGGTGATCCCAATATTCTACAACAAAATTGTTGACACAATGAAAATTATATTATATTATATATTCACCTCAGCACAAGAAATCGGCTTCATGAAGAAACTTTTGGGCTATATAATGCCAAATCTTTTTTTTTTTTGTATATTTGTAAACAAATAGTTTGAAGATAAATATTTTTTGTTTTGCTTAGGTGAAATAATTTTATAAACTTTATATTTATTTTGGTTTGTTTTGGTTTACGGCATTCAACCTCGGTGGGTCATTTAATGCTGATAAAGTTTTGAAACAAAATTCATTCTTAATGGATAACCAAATTTTGCTTATAAAGTCATGTTTTTCTATTTAACCCATAGATTGGACCCTAACAGGTACTACCACTTCGGGTCAGAGTGGACCAGGGAGCAATGGCGACAAAAAGGTGCTCCACATTCCCTGGACCTCCAAAACTGGAACCTCACCATCAGATAGAGTTTAACATCATTACATTCTTCATATGTAATAATAAACTGGCGGTTGACCCTCAGGCACTACCTTCCAGCACAGTTTGCAATGTATAAAAATGGTTGGGTGTTTGTTTGCTATAAGAGCAATTTAAAGAATATAGTCAGGACTTAATCATGTAAAAATAATATATATCAAGCCTCATCGCAAAAATTCAGACATGAATCAAAATAAAATTCCAAGCAAAAATTATTTTTTACACTCCATAACAAAAATATACAAATACATCATAATTATAATCTGATGACATTTTTATAAATAAAATAAATAAACTGATTATAGTAAATAAAATCTGTTAAAAGATATCACTCAAATAACAAAGAGTAGGATAACTGTCAAAATGAAAAAAGAAAAAAAAAAAGAAAAAAAAGCAACTGATGTTGTTCTTTGAAAATACAAAGATTAGCATATCAATAGTATGGAAGGCCAGACAGTATAAATCTCATTAGGAGGAGGAAAGAGAGAGAAAAAAGGTCAAGCAAATAATCAGTTTAATGAAGGTTTTTTTTTGTTTTTTTCAATGGAACTTTTGAAGCATCACAAGAATGGCTGACATTGGACAGATGAAATTTATGAGCAGTGAAGCAGAAGAATTTAATCCACAGTCAGTTTTTCGTTTTTCTTAAAAAGTTTCAGTGGAAAAACTAGAAACATCAAATAAACATCTGAACATTGATTTTTGAAGACACATAAACTTGAAGCGGCTAACAATAAGATACTTGTGGACACACTTGCAGAAATCTTAAATAAATGCTTTGAAATTTTTTTTTTTAAAGGAAAATGAAGAAGAAGACGAACAAAAAGTAGGCAAGAAGAAGAAGAAGAAAAAAGAAAAGGAAAAAAGAAAAAAGAAAGAGAAGAAAGAGAAGAAGAGAAGAAGAAGAAGAAGAAAGAAGAAGAAGGAAAAGAAGAAGAAGAAGAAGAAGAAAAGAAGAAAAGAAAAGAAAAAGAAGAAAGGAAAAGGAAAATGAAGAAGTTAGAGAAGGAGAAGAATAAAGAAAAAAAAAGAGGAAGAGGAACAAGTAGAAGAAGTAGAAGTAGAACAAGAAGGAAAAGAAGAACAAGAAGACTCAAAAAGAAGAAGAACAACAGATTTAAAGAAGAAGAAGAAGAAGAAGAAGAAGAAGAAAAGAATCCCACAAATATGAAATTTGGATGACAAGAGTAATTATTAACATTCATAGAATTACACACACATGCACACAAATCTAGAAAAAAAAAAAGAATTTTAAAAACTTCATAAAAAAAATCTAAAAAAAATCCTAAACATATAGAATTGGACAACAAGAATAATTATTAACATTGGTAGAATCACACACACACACACACACACACAAAATAAAAGGAATTAAAAACAAAAACAAAAAAACATTCCTCTCCAACTGCCAACAAAAATCGAATATTAAATCTCAGAGGCTCAAGTATCTATTTACCCAGCCCCTCTACCACAAGCAGGATGCCACACACAAGGTCAATGTTTAAGTGGAATACAGTTGGTTTGAATTTGATTTTAATTCACTTGATTTCATTTTTTTTCTGCCAAAGACCATTATGCCCTGCATATCTCCAATTGTTGGAGGTAATCAGTAACAAGCTATTGTTAGTGAATTTATTCTTACTAGCTGACCCCTAAATGTAACTAGACTAATTAGTATGAATTTTATATATATATATATATATATATATATATATATATATTATAGAATCAAGAGTTGGTACAGGGTTTGTAGTTGGTTACAGCCTGCCTGCCTTTGTCTGCCAACAAGACGTTAGCTTGGAACCTTCTTGTGAAGGTGAATATCATATCTTGATTATATATATATATATTATATATATATATATATATATATATATATATAACTATAGCCTGGGATAGTCACCGCTTCAGCTTTCACTGGAATGGTGCGCCAAATTGCAGTAGTATTAGGAGAGTGAATGCATGCAATTTTGCATGCATGAAACCTAAGGTTGTGACTGTTCTATTGCCATCAATTAAATAGATATGTAATACCTTTATATATTTATTTTACTATATATATATATGAAAAATAGATGGAAATTAATCCGACAGTATGAAATTTTACATTTTGAAAAAACATATGATGTTTGTTATGTAATTGCTGACAGTACTGTTTCGACCAAATTGATAAGTTGGTCTTCATCAAAGAGCGACATAGATGGGAAGAAAGATATCCGTTAAAAAGACTGTTTACAGAAACGAACGCTGAATTCAACCGCTGAAATTTTTGAAAAATGCGTGTTTGTTTTTTTTTTATTTTTATTTTTTAAAAATCAGAAGCATTATAGTTTATAGAAAAACTCAAAAGAGTTTGTTGTAAAAGTTTATATAAAAATGTAAAGTGGGTATCAAAATAGTATAGTATATATTTCAGCTGTTAAAAGATATACAAGTCCACAGTGTAATTTGAAAAAAGATGTTAGAGTTCCAAAATTTACTAACATCTTTTTTCAAATTACACTGTGGACTTGTATATCTTTTAACAGCTGAAATATATACTATACTATTTTGATACCCACTTTACATTTTTATATAAACTTTTACAACAAACTCTTTTGAGTTTTTCTATAAACTATAATGCTTCTGATTTTTTAAAAATAAATAAAAAGACCAACTTATCGATTTGGTCGAAACAGTACTGTCAGCAATTACATAACAAACATCATATGTTTTTTCAAAATGTTAAATTTCATATATTAATATATATATATATATATATATATATATGGAGGAGCAAGGACAAACAAAGGCCAATCAGCAAAGATATATTGATCAGCTCTGTATGGATACTGGATGTCGTGAGGAGGACTTGCCAGGAGTAATGACCAATGGGAATGGGTGGCAACAAAGAGTTATGGGAATCTGTGTTGTCAGCGCAACATTATATATATATATATATATATATATACTCAATATCAGAGTTCAAACACCGGACAAAGCTGTTTGCATTTCACATAGCGTTAATATCCTTGGGAAAGGTATGAATTCAACTATTCTACCTCCAGCTATAGATAAATAGTAGGGCAGACTGGGCTCTTTAAACTTGGTATGGCAACCTGTCTAAAGTCTTAAGAGAAAGAAAATTCTGAATTCAAACCTATTGAACTCTTTCTCTGAATGTTTGAGATGAGGCTTGATGATTAGTATTATCTGCGTTATTCGGACTATTGTCCCCATCTTCATAGTTATTTGTACAACATTTCAGCCGATATGCCCGCCAGCCTTCTTCAGGTATTTCTTGTCGAACTCAGGAACTTTCTTGTCGTAATTGGGAGCCATCAAGGAACTTTGAACCTAACCCTTTATTCAGTCCACGGGGTATCCTGTTCTCATTCCACTAACCATAGCTGGGGTAGGAGTTGTGTTAATTATTTTTCTATGTTACTGCCTCTACTCAGGATTGAACCCAGAATCCAGAGATTACTGTCACTAGGAACTGTCTTAACCTAACTACCTTATCCACTCTGCTTAAAAATAGACCTTGTGTTCCACCCAATTTGTAAGGAGCGGTTTGGTAAATACATACTTTATTTCAAGCCTCCCCCTTTATTTCAAGCCTCCCCCTTTATTTCAAGCCTCCCCCTTTATTTCTCCCTCTATGAATAACTGTATATAACAACAAAGTGATATGTTGATGTTTTACAAAAGTGCAGAATGATATTTCAACTCCTAAAAATAAAAGATGTATTTCAATAACAGATGATTTTCAAAGATAAACTTGGTGTTAAAATGAAAACAGAATTTTCAAGATGTGTATCTTTCTTGGTAACTAGAGTAAAAGAATAGGTGAAACAATAAACAAAAAGAAAAGTAAAGGAAATGTTTGAAATACATATTGTATTTCTCAATCAGCACTTCTCTATCAGAGTAAAAACATTAAAAGACTGACCCCTCCTTGTTTTGTCAGTTTCAATTTTGGCACCTTTAAAGAAATAATGGTTATTCTCAAATAATGAAGATGATGTTGTTTTGTTTTGGGTGGTGGGGTAGATTTTTCTTCTTGCCAATAACTTTTATCTGCCAAAATAAGAATTTCTGCCATGTTATTGTCAAAGACAAAAAAAAAAAAAAGAAGAAAAAAAATCTCATAAGTGATTTTGTTCATTTTGTCAGTCAAAGAAATTTTGCCAAAAATTTCTGAAGGAACATGAGAAATAGGAGAAACTGAAATTTCTCTGTGTAATTCCATAGGGTTGCTTTTAAATAATGGCGTTTCAACAAAAAAAAAAAAAAAAAAAAAAAAAAAATCTCATAAATGATTTTGTCAGTCAAAGAAATTTTGCCAAAAAATCTCTCTGGTCTAGCATAGGCAAAAAGGGGATAAACTCCCTCACTATCTGGTTGATACCGACAATAGCAGAAACTATATGGGGTTTTATTTGTGTATTCTTAAGAAAGTTGTTGCTTATTGTGTTCACTTTATCTTGTCGAATTAATTTGAAGCAATGAATATCAGAAATATTCTGATTACACTGAGGAACACAATTTTTGTTGAATTAGATCTGACACTTGTTTTGGTCTATTTTATGATCACTGATATGACAGTTTTTCTATATCACGTCAACCTTTTGAGCTACGGGATACGCTCAATTTTTCTCAAAAACCGTAAGAATATACCATCTAACAAATTTTTGCTTATTTTATGGAAGGTTTTAAAAATGTATATGTAATGAGAAATAATAAAACATTACACTGGGCATCACAAATTTTGTTGAGATAGATCGGACACTTGTTTTTGACAAACTTTTGGACTCTGAATTCAAAAAATTCCACATTTTTTTCTCTATTACATCAACTTTTTAAGTAACAGGATACCCTCGCTTACCATCGAAAATGTAATTATTTGTTGAAATTTGAAGTTTGAGAAATAGGAGAAACTGATATTTCTCTGCATAATTCCTAGGGTTACCTTTAAATAATGGCAATTTTGACCGACACTTTCAGAATTGATCTTTATCTGCCATTTCTTCAGAACTTCTTTGCAAACATCTCACATTGGGTTAGATTAGCTGTTTTAGCTCAGTCAGTAGAGCACACTCCTTGGAATCACAAGGTTCCGGGTTCGATACCAGTCCCGCCAACTCAGCGCATGAGTAGCACAGATTGGGTAATCTGATTTGTTCAATAAAGGAGGAAGCTGATGGTAGTTGTGGCACATACCCTCAGCAAAAAAAAAAAAAAAAAAAAAAAAAAAAAAAAAAAAATTTCTTCAACAAACAAATAAAAAAAAATAAATGAATATGTTGTTGGCATCCTTCCATCTACGAGAGATGATGGAGTAGTGTCCAATTTTTTCTTTTTTTTTTAAATTTGGAACTACATAGCCTGGTCAGGTTCATATGGAGGATGAGCTGTTGCCCAAGCAGCAAATCCCCCCTCTCCTGCTGTGATCCAAAGGAAAGGCAAGAAGCCAATGCAATTTGGCAGCAGTAGTGTCGCAGAAGTTGCTGAGTAGCACTGGATTTCAGGCTTGCAGGTCAAAATGTATCTGGGGGGAAAAATAAAAGATTACCAATAAAATGAATCTCTCCATGTTGTGAATGTTTATAGCCGAGTGAATCCGAGCCCAAGAAGACAACAAATCTGAATTTCTTGTTCTGAATTAGTCCGTGATTTAACACTTTTTGAGCAAAATCATGTCCACTTTTGTTCCCCCATTTTGGGGCTTTAAATTCTCATAACTTTGGAACCACTTGGGATATTTGCATAATTCAAATAGTTTTGAACTCCATTTACACAGCCCTATTTAACTAATATGATTAAATAACAATAAACTCAAATAAAAAAAATCAACTGGGAATGCTACTTATACAGATGCAGTGACCCAGAAAAAAAAGAGAGCCCAAATTATTTATTTATTTTCCCATTAAACTAACCCTAAACCCCAACCCTAGTTTTTTTTTTTCAAGTGACAACGCTTCGGCTACAGACTTCAATCGTAGCTGGTGTTTTTTTCAGCACCCACCGGTTAGTAGTTTTTGAGGCAGGAGGCCAGGACAGAACTCCACAAATATATCCCAAAAAATGATTAAAGAAGTGGCAATATGGATGTTGAAAATTTGAGATGAACAGGAGAAGGGGAAGGAGTTTTTTGAAAAAAAATGTCCAAAGAAGAGTAAGAATAAAAGAAAAAAATCTTTGCGAAATTGAAGAAAGAGAGAGGGGTAAAGAGGGAATCAGAGAGAGAGAGGGGGAGGAAGAGTGCGTCAGAGAGAGAGGGGGGAGAGTGCATGGGAGAGGGAGTCATTTCAGAAAAAAAACTGAACATATTTATGAAATAAAAACATTTATGAAGAAAGAGACAAAATAAATGACGACAATGAGAAAAGGAAAATAAAGATAGATAAATAAAATGTATATCTGTATCTTATCTTTAGAGCTACAAATATGAATTCACAGCGGCCCTTGACAAGCTTGAATTGGTTTTATGGGGGAAGAGGAGGGGGGCCTCCCCTTGTGTGTCGTTCCTCATAAGATACTTCAGAAAAAATATGTTATTTCGAGCATCTTTGCAGCTGAGAAAATTTGTTTTCAAATCCAAGGAAATTCATCTACGTAAGCAAAAAACCTAAGGAAATAAACTGGTTCTTAATTTGGAAATTCTGATTTTAAGTAAATCATGTAGTAGCCATTTTGAATATTTAATGAGCTATGGTGACCTAATTTGCATAACTTTACATGGGTTACTGAAAGAATATCCCTATTTCAAAAATGCATATTCTTCTTTGAACACATTTTGAGTGAAATGAACAAATTTTATCAAGAGAATTCAGTGGTTATAGTTGAAAGGAAAGAGATAGAGAGGGGAAAGAGAGGGGGAAAGAGGGGGAAAGAGAGGGGAAAGAGAGGGGGGAAAGAGAGGGGAAAGAGGGGGAGAGAGGGGAAAGAGAAAGAGAGATAGAGAGGGGGAAAGAGAAAGAGAGATAGAGAGGGGGAAGAGAAAGAGAGATAGAGAGGGGGAAAGAGAAAGAGAGATAGAGAGGGGGAAGAGAAGAGAGATAGAGAGGGGGGAAGAGAAAGAGAGATAGAGAGGGGGAAGAGAAAGAGAGATGAGAGGGGGGGAAGAGAAAGAGAGATAGAGAGGGGGGAAGAGAAAGAGAGAGAGGGGAAGAGAAAGAGAGAGAGGGGAAGAGAAAGAGAGAGAGGGGAAGAGAAAGAGAGAGAGGAGAGAAGAGAAGAGAGAGAGGGGAAGAAAAGAGAGAGAGAGGAAGAGAAAGGAGAGAGAGGAGGGAAAGAGAGAGGAGAGGGGAGAGAGAGGGAGAGTTTGGTTTGTTGGGGCAATCATATAGATGCTAGGGCTTAATGTGACCAGCTGATTTATCGGAGGAGACCTCTCCGACCGCTTGTCTAGCCCAAGTAAGGGCCAAAGTGGAGTGTTGCATGTCATGGACTGCTCAGCCACCTGGGTTCCATCCTTAAGCATCATAGGTTGCCACCCACTGCCAATAGGTGACCCCATTGGGGGAGTCTTAACCTTCTGCAGAGGTGGAGTCGATGTATTCTAACACCCCACCGACAGGGCAGAGATGAGAGAGAGAGAGGAACAAAATAGAAGGAAATGATGAGAGAGAAGGAAAAAGAAATAAAGAGGGAGTGAGATGAAAAATAAAGTGAAAGAGAAATAGAATTTAGAAAAAAGAAGAGGGTAAAAAGTAAGAAAAAGAGAGAAAAAGAGAAAGAAAAAGAGAAGAGAAAAAAAGAGAAAAAATGAATGGAACGTTATTTTTTTCAGAATACAAGGTGTGTCATAAAAGATTTGAGATTGAAGCTGTATTTACCAAGATAGAAATGAACAATGAATGGAACGTTAATTTTTTTTTTTTTCAGAATAGAAGGTGTGTCAAAAAGTACCAAAAATCGCAATACTTTGACACATCTTGTATATAAAGGGCAGTTGTATGTATGCATGTGTGTGTGTGTGTGTGTGTCCAGGTGAAACTACCAAAATAAAACAATTAACGGCAAAGTAAATATATAAAGACGGAAAAGGAAAAGATAAATTGAAAAAGAAAGAAACAGCAAGATTGATAGAGAACTCCATTTTCAATGAAAAGAAATTACGACATTACCTGAGGGTCCGTTAATTCCTGGGTCTTAGTAAAAGCCATACAATTCTGAAACAAACAAAAAAAAAATATGTCAGTAGGGAAAAAAAAACAACAAAAAAAATGAACAAAATATATATATAATGCTTACATCTTTCATTTATACAGTATACTAGCTGTATGTTTCCAGGTTTACCCAGGTTTTTTTAGTATCCGGATAAATTTAAGTATACAGTTTTAAAATCTCATATTTCTCACCATTGGATAGCAATGCCTAACATACAATGTGCATATTGTGAAAATGTTACGACTGAAATTCAGAGTAAATTTTGGAAACTTATAAACCTATGTCTTATTTCACCTAGAGCAGGGATCACCAAACTTTTTTCACAGTGGGTCAGATAATTGAAAAAATAACGCATGTGGGCTATATTACCTGTGTTTTTCAGGCAGTCGTAACAAGTGAAAATTCGGGATCGTGTAAGTAACAAGTGAAATGTTCACACGCACAAAATTTTGTAACCTACTTACAGTAGTCAAATCCATGAAGATTTAGTACGCTTAACATGATATTTAAATTTAAATGGTATCAGAATGTTTTGTATTCCGTATGTTTTAACAAACAAATTCAAATACCGTCTGCGGGCCTGATAAAATGCCTTCATGGGCCGGATCCAGCCCGTGGGGCATAGTTTGGTGACGCCTGACCTAAAGTATTTACCTTTATATTTATGTATGATTTTTTACCAATGAGAATCAAACTCACTAGCAATGATCTACAAACCTAGCTTGCTAACCATTACAGCACATGAGGTGCGGCTTATTTACTAAGCTTAGCTGTGGCACAAGGCCAGAAGTATAGAGCGCCCAATGAGAATCAAACTCACTAACAATACTCTACTAACTGAGCTACATCATTCCCTAACAAGTAATATAGAATGAGATAAAAAATATCTTATAAAAATAAAAAATTTAAAAAAAAGCATCAGAAAATTATTGGATATATTTTTTTACCTGATATCAGGTATGATGAATGCTAAAAGTGAAAAGTTTTCAGGTGCATCTCACCATTTCTTTTCTTCTTCTTCCAAAAATAAAATCAATATTAGATTAAAAGGCAGCAGATAAATGACCAATCAGTAACTGGACTGAATTAATCAATACATACGATTCCATTAGATAAAATCATAAATAGTTTAATTGCAAAAATTGGTGGCCATAAGAAGGTAGATATTCATAGGTATGCGTCCTGCATCCCTGATGCACAAAAATCTAAAAGGACGCAGTAAAATCCTATCCATGCATCCCAGTGTTTTTCTTTTTTTCAACATTTCAAGCTAACTGTAAATAATTTTAATAGTTTCTTAGAAACGAATTACACAGTTACAAGGTAGGAGTTAGACAGCTGTGGTTATTTCCCCAGTTATTAGTATGTAGATATATCCAACATATCTAAATCCGATTTCGACTGGGGGTTCCAGTGGCTTCGGCCCTAGACTTTACAAGCTAACATTGTTGATCCCAGGGGCTATCCCCCCACACAATACCTGCTCCCTTGATTTAAAGGGGCATGGCTGGGTTTATTGCCCAGTGCCTGAGGCACCCCTCCTTGAGAGGGAATGCCGACGGAATCAACGTATTTTTTGCACCCGCTGCCCATGAGTCTCAGCTCGTGGGTGGTCCCAAATTAATAAGGCCTTGTGCCTAACCCTTTCATGTGGGGTACATGGTAAATATCCCAGTATGTAGATATTGTCAACAATATTAATAATGTAAAAAAATTTTATTAATAATTGAGGTTTAAAGTTTTTTTTTTAAATCATAGAGAATGTGACATAAATAACAAAGAGAATTGTAACTTGAGTAGTGATATAGTTTCGGTTATAGACAAACACACAATCTCCATTATATATATATATATATATATATATATATACACATACACTAGCGAGACACTTGAAATTTCCACAAAACAAAACAAAAATCAAGAGCTATTTAAGCCAGAAACGATGATTTACAATTTCATTACATATAAAAATTACCAAAATATCTTCTGTAATTCATAATTTTAATATTACAAATAAAATAAACAATTTTTTCAATTGATTTTATGTTGGGTTTTTAAGCAACTTAAGACCATTTGGAATGTCTCATTTTAAAATTGGGTGAAATAAAAGGGGACAAATAAGAAATCTGTGATTAAGTGACACCAGATAATCTGTATTCACATTTTTGCATTGCAGGATGATAACGGTTGGAAGATTTAGGATTCTAATGCCCCAGCCAATACTTCACTTTGTCTTCCTAAACTCCAATGCCACAGTCCAGCACATTATCCACTATACCACCCAGACTTTTCCTGGGTGAAAAGTAGATTGAGCTGTAGTAGTCATTTGTATTAGCAGAGATGCTGATAACTTTTTGATTTAGACACACATATTTGGATATCCATGCTAGTATAGAATGAGCTAAAAAAGATCTTATAAAAAATAACAAAGGCATGTGGTATAATGGTTAGAGTCGTAGGAAATGGACTCGTCAATCAGAGTTCAATTCCAGGACGAATCTGTTTACATTTCACATGGTGCTTGGGAAAGGTATGAATCCAATTCTCCTTCCAGCTATGAGTAAATAGCAGGGCAGACTGGGCTCTTTAACCATGGCTAGGTAACCAGTCTAGGAGAAGGAAAACTCTGAATTCAAACATGTTAAACTCTGTTTAATAAATTGACCTTGTATCGCATCCTGCTCGTGCGGAGGGGTTTGTAAATATTATATATAAAAATAACAAAAACAAAGTGTCAGAATATTAGTTTTTTTTATATATTTTTTTATCTGATATAAGGTATGATGAATGCTAAAAGTGAAAACAAGTTTTCAAGTGCATTTCACCATTTCTTTTCTTCTTCCAAAAATAAAATCAATATTAGATTACTATAGCCTATCATATGAGCTGATTCTTTGAGACGTCTTCTCTTCTAATGTTTTTCCATATCTATTATCTTAACTTCATCCCATAAGGGCAGATGGTTTCCCTTTTCATTCCATATATGGTCAGCCATACCCGACTGTTCTATTTCTCCTCGAACCACTGCTTTACAGTGCTCTTCTAGTCTTACTTTCAGTGGACAGCATGTTTCGCCTTTGTATACTTTGTAATCTTGAGCAAGTGTTTTTTTGGGTTTTTTTTAATTCCCTCTGTTCATAACAAATAGTACATTCATATATTACTAAAATCTGTACTAGCCTGAGTCTGCATTAGTGCTAAATAACTTGCAGTTCATGTCATGCTTAACCCCTGACCTACCAATCCCAAGTAAACTCACTTTCACACATTAACAAATATGGACATTGTATTATTCAGAATTTGAAGTATCTAAATTTTATAGACTTTTATTAGTATTTTTATATTATTAGTATTTTTATTTTTATCATTTAATAAAAATGTATAATTAAAACAATACATAATTAATACAATTTAATACATAATATAATTCTATATAATCAATACAATTTCACATGCAATTTTTTATATTCATTTTTATTGTTGATACTTTATAAGCATTTTATATACTTCATTGTTGATATTTTATAAGCATTTTATATACTTCATTGTTGATATTTTACAAGCATTTTATATACTTCAGTGTTGATATTTTATAAGCATTTTATATACTTCATTGTTGATATTTTATAAGCATTTTATATACTATATTTATATACTTTTTCTATAATACTGTATATAAAAAAGGGAGTGGAGACAGTTAATTGAAGTGACATCCATCAATTGTTGGGTGGATGTTCTAATGTCACTATTACTGTCACCTTCTCTGAGGTAATACTGTTAATCAGCTGACTACCTTGGAATATTTTTGTTGTTTTTTCTTCAAGAGAGAAAAAATGGCAAAAATGTGCCATTTTGACAGATACATATTCTAATTTATAAATTTCTCCCATTTTAAAGACTGTAAAACAAACTTATAATGTTATCATTTTATCTTTTCTTTTCAAAATATGATAAAAATTTCTTTTTTTCTTTTTTAATGCATATTAATAAGGCATTTTAATATGGAAAACTGTTGTCAGATGAGAAATCTTTTTTTTTTTTTTTCAAAATCAAGACTGCATTAATGCCATTTTGTTAAAATTCAAATAACACTTATCTGGTTTGGTTTAGTTTTTGTTGTAACTCGAGTACCAGAGTTAACAGAAAAATAATAGGAAGAAACACAATGAGTATTAAGGATAGGGAAAAAGGTTACTAAGCAAAGATACAAGGGGAACAGAGTAATTAGCAACTGCTAGATTGAATTAACAAGTCCTGTAAGATCTCGTCGTTTTTATCTCTTCCAGGTTTCATTAGACATTATTTATAGGAAAAACAGAAGATTCCATATTCATTATTTAGGTACTATATGATAGTTTTTTGTTTTTCCCAACTAAATATGCTTTTATCTTAGAAATGTTTCAGCACAGGCAAAATCCTACTGGGAACATATTTCAAGTACTTGCACAGTTATTTTAGGTCTAATTCTTTTTTTTTCTTTCCTTCCTATAAATTGCTAAAATTGGGTGAATAATTAAAATCATTAATGATTGCCTTCCCACAAGCATAAAAAAAAGAAAGTTATACAGCCATACTAAAAGAAAGAAGAAAGAAACAAGAAACACATAATCATTAGAATTGTTGGTCCCAAATGTAACAACAGCAACAACTTTCCATTTACAAATATATAATTAAGGTGTTCCTCTTCAATGGGAAATGGCTCTTATTGAGTTTTACAAACTTTAAAGCTAAACACAATTAGCATTGGCCAAATTCAATCTATCAAGTATTTCAACAGCCAAAGAAAGACAATCAATAGAAAGGGAAAGACAAGAGAGACAAATTTAGATTTGGTTTTATTGTTTAATGGCATATCAAACTTCATGGGTCATTTAATGGCCAAAGCCATCCTTGTAGAATGGGGTTTTTTTTGACTGCCTATTCAAAAACAGTCCAAAATATCAAAATTATTCATATCACCCTCATCTCATAAAATACAGACAAGTAGTGGTAGTATTTAACCCATAGCTGAGGGGAGGGGGTAGGAGTTCATACCTTCCCCAAGGTTTAGATTTTGTTTCTTTGTTTAATGGTATATCAACCTTTATGGGTTATTTAATGCCAAATGCCATCCTTGTAGAAAGGAGAGCAAGTGATACTATGTAACCTGCAGGATAATTTTATATGAATTTCTTAATTATAACAATGAAATAACTCATGTTAAAGAGAGTAAATTTCAAGGGAAAAAAAACGGTAAAAACATGCCATTTTGACAGCTACAGATTTTAATTTATAAAATAATTTTTACATGTGATTTTTTGAACCCTTCCTATTCATATCACAGCAAAAATTATGTTAAGTTTCAATCTTTTTTTTCTTCTATGGTTGTCTGTCTGTCCGTTTCTGTTCGTATCTATCTATGATTGCCTGTCAATTTGTATCTGTGATTGTCTGTCTGTCGGTTCATATCTATCTATGGTTGTCTGTCTGTATATATCTCTATCCATTCCTATCTTTCTATCTATCCATTTATCTCTGTTCCTATCCATTTATGTTCCTATCCATCTATCCATCTCTTTTCCTATCTACTATCTATCTCTTTTCCTATCTATCTACCTACCTATCTACCCATGTCTGTTCCTATCTATCTACCTATCTATCTAGCCATGTCTGTTCCTATCTACCTATCCATGACTGTTCCTATCTATCTATCTACCTATCTATCTATCCATGTCTTTTCTTTTCTTTTTTTTTTTTTTCAGTTTTGTTGAATTTTAATTCATGGTGGATTTTAAGAAGAAGAAAAAAAAAAATAAGTAGAATGTCATATTTCATCTGAATTAAATTGTTCTTATATTCAAAATGCAGCATTTCTAAAAACAAGGAAAACAAAAAGAAGGGCAAATAAACTTAGAAATGTCAACCTGAATCAACATTTCTTAGCCTCAATTTATGATTGCATTATTTAGCATTTATATAAAACAGAAATATGACAATAATATTTACATCAATTTTCAAACTTAAAAGAAGAAGGACTTTTAGAAAAACATGCATATATATTATATATATGAGATTACGCAAACAGTTTGTTTGATATGGCAAAGCCGACAATTTTTGGGAGAATATGTGCTTAATTGAAGTCATACCTGATTTGAAAATTAATTAGTTGATAATTAATGAATTAGGCGAATATATATATATATATATATTATATATATATATATAATGTATATGTAAAGTAAGTAAAAGTAAAGTCGACAGGGCGGCCTAAAGTCGGTATCAGCCAGTCAGCGAGGGAGTCTATCCCCTTTTCAATAGCGCTAGACCAAGGAGATTGTTTTAGCATCTGAGGTAGAGCGCCACACCTACCATCAGCTCCTTACTTTACCGCACAGATCCCTGTGCTACTCATACGCTGAGTTGGTGAGGACCGGTATTGAACTAGGAACCTTGTGGTCTCTAGCCGAACACTCTACCGACTGAGCTAACCCGGCCCATAAAACGAGTGATGTTTATTTTGCCAATGCTGCAGTGTTTCGATCTGTTTCAATAGATCTTCATCAGGGCTTTTGTTAATTTGAAGAAAAAAAAATTTTATCACAGAGAATAAGATTACTGTGAGAGTTTTTGTTTTTTGGTCAATCTATTTAAAAAATGTTGAATGAAAAACTAGCGTTCTTTCTATTCTCTGTGATAAATGCTAATTATGTTTAGCTTTAAAGTTTGTAAAACTCAATAAGAGCCATTTCCCATTGAAGATGAACTTGTGTTTTTCAATTTTTCACTATATTACATACTGTCAGATTCACTTCCATTTTCTCTTCACACACCACACACACACACACACATACATACATATATATATATATATATATATATATATATATACACACACACACACACGAATCAAGAAAGATGAGGATGATTTTGTCAGTATTCTCATACTTATTCTCATTTATTCAAATATTTCAACGCAAATAATATGAAGGATCTGTTTAAAATACTAACATGGATGATATTTTATCCTTCTTGAGAGAAATAAAAATATCTTGAAAATTATGAATCAGATATAAAATACATCCACGAAATATATCTACAAAAATACACCAGTAAAGGAAACTTGTATACCAACTTTTATCTTACCCTCTAACAGTTTTGGCCATTAATAACCCACAGGGTTTTTATACCATTAAATAAACCAAACTGAACCAAACGAAATGAAGTTAATGAAAAATATTTATACCAAGTTAAAGATATCAAGAACTTGAAATATAGAAACTTTTATTAATGTAGAATAATCATACTAAGTTCCAATTACCGTCGATTTGGTAAGACAAGGCAACAAGTAGTTGTAACTTAATATGGATTTAATCTTGTTGCAATCCTACTACAGAATGCCAGAGTATTTATGAAGCCTCATAACATCATAGAAACCAAGCAGCCAATAAGGACTCAAGGAATGGAATCACCCAAATACATGAATGTACTATTCTTGAGTTCCATAAATACCAGCTGTCTTGGGCACTAGTTCAGTTGTGCTTAGCCAGTTGCTGTTGTCCAAACCAACGGTATACTGACTGACTGACCTCAATAATTAAAATGACTTGTTTTGGTATTAAATGACCCGAAAAGAGTTGATATGATATAAAACAAACAAAACCAAATCAAACCATATTTATTCTCCTTTAAATGTGTCGGTATATTCAGGTTTTGTTTGTCATGTTCCTATTCTTGTATGAATTATTTAACTTTTATTCTTCTTGTCATTTCTTCTTTGCTGAGCACTTATTAATTCTTACCAGGAATCCTGACAAAGTTTCTCCCTGAAGAATCCGTTTCCATGACATCTTGACATGTGGAATAAAGCTGAAATCCTCTGAGAGTTCCTTCTGAATCCAACATTCAATATC
>CM042164.1:54338675-54436175 GCA_023376005.1 Doryteuthis pealeii
GGAAAACTCTGAATTCAAACCTGTTAAACTTTGCTTGGGGTGGTCACTACTAGAATAAGCTCAGTCCTAATTAGTGATCTATTTCACTAATTTACTAATAATTAATTTAAATTTAAACAACCAGAATTATGAGAATTTTGTAGAATACACCGATTGCACCTCTGCATAGGAGCCCCCCCTCCCCTGCTTGGGGTGGTCACTACTAGAATAGGCTTAGTCCTAATTAGGGTCTATTTCACTAAATTTTAAAAAACTATGAACATCCCTTAGGCCCAACTACAGCTCTGGACTTAATAGTACCAATTCTTTTCTTCTCCAAGGATGGTTTGGCATTAAATAACCCATGTAGGTTAATATGCCATTAAACAAAGAAACCAAACAAAATACATACGCACACAAAACAAGTCTAGAAAGGAACAAGTCATTGTGTCCCGATTACGCATTGGTCATACAAGACTAACGCACTCCTATATACTCAAACAAGAACAACAACCACAGTGTGAAAAATGTCAAACACGGTTAAACTGTTAAACACTTATTCATGGAATGCAGTTTTTTTTGCTCACATCAGAAACATTATTTTAATGCAAACAATATGAAAGATCTATTTGAAAATGTTAACATGGAGGACATTCTGTCCTTTTAGAGGTAAATAAAATTATACCATAGAATATAGACATGAACTTAATCAATACCATACAACATGATCCCCAATGGTGCTAACACATTGTTAAAACCAATTACTAAAAAGTATAAATATAAATTTACAACATATATTACTTCCTAACCTTTAAGCATGACATAACCCCAGATGGGTTGATATGCCGTTAAAATCAATAAACCAACCAGCCAGCCAACAAAACAATCTGATATTGAGAATAGATTTTAGATTCAAATTTAGACATGAGAATTTGCTTTTCTTTCTTCTCTGTTTCTATCTCGAATTAAATCAGCAAAAAGTTCCCTGGTAGCCTCCCTTTTTTTTCTCATCAAACAAAAAGGAAAATGAAAGAAATCCCACCCACAGCAATGGAAGGAGAAATGAACTTCTTGGTACCCTCCCAATGAACCCAACACACACCCCACCCCACCCCGAATGAATGTCACTGTTCACTGAAGCATTTCAGATGAAGAAAAATCACCACTACTAACCCCCATCACCACCACCACACACAAAAAAAAAAATATCTATTAGGTTTTAATGTGCCCAAGATCTCGATAATACATCATCTTATATCAACCGCATGCAAAAATATCTAAAATTCCTAAAATAAAATCTTATACACACGGAATCTTTCCATTTTTTAACGGTATCACAACTCCTTATGGCTTATTTAACGCCAAACTTTTATTTATCTGTAAATATGTGATTATAATCATGTTGTTGTTGGTATCCGTCTGTGAGAGATGATGGAGTAGTGTCCAATTTTTTTTTTTTTTTTTTTTAACTACGTAGCCTGGGCATGTTATTATGGAGGATGAGCTGTTGCCTAAGCAGCAGCTGCTGTGATCGAAAGGAAAGGCAAGAAGCCAATGCAATTTGGCAGCAGTAGTGTCGCAGGAGTTGATTTCAACATCACACCACCTTTAGGGACTCCGGCTCCCGATTTGTATTCAGGGTTTACTCCCCTAGCCTTTCCTTGATCATAATCATAACTAGATTTTAAATGTTAGAAAAAAAATGAATAAATAATTTTCCCTATAGGTAGGATTTGAGAAAAGGTCACAAGTATGAGGCATCAAGCAAGGATCGAACTCGCTTTACAGTAGAAATGAATTTGTGAGCCTAGCTATTACAGCACTTGAGTTAAAAGGAAAGGGAAAAGAAGAGATAAAGGGGAGAGAAGCACGAAAGAAAGAAATGAAGTAACAGCAAGAGAACATCAACTATATCACAAATGCTTACGTGAATGAAGAATAATTAAAGTTCCAATTACCATCAAACTGGGAAGACAAGACAAAAAACGGTTGTAACTTAATACAAGCCCAAATAGTCACAAAGTCTACTGCAGAATGACAGGGTATTTATAAGACTCCACAATGTCAAGCAGCCAATCAGAACTCAAGGAATGGAATCACCCAAATTCATGAATGGATCATTCTTGATTTCTGTATATACCAACTGTCTTGGACACTGCTTCAGTTGTACTTAGTTAGCTGCTGTTATTCAAACCAACAGTAGACTTACTGACTTCAATAGTGAAGAGAGTCAGAAATTGTTATATACAAATAGAAATCTACAACAATTTATCTTAGATGTTATTTCACTGAAATCAATGAATAAGGAGAGAAGAGTGAAAGAAAGAGAAGAGAAAGATAAAGAAAGGAAAGAAGTGAAAGAAAGAGAAGAGAAAAGATAAAGAAAGGAGAAAGAAAGAAAGAGAAGAAAGAGAAGAGAAAAGATAAAGAAAGGAAAGAAGTGAAAGAAAGAGAAGAGAAAAGATAAAGAAAGAAAGAAGTGAAAGAAAGAGAAGAGAAAGATAATGAAAGAAAGAGAAGAAATCAAGTAACAACAAGAGAACATCAACTACGTTATGCTGACGTGAAGAGAGTCGGAAATTGTTAAATAAAATAGAAATCTACAACAATTTATCTCAGAAGTTATTTCAGTGAAATAAGTACAAGAAAGACAATGCTTGATAACAGATAATTTACAGTTATATAATAGCAAGTATTACTATGAAATTTAAATGATTTTCAAACAGATCTATTTCATTAAAGAGTTCAACTGGAGAGAGGATAGTTGGATGCATACCTTTCCCAAGGGTATTATCTCAATATGAAATGTAAACAGTCTTGACCTGGGATATAGTTTTTGTATTATCAGTAGGTCTGTAGGTAGTAAGGTAACATGACAGCCAAACTAGTGAGTGGGAAAGTAGTTTAACACAATTCACATAATAAAATATCATCATTCAAATTAATCAACAAAACAATCACAAAATTTATTATACACTAGTTGGCAAACCTGTAAAACTCCACTTAAGAAATTGATCATGTGTTGCATCCTGCTTGAGCATAGGGATTAGGTAAATATATATTTGAAACAACGTCACCTGAAGATTGTTTGCACTTATGCATGCATGAAACCGAACGGTCGTGACTGTTCCTTTGTCACCAAATAAATAGATATGTAAAACCTTTATATATTTATTTTATTATATATATATATATATATATATATATATATATATGTGTGAAGAAAAAAATATAAGGAAATCTGACAGTATGTAATATAGTAAAAATTGCAAAAACACAAGTTTCATAAACGAATGATGTTTATTCCGCCTAAGCTGCAGTGTTTCGGTCTGTTTAGATAGACCTTCATCAGAACTTTTGTTGATCTTCAAATGTGAGGAAGAAAACGGAATAAACATCATTCATTTATGAAACTTGTGTTTTTTCAATTTTTACAATATTACATTATATATATATATATATATATATATATATATATATATATATGGAGAACAGCAAATAGTATTCCTAGAAAATGTTAAAAAAAGAATTAGTTTTGACCCAAATTTGGCATGTATTGACCTCAGAGGTTAGCACCCCCCCCATCTCATATTCATTCTCACCTTTATAAATTGCTTTTCAACCTCCAATGCCCAAATTTTTGGCAGTTAATTAGATGCATACAGCCATGTAATTGCAGGTTTTATTATAACACAGTCTGCTGCAGCAGCTGCGTCATGCAAAATGAACTTCTGTCTGGCCGACATCTTTACAGTGTCCATTGATGGACACTGTGAATGGCTGGACATTGCAAGAGATGATGTTGACAATAGTCAAGTATGTGGTCAGTTTAACTCTTAATGTCCTATACCGTCTCGTTCCGACCGGATGGAAGTCACATTCATTTTCCTAATCTGCCCCAAACAATAGCCTTTGTTTAAATGTAATATTAAACATATTTAGAAGTCTTTAATTTGAAGAATAATTAAAGTCCAATTACCGTCGAACTGGGAAGACAAGACAGCAAACGGTTGTAACCCAATACAATCCTGAAAGCTACAAAGTCCACTGCAAAATGACAGAGTATATATAAGACTCCACAATGTCATTCAAATCAAGCAGTCAAGCAGCCAATCAGAACTCAAGGAATGGAATCACCCAAATCACCCAGATTCATGGATGGATCATTCTTGATTCCTATTTATATCAACTGTCTTGGACACTGCTTCAGTGATACTTAGCTGCTGTTATTCAAACCAACAGTAGGCTAACTGACTTCAAGGTAAATAACTTGGGTAACTTTAAATAAAAAGGCCATTTTTTTTATAAATCCTTATAGGAACAGGGCTCTGAAATTCTTAACCGGATGTTAAGAGTTAATGCTTGGAGCTGGCTTAACCAACATTAGGTCAATGCTGACATACCCACATTTTGGTGACCAAAATTTGGGCCTGACATTATGGCATCCAAGCTTTAAATAACAATCATATACCATATCATCAGCATGGATTCCCATCACTTTTTTGTCAAATGTCCCTATCAGTCTCTGCCTCTGACAGGTCTTCTGCACAGCATCCGGAATCCACACAGAGCTGATTGATGTAATGTAACATAATTGGGAAAGATAGAGAGTGGGGAAAAGCCAGGAATGTAAGAGTTATGAGTAGTTTAACCCTAATATTCATTTCTTATCAAAACCGAAAATAATGAATATTTAACCTACAATAATTACGTTTACAATAAACGACTGCTGTTTAAACAGTAGCATTGCAACCAACAAAGCCTTCATCAGATGATGATTCTGGGTTCAAGCATGGTTTCGGGGCTGAAGCATCATTACCACTAACCCAGAATGCCCCAGCAGTATCTCACGATACTATCAGACTTCGTTGATTTGTTGTCACACTGTGGGATTGCCATATCCACGCTGATGCGGTTAGAGCTTTATCCTGGATCTTTTTGATATATAATATACATTTGAATTACTTTGTTTTAATAAATAAAATCATTACCACTAACCCAGAGCACCCCAGTAGTATTTCACTATACCACCAGACTGTTAGTTTCTTGTCACACTGTGGGATTGCTATATCCACGCTGATGCGGTTAGAGCTTTATCCTGGATATATAATATATATCTGAATTACATTGTTTTAACAATAATTAGGATTAATGTAGAAATTTGATTTTTCTTTTATGAAAGAAAAATTGTGATTTTTTTTTTCCAGTGTAGGGTGCCAAATTTCTTAAGGCTACAAAAATCTTTTATTCTCTCTAAAATATCTGGCACCAAAATGTCCAATTCCATCAGCTTTGTTAACAGTTGCTTACAGACAGAATTTTCTTTTCTGATAGGAAAGTCTTAATCAATTCACAAGAAAAAAGAACGGCAATTCTTTGTGCTTTCATTATTGATACACAACAAAAGATTTTGCTTTTTAAGTTTAATGCTATTGTTTCTTTTTAGAATATGCAATATATCGAGTCATTCTGGGAGAAAAAAAAAAACAAAACAGAAGGATATATATATATATATATATATATATATATATATATATATATATATACACACACATACATACATATATTTATTTATTACACTATACAATACATTTAAGGTCCAATTGTTACCATTGGTTTCCAAACAGGATGTTAACCACTTTTCTTTATTTCATTTATTGTATTGTACACTATAATAAATAAATACAGCTCTTACACACATAATCGAGCACTTTATTTTCAATTATCCAATACTAAAAAAGACTATATATATATATATATATATATATATATATATAATATAGAAGGAATAGAGAATGAATGAGAAAAGTATTAGCATATAAAGGTGCTCAATGCTAAAATAGCAGCAGCAGGTTTACAATCAATAATATATTATATTATGGATATTAATATCTCGTTACTATTAGTTTCATGTTTACTGCAATCACCAGACGAGAGTCAAAAGGTTGAGATTTTTAAAAAAAACGGTGGTTTGTTTAGTGTTTATATAAACGTGAAGCGTGTTCACGCGATGGAATGTTATAGTGCTAAAGTTTGTTTTTTTAAACTGTAGCTTGTTTAGCATTTATATAACGTAAAGCATATTCATGTGATGGAATGTTATAGTGCTAAAGTTGTATTAAAAAAATGTTTATTTTATCATTATTTTTAATACAACTTTAGTGCTATAACATTCCATCGCGTGAACACGCTTCACTTTATATAAACACTAAACCAGCCACAGTTTTTTTTTTAAACTTTAGCGGTATAACATTCCATAACGTGAATCAATTTTTAGTAGTAGGGAAGCTCTAGAACTCATTTTTATAGACAAATAGGTTACAAAAGTGGCCATTTTTAGCAACCCTCCTCAAATTTGTAGAGCTAAGAATCGATATAATTCCGCCAATTCTCGGAATTGGAAGCTCAAAATTTAAGGATTGTCTAACTTTAAGATAGTCCATACCTGAACAAAATTTCAGAAAAATTGAAGGGTTTGGGTGACATGGCCTGGATGATTTGACATGAAATTATCCTTATGTATATATTCACCTACTTTGGAGGGTTATTCTGAGCGTTTTAACGTTTTATAAGAACCACACTTTCAATTTTTATAAGAGTATGAAAGAAATGATGTTTTATTTTTTTGCTTTGAAAGTTTAAACAGTGCTCAAATAGTTTTGCAGGTGTTATGCTTAGAAGTAGAAGGCATGTTTAAAAAGTCTGAAGACAAAAACTGTATTTAACAAAACAGAATGGAATGAATAAAATAATAAAAAGGAAAACAAAAAGTTATTTACCCAACAGGCAGGATTTGTCACAAGGTTATAAGTGTGGGTCACCTAGTGAGGATCAAACTCTCTTTTCAATAGTAATGGGTTTGCATGACTTGTTACTAACCATGAATAATGAATGAAAGTTAATTTTCTTCAAAATAGTCCCCCTACGGCATTTAAACAGACTTGTGCACTTTTGAAACTCATCTTTTAATAAAGTGTCACAATTCCCCTTTGAATTTTTCTTTTAATTTGTTCCACACATCCAAAAATTTTACTCTTAATCTGAATTTTCAGTTTAGCAAACAAGAAAGTGGTTGGTTGGTTGGATTTTACGACATCACAACTCGCATTGGTTTATTTTATGCCACATTTGAAGCAATTTCGTTATTACAGTTTTTTACGCAATATTTTCAATATTTTTATGGCATCACAACTCGTATTGGTGAATTTTCAGTTTAGCAAACAAGTGGTTGGTTGGTTTTTTACGACATCACAACCCGTATTGGTTTATTTTATGCCACATTTGAAGCAATTTCGTTATTAGTTTTTATGCAAAATTTTCTGTTTTATATTTATTGTTAAACAGTCCAAATGTCTTTCATTTGCAATTAATGAGATTTATTCACAAAAAAAAAAAAAAAAAAAAAAAAAGTTTGGGTGTGTTATATTAAACTAAAGTTTTTAGTCCATTTTATCAGGAACTTTTGTTTCTGTTATACGATTCAATTTTTTTTATTTTATAAATTAATTAATTTTTTTGTCATTTGCTTTTTAATTATCAACATCTGTCTACATATAAGTTCTATAAACAAATAACTCAGACATTTTTTTATTTTTTTTTACTTAATTCTGAACAATTTATATTCTTTTTATCTTTGTTTTATTCATTCTTTGATGAGAATTGAAAAATATTTTTTTTTTTAAACTCATTTTTTTCTATTCAACCCATAGATGGTACCCTAACAGATACTACCACTCCAAGTCAAAGTGGACCTAGGAGTAATGGAAATGAAGGAGTACTCCACACTCCCCAGAAATCCAGAATTGGAACCTCATCCCTAGATGCAGTTTAACATCATACCCAGGACACTAAGACCCTCAGCCACTGCCTTCTAGCACATATGAAATGGGTTGGGGGTTTGCAATAAGAGGAATAGAATTTGGATAATAATATAGGTGCTATGGCTTGATATGACCAGCTGATTGATTAGAGGTGTCCTCTCCAACCAACCGTCTCACCAAAGTAAATGCCAAAATGGAGTGTTGCATGTCATAGACTGCTCAGCCATCAGAATTCCGTCCTTAAGCATTACAGCCAGCCACAGCCAACAGGTTGCTCAAAGGATTTTAACCCTCTGCAGAGGCGTAGTTGGTGTATTTTACAGCTCCAACCGACAGGGGCAGTTACATCAAGGGTTCACAACCGGTTCTCAAGATATTCAAAATGGCTCGATTGTTGCTAGACAGACCTTATAAAAAAAGCTGAAGGGGATTTATTTTTCAGAACTGACAGACACAAAATATAACATTAAGACATTCTGTTACATAATTTGTGGGTGGCCCACGAATTATGTTTGTAAGTGTAGTTAAATTTTGAATCTCAACGAATTTTAATTCAAAATCTAACTACACTTACACCCATAATCTGTAGGCTACCCACAAATTATGTAACAGAATTAAAATTTGTTGAGATTCAAAATCAAAGGGGCTTATATTATTGATAGGTAATGACCTTTAATTGACCCCTCTACTTCTGCCAATAGGAAAACGTGAGAACAGAAATTGCATTTAGTTAGTTAGATTTTGGCAGTTAGTCAAAGAGACTAGACGTAACGTTCATCTGCTCCCAAGATACCAACTTCTCACTGCGCAGTTGAAAACCCTTTTGGGCTTCGGCTTTTTAAGAAAGAATAAAGGCGCTTCATAAAACAATTAAGTCTTGCTTAATTATTACCAACCCTTATACCAATAACAAAAATAAGCACAGACAACCCAGTCCAGAAAAAGGAAGAAAAAATCAACCTAGATAATGGCCACCGATGAATCAGACCCCCGTAAGAACCATACCTACTCTCTCCTTTCTCCCCCATTATATACCAGAGTTTCTCTCTTGAGATTTCCCTTTCTTAGTCATGTCCAGGTCTTCTCGTGTGCATTTTCTCTCCAGTTTATCTCTTGAAATATCTATATAATTGTTTTTTTTTCCCATTTTTGCTTTCTTGTTTTTGTTTTGTTTTTCTGTTTGTCCATATGTTGTAACCACTGTTATTGGCTTCTGTAATTAATCTTTCCTTGCTCTTTTTTGGTGTATTTTTCAGAACTTGAATTGTGGCGTCTACGAAATCTTCAATGGCGAAACCTCTTCCACCTTTTCTTGATAGATATAGCCTGTGTCTATACTCTACTGAGTGTAATGCCTTGTGCATCGTTATTAATTTTCATGTCTTTTGGTCTATATACCCGATATGAAGTGAGTATATAACAATTCTTTGATGTTTAGTTTTATACATAAAAAAAAAATGATGCTTGTTCTCTATGGATAAAAAAAAAAATCAAAAATTTTTTTTTTTTAAATAATAAAAAAAAGACCAAATTTAGAGTAGCAACCCCAGGAAAAAAATCCCCATCCATCTACTAAACTAATTTAGCAAATTTATGCTCTAACAATGGAGCTAAACTGAACTCTTCTTACAGAATCTCAATAAATGGTATCTGACTGACAACTGTGTAATAACAGAGGAGAGTGTTTATGTGTGTGCAGTGAGCTTTCCTATTATTGGTTGCAAAGTTATATCAAGGCCTCACAACCGGTTCTGAAAATATTCACAAAAGGAATTGAATCTTTCTACACAGACCTCATAAATAAAGCTTTAAATTACAAAAAAAAAAAAAGTTACCAGCTTTGCTTCATGAGATTTATTTTGCAAAACTGACAGACACAAAATACAACATTAAACCATTCTTTGATGTCTAGGACATGAGAAAATTGCTTGTTCTCTAGGAAAAAAAAAAACAAAAAAAAAATACCAAATTTGGAGTAGCAATCCAGAAAAGATACCCCCCATCTATCCATTAAACAAATTTAGCAAATTTATGCTCTAACAACTGGGCTAAACCAGACCCTTACAGAATCTCAATAAATGGTATCTGACTGTCAACTATGTAATAATAGAGGAGAGTGTTCATGCATGTGCAGTGAGGTTTCCTATCATTGGTTGCAAAGTTACATCAAGGCCTCACAACCGGTTCAGAAAATATTCAAAATGACTTGATTGTTTCTAGACAAATCTCATAAAAAAAACTTTAAATTACAAAAAAAAAAAAAAAAAAAGTTACCAGCTTTGCTTTACGGGATTTATTTTGCAAAACTGACAGACACAAAATACAAAATTAAGACATTCTTTGATGTCTAGTTTTGTACAGGAGAAAATTGCTTGTTCTCTAGGAAAAAAGAAAAAGAAAAAAAAAATACCAAATTTGGAAGAGCAGCCAGAAAAAATACCCCCGTCCATCCACTAAACAAATTCAGCAAATTTTTGCTCTAACAACTGAGCTAAACCAAACCCTTAGAGAAGCTATATAAATAATATCTCACTATCAACGAAGAAATTACAAAGGAGAGTGTTCATGTATGTGCAGTGAGGTCCCCTCTAATTGGTTGCAAAGTTATATCAAGGCCTCACAACCGGTTCTCAAAATGAATTGATTGTTCTAAATAAGCTTTAAATTAACAACAACAAAAAACACAAACGAAAACCGACATTAGGACATTCTTTGATGTCTAATTTTGGACATGAGAAAATTGCTTATTCTGTATGAAGAAAAAAAAAATACCAGACCAAATTTGGAAGAGCAACCCCAGGAAAAAATACCCCCATCCATCCATCCACTAAACAAATTTAGCACATTTATGCTCTACCGGCTGAGTTAAACTGAACCCTTAAAAAAGCTCAATAAATGGTATCTGACTGACAACTATGTAATAATAGAGGAGAGTGTTCATGCATGTGCAATGAGGTTCCCCCTAATTTGTTGTAAAGTTATATCAAGGCCTCACAACCGGTTTTGAAAATATTCAAAATGACTTAATTGTTTCTAGACAGATCTCATAAATAAAGCTTTAAATTAAGAAAAAATAATAAATAAATTAAAAAATTACAATCTTTGCTTTACGGGATTTATTTTGCAAAACTGACAGACACAAAATACAAAATTAAGACATTCTTTGATGTCTAGTTTTGTACAGGAGAAAATTGCTTGTTCTCTAAGAAAAAAAAATCCATTAAAAAAAAATACCAGACCAAATTTGGAAGAGCAACCCAGAAAAAGATATCCCCATCCATCCACTAAAAAAATTTAGCGCAATTCAGAACTAACTTCAATCAGATCACTCGGGTTATTTCTCATTGAAAAGAAAAAAATATTTGAGTAGCAAAGACAGCATATTAAGATATGCTTTTTTTTCTTCTTTTTTTTTTTAAAGACCAGAGAATGTTTAAAGAATTAGAAAATATCTTTTTATTATGGTTCTTTTTTATGGTAATTATATTTTAGATGAATAAATTTATCTCTAATGTATTATTTAGATTATTCGGACTATTGTCCTCATCTTTATTGTTATCTGCACAACGTTTCAGCCGATGTGCCCTCTGGCTTTCTTCAGGTATTTCTTGTTGAACTCTGAACCCCCTCCTCAAACTTGGAAACCTTCTTGTCACAATCAGGAGCCTTCACAGAACTTCGAACCTTACGAGGTTCCGACAAGAAATACCTGAACAAGGCCAGAGCGCACATCGCCGAAACATTGTGCAGATAACAATAAAGATGAGAACAATAGTCCAAATAATACAAATTATCAAGCCTCATCTAAAAAAAATTCAGAGAAATATTATCTCCTATGATATTACATTGTCTTTATATTGAAAAACACAACAATATTTTTTGATACACTTCATTATTATGCCACACTTGTTCACCTCTGTTTTCTTGTCTCTCTCAAAAAAATAAAATAAATAAATAAATAAAAATCAATAAGTTTGAATATGAATTATTTGGCAAAATACACGTCTCTCTTACCAAAATATTTTCATATGAAAAAAAAAAAAAGAAAAGAAAAACAAACACACCCACCCACAAAGCATTAGTATGTATCTTTCACACGTCCATTTTATAAAGAGGATGCTCAAGGGAGAGAATCATTTTACCCAGGTAATATGCACAGCATTCAATATTGTCCCTGACAAGTTATACAGACAATATTCTCTCGTTGTAGATTGATTGATCAGTTTAAAGTCCCGGACAGAATAAAGTTTGTTTCTCATTCTGTTCACTTTCATTTTATTTTGTCCAGATATTTCAAGATGGCCAATAAATTTTACCCTGTACCCTATCGTCTACATTTCCTGATGTGTCCAGAAACTCAAAGTCATTTTGTGTGTGTGTGTGTGTGTGTGTGTTTTGGGTGGAGAGAGAGAGAGAGAGAGAGAGAGAAGGTTGGTTGATTGATTTTAATGTCATGTCAACACATCTAGGGTTATCTGATGCCTTAAATGTAGAGTTGGCTGTAGATGTCTTTCAGGGTTCGGGGGGGGGGGCTGTAGCATAGTGGTTGGTTGGATTTTATGGCATGTCAACCCTTGGATGGATTGGGTTATTTTTTCCTGGGGCTGCTCTTCCAAATTTTGTCTGGTACTTTTTTTTTTTTTTTTTTTTTTCATACAGCAACTAATATTTAAAACAAAAAATATTTAGGTAGCTTACATTAAAATAAAAGCATTGACAATTTTTTTCCTCTCATTTTACCGTTTTCCTCTATCCAGCTTATTGGTGGAGGTGGGAGTTCCATGTCTTTGAAATCTAGACGGGACCCTAACAGTACTACCACTCCAGGTCAGAGTGAACCTGGAAGTAATGGCTATGATGGAGTTCTCCACACTTTTCAGATCCAAGAACTAGGCTCTGATTCTGTTTAATGTCATGCACAGGACACCAGTTATTTTTGGGGGGTGGATAGTTGGGGTTTTTTAACCCTTTGCAGAGGATACAGTCAGCATATTCTCAAGCCCTGCCTACAGGGGGTTCAACGCTTACAAAATTAACATTGTTCACAGTACCATAAACTATTATTTAAAACAAAAATATTTAGGCAGCCTACATTAATAAGAATAAAAGTATTGTCAATTTTTTCTCTCATTTTACAGTTTTCCTTTATCTATGTTCTTTGTTTTGGTTTCTTTTACATGTCTTTGAAATCTAGATGGGACCCTAACGTCAGAGTGGTGCTGGAAGTAATGGCTATGATGGGGTTCTCCACACTTTCCAGATTTCAAGAACTGGGCCTAATCACTAGATTCTGTTAAGTGTCATACACAGGACACCATTTATTTTTTTGTGGATAGGGGGGGGGAGCCTTAACCCTTTGGAGGTGATACAGTCAACATATCTTAAGCCCTCCCTAACATTGTTCATAGTACCATAAACTAATATTTAAAACAAAAATATTTAGGCAGCTTATGTGAGTAAAATAAAAGCATTAGTATTATTTGTATTATTCGGACTATTGTCCTCAAGTTCATTGTTATCTGTACAACATTTCGGCCAATGTGCCCTCCGGGGCAGTAGTAACATAGAATAATAATTAATACAGCTTAACACTTCTACCCCAACTATGATTAGCAGAATGAGAACAGGATACTCTTGTGGACTGAATAAAGGGTTAGGTTCAAAGTTCCATGATGGCTCCCAATTAGGACAAGAAGGTCCCCGAGTTTGAAAAGAAGGTTCCCAAGTCCGAGATGGTTCCCAATATGCTCTCCGGGGCAGCAGTAACATAGAATAATAATTAACAGAGCTTAACACCTCTACCCCAGCTATGGTTACCAGAATGAGAACAGGATACCCCGTGGATTGAATAAAGGGTTAGGTTCAAAGTTCTGTGATGGTTCCTGATTACGAAAAGAAGGTTCCCCGAGTCCGACAAAAAAAACCCTGAAGAAGGCCGAAGGGCACATTGGCTGAAACGTACAGATAACAATGAAGATGAGGAAAATAGTCCAAATAATACTAATAAGAATTAAGTTAGTTTTTGAGACCCTTCCCAGGGAAACAGTAACATCAGCTTGCTCCAAGTTCCAGAGCAGGATTGAGGCTGTGATCGACACTAATGGCGGCTATTTTGAGTGACACTTGTTGACAGTAGTATAATTTCTGTGATGGCTCCCGATTACGACAGGAAGTTCCCCGGGTTTGAAAAGAAGGTTCCCGAGTCGGACAAGAAATACCTGAAGAAGGCCAGAGGGCACATCAGCCGAAACGTTGTACAGATAACAATGAAGATGAAGACAATAGTCCGAATAATACAAATAATACTAATTATCAAGCCTCATCTGTAAAATTCAGAGAAATAGTAAAATAAAAGCAATTTGTCTCATTGTACTGTTTTCCACTATTCAGCTTATTTGCTGGGAGGGAATACACATGACAACACAAACTATTTTACCTTTTTGTATGTGACTAATGTTTTATTTTTATCTTTTTTCTTTTATGTTTTAGTTTTGAAGAGGAAGACAATAAGTTCAGTGCCGTTTTTATACCAATCCTAGCTGGAACCAAAAATATTCTTCATTATGTTAAACTCCTCATTCAAAACCAAATAACTCTTCAACTCAACTTCTAGAGTTAGACAAGGATAAGAACAGGAATGACAACAAAAATATTACAAATTGAACCAGATGACTTTTCAAATACAAAAGTAAACAGACAAAAAAACAAAAAACAAAATCTTTTTATAAAAATATCTTTCTAAATAAGATGTGAGAAGCACAGTGGTGTACTGGTTGGAGTCATAGGAAATGGACTTGTCGACTCGAGTTCAAATCCTGGACGAAGCTAGAGTTCACATAGCACTAATACCCTTGGTGGTGTACTGGTTAGAGTTGTAAGAAATGGACTTGTCGATTAGAGTTCAAATCCTGGACGAACCCATAGTTCACATAGCACTAATACCCTTGCGAAAGGTATGAATCCAACTATTCTCCCTCCAGCTATGGGTAAATAGTAGGGTTGACTGGGTTCTTTTTACCTTGGTTAGGCAACCAGTCTAGGAGAAGGAAAACTGAATTCAAACATGGTCACTACTAGATAGGCCCAGACCTACGTAGTGATCTATTTCAATTTTTTTTTTTTAAATTTTAATCTTTAATTTCAATTTTTTTTTAAATAAATAATTTTATTTTTTAAAAAGATGTTACAACAAGGACAAACTTTCTGGTTACCTTAAATCGTCAAGAAAGTTAATCTTTCTTTTAACAACTTTCATCGTTAAACAATCTCCAATCAGATTTATTATCGGAATAAATATCAAAGAGTATCCACCTACGAACCACAAGGTTCCGGGTTCAATATTGGTCTTTGCCACCTCAGTGCATCAGTTTGTTTCTATTGTGGCATATCAACCTTGGAGCTACACAAGGATACTTCATTCTGTCCTGAAGAAATCTTGGAAGCAGTACCCCACAAGAAAACAGATGTACAACCACTTGCCCCTTTATCAAACAAAACATCAAAGACAAACGAGATATGCTGAACACTACATCAGTCAGCAGATTCTGGATGCTGCATGGAGGACCTCCCAAAGGCAATGACAGATAGAGATAGTTGGCAAGAGAGATTCATAGATATCCGTGCTGCTAGCAGAACCAGGGGATTATATTTTCTGGTATTATCAACTATTATTGCAACTGTTTGTATAATGATTTATATTAACAAACTCCATAATTATTTTAAAAACAATTTCCTAATATCTGATGAAGCAATATAGGGGTAATTCCATGTCAATTCATCCAGGCCATGTCACCCACTCCCTTCAATTTTTCTGAAATTTTTTAAATTTTGTACATGTGTGGACTAGGTTAAAGTTAGACAATCCCCCAAATTTAATGTAGAATAATAATTTAAAGAAAATAATTTTATATGCAGTACCACATTGCGATTTTTCCACTTATTGATCTTGCTATGAAAAAATCAGAAATCATTAATAACTTAAAAAGGGTTAATTTTATGCCTATTTTGATAACATTTTTGGATTCCTCATGCCAAAAAGCTTTTATAAACTAACTTTTAGGATTTGGGAAGCTCTAGAACTCATTTTATAGACAAAAATAGATTACAAAATGTCGCCATTTTTCTTGCCCCTCATCAAATTTTCTGTGTTAAAAATTGACATAACTCGGCCAATTTTGGGAATTGGAAGCTCAAATTTGGGGGATTGTCTAACTTTAACAAAGTCCACACCTGTCCAAAATTTCAGAAAAATTGAAGTGGGTGGGTGACAATTTTACTTTTTTCTGGATAATTTGACATGGAATTACCTATAGGCAAAACATGTTATATAAATTGTTCATTTCAACAATTGAATTTTCATTTTTCAATCATCTATCTAAACCACAGTCAGATATCATTATCCAAAATATTCATAATAAACAAAATAATATTTGAAACATTTGTGTTGTATCACGAGGTGGAAAGATACACAGATAAATGTTGTGTTTAGCACATTTATTAAGCACCAACATCTGGTGCTAAACGGATACATTCAAACACAGAACAAATAAGTACAAAAAATTAACAAGACAAACTCACACTAAAAGAGGAGGGTCAGTTCGGTATAGCCAACGAAGCAAAGTCAGTCTGAATATTATTCAGCTACTTAATCTATTTTAATTGTAGGCTATTTTATGGCTGTGATGGCCAGTCCATCTGGTAGAGTGTTGAAGGGTGTTAGCTACTCAACAACAATTTGTAAGCAATCAGCAAAGTGAATTCTACCACCTTGCCTTAATGAGTATCACCATAAATGGCAATGTTTTTCTAATTAATGAATAATAACAATTCAAAATGTAATTACTTTTTAATACTTAAATAAAGTAGAGTTTGAATTCTGATCAAATCTATTAGTATTATTTGTATTATTCGGACTATTGTCCTCATTTTCATTGTTATCTGTACAATAATAATACAAATAATACTAATTATCAAGCCTCATTTCAAAAAATTAGGGAAATAGTATGATTAAGTTTAATTTTTCACTAGAAATGCATGAACAGATGTATTTTCTCTCCTCCCAGCTAGGAGTAAATATTAGGGACAGTGTGGGCACTTTAGCTTCGATACATCAACCAGCTTAGGAAAAGAAAAATGCTCTACTTCCCTTAAAAATTGACCTTGTGCTGTATCCAATTTATTCATATAATTTTTTGCCTTTATGGCTTCTTCGGATATGATAAAATTGTTTTGTTTTTTTAAACTCTTAATGTCCTATACCGCCTCATTCCACCCAGCCGGAAGTCATATTCATTTTCCTAATCCACCCCAAACAATAGCCTTTCTTTATATGTAATATTAAACAAATTTAGCAGTCTTTGATTTACAGGAAATAACAGGTAACTTTAAATGAAAAGACCATTTTTAGCCATTTATTGATAAATCCTTATAGGAATGGGGCTCTGGGCTTAGAAAATTCTCAACAGGGGGTTAAGAGTTAAATTCGATAATCATTTTAAAAACAATTTTATAATATCTGATGAAGCTGTATAGATGTTATATAAATAAATTATTCATTTCAACAACTAAGTTTTCATTTTTCAGTCATATATCTTAAGCACATAAGCTTTATAAAATTCAGGCTGATGTATTATATAGAAATGTGGAGCGCCACACCAACTGTCAGCTCTCATATGCTTTACCACACAGATCATATTACCCAAGTTGTTCTACTCATGAGTTGAGTTGGCGAGGATCGGTATTGAAACTGAAACCTTGCGATTCCTCTATCAAGTTCAATACTAATTGCTGCCATCTCAGCACAATCTGATCTATGCGGTAAAGCATCTGGGAGCTGACACTAGGTGTGGCATTCCATGTCAACAAAAACAATCTCCTTGGTCTAATGCTGATGAAAAGCAAATACATCCCATCACTGATAGACCACTCGGCTAAATTTACTTATAGCTATTATATCTTAACGTAAATTTCAACATAACAAATTGCCTTCACCTTTGTACAGACTGACCCACAATACTTTTACCTAAAAATTTGATTTATAGGCAAATACAAATGATAAATTTTGAAAGAACCTGGGTCTCTAATGTTTACAAGGCCTACGTGAGTCTGGCAGTGAATATAGAATAAGGAAAATAAAAACAGGAAGAGTGGACTTATCACAGGACTTGCTAGATTTTCAAAGCGGGGAAAAATCTCTCTCTCTCTCTCTCTCTCTCTCTCTCTCTTCCCCTTCATATTTGGTTTGTTGGCTGGTTTTATTGGGTTGGGTCACTTAATGTAAAAGTCTTCTTTTTTTTTTTTTTTTTTTTTTTGCAAGAGAAGTCATCAGGGTGGCCTAAAGTTGGTATCAGCCAGACAGCGATGGAGTCTATGCCCTTTTCCCTAAAGCGTGAGACCAAGGTGATTATTTTTGCATCTAAGCTGATTGCCACACCTATCAGCTCCATACTTTACTGCACAGATCCCTGTGCTACTCATACGCTGAGTTGCCGAGGGCTTCTATCGAACCAGGAAACTTGTAGTTCCTAGTCAGACACTCAACTGACTGAGCTAAATCAACCCATTTCTAAACAATTAAAGTTTCAAGTAAATATTCTGAATACACAAAAAAAATGCAGTTATATGATTTCAAGTATTCTTATGCAACACTAATAATTTGAAAACAATTATATGCTTTAGCTCAGTCGGTAGAGCATTCGCCTAGGAACCACAAGGTTCCTGATTTCGTACTGGCTCTTGCCAACTCAGCATATGAGTAGCACAGTGATCCCCTGCAATGTGTGTGACCGCATCTGCAAGTCCAGAATTAGACTAATGAGCCACCATAGGGTTCACAAATGAAGACAGGGAGTGACGTCATTGCCGTTTGCGACGGACTAATAGAAAGAAAGTAATGAATTACTATATTTTTAATGACTTAAGATCTTTGGATAAAACTAACAAAGATTACATTTGGGAGAATCCATAATAAATCTGGGAAAACATTCCTTTTCTTTTTCTTTTGATTTCAATTCTTACACAATAACCTTCTGTTTCACGGACAATGCTAAAAAAAATTAAAGGTTGATTCCAAGGTGTCTTTTTTTTCTCCAATTCTCTAAATGATAAATCTTATTATAATGGAGATTGTGTCTGTCTTTCCCTGTAAACGAACCTATATCACTACTCAAGTTACAATTCCCTTAGATATTTCCGTCACATTCTCCATGATTTTATTTTTATTTAAACCTTAATTATTAATAAAATTGTTTTACATAATTAATTCTGTTGGCCATATCTACATACTAATAACTTGCAATTGTATTTATACATACAACAAAATAGCAGTTCACTGTTAGAACGGGAAGGCTAATTTGCATATTGATATCAAAAATATGATTTTAATAAATATGGGCTTAGTATTATTGAATTCTAATTGTTTGGTTTTATCTTAATGAATATGAGCAAAAATCTCTGAGATAAATCTTAAAAGAAATCCATTAACAAGAAGAAATAACTGTAATTTTATTCTTTACTTCCTATTTTAACTAAATAGTAAAATTAGGAAAATTTAGCAATGAAAGACAGGAGTGATGGAAGAGTAAGTTGTTCAGTTGTTCTATATTTCAAATATTCTCCCCTCTGTTTCAAATCTTTTTATCTGTATTTAGTTTCATTAGCCTTTCTAATTTAATATAATATTTTATTACATTAAAATCTAAATACTTGCACCCTACGGAGGGTTCATATATTTGCTAGTAAATATAAAAGTCAATAAACCTTCCAATCGAGTTTGTAATTGGAAAGTATTTTACTGTAACATTAGGAGTTAACAACACAGAAATCTAATTCTAGTCTCATTATTATTTGAGGAGATCACTCTCCATTCAAATCAAGGGAGAAAAAAAATCAAATTTCTTTCTTCTTGATTCTATTCAGTCCTACAGCATCAAACAGATACAAAAGGAGAGAAAGAGAGAGGAAGGGGGGGAATTATAAACAACCAATCAAAAATGGGGGAAATCAGAAACAACCAACCAATCAAAAATGAGGAAAAATCACAAACAACCAATCAAAAATCTGGATTTGCAAACAAACATTTCTCTTTTGTTTTTCTTTACCCCTCCCACCACAAAATTATTTTATTTCTTTTTTTTTTAAATTATGTTTGTTTTTTTACTTATCAACAGATAGACTTTAATTTCTTTTACAATTCAGAAACGTGGGTCATTTAATTGCACAATGAAAGATTCAACTTGCAGGAAGAAAAAAATAAAAATGGTTTCTTCAAAAAATGAATAAAATAAAAAAATTTAAAAAATCACACTTTTATATTTTTTGGTTTCTCTTTGATGAACTATTGTTTTCTTAAATTTACCTGAAGTGAAAGTTGGCAAATTTGTGCATGTGTGTGTAGAGTGCATCAGTCTAAATAATATGCATGTGTATGTGTGTGTGTGTGAAGAGTACATTTGTCCAAATTATGTGCATATATGTGTAGATCGCATCCATCCAAATAATGTGCATGTATGTGTAGAGTACATTGTCCAAATAAATGTGCATGTATGTGTAATGGACTCTCTCGTCGATTTCGACGCATGAGGGTACATCCAATGAACAACCAACACAGTGTTTTGTTCATAGTGATGAAGGTTTGTGTTGGACCATTCCGCACTTTTTGGCACAGCCGATAGAAAGAATTGGTGCACAAGGAATGCCACAAACCCAATCAATGACTGACCTCAGATTTTTCAAAATCAGAGTTTTTCTTCTTCTAGACTGGTTACCTATCCAAGATTATAGAGCTCAGTCTGCCCTACTATTTTACCCATAGCTGGAGGGAGAATATATGGATTCATAACTTTCCCAGGCGTATTAATGCTATGTGAAATGAAAACAGTCTAGTCTATGATTTGAACACGGGTAGACGAGTTCATTTCCTACGACTCTAACCATTATGCCACGTGGCTCCATATGATGTATGTGTACATTACATCTGTCCAAATAGTGTGTTTCTTTCTTGATATAATGAATATGTAAATACCTTGGTACCCCTGCACTATAATCTGATTGGACAGTGTCATGTATAAATAGTCGACACTGTGTTGGTACAGGCACCTAAGCCTACAAGCTAAACTTACTCGCTAGACGGCACCACGACTGCTCGGCAGACGGTTGCTATTCGACGTACCAATTACTACTGCGATAATATACCAAATACTAACTTCAGAATATATCCCTTAACCCGGATATATTATTTCTTCATTTATTAGGATGAGATTGTAGCTTATGTGCACACTGTACCACTTTCAGCATTTCTACCTAGGATTAGAGTGTATGTGTATCTCATTAAAATCAAGTCTGTCCTACTATTTACTCATAACTGGGGGGGAGAAAAGATGAATTCATGCTTTTCATTAGGCAATTAGTGCCAAGTGAAATGCAAACAGCATTGTCCAGGATTTGAACTCTGGTCACAGATTCCATTTCCCATGATGATAACTGTTACCCTAATAGTGCACCTCCATATATATATTTAGCCAACCCCTATACTATGGGCTGAATGCAACACATGGTTTATTTCTAAACAGAGTAGAGATAAGGAACCAAGTCTGCCCTACTATTTACTCATAGCTGGGAAAAGAAAAGGTGGATTCATACTCTTTTTTAATGACATTTGTCAGAATGGAAACAGCCAATTCAAAGATTTCAACTTGGATTGCCAAGTCGATTTTCTATGACAATAAACCTTACACAATATATATATATATATAGGTTAATTTCGCAAGGATTGTCCGGTGCGTATCGTGGCCGAAGCAGTATAGTCTCTGACTATGCCTGCTGAAGTCCTGGTTTCGATTTCTGTCTGAGGGAAATCGTTAGTATACATCGCTGATGAGAATAAAGTTGAAACAGTCTGTATGATGTTCTACACACCGAACAATTCTTTGCCGAGATTCACTTGTCATGATTATTTTCTATAATTATCAAATTTTATGCGATATACGCATTGTAATTGCCTTCAAGCAAAAAATATAAATAATTTTATATATATATATATATAAATATATATATATATATAATATATATGCGTAAGACATGTTTCGCTAAATTAAAGAGCTTTGAAGAAAATAGACTGAAACACCGAGATCAGCTCCGTCTAACTTTGAAACAAAAACATCTGACTCCCACTTTAGGAAATTCCAGTGTGGCTTCGTAGCTCGCAGCAAGGCTGGGCTGCTATTATACTCAAGGAAACACAAAATGTCTTCTTGATAGCATGCACAACATGGGAGGAAACAAATCACTCACTGCTGACCGTCATCAATGTTCACGATGAGAGAGTCCACTATATATCTAAATATATAAGAGTAAGTTTTTGGTATGTACGTGTCGACATAAGTTCAAAACAGGAGGTCATTCTGATTTGAAATCTTGCATACATATCAATATCCTTCTAACTAGGAAACACGCCAAATTTGGTTATTGATTTTTACTGATTAAGGGATATAATTAGTTAATTAAGCCAAAATCACCTAATTTGCAAAACTGTCCGTATACCAACTCCTGCTGATGATAAGATATTGTCCCCTGCCTGACTTTTTGTTAAAGCGAATATCAGGAGTGAATTCAATTTTAGTGAATAAATTTCACAGTCTTAAGCCATTCGGCTCGGAATTTATCGCCTATTTGTAGTCCAATCTTAAAAATATCCATATGGTTGAAAATAGAAAATAATCTTGCTCAATATATAATTTGTATGTGTCTTTATCCATTGAATTATTTTTTATAGCGAGTTAGAAAAAAATTATTTTGTTTCAGACAGCAAAAGTATATTTTAATGAAAAATCAAATCTTATTCATATCGCAATCTTTTTATTCCTGTCTTTAAAATATTAATTTAGTTAGAAATGAAATAATCTATCTTACAAATATTTATTTGGTAAGAAAGAGCAAAGTAAATAACAATAATAACCATGTGCTACATAAATTAAGAGACAGGTAATCTCCAACACGAGGTACATAAATTAGGAGACAGGCAATCTGCCACATGAGCTACATAAATTAGGAGGTAGACAATCTCTAACATGAGCTACATAAATCTCCAACATGAGTTACATAAATTAAGAGACAGGTAATCTCCAAGATGAGCGACACGAATTAGGATACAGGTAATTTCCAAGTTGAGTTACATGAATTAGGAGACAGGCAATCTCCAAGGTGAGCTACATAAATTATTACGTAGGCAATCTAAAAAATGAGCTACATAAATTAAGAGACAGGCAATCTCGAAGATGAGCTACATAAATTAAGAGACAGGCAATCCGAGATGAGCTACATAAATTAAGAGACAGGCAATCTCGAAGATGAACTACATTAATTAAGGAGACAGGCAATCTCCAACATGAGCTACATAAATTAAGACAAGCAATCTCCAAGATGAGCTACATAAATCTCCAACATGGTTTAGATAATTTAGGAAACAGGCAATTTCCAACATGAGCTACATAAATTAAGAGACAGGCAATCTCTAACATGAGCTACATAAATTAAGAGACAGGCAATCTCCGA
Source organism: Doryteuthis pealeii (assembly GCA_023376005.1). Lineage (NCBI taxonomy): Eukaryota > Metazoa > Mollusca > Cephalopoda > Myopsida > Loliginidae > Doryteuthis > Doryteuthis pealeii. The sequence continues at coordinate 54,362,024 of CM042164.1, forward strand.
GATGAGCTACATGAATTAAGAGACAGACAATCTCCAAGATGAGCTACATAAATTAGGAGACAGGCAATCTCTACAGAGCTAATAATTGGAGACAGGCAATCTCCAAAGGTGAGCTACATAAATTGTTAGGTAGGCAATCTTTACATGAGCTACATAAATTAAGAGACAGGCAATCTCCAAGATGAGTTAACAATAAATCAGGAATCAGGCAATCTCCAACATGAGCTACATTAGGAGACAGTAATCTCGAACATGAGCTACATAAATAAGGAGACAGGCAATCTCCAAGATGACCTACAAAAATTAAGAGACAGGCAATCTCCAAGATGAGCTACATAAATTATTAGGTAGGCAATCTGCAAGATGATGCTACATAAATTAGGAGACAGGCAATTCTCCAACATGAGCTACATAAATTAAGAGACAGGCAATCTTCCAAGATGAGCTACATAAATTATTAGGTAGGCATCTTTAACATGAGCTAGATAATTAAGAGACAGGCAATCTCTAACATGAGCTACATAAATTAAGAGAGAGTCAATCTCCAAGATGAGCTACATAATTAGGAGACAGGTAATCTCCAAGATGAGCTACATAATTAAAGAGACAGGCAATCTCAAATGAGCTACATAAAATTAAGAGACAGGCAATCTCCAAGATGAGTTACATAATTAAGAGACGGTAATCTCCAAGATGAGCTACATAAATTAGAGACAGGCAATCTCCAAGATAAGCTACATAATTAAGAGACAGGCAATCTCCAAGATGAGTTACATAAATTAGGAGACAGTAATCTCCAAGATGAGCTACATAAATTAGGAGACAGGCAATCTCCAAGATGGCTACATAAATTAAGAGACAGATAATTCCAGTAGCTACATAAATTAAGAGACAGGCAATCTCCAAGATGAGCTACATAAATTAAGAGACAGGCAATCTCCAAGATGAGCTACATAAATTAAAAAACGGGCAAATCTCCAAGTGAGGACATAAAATTATTAGGTAGGCAATCTTCAACATGAGCTACATAAATTAAGAGACAGGCAAACTCCAACATGAGCTACATAAATTAAGAGACAGGCAATCTCGAAATGAGCTACATAAATTAAGAGACAGGCAATCTCCAACATGAGCTACATGAATTAAGAGACAGGCAATCTTTAACATGAGCTACATAAATTAAGAGACAGGCAATCTCTAACATGAGCTACATAAATTAGGAGACAGGTCAATCTCCAAGGTGAGCTACATAAATTGTTTAGGTAGGCAATCTTTAACATGACTACATAAATTAAGAGACAGGCAATCTCCAAATGAGTTACATAAATCAGGAAATAGGCAATCTCACAAATGAGCTAACATTAGGAGACAGGTAATCTCGAACATGAGCTACATAAATAAGGAGACAGGCAATCTCCAAGATGACCTACAAAAATTAAGAGACAGGCAATCTCCAAGATGAGCTACATAAATTATTAGGTAGGCAATCTGCAAGATGAGCTACATAAATTAGGAGACAGGCAATCTCCAACATGAGCTACATAAATTAAGAGACAGGCAATCTCCAAGATGAGCTACTAAATTATTAGGTAGGCAATCTTTAACATGAGCTAGATAATTTAAGAGACAGGCAATCTCTAACATGAGCTACATAAATTAGAGAGAGGTCAATCTCCAAGATGAGCTACATAAATTAGGAGACAGGTAATCTCCAGATGAGCTACATAAATAAGAGACAGGCAATCTCCAAGATGAGCTACATAAATTAAGAGACAGGCAATCTCCAAGATGAGTTACATAAATTAAGAGACAGGTAATCTCCAAGATGAGCTACATAAATTAGGAGACAGGCAATTTCCAAGATAAGCTACATAAATTAAGAGACAGGCAATCTCCAAGATGAGCTACATAAATTATTAGGTAGGCAATCTTTAACATGAGCTACATAAATTAAGAGCCAGTCAATCTCCAAGATGAGCTACATAAATTAAGAGACAGGTAATCTCCAAAGATGAGCTACATAAATTAAGAGACAGGCAATCTTTAACATGAGCTACATAAATTAAGTGACAGGCAATCTCCAAGATGAGCTACATGAATTAGGAGACAGGCAATCTCCAAGATGAGCTACATAAATTAAAAGACAGGCAATCTCCAAGATGAGCTACATAAATTAGGAGACAGGCAATCTCCAACATGGGCTACATAAATTAGGGGACAGGCAATCTCCAACATGAGCTACATAAATTGTTAGGTAGGCAATCTTTAACATGAGCTCAATAAATTAAGAGACAGGCAATCTCCAAGATGAGCTACATAAATTAGGAGACAGGCAATCTCCAACATGAGCTACATAAATTAAGAGACACGCAATCTTTAACATGAGCTACATAAATTAAAGAGACAGGCAATCTCTAACATGAGCTACATAAATTAGGAGACAGGCAATCTCCAAGGTGAGCTACATAAATTGTTAGGTAGGCAATCTTTAACATAAGCTACATAAATTAAGAGACAGGCAATCTCCAAGATGAGCTACATAAATTAAGAGACAGGCAATATCCGATGACTAATTAACACAGGCAATCTCCAGATGAGCTCCATAAATTAAGAGACAGGCAATCTCCAAGATGAGCTACTAAATTAGGAGACAGGCAATCTCCAAGATGAACTACATAAATTATTAGGTAGGCAATCTCAAACATGAGCTACATAAATTAGGAGACAGGCAATCTCCAAGATGAGCTACATAAATTAGGAGACAGGCAATCTCCAAGATGAGCTACATAAATTAAGAACAGGAACTCCAAGATAGCTACAAAATTAGGTAGCAATCTCCAAGATGAGCTACATAAATTATTAGTAGGCAATCTTAACATGAGCTACATAAAATTAAGAGACAGGCAATCTCTAACATGAGCTACATAATTAAGAGAGAGTCAATCTCCAAGATGAGCTACATGAATTAAGAGACAGGCAATTTCCAAGATGAGCTACATAAATTAAGAGACAGGCAATCTCCAAGATGAGCTACATAAATTAAGAGACAGGTAATCTTCCAAAGATGAGCTACATAAATAAGGAGAACAGGTAATCTCCAAGATGAGCTACATAAATTAAGAGACAGGCAATCTCCAAGATGAGCTACATAAATTAGGAGACAGGCAATCTCCAACATGAGCTACATAAATTAAGAGACAGGCAATCTCCAACATGAGCTACATAAATTAAGTACATAGGCAATCTCCAAGATGAGCTACTAAATTTTAGGTAGGCAATCTCTAACATGAGCTACATAAATTAGGAGACAGGCAATCTCCCAGGTGAGCTATATAAATTATTAGGTAGGCAATCTTTAACATGAGCTACATAAATTAAAAGACAGGCAATCTCCAAGGTGAGCTACATAAATTATTAGGTTAGGCAATCTTTAACATGAGCTACATAAATTAAGAGACAGGCAATCTCCAAGATGAGCTACATAAATTAGGAGACAGGCAATCTCCAACATGAGCTACATAAATTAAGAGACAGGCAATCTCCAAATGAGCTACAAAATTAAGAGACAGGCAATCTCCAAAATGAGCTACATAAATTATAGATAGGCAATCTTTAACATGAGCTACATAAATTAGGAGACAGGCAATCTCCAAGTGAAGCTACATATTATTAGGTAGGCAATCTCTAACATGAGCTACATAAATTAAGAGACATGCATCTCCAAGATGAGCTACATAAATTATAGATAGGCAATCTTTAACATGAGCTACATAAATTAGGAGACAGGCAATCTCCAAGGTGAGCTACATAAATTATTAGGTAGGCATTCTCTAACATGAGCTACATAAATTAAGAGACAGGCCAATCTCCAAGATGACTACATAAATTATTAGATAGGCAATCTTAACATGAGCTACATAAATTAGGAGACAGGCAATCTCCAAGGTGAGCTACATAAATTATTAGGTAGGCAATCTTTAACATGAGCTACATAAATTAAGAGACAGGCAATCTCCAAGTGAGCTACATAAATTAAGAGACAGGCAATCTCCAAGATGACTACATAATTAGGAGACAGGCAATCTCTAAGTGAGCTACATAAATTAAGAGACAGGTAATCTCGAACATGAGCTACATAAATTAAGAGACAGGCAATCTCCAAGATGAGCTACATAAATTAGGAGACAGGCAATCTCCAACATGAGCTACATAAATTAAGAGACAGGCAATCTCCAAGATGAGCTACATAAATTAGGAGACAGGCAATCTCCAAATGAGCTACATAAATTAAGAGACAGGCAATCTCCAAGATGAGCTACAATAAATTAAGGAGACAGGCAATCTCTAAGATGAGCTACATAAATTAGAGACAGGAATCTCGAACATGAGCTACATAAATTAAGAGACAGGCAAATCTCCAAGATGAGCTAACATAAATTAGGAGACAGGCAATCTCCAACATGAGCTACATAAATTAAGAGACAGGCAATCTCCAAGATGAACTACATAAATTAAGAGACAGGCAATCTCCAACATGAGCTACATAAATTAAGAGACAGGCAATCTCCAAAATGAGCTACATAAATTAAGAGACAGGCAATCTCCAAGATGAGCTACATAAATTATTAGGTAGGCAATCTTTAACATGAGCTACATAAATTAGGAGCAGGCAATCTCCAAGGTGAGCTACATAAATTATTAGGTAGGCAATCTTTAACATGAGCTACATAAATTAAGAGACAGGCAATCTCCAAGATGAGCTACATAAATTATTAGGTAGGCAATCTCTAACATGAGCTACATAAATTAGGAGACAGGCAATCTCCAAGATGAGCTACATAAATTAAGAGACAGGCAATCCTCAAGATGAGCTACATAAATTAAGAGACAGGCAATCTCCAAGATGAGCTACATAAATTAATTAGGTAGGCAATCTCAAACATGAGCTACATAAATTAGGAGACAGGCAATCTCCAAGATGAGCTACATAAATTAGGAGACAGGCAATCTCCAAGATGAGCTACATAAATTAAGAGACAGGCAATCTCCAAATGAGCTACATAAATTAAGAGACAGGCAATCTCCAAATGAGCTACATAAATTATTAGGTAGGCAATCTCAAACATGAGCTACAATAAATTAGGAGACAGGCAATCTCCAATATGAGCTACATAAATTAAGAGATAGGCAATCTCTAATAAAAAATGTGGGCGTCACTAACACCTATATACATAAGACACACATTATCCACATCTAACTTGAAACAAACGACTCCCAAAGCAAATCAAAAATGATTAGGAGACAGGCAATTTCTAACATGAGCTACATAAATTCGGAGACAGGCAATCTCCAACGTGAAGTACATATTCACGTCACCGTGATCATAATAGGACGACAGGCAATCTCTACATAGCTACATAAGAAGTAAAGAGAGATAAGGTAATCCTTCTAAGCCCAGTGATAGCGTAGCAATCGCACCTTCACTCGTTAGTGGTTTTCCTATTTTTCTCTTAGTCCAGTCATGGACCAGGTATTTTAGTTAGCATATATATATATATATATATATATATATATATACACAGGCATGCATGCATATACACATAAAACTACATTTAAAAAAAACATTTCCGTGAATACGGAACATTTTTTTTCTTACTTTTTTTATAACAGCAACAATATATATAATATAAAAAAAATAAACAATATATAGATGCCACCAGTAGTTTTACCTCAGTCACCTATAAATTACAAGGTTCCAGGTTTGATATATGCCAGCACAGCTACTCTTCTTATCACTCTGTACGCACCCCTTCATCCTCTGCTCAACCTAAAATCACCTTCTCAGCATAAAAGCAGACTGTAGAACCAATTTTGTCTTCAGAATACATTCTAAAAAGCTTTACAAAAGACAGGGACGAAATATCATTTAAATTTAGTTGTGTTGTTTTATCCGCAATTTTCCTCTATTTTCAACCACACACACACACACACACATATATATATATATATATATACACTCAAGTGATTAACAACTTTGTGAATTGAGTGACCCCTAATTTTTAACTCTGAAAAGTATTCTTATGATATATTGCATGTAATGAATGATCCGTAACCTTTGGCTATGCTAGCCAAATAAAAAAATATTTCTCATTATGCTCATCTATCTATCTATATCTATACACACAGGGCATTTGTGTGTATGTGTATGTCTGGCGGAAACTTCTAAAATAAAACAATTAAAGACAAAGTAAATATATATATATACACATTGAATATCATCAGGGCTTAGTTTTTGAACAAAAATAATAAAGATTTGGTTTATATTTGTGAAAAGGATTAAAAAATAAAATTCAAATGATAACAGAATGGAATATTTTTTTGCATTTAATATTTTGAATAGTAGACATTAACGTTTTTTTTTTTTTTTTTTTTTTCAGAGTGGCTGGATCAATGCAAGGTCTTTTTTGTACATGAGGATTTTAATGGAGCATCTGACAAGGATCCAACTCACGATTGAGTAATAATGGATCCACGGGACTAACTTTTTTTTAAATCCCCCTTCTACCCTGGCGATGCCGGGTGGCTGCTTCTAGAGACTTACTGCATAAAATCACACAGGAGAGGTTTTGAAACATTTTGACACTTTAATGTCCAAAACATCTGATCAACTTTTATTCCGTCACGAATAATTCTGGAAAACAATGCATTGAAATACATCAAACACAGATTCTTTGATCCTGCCTTGTTGTAAAAGATGGAAATGCCAAATCTAAGAATTTGGGTGGATTATTATGAAGACTTTCTTCGGAACTTGCTCTCCCCCACCCTCAAAGAAATCTCCAGAAATCAAAGCCCAAATCTATCTAACAAAGGAACCGAAAGTAACATAAATTTAACAACACAAAGAACTCGATAAAACATGCTTTTAAAATCATGATAAACAGACAAAACAGATGTTTGGGATTTAATTCTTCTATCCGCACCCCCCACCCCCCAAAACACTTCTGAAGAATTATTAAATGGGGGAAAAAAAAAAAAAAATCATGAACAAAAAATAAAATTCCATCAAAGAGCAAAAAAAAAAAAGTTATTTTCCTATTTATAAAAACCCTTAATGCTGTATGTATGTGTGTGAGTGCATTTGTATCTTGAGCAATCTATAACAATGGGGGAACCGATGGTAGGTGTGGCGATTCACGTCAGATGCACAAACAATCTCCCTGTTCTAGCGCTAGTGAAAAGGGGATAGATTTCCTCAATGTCTGGCTGATACCGACAATTATATATATATACACACATATAAGATGTGTCATAAAAGTATCGAAATTGAAGCTGTATTTACCAAGATAGGAATGAACAATGAATGGAACATTAATTTTTTCAGAATACAAGGTGTGTCAAAAAGTACAGATTTTAAAGCTGTATTTACCAAGATAGAAATAAAGAATGAATGGAACGTTAATTTTTCAGAATACAAGGTGTGTCAAAAAGAACAGATTTTTAAAGCTGTATTTACCAAGATAGAGATGAAGAAAGAATGGAACATTAATTTTTCAGAATACAAAGTGTGTCAAAAAGTACTGAAATCTTGATAATTTTTTGACACAGCTTATATATGACTAAAGATAAAGATCATGAAGAAGAAATATTCCATCTTTAACAGTACCTGCCTAGACAATAAATTGCTGCCAAAATACACAACATATATATATATATATAAATTCTCAAGTAATTACCTATTTTATGTAATGAACAACCCCTAATTTTTAGCCACAAAAAAGTGCTTTTATGATATATTACATGTAATAAATGTTCCTTAACCTTTAGCTATACTACGCAATAAAAATGTTTAAATGTTTCGGGTTTTTGAGGTGAAAAATCCATCTTAAAAAGTTACTGATTTCATATATATGTGTGTGTGAATAAGGATATATATGATTATATATGAATCTGCGTATATATGGATATATATGTGCTTATGTATTGTTTTGTTCTATATATATATATTAAACGTTTTATCTATTAATCTTCTAAACATTAATATCCATATGAAATACATCCTATCTTAGCATTTCGTCTCGGCCTATTCACGTTCTGCATGCGTCATCCTATGATTTTCATTTTCCATTTTTTCACATGCAATGATTATGTCATCAGCTTTCATAAACAAACGCACATATAAAAATTAAGTTAATAACATTATATTCACACATTCACTATACACTTAACATTTTTCTCCCTCACATAAATTTCTATAACAGTGTCCTGATGATGGTTTAATACTGAAATACTTAAGTATAGACACATAAAATTGTTTCCCCTGATCGTAAATATCCTGTGCTTGTTATATTTTTTTAAAATATTTTCTTCACACACACACACACACACACATATATATATATATATATATATATATATATATATATATATATTTCAAATATAAAATAAGATAATCACTTGAACCATCAGTGATATTATAAAATGAGTGCATGTCTATTGGAAAACAAATGCCTAACAAAAAATGTAGTCTACACCAAGAAAAAATAAGTGATAATAACAGACAGGGATATATATATATATATATAAAAAATAAAAAATTAATTAATCGTAAAAAATTTCTTTACTAAAAATCTTTTGAATTCCAACCGTCACATTTTTTAATACCCATCCCCTTCCGTTTAAATTGTTTCGTCTTGTTGCCAAATTCTCAAAATCCGCTACATTTGGATATGTTTTACCGACAAAAAGGTATACATAGAGACATGACCGACATATATATGGCGCGAATGCCCACATTGATGAATAATGTAACAACTTTCGTTCTTCTTTGCAGTATTAAGGTTTTTTGTTTGTGAACTGATTTGACATTCTTCTCCGACCCAAACAACTACGGAGTGAATGAGCTCTGATGATGATTTTTGTAAAATCGAAATATTGATCAGTATCAGCTATGATTATATTATAAATTGTTTTCTCTTTAACAGCATTGTGTGATGTTTTCATTCCACCTTTTCATACTCATATTGTCGGATTCATTTCCTTTCTTTTAACATATATATATATATATATATATATATATATATATATATAGGACCTACAGAGAGACTGTGGAAGGAACAATACAATAATCCCAAAGAACGAAGGATGCACAAACAGCACAAGATTATCTCAGTATTTATTGCAATATAAAGAAAATCATGGGAAGGAACCAGAGTTTAAGTGGTCTATCATTTGAAAAAAATGTATCTTTATAATGAGGGTTTGGGTAATTGGAAATTGTGCTTGGAAGAAAAATACCATTTAATAAGTTTTTCAGATTTGATTAATATGCTAAATAAAAGCTCAGAGTTGGGAGCTAAATGCTGGCATGAAAGAAAAATATTTACTTAGTAATTTGATGCCTGATTAAGCCATGTATCCACCATGTAATAGTCAACAAAATTTGCATTTGTTGAATACTAGTTCGATAATGTGAAACTGTGTCATAAGTTTTTATCTTGTTTTATTATCTTATACCATGCTTTATGGAAGCGCGTGGTGTAATGGTTAAAGTTATGGAAAATGGACTTGTCGTCCCGAGTTCAAATCCTGGATGTGGTAATTGCATTTCATTTAGCGCTAATACTCTTGGGAAAGGTATGAATCCTACTCTCCCTCCAGCTATGGATAAATAATAGGGCAGACTGGGCTCTTTAACTTTGGTTAGGCAACCAGTCTAGGAGAAGGAAAACTCTGAATTCAAACCTGTTGAAATATTTTTTGTGCTTAGATAAATAGTAATTTATGAATATATATATCTTATCTTATACCATGCTTGAAATATAGAAATAATTAAATTCATTTAAAAGATATTTTATATTGTCAATTTTCTTGATATATGTAACATATTATGTAACATTTTATATATATATGAAATATTTATATAATATCTAATTATATAATTATATTTATATAATATATATATATATAATTTATTATATAATAAATAAATTAATATTATATAATAAGTTATAATATATAATATTTATTATATAAACATTATATATATTGATTATATATATATATTATATAAACATTATATATATTATATATTATGTTATAATATAAGTTTATAATATAAATGAATAATAAATTATATAATTATATTTATATAATCTTATTATAATGGAGATTGTGTGTTTTTCTGTCTGTAACCGAAACTATATTCCTACTCAAGTCACAATTCCCTTTGTTATTGACATCACAATCTCCATGATTTTATTTTTATTTAAACCTCAATTATTAATAAAATTGTCTTACATTATTAATACTGTTAACTATGTCTACATACTGACAACAATTATATTTATATATACAACAAAATAGCGGTTTACAGTGTGAACGGGGAGGCTAATTTGCATATTAATATTAAAAATGTGATTTTAATAAATATGTGCTTAGTATTATTGATTTCTAACTGTTTGGTCTTATTTTAATGAATATGAGCAAAATTCTCTTCAATAAATCTTAAATGAAATCCATTAACAAGATAAAGTAACTGTCATTTTATTCTTTACTTCCTCTTTTAAGTAAATACTTAAATTAGAAAAAAAAACAATGAAAGACGAGAATGATGGAAGAGTAAGTTTCAGTTGTTCCATTTTCTATTATACTCCCTCTGTTTCAAATATTTTATTATACCCCCCTCTGTTTCAAATCTTTTTATCTGTATTCTTATTTAGTTTCATTAGCCTTTTTAATTTAATACAATATTTTATTACATTAAATATATTTGCTAGTATTTATAATATATATATAACATATTATGTAATATTTTATATATATAAATATTATAAAGTTTCTTATTTTATTAAAAGATATTATTGAAATAATATCTTATACCATGCTTGAAATATTTTTTGTGCTTAGAGCACTGTTTAGATTTTATGAATTAAAAACACTTTTAGCGTTAAATTTTAATCTTAATTGCACACACACACATTATATATATATATATATATATATATATATATATATATATATGCCTAACTTTATGATATTTTAACAGGCTTCATATTGCTAATCTCCTAATTGCCATAAACATTTTTTAAAAGAAGTAATTTCTTTTTATCAACATCTACAGAGTAAACCTTTTTAGGAAAATTTTATTGAAAAACTAGTGGAGCTACCTGGCCTATATATAGCAATAGGGTATGGTTATCACTATCTTACATGGTGGGTTTAAGATTTTGCAGTATTATAAGAGGAGTGCTTATTATCAGTGACAGCTATTATATGCATAAGAATAAATAAATATATATTATTTTGTGTGTGTGTGTGTGTGTGTATATATATATATATATATATATATATAGCATACACAAAATATGCATTTATTCTTACACATACACACACATATAAGTAAAATGATATAGTCATATAACCTACTAGAAGTTCACCATGAGGATCATCAGGGTTAACTGCAATGAATTAATTAAGAACAAAAGCAGAATTAAACAAAGATATTATAATGGTCCTGCAGATAAAAGGAATGCTGTGTGTGTGTGTGTGTTTGTGTGTGTGTATATCTATTATTATACTAAAGCAGAGTTAATCAACTTTTGCTTCCTAAAGGCTTTTTTACTGTTTAGTTTAATGACATGAAAATTAAACTAAATTATTCCTTACTTTTAGGATTGAATTATGTTTGAAAAAATTACTTTTTAATTGGTTCTAATTAGTCGTAATTTGCAATTAAGTAAAAAAACGACCAATCTCTTACTTTGCTCTGTGTCTATCACTTTCTTCCCCTCTATGTATCTCTTGACTACCTCCTTGTTATATAATGTTAGTTTCTCTGGAGAGAGAGAGAGAGCCGAGAGAATTTTGAAATGTATTTCTATGTTAAATTTCACAACCAGCAACCCATAGCTTAAATAAGATCAAAAATGATATTTTTTATATTTTTTATTTGCTTTACTAACTCCCTTTTCCCTAATCTCAATTATCTACCCAGAGCTGAATAGATGACTGAACAGTTCACGTTTTGTCTAGTATATATATATATATATATATATATATATATATATACACACACACACACAAGCAGAAGCACATAGCTTGCCCAGGATTAAGATAATATGCAAATGCCTATTTTATAAAACCAAAAATGTTTTTTCTTAACGAAGATTTGTTAATTATCATTGATAATTCTTATTAACTATTATTTTTCTTCATCTTTAATTTTGGTTGCATCTTTTTTTTTTATTTTAAATCCCAACTCTACCAGGTCGTTATCTCTATGACAGTGAGGGAACAGCGTGTACGAAAAAACAAAAATAAAGGATAAGCTCCCAGGGAAATGGCCCAGCACCCCCACCCGCTGGCATAAAAGGGTTAGGGTTAGATAAAAATATAAACTGGCAACAAATATCATAAAAAGATAAGGAAAAGGTTCAAATGAATATTACGAAAGAATGAGCTCAAAAGATAAGAAATGAGATAGAGCATGAGAAAGGCGGCAGAAATCAAAGAGTATCTGATGAATATTAGGTTGTCATTGTTAATTTACAAAGATTGATAAGGACACATAGAGCCCCTCTGTGTGTGTGTGTGTGTGTGTGTGTCATGACAAGCAATGAATATAACAGCCCTATTCAGCTCTTGAATAATAAATGGAAGATATGAACAGCTTATGTTTTGATTTTGGAAATTTCATCATGGATCAGGAAAAAATATAAATGTCAAATATTTACATGCGGATCTTATGGAGAGATAAGAATAGGGAAAGAAAAAGTGAGAGGAGTAGAGAGAGAGAGGGGAAAGAGAGATGGGGAAAGAGAGATGAGTGGAGAGAGAGGGAAAAGAGAAATGGTTGGAGAGAGAGAGGGAAAAGAGAAATGGTTGAAAGAGAAATGGTTGGAGAGAGGGGGGGAGAGGAATGGTTGGAGAGAGAGAGAGGGGGGAGAGGAATGGCTGAGAGAGAGAGAGAGAGAGAGAGAGAAAGAAAAAAGAGATGAGTGGACAGAGAGAGGGAAAAAAGAGAAATGGTTGTAGAGGGAGGGGGATAGAAGAGATGAGTAGTGGGGGGGATAGAGAGAGATGATAGTGGGGGGATAGAGAGATGAGTAGTGGGAGGGGGGATAGAGAGATGAGTAGTGGGAGGGGATAGAGAGATGAGTAGTGGAGGGGGATAGAGAGATGAGTAGTGGGAGGGGGATAGAGAGATGAGTAGTGGGAGGGGGGGATAGAGAGAGATGAGTAGTGGGGGAGAGAGATGAGTAGTGGGGGGGATAGAGAGAGATGAGTAGAGGGAGGAGGATAGAGAGAGGAGGATAGAGAGAGAGATGAGTGAGGATAGAGAGAGAGATGAGTAGAGGAGGAGATAGAGAGAGAGAGAGGAGGATAGAGAGAGAGATGAGTAGAGGGAGGAGGAGAGAGAGATGAGTAGAGGGAGGGGATAGAGAGAGAGATGAGTAGAGGGAGGAGGATAGAGAGATGAGTATAGGGAGGGGGATAGAGAGAGAGATGAGTAGAGGGAGGAGGATAGAGAGAGAGATGAGTAGAGAGAGGAAAATTGGAAATATTGGAAAAGAAAAAAAAAATGGAGCTAATCGGCAAATCTGAATGTTCCAGACTTGTGGAAATTCAGAGAATTCAAAAACAGGGGAAAACAAAAAGGGAAAAAAGAAGAAAAAAAAGAGAGAAAGAAGGAAAGGGAATTAGGAAAAAGGGAAAGAAGAAAAGAGAGAGAATGAAGAAGAAAGAGAGAAATATGAAGAGAAAGAGAGGAGAAGCAGAAGAAGAAGAAAGAAGAAGAAAGCAGAAGAAGAAAGAAGAAAGAAGAAAGAAGAAGAAAGAAGAAGAAGAAGAAAGAAAGAAGAAGAAGAAAGAAAAAGAAATTGCCATTTGTATCTGAATTGACCACCTTAGACACACACAAAAAAAAAAAGGTCGGGAAGAATGGAGAAAATAAAGAAAAGAAGATGGAGTTGATGCAGAGAATTAGAAAAGGCAGACATAGGCTACCAATTCACTTTGATGAACAAACAAGTTGTGAGTGACTGACCAATTCAATCGGTGATTAGTATCAGTAAAATCGATTGTTAAATAATTATCTGTAAAAGATGAAAGAAACTTTGAAAGAAAAACAAACGTAAACTTGTTATTTACTTTACACAAAGTCTGATACAAAAGGCCTCACACGCAGCTTTACAGTATCTTTTGTTATTTAAGTGGTCACCCATCATTGCTTAACTTAGGAGAACTAACTGGGAACCGGTGCTTCTTTCACAGTACGACTTGATAGTAATAATAATAAAGTTAGGTTATTGTATTGATTAATATCGAGAAAGAAAAACATTAAATGCTTATTCTCACCAGGATGTTATGCCGTAAAAAGATGTCAAAGAAAAACATGTTATTAATAAGATAAATAAGAGGGGGGTTGACTAAGATAAATAAGAGGGGGGGGGTGACTAAAACCAAAAGGTAGAAAGGGGTCTGTAGGGGCTTTAATTACCCCTCATTGGACTAATCTGAGTTGGAGGGGGGAATAAAAACTGATATAGCAAATTTTTCAGGTATTTATCTTTTTAAAATAGAAACACCCTTTTATTTATTTATGTATGTAGGTACCACGAAAATACGTCACGTGATCAGTTTAGGCCATATTGAAGGAAGAAACGTAATGTTTAACTTTTTTTTTAAAATCTCACAAAAAAGAAATAACGAACATAAAGAGTTGTTACAAAGAAAAACTTTTAATTCAAAGATCAAATTACCCGATTGGAGAAAGATTACTCATCATTATCGTGAAAAATACGTAAAACAGTTCGTTTATTTACAACACGGTCAGATTCTTTATTGATATTTAGCAGAATTCTGTATTCGTAGTTCTTTTACTACAAAGCTCTCGCATTGAAACTTATAAAAATCTTCTGATATAATTATTCAGACTTTTATGTTTATAGAAAAAAAGTGAAAATCGTTTTTTGTCGGTTCATTTTTTCATAAAATAAAATAGGGGGGTAGACCTCGTAAAAAAATATTTCCCCTAACATATTTTAGGGAAAAACTATTTTAGACATATTCACATCAAAAGATAAATAATTATGGAAATTTTCGTGAAAATTGAACCATTAATTGATTTTTCATATAATTTTTTAAAAAGCTGGTAGTCATAACTTGTTTTTGGCTATGTTAAATTTCAATTGATTTAACGTTGCAAAAATGTAAACATTGTTTTTCGTTCATAATTTTCATTATATCCGTAAGCTGAAATTTTTTTTTTTTTTAAATCATCAGGGGTTTGCTTGATGTTTCTTCTTTCGAATAGACAAAAAATTTTCAAGATTATATTAACCTTTATGCAAGTTTCATCGTGTTAAATATAGGTGGGGTAGGGGGGTGGGGTAAATTTCACAGGGAAAATTGGTGGTACCTATTAAGATGTAAACATTTTTTTTCTTTTCCACCCTTACCACCTTTTTTCTTAATTTCGTGGGGAATGGGTATTTAGAACCAGAGAAAACGAAGGAAAAAAAATAGGGAAAAAAACGAGACAGAGGTGGGGGTAAAATTGAAGTAGCCCATTTTTCAATGATTTTAATATGTAAAAACCTTATTGTTTTCTTCTTCGTTGATGGATCATGATATTTTAATAAGGACGGGGGTGTATTAACGTTAAAATAGAATAAAAACTTTTTTTTAAATATTCCCCGCACAAAAAAAACGTTTTAAATTCAATAATAATAATAAAAAAAAACAAAGTTTTATTTAATTCCATTAATTAGTTGAATTCCTGTATTTTATTTTTTATTTTTTAGGGAATGCATGTGTTTATCTTTCTTTAGCTCTAAACATTTTCATGTTACGATTTCCCTCCTTTTTGTGTAACAATGTAAATACACAATTAGATGAAGAAAAAAAAGGTCTGTATAAGAATTAACAGAAAAATGAAATATTTTTAAGAAAGAAAAAAAAATCATCTTATTTGTCAATAACAACAAAGACAAAAAGAAAAGAATAGAGAAAATAAAAAGGCATAATTACACAATAATACACATCAATGTTGTGTACTAGTGAATAAATATAAACAACCATGCAACAACAAAATCACAAATAATAATAATACCAGATACGACTAATAATGATGATGATGATGATTATACCAGATAATAATAATAATAATAATAATGATGATTATACCAGATAATAATAATAATAATGATTATACCAGATAATAATAATAATAATGATTATACCAGATGATAATAATAATAATGATTATAATAATAATAATAATAATGATTATACCAGATAATAATAATGATAATAATGATGATTATACCAGATAATAATAATAATAATAATAATAATATACCAGATAATAATAATAATAATGAT
The DNA here is from genome assembly GCA_023376005.1 of Doryteuthis pealeii. Lineage (NCBI taxonomy): Eukaryota > Metazoa > Mollusca > Cephalopoda > Myopsida > Loliginidae > Doryteuthis > Doryteuthis pealeii. The sequence goes on from CM042164.1 coordinate 54,378,410, forward strand.
GATTATACCAGATAATAATAATAATAATAATAATAATGATTATACCAGATAATAATAATAATAATAATGATGATGATGATGATTATACCAGATAATAATAATAATAATAATAATAATAATGATGATTATACCAGATAATAATAATAATAATAATAATGATTATACCAGATAATAATAATAATAATGATGATGATGATGATTATACCAGATAATAATAATAATAATAATAATAATAATAATGATGATTATACCAGATAATAATAATAATAATAATAATGATGATTATACCAGATAATAATAATAATAATGATGATGATGATGATTATACCAGATAATAATAATAATAATGATGATTATACCAGATAATAATAATAATAATAATAATGATTATACCAGATAATAATAATAATAATAATAATAATAATGATTATACCAGATAATAATAATAATAATAATAATAATAATGATGATGATGATTATACCAGATAATAATAATGATGATGATGATATAATAATAATAATAATAATAATAATAATAATATAATAATGATAATAATAATGATGATGATTATAATAATAATAATAATGATGATGATTATAATAATAATAATGATGATAATAATGATGATGATTATAATAATAATAATAATAATCTATTAATAATGGAGATTCGCTCTCTATTTGTCTGTAACAAAAACTACGTCACAGCTTACGTCACATTACCCAAAACCGTCATAACATAGAATAAATACACTCAAAATTTGAACATGTAACATTAGACAGTCCTCATTGTTTTTTAAAACAAGTTTTAATAAATACATGACTGGTATTATATATCTATATATAGTTTGTTTTATTTTAATACATATTTAAAGTTTACATTTCAAATTGTTTTATTTTTTATTTTTTAATCCTTTAATGAATTAGATGATTTTATTTACTTAGGGTACAAACTCGCTGACATTGAATTTTTTACTCCCACCCAGGCAATACCTTTCAAAAATGTATTATTACATCGCCCGGAGGGCGTTTTTTATTTTACTAGTAATGATGATAATAATAATAATGGACCATGTAACCTTTAAGCACCCCATCCGCGATCTTGATTCATAAGGACACGTTTTTCCTTTACTCTGTCAAAATCCCGTTGTTTGTTAGGGTTAGTTTTATAATTTTTTTAAAAACTAAAAATCGTCTGTTAACAAACAACCGGATTTTGACGGTGTAAATGAAAAACATGTCCTTATGAATCAGGATCACAGATGAGGTGCTTAAAGGTTATATGGTCCATAATAATTATACCAGATAATAATAATAATAATAATAATAATAATAATAATAATAATAATACTTGGACCTGGCCGGAGAACAGAAAAAACTGTGCCACATGAAGGTAAATGTCATAGCACTCGTATTTGTGCCCTTGCAACGCCCCTAAGGGCTTAGAAAATAGTTTAGGTGAATTGGAAATCAGAGGAAAAATCAAGACCATCCAAACAACAGCATTGTTAAGATTGGCTAGAATATTTAAAAGAGTCCTTGAGACCTGAGGAGACTTGACGTTACACAGCCTCCAACGAACCACCGGCCAAGGCAGGTGTGAAAAACTCTCATAGATTATAATCATTATGTCGTGCAAGCACAATAATAATAATACTCAGTAGTGTCCTGGAGATATGAGGAGATTTGCTGTCATTCAGTCTCCAGTAAACCACCAGCTAAGGCAGGTGTGAAAAACTCTAATAGGGTCAAATAATAATGGGTTAACTGGAGATCTGAGGAAGAACCGAGACCATTCAGACCACAGTACTGTTAAAAATAGTTAGAATACTTAAAATAGTCCTGAGGAGATTTGTTGTCACTCTGACTCCAAGGGAAAACAACCAGTTAAAATTGGTGTTAAAAAAATTCACATAGATCGAAAATAAAATAACTGCTAGAATACTTAGAAGAGTCCTGGAGAGACTTGCTGTCACTCAGACTCCAATGAATAATCACCAGTTAAAATTGGTATTAAAAACTTGCATAGAGATGAAAATGAATAAATAAATAAATAATAATGATGATAATAATTTAATAAAGAAGAGGGAAAAGAAAGGGAGGAAAAAGAAAAGGAAAAAGAAAAGGATAATAATAATAATAATAATAATAATAATAATAATAATAATAATAATAATAATAAAAGGAAGAATCGAGACCATCCAAAATTCAGCACTGTTAAGGTCGGCTAGAATACTCAGAAGAGTCCTGGAGACTTGCTGCCACTCAGCGTCCAGTGAACCACCGGCTACGCCAGGTGTAAAAAAAAAACTTAATAATAATAATAATAATATCATCAAATATTGCTGGTACAAAAAAAATAAAATAGAATAAAACTCGTAGAGGTATGTAATGATAAACACTATATATATTTTTTCACTATCCCCCCCCCAAAAAAAAAGTTTCAAAAATAAATTTAATAACCAATTAAAAGAATTAAAAAATACCGAAGTTTTATTAAATTCCATTAATTAGTTGAATAGTTTTTTGTTTTTGTTTTTTGTTTTTTTTTTAATGCATGCGTTTATCTTTAAGTCTAAACATTTTCCAGTTACAATTTCCTTCCCTTTTTTTTTCTTTTTTTCTTTTTTTTTTCTTTGTAACAATGTAAATACAACAATTAAAAAAAGGCTGTATAAGAATTAACAGAAAAAAGTGTGTGTGTGTGGAAATAACTTTTTGAAAATCATATACAATAAATGTAGACGAATATCAACAAAGACTTGTGTACATACATATTTTTCTTTGAACCAACGAAGGCCCCGAGGAAGGTTTGTTAATCAAACCGAAACATTGCAATGTCGGCTGAATGAAACTTGTGTTGTTTTTTGTTTTTCAATTTTTTTATAAAAAATTAAATACATATTCATACAAACATTATTTAAAAAATGTAAATAAGCGTAACGCACACATACACATAGATGTACGTGTAAATGTGTGATCGTATACAAAAATTAAAACACACACACACACACACAGCGAGACAGATTTTCACATTGAATAGAGACACCTGCCCCACATCAAACGATAGAAATTACTAAAAACTCCGCTCCTCGCCAACCCCCTCTTTCAAAAGTGACGATTCCCTTCCCTCCTCTGCGAGTGTTAGGCCCTACCCAGCCAGGCAGTAGATAGCTCAGCTCCCAGATCAGCAACCTCCTACCTTATCTACAACTTGAACTCACATCGTCACAGCCACTACGGCGATAGCTCCTCCGTTTCGTACGGCGTTGGTAGTCTTCAGCCGCTGTTAGTAGACATTCTTTCAAAGTCCGTAACTGCTTTCTCTCACCATCATCACCACCCCCTCTCTCTCTCTCCCCCTCTTTCTTTCTCCCCCCCACCCTCTCCCCCCGAGCACGCACCCGGCTCCGCCCTGTTCCGTACCTCCCCGTCTCCGCCTCCTCCTTTACTGCGTCCGCGCACAAACACCCACCCAACCCCCACATACAACCCACAACCAACCAGACCGGGATTGAAAAATGTTATTTCATTCACAGATATAAAACTGGGGAAGGCTGTTATCTTCATAAATATTACTACAATCGCTATTATTCTTATTACTATGATGGATTTCTTTCATTCTTACACACACTTGTAGTAGTAGTAGTAGTAGTTATTTTCTTATTTTACCATGAATAGTAGTAGTCGTAGTAATCGGTAGCCGTTGTGTAGTGTATGTTATGGAGAGAAGAGGCGAACTAGTTGTTTGAAAAGGAAAGCCTCCCCCACATACACAAGAATGGGGTACCCACCGGTAGAGTACAAGCGCCAATCAATGCAACTGTCCAACTAGCTTGTATCTCGACTCGTTCATGCATGCAAACTCCGACAGGAAGGGCTGCTACACCTCTTGTTTCCTCCATGGATATTGTCACCACGCCGAAGTGGTTTCCACTCACAGCTTGATGAAACACCAAACAAGCCGTGCACAACACAAACACCAAGCCCCACCCCCACCGCCAATAATGAGGTGTGTTGATCAAGTGAAAACAGTGCCCCGGGTTCAAATCAACAAGCAAGCATCTATTATATGGGAAAGTCTCCTGTACCCCAGGAGTGTTGCAATCAGTCATCCGTCAGTGAAATCCGTCGCGAAAACACAATGATAATAAAAACAATCATTTCAGTTTCCTTCTCTCATGTGGGACCCCCTTCAGATGAATGACATGCTTAGTGCATCTACTGACAAACCGCGTCTGATCCACAGGCATGAACTCTAAATTTCAATAAATATAAAAAGCAACGTGTATGAAAAAAAAAAAAGAATTTAAAAAAAAAAGTACGTCTTTCGAAGAGTCCAAAGCAATATACCCAAGTGATTTGTAAAAATCAATATTCCACAAGTTTTGTTCAATCAACCGCCAGGAGTTTTAAATATTTAACAACTGTTTTTTTTTTTTACCCAGAAGAAAATTCCTAACTTCATACGACCAAAAAAAAAAAAAAAAAACAGAACAAAAAATTCTTTAAAAAAATAAGAGATAATTAGAGTTATACTTAAAAATAAAAAATAAAAAATGTTTAATTTCTTTTTTTCTCTTTTTTTAACTTGATGCAAATAATATTTATAAACAAACAAATATATATATATACAATATTACATACTTGTTATTACAACACAAACATACAACCCACACCCACACACACACACACACACAAACGCCTACCGAGGATGATGGGTCCAATGCAATTTTTCATTATTTCCTCTTTAATGTTTGAATGCATTTTCCTACCCTTTGGATCACTTATTTAAAAAAAAAGGAAACGGAAAAAAAAGATCTGCTACTAACATTTTGGAATTCTGACAAATGATATCAGGTAAATATTGTTTATTATTTTTACCAGTTTCTGATTTATTTCATTCATACATATACACACACACACACACACACACATATATATATATATATATATATATATATACACACACACACACACACACACACAATTCCTATCTAAACACATACATACACAATTCTTATATATATATATATATATATATATATATTCATCAAAACTTCTTTTAATTCTCCTGAGGAAGGTGTACCTTGAACACTGAAACCATGGTAGAGAGAAAGACTTTTTTCTACAACTATATATATATATATATATATATATATATATATACATATAGATATATCTATATATCTGAGAACAAAATACATTTTGCGGACCTTCCTTTTTTATGAAATACTGAATTTTCTCCCGTTGGAACCAGAACAACATTTTTCATATAAATATATATATACACGCACACATAATTCTTATTTCATATATATATATATATATATATATATATATATATATAAATTCTCATGATTATTTTTTTTCCAATTCTTTTTCTTCAAATGTTTTTGTGTTCTTTTTTCTGACATCAATAAATCCATATCATATCCATTTTAAATTGACTTGAAAATAATTTGGCATCTATTTGCCAAAGTCTTGTTGATTCTAAAGAATTTCTAACTATCTCTGCAGTTTCAAGAACGCTAGCTTTTCTCTCTTCCTGTTATACCGTAGTAACTTTAACATGGCACACTGCATTCTGCAGAAGAAAAAGAAAAAAAAAAAGAAAAAAGAAAATCTGTCTCTGCTTATTCCACCCGTTCTGGGGAAGGGGGAGGGGGCTTTTAGCAAATTAATAACTTCATTTCGGGTGCACGCTTCAGGCATTTTTTCTTGAACAATTTCATTCACTTACATTTTATACATTGTAAATAAACTTAAAATAACAATTTTCTTCACATTAACTGTCACTTTATTCACCAACCCTCCAACCACTTTGACTATTTGTATACAGCTAAGGTGCCCTTAAATCCTTATTAAGTGACGTTGGTGGGATCTTTTTTTTTTTTTTTTTTTTTTTTGAGAATATAATCATATATTGTTATGTTTAGATACAACAAAACAGTGATATAAATACTTATTTCCTGTCCCCCCCCTCCGACTAGGAACCACAAGGTTCTGGGTTCAACACCAACCCTCGCCAACTCAGCGTATGAGTAGACAGGGATCTGTGCAGTAAAGTGAGGAGCTATTGGTAGGTGTGGCGCTCCACCCCAGACACCAAAAACAATTTCCTTGGTCTAGTACTAGTGAAAAGGATTCCCTCACTGTCTGGCTGATACCGATTTCAGGTCACCCCAACGACTTTTTACTTTATTTCCGATTCCAAAGTTGTTTTTGTAAACCTTACAAAAAAAAAATATATATATATATATATATATATATATATATATATAAATCTATAAATCCTTTTTTTTTTTTAAACATTGAGTAAAGCTTTGAATCTAGGGTAATGTTTAACAAGCTATTCAAACCTTAAAAGGGCAGTTTGTGTGTATGTATGTCCAGATGAAACCACAGAAAAAAAAATTAACAACAAAGTAAATATATATACACATTAAATATCACCAGTTCATGCTTTTTGTGAAAGAATTATGAAGATTTGATTTACTAGGTGTGTCATAAAAGCATCAAGATTGAAGCTGTATTTACCAATATAGAAATGAACAATGAATAGAATGTTAATTTTTTTCAGAATACAAGGTGTGTCAAAAAGTACAAAAAATCTCGATACTTTTTTGACACACCTTGTATATTTGTAGATATTTAAAAATTAAAATATACATAGAAATAGCATTGAAATTCTATTCAGAAATGTCCAGCATTTGTAAATCTCAAAAGTAAACAAATCAATACACCACCTCTACCCAGTTGATGCTGGGTAACCACTTCTAGTATCTAATAAGTATTAACCATAAATATGTAAAAAGAGACTGGCAAAATGTTTTCATTGAACAATTATTTAAAATATATATATATATTAGTAAAGACAAAAAGCTTAAAAATTGGGTATTAAGTGATTGTGGTCCATTTCCACCCATGGGTATCTGAAAACCCTATGAGTTTCATCAGATCACAGATACTCATGGGTGGAAATGGACCATAATCACTTAATACCCAATTTTTAAGCTTTTTGTCTTTACTAATTATTTTGCTCTGCTTATAAAAATTAAACATTGAGCTCTCAAATCGGACCTAAACTCTTCAACACCGTACCGTTGGAAGAAAGGACCAGCTTAGAATCATCCTAAACCAAAATAACTGGTACCCCACCTAAGTATGTATGTATGTATGTATATATATATATATATATATATATATATATATATATATATATAGTCATATTGTTTACATCATTGATCATACTTTACCCTGATTTAAATATTTGGAGATCAATGATGAGGTGGTTAGTTGGTTGTTTTATAGGATATCAACCCTTTCCGGGTTATTTAATGCTGAATCAAATCATTTTAATATGGCACACAAGCCTCTCAGTTTGTTTATAATATCTGCAACTGCTGCTTAAATTGTCACCCATATCATTGCTTAACTTTAGTGATGAGGCGGCTGTTGTTGATGGTAGAGGTGGCATTTATATTTCACAGGTATGATTTAGAATGTAAACCACATAAGCACTGAGTTCAATCCCAGGTGACAGGTTTAATAAAACTTATCTTTACACATATCAAAAATATTTTACACAGTCCAATTTAAAACAATTTTTAGTTTTGCTTCTTTAGCATGGTATAACATTCAACTATCTGGCACAGAATATGGGCAAAACATACACAAATAATATGCACAAAAATGAATAAAAGAGCAATTAATCTGGGTCATCTCATGATGAACAGCTGACAAGTCACTACAGATACCCAAAGAATAAAGAGAAAACATACAGCTAACACTATTAGCAAACAATTAATGCACTTGCTCCTATTTAATATATACATTTCATTCACAGACACAAATAAATACATTCTATATATTCTATATATATATATATATATATATATATACGCACACACACATATATATATATTTCATATGCACACACACATTTCATATGCACACACACACACACACACACACACACACACACACACACACACATTTCATATATATTTCATATGCACACACACACACACACACTTCATATATATTTCATATGCACACACACACTTCATTCATATATATTTCATATGCACACACACACACACACTTCATATATATTTCATATGCACACACACACACACACACACTTCATATATATTTCATATGCACGCACACACACACACACACATTTCATATATATTTCATATGCACACACACACACACACATATATATATATATATTTCATATGCACACACACACACATTTCATATATATTTCATATGCACATACACACACACACATTTCATATATATTTCATATGCACACACACACACACATTTCATATATATTTCATATGCACACACACACACACATTTCATATATATTTCATATGCACACACACATTTCATATATATTTCATATGCACATACACATATTTCATATATATTTCATATGCACGCACACACACACACAAATATTATTTTTATGGTCAGTTCATGGATTACTGTCCCTATTCATGTGATAATCCTTATCATGCAAATTAATAGTGCCACAAGTCCAATAAACTTCTAACCTCACAATCACTGCTACAAGTCAGTGGCTCATTGAATAAACATGTTACTACTTCTTTTAAAGCCAGCAACACAAGGTTCAAACCTCAAAGAAGACATCCATGTCTCCGGGGTTTGTTTTTTTTTTTAATTCTCTATAGATCAGTCTGGTCTACATTTTACAAAACTAAGCACTGATAAACTTTTATTATTATTATTATTATTATTATAACACATACTTGGTATATAGATATAGACGTGTGTCCTGGATAGTGTAATAGTTTGAGTTTCATTGGGTGCCCCCATAATAGTGAATTAGTAATGAAATAGATCACTAATTAGGACTGAGTCTATTCTAATAGTGACCACCCCAAGCAGAGTTTAAATTCAGAGTCTTCCTTCTCCAAGACTGGTTGCCTAACCAAGGTATAAAGAGCCTAGTCAGCTCTACTATTTACCCATAGCTGGAGGGAGAATAGTTGGATTCATACCTTTCCCAAGGGTATTAGCATTATGTGAACTGTAGCTTCATCCAGGATTTGAACTCGGGTCGATGAGTCCATTTCCTATGACTCTAACCATACGCCTCCAATTTCCAGCCTTGTGCAACATTTAAGCTAAGCTTAGTAAATAACTATAAATATAATTGTTGTTTATATTTTAGCGACAATATATCACTGGTAAATTTCAGTTAAAATAGACTAAATGATAACTATATAGATATATTTACATTCAGAAAAATGGATAAAAGTTACTCCACATAGTTGAGCTTAGTTGTGGCTCATGGCCAGAAGTATCGGGGCACCTAGTGAGAATCAAACTCACTAACAATGGTCTGTTAATATAGCTTGCTAACCATTACAACATTTGAGGTAGTTATATAGTTATCTACTAAGCTTAGTTTTGTCATGGCAAAAGGCCAGAAGTATAGAGCACTCAGTAAGAATCAAACTCACAAATAATGGTCAGCAAATTTAGCTTGATAACCATTACAGCACATGAGGTGCCCACATAGTTATGTAGTTATTTACTAAGCTTAGATGTGGCACAAGGTCAGCAGTATGGGGCACTCAGTTTGATTTGGTTTGATTTACAGCACATCAACCTTACTGGGTCATTTAATGCCGATAAAGTTTTGAAATAAACTCATTCTTAATGGATAATCAATTTTGTTTACAAACTCATGTTTTCTATTTAACCCATAGATTGGACCCTAAACAGGTACTACTACAAAACTGGAACCTCACCATCAGATAGAGTTTAACGTCATTCCCAGGACATATAGACCCTCAGCCACCGCCTTCTAGCACCCATATGATAAAAAGGGGTTGGGGCTTGCCATAAGGGCAATAGGGTCAAGGCAATCATATAGGTGCTAGGGCTTGACATGACCAGCCGATTAATCGGAGGGGGCCTCTCCGACCGCCCGTACGTCTCATAAAGAAATCTGTAGCTTCTGTCATTGCATTTAGTTTATTCTTAAATATTTCTGCCTAAGTAAAAACAAATGTACTATATATCACGACTATACACTATCCATTTTCCTGACATTTGTACAATATTCTATGTACTATAAATGCACCTTTGATGAGTTGTAGTGCACCTGAGCACTGTACAGAATTATTTCATTATTATTTTATTATATGGGGGGGGGGGCTCCAGATCCGGTCCACAAAGGTATTTTATCAGGCCCACCGACAGTACTTGAATTTGTAATGTTTTGATAATGTTTTGAAAATAAATATATTGGTTAAATTTGTTTTTGTGCATCTTACGCCACTCATCCATGAATATAACATGGAAAGATAAATTTTGTTTTACATCTTTTTCTCAGAGCTTTCGTTCTGGCTAGCAAGATTTTTTCAATAATCTGGCCCACTGTGAAAAAATGTTTGGTGATCCGTTATTATAAGAAAAAAAGCCTCAGTATTCTCAAGACTAAAGAATTGGAACTTCACCACTAGATGCAGTTTAACATCAAACTCAGAACTTTGCACAGTTATATGGAATCAAGTAATACTAAGAATTTACATAATTATAAAGGGCCGGGTTAGCTCAGTCGGTAGAGCATTCGGCTAAAAACCACAAGGTTGCTAGTTCGATACCGGCCCTCACCAACTCAGCGTATAAGTAGCACAGGGATCTGTTGCGGTAAAGTAAGGAGTTGATGGTAGGTGTGGTGCTCAGATGCAAAAACAATCTAGTGCTGGTGAAAAGGAGATAGACTCCTTCACTGATTGGCTGATACTGACTTTAGGCCAACCCAATGATGATTTAATTTCAAAGGGGCCAGTTTAACTCAATCAGTAGAGAATTCACCTTGGAGCCAAAAGTTTCTGGGTTTCAAGACCAGCCCTTGCAAGCTCACTGCATGAGTAGGTGTGGCGCTCCACCTCAGATGCAAAAACAATCTCCCTGGTATTCCACCTAGGAATCACAAGGTTCCAGATAATATTCCTGGATTACCATTGATGTATCAGTGCTCACTCCTCGTAGAGCCTTGCCTGCATGATGTAGAAACAATGATACTCACCATCGTGAAGAATAAGGCATTGGATTTGAAATCCAATGGGTTACACAGGTTTGAATCCTGTTCGCAGCGCCATATTGAATACTTAGCTGCTGTTATTAAAACCAATAGTAGGGACTTTAACATCAAGGATCCCATATACATATCAATACAGGTTATAAAATAAGGATTACAGTCAACTCACACTGAAAGTATTGATTCACACTAGATCCCCAAAGTTAAGCAGCAATGATCCTGTTCAATACTAATTGAGTGACCACTTAATCAGTACAGTAAGCAACCCGAGTCATTTGTTTATCAAAATGACTTAATTTGGTATTCAATGGCCTGAAAAGGTTAATATGCCATAAAACAAAACCAACAATAGTTGTTGGGCCGGGCTAATGTCAGTATGAACCATACGGCGAGGGAGTCTATCCCCTTTACACTAGCGCTAGACCAAGGAGATTATTTTAGTGTTGGAGGTAGAGTGCCATACCTACCATCAGCTCCTCACTTTACCGCACAAATCCCTGGGCAACTCATACACTGAGTTGGCAAGGGCTGATATCGAACCAGGAACCTTGTGATTCCTAGGCGGACGCTCTACCGACTGAGCTAAACCGGCCATCAAATACTCCCTTTATTTAAATAAAATTAGCTGAATCTGACTAATAGAAGGTTGGTTTGGTTTCTTTGTTTAATGGCATATCAACCTTTGTGGGTTACTTAATGACAAAGACATCCTTGTTGAAAAACAGTAGTGGCATGATTTAACTTATAGCCGGGGAAGTACTGTAAGCAACCAGAGTCCTTTGTTTATCAAAATGACTCAATTCGGTGTTAAATGACCAAAAAGGATTGATATGCCACAAACAAACGACCAACCAACCAAAATAAAGGGTATATCAACAATACTCATACCCTAGGCATATACTGAACCCAAATCAAAATCAATATTGTCCTACAGGGTGTCCCAATTTCTTATTAGTGTCCATTTGGTTCATTTGACATCATATCCCCTCATCGGTTATTTAATACCAAAATTTGATTTATATTTAAATGTTTGGTTATAATCAGAATTATTCACACTATCAAAAATATGCGCCCTCCAGGCACAAGTATTCAAGTTCTTTATATATATAAGTAAAGTAAAGTCATCGGGGCGGGCCTAAAGTCGGTATCAGCCAGTCAGTGAGGGAGTCAATCCTCTTTTCAATAGCGCTAGGCCAAGGAGATTGTTTTTGGCATCTGAGGTGGAGCACTACACCTACCATCAGCTCCTTACTTTACTGCACAGATCCCTGTGCTACTCATATGCTGAGTTGGTGAGGACTGGTATCGAACTAGGAACCTTGTGGTTTCTAGCCGAACGCTCTACCAACTGAGCTAACCCGGCCCTTGGATACAAGGGTCTATATGTATGTATATATATATATATGTATATATACACTTACATAGTGAATTTTTGAAAGCTGTGTTGTGTGTGTGTGTGTGTATATACATATATATATATATGCGGGTTTGAGTAATGATACGCAGTTGAAGTTGAATGTATGAAATCTCACCAACTCCTTCAAATGAACATCTCCAATACAGGCATTTACACATGTATGCCCTAAGCCTAGGTAAATAAACTTGAAAAAAAATTGAAGAAATTTTTAATCAAGAGCTGATTTATTCTAGATAGAGATAGAGAGAGAGATTGGGGTGGGGGCTTTAAAAGCTAACAGACAGGTCCTCAAATTTTAACGTTTCGACTCAGGTTTAAATAGAATTGTCACTTCTCATCCCACCCAATAAATAAAGCTGTATCCTTTACCAGGTCTGTGGAGTCTTGGAGTTGAAGTCAGAAGCAATTAAGGGGTCACTGGAGTGAGAGGTGCCAAAAATAGAAGAGTCATGGTCCAAGGTTTTGTGTTTCGACTCCCCAGCCCTGTCCCTTACTCCAGACTGTCATATTCTGGGGGTCTAATTGAACTGATATAATGCCACTAGGGGGGAGTGTTCCACCAGCCAATGCCACTAGTTGAGACTGAATTCTATACATCAGTGGTTCCCAACCTTTTTCTATTCCCGCACCCTTAAAAGAGTTTTGCTCTCACCTCGCAACCCTACAATTTATACTTTTGTTCAAAAATACAGAATGGGAATCCATACTACAGTTTTATCAAAAGATCATATATATTTCATTCTCTAAATCTAATATGTAAACAAAAATCAGACATTAATATTTGAATTACTTGCTAAATCCCGACTCAAATTTAATATGGAACTCAAATTCCTGACACAATTAATATTTGAATAAACTTTACAAAAAATACTTACTAAAATATGTACAAAATAATAAAAAAGAAGGCGGACTTCAAAAATAATAATAATAATAATAATGTGAAATAAAAAAAAGAAAATAGAAATAATATTAATTACAAAAGAAAAAAATGTAATCTAAATTTGGACAGACGTTTCTCGCCCCCCCACCCCACCCCGGGTATGCATCAAAAGTTTTATTTGATATTCTTCATAAACTGGTTATTTTTCCCTTTTGACATCACCTAACCACCATAGAAAATATAGGTATATACAAAGCTAAGCGTGGTCTGACACAAGGCCTCAACTGTGGAGTACTTTTTGGTTGGTTGGATTTTATGGTATGTCAACCCTTGTTGGGTTATTTTATTGTTTTATTCATTTTTGTTGGGTATTCAAGTTTTTTCAAATATATTTCAAATTTATTTATTTATCTATTTAACCCATATGGGATCCTAACAGGTACTACCACTCCAGTGCACCTGAGAGTAATAGTAACATATTTCAAATTAATTTTTTTTATCTATTTAACCTATAGTTGGAATCCTAATAGGTACTACCACTCCAGGCCAGTGGACCTGGGAGTAATAGCAATGAAGGAGTACTCTACACTCCCCAGAGTTACAGAACTGGAACTTTGCTACTAGAAGCAGTTTAACATCATACCCAGGACACTAAGACTCTGAGCCACCACTTTCAAGGCAGATATATGATAAAAAGGGTTGGGGGTTTGCCATAAGGGCAATAAGGTTGAGACAATGAAAAGAATAAAAGAAAAATCTAAGTATATTTGTAATTTTGCCCAAAACTGTTTCATTTACCTTTCTCACAGAATTAGTTTTTATAAAGTCAAATTTTACTTTCAAATGAAATCATAGAAAATGTGAAATTATCAGCAAACGAAGTAAATTTACTATTTCTCAGAATTTTTTAGATGAGGCCTGATAATTACTATTATTTGTATTAATCGGACTATTGTCCTCATCTTCATTGTTATCTGTACAATGTTTCAGCCGATGTGCCCAAAGTAGGCCGGAGGGCACATCAACCAAAACATTGTACAGATAACAATGAAGATGAGGACAATAGTCCGAATAATACAAATAATACTAGTAAATTTAGTTTCAGTGATACTCAGGATTGTAAAAAAATAGTCAGAATGCCTATCCGATGAATACTCCGGATAATCAGGGAAGAGGTTAAAATATCAAATTATATGAAACACTGAAACTTTATGAAGTACTGATACCAAAAATTAACTCTTGAATTTGGACTCATTTTTGAGGAAATGGCATCAAAGATCTTAGGCAAAAATCCACTGAAAAATTCTTGGTTTTGCAACATTTATCCAAAAATTTGATTAGAAAATCTAACAGTTTCTGTATTTAATGCTTAACATCCTGTTGAGAATTTATTTAAAGTACAAAGCCCCATTCTTATAAGGATTTATCAAAAAATGGCTAAAAATGGCCTTTTCATTTAAATTTACCTGTTATTTCCCTTAAATTTAAATCTTCTAAATATGTTTAATATTACATTTAAACAAAGGCTATCATTTGGGGTAGATCAGGAAAATGAATGTGACTCCCAGCCGGGTGGAATGAGGTGGAATGAGACATTAAGAGTTAAACCAGAGAATGTTGTCATTTTATTTATCAAAATGAAATTAAATGACAAAATTATAACGCAAGTTCAAATTAGAAATATGCAACCCCCCCTTTATTGCAAAACCAAAGATTTTTCAGTGCATTTTTGTCTACGATATTTCATGTCATTTCCTAAAAGATTGGTATGAGTTCAAGATCTGATTTTGGTATCAGTACTTAATAGACAAAGACACAACGTTCAGGGTTTTATTTAACTTGATATTTTAAAAAAGTGAAAAATTGATCTACCCTAATACAGGCATACACACACTACTACCACCCCAAACACATACCTGATGATCAAAAAATTGTGAAACTTCTGAGTTAAGAGATTTTATTCATTTTTCTTTTAATATATATATATATATATTATATATATATATATATATATATTATATATATGTATATGTATATGTATAGGTATTATATATTGGAGAAATGAAAATTAAGTGCTTGATTACAGGTGTAAGAGCTATATTTATTTGTTATAGTGTACTATACAAATAAAAGGTGATTGTGACAATTGGTTTTTAAGCTACTTATTCTCAGGATAATGCACCCATAAAAAACATTACAATGAATTTTAATTCGGTTTTATATATAGAGGTATATATATTGTTATTAGCCATTCTTATATTATCATATATATATATATATATATATATATATATATATAAAATTCAAATCATTTTGGGTATCCTTTTCTTTATATATATATATATATATATATATATATATATATATATATATATATAAAGAAAAAGATTCACAAAATGGATTTTTTTTTTTTTTAAATTTTATTGCAGTGTTTAGAATCCTTTTCAAACTTCATAGTATGTTTGTATGTATTTATTTTGTGCTTGTATCAATGGGTGTATGTATTTTTGTAACCTAGTAGTTGGTTTGTGTGTGTGTGTTTAAATATATACAAGTATGTCATGTTGTGCCCTCCGGAAATTCAATATAAATATGAAAAGAAAATATGTGTGTGCGTAAAATAAATACACAGTTTTATATTTAGTTTAATGGTTGAGGTTAAGTTTGAACAACATAAAACTCAGCCTATCTTTATTTTCTATTTGTGAAATAAATCACTAATTAGGACTGAGCCTATTCTAGTAGTGACTACCTCAAGCAGATTTAACAGGTTTGAATTCAGTTTTCTTTCTCCTAGACTGGTTGCCTAACCAAGGTTAAAGAGCCCAGTCTGCCCTACTATTTACCCATAGCTGGAGGGAGAGTAGTTGGATTCATACCTTTCCAAGGGTATTAGTGCTATGTGAACTGTGGCTTCATTCAGGATTTGAACTCTGGCCGATGAGTCCATTTCCTATGACTCAAACCATTACACCACACACTCTAAAATTAATAAAATCCTAAATTTTTAGAAAGTTTCTTTAATGCTTTGAAAAGTTGATCATAGTATATAGAGTAGGTAAATAGATATGATAAATGATACGATTTTAATCATAGACTTTTGATATTGTTGGTATCCTTCCGTCTGCGAGAGACGATGTAGTAGTATCCAATTTTTTTTTTTTTATATATTGGAACTACATAGCCTGTGCAGGTTCATATGGAGGATGAGCTGTTGCCCAAGCAGCAAATCCCCCCTCTCCACACTGCTGCTGTGATCCAAAGGAAAGGCAAGAAGCCATTGCAATTTGGCAGCAGTAGTGTCGCAGGAGTCGCTGGGTAGCACTGGATTTCAACATCAAACCAACTTAGGGACTCCGACTCCTGATTTGTATTCAGGGTTTACTCCCCTAGCCTTTCCTTGGGATGAGGTAAAGACGCTAGACAGCGGAGGTTTTGTATTAGACTTTTCCTTGTCCTAGATGGGAGCCCTTTCTGACCGGTTTGGGGATTTAAGCGAGTAGTAAGTAAAGTAAAGTCGTTGGGGCAGCCTAAAGTCGGTATCACCCAGTCAGCGAGGGAGTCTATCCCCTTTTCACTAGCACTAGACCAAGGAGATTGTTTTGGCATCTGAGGTGGAGCGCTACACCTACCATCAGCTCCTTACTTTACCGCACAGATCCCCGTGCTACTCATACGCTGAGTTGGCGAGGACCGGAATTGAACTAGTAACCATGTGGTTTCTAGCCGAAAGCTCTACCGACTGAGCTAACCCGGCCCTTTAATAGGTACCCCAATACTATTACTGTCAGTGTTCCTGAAAAAATGACTTTTGATATACAATAATGTATATAAAGATCCCCCATTACATTGTCAGATAAATGATATAATTTTATAAGTTTTATTTATTGTTATTCATAAAACAGATTATCTGAAAAGCTTTTTATATATCATCTGATAATATCAAATAACGGTCACCAAGTTCTTTATATCAACAATTAGAACAGATTAGAGTAAGTAATATACAGTATATATATATATATATATATATATATATCTCACCAAGGCTCAGTCAGTAGAGCGTTCGACTAGGAACTACAAGGTTCTTAGTTTGATACCAGCCCTCGCCAATTCAGCATATGAGTAGCAATGGTATCTGTGCAGTAAAGTAAGGAGATGAAGGTAGGTGTGGTGCTCCACCTCAGATGCCAAAACAATCTCCTTGGTCTAGCACTAGTGAAAAGAGGATAGACTCCCTCGCTGTCTGACTGATATCGACAATAGCCCCCCTCAATGACTTTACTTTACTTAGAGTAAGTAATATACAATTTTCATGTATTGGAGGTTGGTAAATACATTTGTAAATATTATTAGAACTAGCAGAATAACCTGGCATTGCCCGGGATAAAAATTATATATATGTAAGCACATATTCTGTTAAACAGAAATTCAGTCTATTTGCTTTTTGTATATAATTATTTACTAAGCACAGCTTAGATGCGGCACAAGGCCAAAAGTAAGGGGCACCCAGTGAGAATCAAACTTACTAATAATGGTCCATCACTCCTGCCTTTCATTGCTAAATTTTCCTAATTTAACTATTTAGTTAAAATAGTAAGTAAAGAATAAAATTTCTTCTTGTTAATGGATTATTACTACTAGCAGGACCTGTGGATATACCACAGTACGATAACTTAATTATTACGTCTAATATGTTTACTCAAGAGCTGTTGTAAAATAGTTCAATGTAAAAAGTATAATAATCTTGATTTAACTCTCTCTCACTCTTTCTTTCTTTCCTTCTTTTCCTTATGTTCAATTGAAACAGATTACTGTTATTGCTTCTATGTACTCACACCTTCCTTTTATCTTTCCTTTCTTTCTTTCTTATTATATTTTTCTGTGTAGTATGTCCTATTTCTTCCCTTTCTTTCTTTATAATAAAAATGGAATGGTCCATTATTTAACTGAGGTGACAACACTCATAAGAAGTACAAATTTGGCGCTTAAGCAACACCAGATAATCAGCATTTACATTTTTATTTTATTTTTTTATTTTTTTTTGTATTTTATCTTGGATGATTTTGATGGTCTCATTATTAACCAGGGGGTGTTGCAAAATAATAACGGTCGGAAGATTAAGGAACATGAGTATTATTCTTTTTTTGTTTCATCATAGAACATGAGATAGCATGTGCAATACCCTGCCCTCATCAGTCACCAACCAAGAGTGATAACACAGTTTCGGTAGCGCAAGACGGGACTGCAACTCTTAAGGCTACCACCAAGCAGCCTTTTGCCAACAGACAGGATATTAAAAAAAAAAAAACTATACATCCTAAAACAACAAAGAGATGAAATTATGACTTGGAGGTTTCACTATAAATGCAGTTTGTAATTTTAAAACGCATTTACTTTCAGCCGTTGATGTCATTACGCACTTGCAGTAACCGTTTCTTGATGCTACATAATCACACAGGGATGGTAATTTGCGTGCATTTCATACATGCTGAATATAATATATGGGTAATTCCATGTCAAATCATTCAGGCTATGTCACCCACCCCCTTCAATTTTTCTGAAATTTTGTACAGGTGTGGACTATGTTAAAGTTAGACAATCCCCAAAATTTGAGCTTCCAATTCCAAGAACTGGCAGAATTATGTTGATTTTTAGCTCTCCAAATTTGAAGGGGCTCGCAAAAAAGGGTGACTTTTTGTAATCTATTTTTGTCTGTAAAATGAGTTCTAGAGCTTTCCTACTCGTTAAAAATTGGTTTATAAAAGCATTTTTGCCTGGGGAATCCAAAAATGCTATCAAAAAAGTCTAAAAGTTAACCAATTTTAAGTTATTGATGATTTTTTTGATTTTTTTTATCCTGATGTGGCACTGCATCTATGAGAAAGATTTTTTTCTATTATTAATTCATATCTATTGAACGTTATTTGTACCAAAAATATAGTTTGTTTTTTGCTCAGAACGGAAGCTATTTTTTTTTCTTTTAATTTTTACTTTTTTTCTGGATGATTTGACATGGAATTGCCCATATAGATATATACTAGGAATACTTACCCATATTAGATACGGCTTTTAAGACAGTCACTGATGTTTTTATTCAGTTGTAGAGTACAAGTTAGGATGGACGATCTGGAGAAAAACAAAAATGGAAACATTAATATCAACGCATGCAGTGAAAAACTAAATTCTTTACAAAACTACTGAAAAAATTTTCAAAGAAAATAGTTTTTTTTAAAAAGTGGATTTATCTCATATATATTTATATATATTTACCAACCCCTCCGCACGAGTAGGATGTGACACATGGTCAATTTCTTAAGCGGAATTCAACCAATATAAAAGAATGTGTCAATATTCACTGATATTTTTCTATATATCTATTGCAATCTATTCATATCTATTTATCTATCTGTATGCATATTCCTATCTATCTATCTGTTCATATCTAGCTAACTATCTACATGCTTATTCCTATTTATCTATCTATTTCAATCTATATATATTTATTTAGCAACCCCTTCACACGACAAGAAAGTGACACAAGGTCAATTTCTTAAGCGGAGTTCAACAGGTTTGAATTCAGAGTTTTCCTTCTCCTAGACCGGTGGCTAACCAAGGTTAAAGAGCCCAGTCTGCCCTACTATTTACCCATAGCTGGAGTGAGAGTAGTATTCATGCCTTTCCCAAGGGTATTAGTGCTAAGTGAAATGCAATTACCACATCCAGGATTTATCTCTTATATACCACATCTTATATACAACAGTATAATTTAAGGTGCTATTTGCAGAATTGCGTCCCGGCCTCCTGCCGTAAAAAAAAACGCTAGGTGGTGATAGCTGAAAAAACAACCCTCCCTACGAATGAAGTCCCTAGCTGAAGTGGTGCCTGCTGAAAAAAAACCACCAGTGCTTATGGTATTTTTCCCGAAAAGTTAATGCAATATTTTACCCCCACCAGTCTTTTTTCGACAAGTAAATGTAAATATCTTAACCCTCCCCCTCTTTAAAATATGGGGGGGGGGCTAAATATTTACACTTACTTTTAATGCATTCAAACCACTAAAAAAAAATTTGTTGATAAAAACGCCTTCAATCCGCTAAAAATTATCTTTCTTTTTTTCGGTATTTTTATTTTATTTATTTTTTTGACAATCTATTACAAATAAGAAATCAAAACATTTTTTTCAGTATTCTTATTTTATTCTAATATATTTATTTCCAAAAAAATCAAAATATTTAGATATTCTTTTTTATTTTAACTCTTTGACATTAAACAAACATAAATTAAAAAAATCTGAATATTGATATATTCTTTTATATTTTAATAAAAATTGATCAATTTTTATATCGCATTAACTTTTTGGGAAAAGGGCCTTAAGCGCTGGTTGTTTTTTCAGCAGGCGCCGCTTCAGCTAGGGACTTCAATTGTAGGGAGTTTTTTTTTTTTTTTCAGCTATCACCGCCTAGCGTTTTTAAGGCAGAAGGCCAGGATGCATATCTGCGAATAGTATCTAATTTAATCATTACAATGTTTGATATGTTTACTTAGGCGCTATTGCTAAAAAGTTCAATATTTAAAAAGTATAATAATCTTGATCTAACTCTCTCTACAAGCAAGACCAGTGGATATACCACAGTATGATAATTTAATCATTACAATGTTATATATCTTTATTTAGGAGCTATTGGTTTGGTTTGTTTTGTTTTACAGCATATCAACCTCAGTGGGTCATTTAATGGCAATAAAGTTTTGAAATAAATTCATTTTTAATGGATACTAATTCTTTTTTATTTAAGTCAGAATTTTGAAATATTCTTAAGCACCTAATTTTATAAATATAATTTTTTTTTTATGTCATTCGATTTTTAATTTTTCTTTTTTCTAAAAAATGACCTTAAAAAAAAAAGAAAAAAAAAGGGCAATAAAACAAGAAATAAAAACAAATTTTTTTAAAAGTACATTGAATTTAAAATGGTCCAATTTATTTTCATCAACACTTCTACCAAAAAATAACGTAAGCATCAGATGAAGATGATTCAATGATCTTTAGGGTTGCATCAATTAAAATGCCTGACAACAAATGATATATATATATATATATATATATATATATATACACACACACATACACGCACGCACACACACACACACAGATGTTGATAGGTATGCATCCTGCGTCTCTCACACATAAAAATCTAAAAGAACGCAGTAAAATCACATCTATGCATCCCAGTGTTTTTCTTTTTTTTTCCCTCACCATTTCAAGCTAATTGTAAATACATTTCAATAGTTTTTTTTAGAAATGAATTACACAGGATAGGTTACAAGGTAGAAGTTAGATGGCTTTAGTTGTTTCCTTAGATCATAAATAAAAAAACTGACAATTTATTAAGGAATTTTAGTTGGGACCCATAAATTTTCCCGGGGACTCATTCAAAGCAAATATGTGCATCCCAGGGTGCACTAAATCTATCAGCATCTATATATATATATATATATATATATATATATATATATATTTCAATGAGAAATCAAAACAAATAAAAGTTTTTGCTTTTATTTATTTAATTACGGGAACGGTATTACGACCAGCGACCAGTATTACCCGATGAATGCTCTAAGCAAGAAACCGCTGGTCGTAATACCGTTCCCGTAATTAAATAAATAAAAGCAAAAACTTTTATTTGTTTTGATTTCTCATTGAAATATCAACGCTCTATCACAGATATTGAGCACTCTTCTAATAACACTGTACGTTGGATTACTATTACTTTTTCTAGTATACTAGTGCCAACCATACACATTAATTATATATATATATATATATATATATATATATAGATAGATAGAGAGAGAGAGAGAGAGAGAGAGAGAGAGAGAGAGAGAGAGACAAACGGAAATATAAAGATAAACGGAAATACTTCTTTGTAGTAGGTTAATTTTCTATTTGTTCTGAACTAGTTTTCACTTTAGGTCATCGTCTGAAGAATTTTTTATTTAAGATTTTTTTTTTGCTTTTATTTTGCTTCCTTTTTTTTTTGCTTTTTGCAAAAATTTTAGAATAGTTAACATGCTACAAAAGAAGCAAAGAAAAATTAACAGTAGTGGACAAAAAAAAAAAAAAAACAAAAAAAAAAAAAAAAAAACATTTTTTTTTTTTTTTTTGTTATTGCCACAAATTTCAAAGAAACTTCAACGGCTTAAATACAAATAAGAAGTGATTATTTTTCTTGATTATTGTTGTCAAAGTTCCCTCAGTTGTAAAGAAATTTCTCTGAAATACTAAAAAAAATTTCACAAGTGCATAAGCTTTTCAAATAAAACAAAATATCTTCCACAGGATAGGTATGCATCCTGCGTCACTGATGCATAAAAATCTAAAAGGATGCAGAAAAATTATATCCATGCATCCCAGTGTTTTCTTTTTCTTCCCCCTACCATTTCCAGCTAATAGTAAATACATTTAATATTTTCCGGGAAACACATTACACAGTATGGAGTACAAGGAAGAGGTTAGACGGCTTTAGTTCATGAATAAAAACTCTTATTAAAAAACTTTAGTTGGGACCCATCAAATTTTGGGGGACTCATTCAAATCAAATACATGCGTCACAGGAGGCACTAAATTAAAGAGCTATCAGCATCACTGGTCTTCAGCATAAACAAAGGTTGACATGGCATAAAATCCAACCAACAAACTTTCTCGCATATGATAAAAAGTGTTGGGGATTGCCATAAGAACAATAGGGTTGTCACAATCCTATAGGTGCAAGGGCTTGACATGACCAGCTGATTGATTGGAGGGGGGCTATTTGACCGGCCATCTAGCCTAAATAAGGGCCAAAGTGGAGTGTCGCATGTCATGGACTGCTCAGACACCAGGAATCCGTCCTTAAGCATCATCAGCTGCCACCCATGGTTAACAGGTGTCCCCCATTGTTTTTTGTTTTTTTTACTGCTCTGCAGAGGTGCAGTCGGTGTATTTTACAGCCCCAGCTGCTAAGGCAGTGTAGCATAGTGGCTAACATGTAGCTACAGCTACCCCCCCCCCGAACCTTGAAAGACATCTACATTCAGTAAATGGTCTAAATGATAGCAGATAATTATTATGCATCTTACAACTTTTAGAAGACTCAGCAAAATGAAAATATTCAGTCGGACTTAAGTGCATAAGCCTTTCTGGGAAATGACTCTTTTAAAATGGACAATCATTTCATTTTGTTGTTTTTGTTCATTTGAATGCCAAGATTTTCAAAGACAATCCTCATGGCACCAAAATTAAGTAGACATTACCAGGAATTTAACAAAGGTTAATGGAGAGAGAAAAAAATACTTTTTTTATTTTATTTTATTTTTTTTTAGTCAGTAGAGCATCCGTCTCAGAACTACAAGGTTCCGGTTCGATACCAACCAGGGCTCGACATTAATGCTGTCCCGTCGACGATAAAAATTACATCCAGGATGTTCAATACGTCATCCAGGACAGTTTGCAGGGGACAGTAAAATTTTTTTAAAAGTTAGTACTACATTCCAATAATGGCCGTTCAGTGATTGCCCGAATGCTGACCTCAAAATGAGGCTACGGCACCACAGGTCTATTCTCAAAGTCATGTAATGAATAATGGTGGAGGGAGATAGTTTAAAAGGACCGAATTATGTACTACTAACCCTTCTCAGGGTAACTTAAAGTAAAAAAGTATTTTTTTAGCTCAAAACACACTAGGAAATGGATTTTTGTCCAAATATCCAGAATTATCACTGCTTCAGCTTTTCTTAATGTTTTATTACATGTTATTATGCTACTGATGACTGACAAGTATAGATGATGCTAATGAATTAAACAAAAATATTTTGATTTCGGGACGGTCCAAACCCCATTTGGGACGGTCAAACCCTGTTCGGGACGGTCATGAAAAAAGTTAGTGTCGGGGCCTGATATCAACCTCGCCAACTCAGCACATGAGTAGCACAGCTTGGATCTGTTCAATAAAGTGGGAGCTGATGGTGGGTGTGGTGCTCCACCTCAGATGCAAAAACAATCTCCCTGGTTTAGTGCTAGTGAAAAGGGGATTAGATTCCCTCACTGTCCAACTGATACAGACAATACCAGACTCCAAATATTTTTACTTTTACTGGTAATCATCAAGGCTTATCTTGTAAATCTTGATTATCCTGACTCGGGTTCAAGCTTTCAACAATCATCAAAATCCTTTCTTATGTTTTATGCATTTATAGGGCGTGCCATCATGGTTTAAGGGTTAGAAGGCTAGTCTCACAGATCCATTACTACTGAATAGCTATGAGGGTGAGTCAAAAAGTAATGCCATTTTGTTTCAGACAGATATAATTACCAACATAGGAATATGTATCATACATCAAAATCAAGCTAGTCCTCTGTGGATCACATCCCTACTTCTCCACATAGTCACAGTTTCTCTCAATAGCAATGTTTGACTTTTGAATGAGAGCATGTATCCCTGCCCTGTAAAATTCTGTTGATTGTTCTTTGAGCCACTTCTTCATCACTAGAATAATATCTGTTCTCAAACCCTCTTTCATGGAGCCAAAGAGATGATAGTGACGTGGAAGTGAAATCTGTAGTGAAAAAGTGGCTCAAAGAACAGTCAACAGGAATTCTTTTAAAAAAGAAAAAATGAGTTCAAATGGAAAATTTTGAATATCCATCAAGAATGAATGAAACAAAACATCTTCGACCTAAAATAACTCAACAAGGGTTGACATGCCATAAAATCCAACCAACCTCTTCTTATCATTTCCTTTCCCTTTCTTAACCCTTTCTCTCCCTTCATAGAATGCCAAACACAAGAACTGTTTGACTCCAATCCTATTTAATGAAACCAGAAAGAAAAAACAAAACATAAAAGACTTCCAATAGCACCTGGTTTGAAGAATCCAGAAAAGAACTTCTCAAAGAGTTCTACCTTTAATTTGATTCCTGATTCCATTCCAGGTGTCATTTCAGATTATTAATTGAAACATTGAAAAACAAAATGAGTACGAGAAATGTTTTATCATAAATCATAAAATAGGTATTTTCCTATTGGACACATGGCATAGTGGATAAAGGAGTTAGGTTAAGACAGTTCTAAGTGACAAGTTATAACTAGACTGCAGGTTCAATCCTGGTCAGGGGCAGCAGTAACATAGAATAATGATTAACACAAGCTAAACACCTGTATCCTAGCTATGGTTAGTGGAATGAGAACAGGATACCCCCATGGATTGAATAAAAGGTTAGGTTCAAAGTTCCGTGATGGCTCCCGATTACGACAAGAAGGTTCCAGAGTCTAACAAGAAATACCTGAAGAAGGCCGGAGGGCACATCAGCCGAAACATTGTACAGATAACAATGAAGATGAGGACAATAGTCTGAATAATATAAATAATACTAATTATCTTTTTTAATTTTTCAGTGGATTTTTGCCTAAGATCTTTGATACCATTTCCTCAAAAATGAGTACAAATTCAAGAGTTAATTTTTGGTATCAGTACTTCATAAAGTTTCAGTGTTTCATATAATTTGATATTTTAACCTCTTCCCTGATTATCCGGAGTATTCATCGGATAGACATTCTGACCATTTTTTTACAATCCTGAGTATTTGTGTTCTATCACTGAAACTAAATTTACTAGTATTATTTGGATTATTCAGACTATTGTCCTCATCTTCATTGTTATCTGTACAATGTTTCGGCCGATGAGCCCTCCGGCCTTCTTTGGGCACATCGGCTGGAGAAGTAAGGATGAACTCATAAGGGATGTTCTCCAATTAACTCCTACACATGGAGATACATTGCCATTACTCCCAGGTTCACTCTGACCCAGTGTGGTAGTACCTGTCTATGGGTAAAATAAATCTGTTTAAAAACTGTTTGTATTCTAATAATCTGTCCATAAGCATCACAGGTCTTTAACGTTGATATGGCAACCGGTCTAGGAGAAGGAAAACTGAATACAAACTAAAGGGGCTCTCTTCTTGTTAATCAAAACTACTCTGAGAGATACCCCTTAGCTCAGTCGGTAGAGTGTCCAGCTAGGAGCCACAAAGTTCCTGGTTTGTTACTGGCCCTCACCTACTCAGCATATGAGTAGCACAGCAATCTGTGCAGTAAAGTAAGGAGCTGATGGTAGGTGTGGTGCTTTACCTCAGATGCAAAAAAATCTCCTTGGTCTAGCACTAGTGAAAAGGGGATAGACTCCCTCGTTGACTGGATGATACTGACTTTAGGCCATCCCAATGACTTTACTTACTTACTTATTAATCATCATCATCATAAAAGGATGCTGACAGTATAGATTCCATTGACTCTCTTGGTAAGCTACCCTGTCAGCTGGGGAAGAAGAATACACTGACTGCACCTCAGCAGAGGGATAAAATTTCCCTAATGGGGACACCTGATGGCCATGGGTGGTGACTTGTTATGCTTAAGGATGGAACCCTAGCTGAGCATCCATAACTTGCAACACCCCACTTTGGCCCTTAGTTAGGCTCAACAGGCAGTTAGAGAGGCTCCTCTGATCAATTGGCTAATGTCAAGCCTTAGCATCTATATGATTGTCCCAACACTATTGCCCTTATGGCAAACCCACAACCTATTTTATCATTTATGTGCTAGAAGGCGGTGGCTGAGGGTCTTAGTGTCCTGGATATGGCATTAAACTGCATCTAGTGGTGAAGTTCAAATTTTGGAACTCTGGGGAGTGTGGAGTACCCGTTATTGCTATTACTCCCCAGTCCATTCTAACCTGGGCAGTTGGAGAGGCCCTCTCTGATCAATCAGCTGGTCATGTCCAGTCCTAGTACTTATATATGTGCTAGAAGGCTGTGGCTGAAGGTCTTAGTGTCCTGGGTATCAAGTGAAATGGCATCTAATAAAATTGGGTTATTTTAAGCTGAAAACATTTTGTTTTATTTATTCTTGATGGGTATTCAAACTTTTTTAAACTCAATTTTTTTTCATATACATTCTTTAAAACACATTTCTATCTATTTTATCTATAGATGGGACCCTAACAGGTACTATCACTCCAGGTCAGAGTAGATCTGGGAGTAATGGCAATGAAGGGGTACTCTACACACTATAAATATTGCCCTCAAATGTGTCACAGAAAACACTGAAAACCACATGTGACTCTCAAAACAGTGAAAGGATTAAGAAAATAATTCAATTAACTTTAGAAATATAAAAACTAATTTTGTCCTAGAAAATTTTTTTTTTTTAATTTCAACATTTGAATTTCCCAAGTAAATTGGTTAATGATATTATTGGCCGATGCAGGTCAATGTCTACAAAAAATGACTTTGTCTTTAATGTTATATAAAAGCTTTATTAGATTAGTAGCCAAGTCAGTATTTTTTCTGCTGCCCTCATCTGAACAACCAAACCACAGCCTTTCCCAGAAGATAAAGAAAAAGAAAGAAAAAAAAAAAACAATGTTTAAACTTTGTAATAATTACATCGTATTCAATATTTTTAAACATTTTGTGCCTATAACGATATTTGTGTTAAACAAGATAAAAATCAAAAATTTATGTTACAAAAAGCGTACGACTAAGGATGGAAAGAAAAAATGATTAATTTTTATCAATTTGTTAATTAGACTATTTTTAATTATTTTCTTTGATGTTTTTTTTTTTTCTATGAGACTGAACGGCGATGGCGAGGAGAGGAAGAGGAGGAGGAAAAATCAATTTGAATATTATCTATTTAAAGTAGAAAATAAAAAAAGCCATCAAGAAAATAACAATAACTGTTTATAAGTATGAAGTAGATGATGTTTGGGTTGGGGTTGAGAGTTGATATTATTGCTAAGACATTTTCATTGCAAAATTCATCAGATTGTTTGGAGAATAGTTTAGGTTTATTGTTTAATGGCATATAAACCTTCATGGGTTATTTAATGCAAAGCCAATCCTGTGGAACAGTAGTGCTACTATTTAAACCAGGGATGAGCAGGTTCATACCTTTTCCAAGAGTATTAATCTAAAAGGGAATATAATAGTGTAATTGTAGTTTCAACTTGCTTACTATGATGTTGCAGTCCAGCATATTAGTCAAACAAATTCACTGACATAATTTTTTTAAATACATAAAAATTTCTAAGAAATCTTTTGTATTTAAATTAGAATTAAATTAACACAAGATCACTTAATTTGTTTGTTTTGTTTTTTTATATATTTAATGGCATATCAACCTTTGTGGTTATTTAATGCCATCCTTGTAGAAGAACAGTAGTTGTACTATTCAACCTAGAGCTGAGAGGATGAGGGGGTCATACCTTTCCCAAGATATTAGTCTGAAAGAGAATATAATAGCACGATTGGAATTCAAACTCACTTACTACAATACTGCAGTCCAGCATTTTAACCCTTATGCCATTCAGCTTTTTGGATTTTAACATGTCAAACCGTTAAGGGTTATTTTATGCTTAAAGGTTAGGAAATCATTGCATGTTCATATTTACAGTTTTTGTGAAGTTATTTCTAAAAAGTTTTTTTTTTTGGGGGGGGGTCACACAGTCTTAGGTTTGGTTGGTTGGATTTTATGGCAAATCAACCTTTGTTGGGTTATTTTATGCCAAAGATGTTTTGTTCTATTCTTTTTGTTGGGTATTCAATTTTTCCTTTAAACTCAATTTCTTTTTTAAAAACACTCTTTTTTTCAAATTAATTTTTTGATCTATTTAACCCATAGAAGGGACCCTAACAGGTTTGGTTTGTTTTATGGCATATCAACCTCAGTGGGTCATTTAATGCCAACAAAGTTTTGAAATTAATTCATTCTTAATGGACTTTCTATCTTTTTTATAAACACTATTTAACCAATAGATGAGACCCTAACAGGTACTGCCACTCAGGGTCAGAGTGGATCTGAGAGTAATAGCAATGAAGGGGTACTCCACACTCCCCAGAGCTCCAGAATTGGAACTTCACCACTAGATGGAGTTTATCTTCATACCCAGGACACTAAGAATTTCAGCCAGCACCTTCTAGCACATATGATAAAAAGGGTTGAGGATGTGCGATACGAGTAATACGATTGGGACAATCATATAGATGATAGGGCTTGATGCAACCAGCCAATTAATCAGAGGGGGGCCTCTCCGACCGCCCATTTATCATAACATTTTGGTCAGTGTATTTTGTGAGCTAACTACAGCCGGAATAGAAAACCTGATCGATTCAACATCATGTGGAAAGCTTAACAGCTTGGCTCTAGTCACCCATTAGAATGCGAAGGGAATGTTAACTGTTTTAATACATACATTTGTATGTATGTATATATATATATATATATATATATATATAAAGGCCACCATAGAGTGCTCCATCCCTTTTATAGGAGAGCGTTGCGTTACGCTTTAGTTGGCGGTCGGCAGCGAAATCCCCTCCAAAGTGCTCAACCCCCTGGGGGATGAGGAGCATATATATATATATATATATATATATATGGGGGTGTGCATATGTCTGTCTGTATGTGTGCGTGTATGTGTATGGGAAATGAGGGATTATATGTATATTCATATTTTTAATAGCATTATTGGTCTTCTTCACCTATATATTCTATCTAGTATATATATATATATATATATTTACCTATATATTCTATCTAGTAGTTTTGAGTGTAACTGTGAATTTTTTTTTATTCCTTCACAAAGGCACAACCCAGTTCCAAAATTTTCCTGTCCTAATTTTGTACTGTCAGCAGAATTTTTGTGCGAGAAAAAAAGCAAAAAAAAGTCAATATTTTTATATTTAAAAAAATCAATACATGTTTTTTTTGTTGTTTTCTTTTTTATATAGAAGGTTAATCATTGAAAAAAATATATAGAATAATAAAAATATTTCATATTGGAATATCAGACAAGATTTAATCAACGATCCTTCCCAAATAAATCTGACAACTGAAAATATAATAATCATATCAGGGGAAAATAAGAGTCTGTTTTTATTATTAAATCTTTATTATGATGAAATCAATTTGAGTAGCATTCCCAGTTGATTTTTTTTATTTGAGGTTATTGTTAGTTAAATAGAGATAATTAAATGTAAAATTTGAAGAATATTGATAAAGATTAGCCACTTTGATTTTACAAAAAGGAAATCACCTGGTGTTGCTAATTTGAGATCCCCAGGGAAAAGCTGAACCCCCCAAGCAATAGTTGGGGAAAGTATTGTTTTGCATGTCATATTGAAACAATTCTTTTATTTATGTTACATAATTTGTACTGTGGAGTGGGTTGTTGACGGACCCTGTAGCGAGAATTCTAAGGGGGCCATTGGTTTTCAGATCAGGGAATGGAAAACTACCAGGACAATTATAGCTCCCTGATACCAGAGGCAGGAATCTTGCACGTCACATGATTTAGTTAGTTTAGATTTTAGTTTCAACCTGATGTTGAGCAGAGAGGATGTCTATCTCCCTGCTGGGGTTATCAACTCCCCGTGTGGAAGAACATGGGCAAGAGAAATAAATCTTGATCAAGAAAATAAAAGTCTTGTGAGTTGAAGAAACAGCCAGATAAGAACTTAGCAGAAGTAGAAAAGAAATGAAGAACAAGTAAGACTCAACTCTGTATCTGTCTCTTTCTATCACACAAGTTTTCA
The DNA here is from genome assembly GCA_023376005.1 of Doryteuthis pealeii. Taxonomy (NCBI): domain Eukaryota; kingdom Metazoa; phylum Mollusca; class Cephalopoda; order Myopsida; family Loliginidae; genus Doryteuthis; species Doryteuthis pealeii. The sequence goes on from CM042164.1 coordinate 54,409,428, forward strand.
CCTTTTGATTATATACCCTACAATAGGGTATATAACAATATATAACATTTAGTAAATATGGAGGCACGTGGGCAAATGGTTAGAGTCATAGGAAATGGACTCGTCGACCCAAGTTCAATTCATGGAGGAAGCTGTTTGCATTTCACATAGTGAAAGGTATGAATCCAAATGTCCCCTCCAGCTATGAGTAAATAGCAGGGTAGACTGGACTCTTTAACCATGGCCAAGTAACCAGTCTAGGAGAAAGAAAACTCTGAATTCAAACCTGTTAAACTCCGCTTAAGAAATTGACCTTGTGTCGCATCCTGCTCGTGTGGAGGGGTTGGTAAATATATAAATAAATATATATGAGAGATGAATCTACTTTTTAAAAAAAACTATTTTCTTTGAAAAAAGTATCCTGCTTGTGCCAAGGGATATATATATATATATATATATATATAAAACATTTAGCCATGTCAGTACTACTGTATGACTGTATCACCTGGACTTTTTTTTTCTAACATTATATATAGCAGAAGATAACCCATGGATAATATTTTAAGTAACCATCATTATCATCATGTTGTGTTGTCAACATGGATTCACATGACTCTCCCTCGCCAAGCATCCCTGTTGGTCATTGCTCCTGGTAAGTCCCCTGCATGGCATCCAGAATCTGCATAGAGCTGATTAATATAAGTTTTTTCTGGTCAACCTATACTGGTGTGTCCATGTTTACATATTTACCTACCCCTCCGGGTGGGGGGTCCTACCCTTTTGCAGAAGTGCAGTTGAGGTATTCTACAGCCCCACCCGACAGAGCAAAGGCTTGTAGTTTGGTTTGGTTTCTTTGTTATGGCATATCAACCATCATGGGTTATTTAATACCAAATATTAGAAGAACAGTAGTGATACTATTTTACCCATAGATGGGGGATTCTAGTTTAATCCCAGCTTCCAGTATTAACATGAAATACATTTGTGTGGAAATATCTTAGTAGATTTTGAAGTCCGAAGAAGAAAAAAAAAAAAAAAAATGGATAACGTTTATCTTCATTCATAAAAAAATGACCATTGGAATTGGGGTGAATCTTTTCCAGACAGAATTGTCCCCCAACGGAGAAACAGCTGCCGTTTAAATCATGGGTCAGATTTGACTTATTGGAATGATATTGCTTCCGAAATAAAAAATAAAAATCCAATCTCATGAGACACAGAATTCTTACCTTTTTTTTTTAAATTTTCTTTTTAACATTAAATACAGCAGCAAATAAACCCATGGATGATATCTTAAATAACCATGAACAGATAATAAATGTATCCAACTTTTTTTTTTATTGCAGCAATAAAACATAGTCAATACCACTGAAGAGGACACATGAATTAATAAATGTCTTCAAGGAGGTAAATGTTTATGATCATCCCCCATGGTTATCACTGCTTAACTATAAATGTAAACCCAAGGTGCTTTTCTAGAAAAATCCAAGTGATCAGATAAAGACATAAAAAATGGGCTATTCCCTTAGCTTGAAGCATGAAGCATTGATCTCTACTTGAACTCAAATAAAACAGAGTTCTTATGTTTTAATCAAGATAGAACCACCTCCTCATTAAATGGTAAGCCTCTGAAATTGATAAATCAGTTCATATACCTCAGTAGCAATATCTCCTCTACTGAAAGCATTATCAACATATGCATAGGTAAGGCATAGACTGATATTGATGGGTTACATAGAAATCTTATCCCTCTGATGATATAAAACAGAAATTCTTCCTATCTGTAGCAGTGTTACTACAACTATATGGTGGCATCACTTAAAATTGAAGAAAAAGCTTGGTAAGAATGAGTTAAGGATACTGTGTGCTGCTTTGAACAAATCCTGGAAGTAGTACCCAACAAAACAGCACTTACTGTATTTGACGACATATAAGACGCACCCCCATTTCAACAGGTCAGATTCAGGAAAAAAGTTTTGAGTGTATTTAAGCATATATTGTTGAAAACAGTCTAGCTGTGCATTACACAAACAGAAACATAGCTGTATAAAAGCAATTTGGCAGTACAGGCAAGCAATAAGCATACACAAGACATCTCAATAACAGGAAATAATAATAATAGCCTAGGCCTATGGGAGATCTCAAACTTCACCTACGATGTAAGATGCAGGGTAATTATTTTTTAGAAAAAAATTTGGGGAAAAAAGTGCATCCTATATGCCATCAAATATGGTATATGGCTACTTTATTGAGGTATATGATGTAATGGTTAGATTCATGGAAAATAGACCCATCAACCTGAGTTCAAATCCGGGACGCCTCTTTTTGTATTTCACATAGCACTAATACCCTTTAGAAAAGTATGCATCTAACTAGCCTCCCTCTAGCTAAGGGTAAATAGTAGAGCAGACTAGACTCTTCAACCGTGGCTAGGAAACCTGTCTATGGTTTAGCTCAGTTGGTAGAATGTCCGTCTGGGAACTTCAAGTTTCCTGGTTCAATACTAGCCCTTGCCAACTCAGTGTAGCACAGGGATCTGTGCGGTAAAGCGAGGAGCTAATGGTAGGTATGGTGTTCCACCTCAGATGCTACAAAAACAATCTTCTTGGTATAGCACTTATGAAAAAGGGGATAGACTCCCTCACTGTCTGGCTGATACTGACTTACTTAGGTAACCTGTCTAGGAAATAGAAAACTCTGAATTCAAACCTGTTAAACTGCGCCTGAGCAGTTGACCTTGTGTTACATCCTGCTTATGCGGAGGGGTTAGTAAATATACATATATATGGCTACTTACTTCCCATCTTGCAAACCATCCAAGTAAAACAGGCAAGACATGCTTGGCACAGCTGGAGAAGTAAGGATGAACTCAGAAGGGATGTTCTCCAATTAACTCCTACACATGGAGATACATTGCCATTACTCCCAGGTTCACTCTGACCCAGTGTGGCAGTACCTGTCAATGGGTCAAATAGATCTGTTTAAAAACTATTTGTATTCTAATAATCCATCCTTCAGCAACACAGTGGCTACATTGGATGCATTTTACCCTTCTGCAGAGGGGTCAGTCAGTTTATTCTTCTGCCGCAGCTAACAGGGTGAAAGGAAAACAGAATTTTGATCCTAGGATTTCATACTATTTTTAACAACAGAAAACAATAAACAAAAGAAATGTTTTATTCACTTGTTATTCTGTTTTTATTTAACTGACTTAAATTTTATTTGGTTTTTATTTCGCTCAGTTCAGCATGTTGATGCTGTAGGGAAATATGTGAAACTGAAATGAAGATTTTAAATGAGAAAATGAAAATAAAAAAATGTTTTTGTTTTTTTCTCTTACTAAACTAGATTAGCCATGTTTATAACAAAATCATTTCCTAACCTTTTTTTTTTTAATACAAGAATATTTATCTTTTTTTTTTTTTTTTTTGTATCAATACATTTTATATGATTATACAGTGATTCTTTCAACATAAAATGAAATTTAAATTGTTTGAATTAAAAAGAAAGAATCTGGGTAAGAAAGAAAACTGATAGAAAATAAGAAAGAAAGACAAAGAGAAAAAGAAAGAATCTAATGAAGGAAAATTTGGAAAGAAAGAAAGACAAAACACAAAAAAGAAAGAAAAAAGAAAAAGAAAAAAAGAATCTAATGAAGACAAAGTTGGGTAAGAAAGGAAAAAAAAGAAGAAAAATTGAAAAAAGAAAAAAAGAAAAAAGATATGGAAAGAAAAAAAAAAGAAAAAATCTAATGAAGAAAAATTTGGGTTAGAGACAAACAGAAAAAAAAAGAAAGAAAAATTGAAAGAAAGAAAAAAAAAAATATCTTGAAAAAGAAAGAAAAAAAGAAAGAATCTAATAAAGAAAAAGAAAGAAAGAAAAAGAAAGAATCTAATAAAGAAAAAGAAAGAAAGAAAGAAAGACTGATAGAACATCCCCTTTTCTTTTGGTAGGAGGTGTCTCACCCTTTTGTGGGGGAATACAGTCAGTCTATCATCTGCCCTGTCAAGCAGTAATAGATTATGAGACTGCAACAACATGAATTTTACTTAGAAATCAACAATACAGTATGGAATGAAATCAGTAGAGAATGAAACAACTAATATCACTCATCTAATAATTTCAGGCTCAAGATTTTTGTATTCTATTAAAAAAATTAAAAAATTCATTATCTCTTTCCTTTGGCCAGAAATGGCAGTTTTTACCCTAAATTGATTTGCGATGACCTTCCGTGATCTCTTAGGTTATTTTCATTCATATCCATATTTATTCCCAAGTCAAATTACGCTCTACACATATACACTTATCTATACATGTATACATATATATAAAATATATACACACATACATATATACGCATACACACAGGATCCACTATCTCCAATCTACACACGCACATATATAACTGTGTGGCTGGTCTCCTCTCCTATTACCTATAACTAACTATACACCTTATATATATATACACACACACACACACACACACACACACACACACACATACATACATACACTTTATTTCACTTTATATGCCAAAGGCATGTTTATTCGTTCTTCATGGATACTCAGTTTTTAAAAACTCAATTTCTTTTTTTAAACATTTTTGCAAACTCATTTTTTTTATTTATTTAACACATAGATGGAACCCTAACAGGTACTACCACTCCGGGCAAGAGTGGACCTGGGAGTAATGGTGATGAAGGGGTACTCCACATCCCCACAGAGCTCCAGAATTGGAACTTCACCATCAGATAGAGTTTAACGTCATGCCCAGGACATTAAGACCCTCAGCCACCACCTTCTAGCACATATATAATAAAAATGGTTGGAGCTTGCCATAAAGGCAATAGGGTTGGGACAATCATATAGGCGCTAGGGCTTAATGTGTATTCAATAGGAATATATGATACCATATAACTGTAAATTATTTATATTATAGTTATCACATCATTTTTCCCCTCAGTGTTTAAAACATTTTCTTTCTATTTAAAAAAAAAAAAAAAAAACAGTGGGGGAGGGAGGATCCTGGGTATAACACTAACCTGTATCTGATATTAAGGCTTAGCTCAGTCAGTAGAGCGTTTGGATAGGAATCACAAGGTTCCTGGTTCAATACCGGCCCTCGCCAACTCAGCGAATGAGTAGCCCAGGGATCTGAGCAGTAAAGTGAGGAGTTGATGGTAGGTGTAGCGCTCTACCTTAGACACGAAAAAAAACAGTCTCCTTGGTCTAGCGCAAGTGAAAAGGGAACGCTGTCTGGGCCACTCCAACGACGACTTCTGTAGATCTGGGGAGTGTGGAGTACACCTTCATTGCCATTACTCCCAGGTCCACTTTGGCCCAGAGTGGTAGTACATGTCTTTTTAGTACTAGAATAATCGTATCTTTTAAAATATTCTTAAAAAAAAAAAAATTTTTTTTTTAAGATTAAAAATGGTGGGGGGGAATTACCCATCCGACATCTTGAAACGTTTTCGTTAAAAGTCTCAAACTTCATTATTATCTGAACAACTTTGAAATTTATTCAATTTCTCTTAATTAAATTTATTTTTTTTATTTGTTTGTCCTTTAATTTTTGCCATCATGTGACCTGCATATGAATAAATCAGAAGTTACGCTCCAGAGCAAGGTGCAAAAACTTGACGAGAGAGAGAGAGAGAGAAAGAGAAAGAGAGAGTGAGAGAGAAAGAGAAAGAGAGAGAGAAAGAGAGAGAGAGAGAGAAAGAGTGAGAGAGAAAGAGAAAGAGAGAGGAAAATTAATTTGAAATTCTTAGCTAAAATATATCAATGAACAGTTGCTTGATTCATTGAAACTAAGAAACATTTTTTTAAATAATTAATAAGAGAAAATCTAAGTCCATTAAGAGAGCCACAAAATTATGATAAGGAAAACGCTTTCTAGTTTATTTAACCCATGGAAATTCCATGTCACATCTCTGCAAATTCAGAATACAAAGTAATTTATATACATTGTTACCTTTTTGGATCCATAGGCTCCATATTCTATGCCAAGTGATGTTTTACTATACACTAAGTCCAATATTTTCTGCTGAGTGCTATTTTTCTATTTACCATAAGCCAATATTTTATACTGACAGTTATTTTTCTATACACTGTAAGCCCAATATTTTATACCGACTGCTATTTTACTATACACTAATCCAATATTTTATACTGAATGTTATTTTACTATACTGTGTAATCCCAATATTTTATACTGACTGCTATTTTATTCTATACTGGTCTAGTGCTTGCGAAAAGGTGATAGACTCCCTCGCTGTTCAACCGATACCGACAATAGGCTACTCCGTAAACTTAACTTTTTTTATTGCAGGTTCACACATGATGTAGGGAGTCGACAGTTGAGTAGATAACAATGGTTTTTCATTCCTTCAGGCAAAATGTGTGTGTGTGTGTGTGTATGTGTATATATATATAGAGAGAGACTGAAGCGCGTGGTGTAATGGTTAAAGTCATGAGAAATGGACTCGTCACCCAGAGTTCAAATCCTGGATGTAGTAATTGCATTTCACTTAGTGCTAAAACCCTTGGGAAAGGTATGAATCCTACTCCCCTCCAGCTACGGGTAAATAGCAGGGCAGACTGGGCTCTTTAACCTTGGTTAGGCAACCGATCTAGGAGATGGAAAACTCTGAATTCAAACCTGTTAAACTCCGCTTAAGAACTTGACCTTGTGTCACATCTTGCTCGTGCGGAGGGGTTGGTAAATAATATATATATAGATTGAAATAGATAGATAAATAGGAATAAGCATGTAGATAGTTAGCTAGATATGAACAGATAGATAGATAGGAATATGCATACAGATAGATAAATAGATATGAATAGACTGCAATAGATATATAGAAAAATATCAGTGAATATTGACACATTCTTTTATATTGGTTGAAACAGATGTTTTAGTTTTAGTGTTTAATAACATCTACAATTTTGTACCAGGTAGTTAAGTGCTATCTACACAAATATATATTTGCATTTTACAACTTTATAAAGCTATCTACACAAATATATATTGCATTTTACAACTTTATAAAGCTATCTACACAAATATATATTGCATTTTACAACTTTATACATAAATACTTATGCATATATATATATATATATATATATTTGTGTGTGCGTGCGTGTATGTGTGTATATATATATATATATGGTAATAAAAGTATAGTGTTACAGCACGCTGCTACCCACTTAGGTCAAAATAGGTGGAATTTAACCCCAACTACAAACTAGCTGCCGACCAATAGCATACTCAGGAAGAATTAAAAAGGTATCAGTCTACCCATATAAAGTAACGGGAAAAAAATTACACTCAATCCCCATGAGGAAGGTGTTGGAGTAACACTGAAACCGCGGTCAGGAAACAACTTTATTTACAACTATTAATGCTCAATATATTGAGCCCTATTGGATTAACTACTTACGCTATGTTCACATAGTAGTACCCATAAAATATATATATATATATATATATATATATAATTAATGTTGATATTATGATTTCACACTCATAACTTCAAGTTTCTTGGTAGTCCAATCATCAGATGAGAAGTGGTTGAGATTATATATATTATAAAGACTGGTTTTTGACATCTCAACCACTTCTCATCTGATGATTGGACTACCAAGAAACTTGAAGTTATGAGTGTGAAATCATAATATCACATTAATTATAAATCTGCTCTGCTTTATTAGCATTGAGCACCTTTCCATGGAAATACTTTTCTCATTTTTTCATTCACTATTCATTATATATTATATATATATATATATATATATATATATATAAAATGAATGTGTATATGTGTTTTTCTTATAACATTTTAGATTCTTTCCTCCATTTTTTTTTCTAACCCTGCCCAAGTTCATGAAAATTCTCCTCAGAGAGAACCCCTCTAAAGATCTCAAAAGGAATTGTGGCAGACTTTTTCAGATTTTTTAATTTCCCATCAAATTAGACAATTGACTGTGACAAGCAATATCCTTTGATTCTATACTAACGAGGGTCAAGTAAACATATGAGTGACAGCTTTCACCTTTCTGTTCTAATAAATAGTTTACCCTGTCAGAAATATAATAGGGTTGCTAGAAATGATCCAGACACAGATCCCCCATAGGGTCACCAAACTACAGCCCACAAAGACATTTTATCAGACCCGCCAATGGTACTTGAATTTGTTTGTTAAAATGTACGGAACGCAAGACATTCTGATACTATAAAAATTTAAATATCATGTTAAGCTTACTAAATCTTCATGGATTTGACTACTGTAGGTAGGTTACAAAATTTTGTGCATGTGAACATTTCACTTGTTACTTACACGATTCTGAATTTTCACTTGTTATGACTTGTTACAATAATAATATGGCCCGTGCTTGTTATTTTTTCAATTATCCGGGCCACTGTGAAAAAGGTTTGGTGATCCCTGCTATAGACAATGATCTGATATTAATCTCATTATCAAGTTTTCATTGAATTTTTATATTCAGCAATTAACAGAGCTAACCAGGACTAACCAGGATGCCTGGAATTTGAAAATTTAAAAATAATTCTTATCTAGTATTATCTGCATTATTCGGACTATTGTCCCCATCTTCATTGTTATTTGTACAACGTTTTGGCCGATATACCCTCCAGCCTTCTTCAGGTATTTCTTGTCGGACTCGGGAACCTCTTCTGATAGGTATGCATCCTGCATCATTGGGTACCAATACCTGAAGAAGGCCGGAGGGTATATTGGCTGAAACGTTGTACAAATAACAATGAAGATGGGGACAATAGTCCAAATAACGCAGATAATACTAATCTTCAAGCCTCATCTCAAACATTCAGAGTAATTCTTATCTGGCTGGCTGACCATTTCCATTCTAATGGGATATATATAATTATTATAGTGTGTACAGAAATAACCTAATCGAGTTTCCCATAAGGATCTTCAGGGTTAAATCTACTAAATTAATCAAGATATTGAGACCAACCCAATATTTTCACCAGTAAATCATTCCTTTTTCTCATATATATATATATATATACACACACACACACACACACAAAGATGATGATAGGTATGCATCCTGCATCATTGGGTATCAATAATCACTGCCTCATCCAATTACAACTTTTATGTTCTACATTTTTAGAAGAATAAATTCTTCCACAAAACTTATGTATGTTAGTCCAAACATCTAAACTGTAGAATTAGTTTTACTAACAAATCAGTGATGCTTTGGAGACAAAAAGAAAACTTCGGGGGTGGGGGGGTGGGGGGTGATTAGCAGAAAAAGAATTGAGAAAAAGAAAAAAGAAAAACTTAATTTTAGTTGTTCGATCAATTTCATAACTGGATTGCCACTTGGGAGATTCCAAGTGGCCAAACGTTTAATCAAGTAGAAAATTGAATCAGCCAACCAAGTTCAGATTTTGGCTAAAACATTTTTCATTTAATACAAATACTCTTGGGAAAGGTATGAACCCATTCCTCTCCCTGGGTAAAATAGGAGTGAAAAGAAAAATGGGAAGGAGAAGAAACGCATTAGCAAGTAGAATTATTGCAGGGTTTTTTTTTTCCAACAAATTTGTCAAAAGAAAAAAAAAGAAAACGCAATAATTACGCACCAACCCAATAATTACTGTTATCTTAACAAATGACTATGGAGGGGAATTACTTAGTATGGCACCCAAACAATCTCATAGGTCATGTGACTAGTAACAAAAAAAGTAAGAAAGAAAAGAAAGAAATATGTTTATTTTTACACATTTTTCACAAAAAAACACAAAGGATTAATGTATGGATGATGATCCTAATTAGGACTGAACCTATTCTAGTAGTGACCACTTCAGCTATTTCATAGGTTTTCAGGTTTCAAATATTTTAACAGATATAAGTAATTCTTTAAAGAAGAACAAAGGTTATTAATTTTAAATATACAGTAGAGACTGTGTCTCTTTTTTGTTGGTATTTGATTACTTTCTCTCTTTTAAACCAACCATTAGTAATTCCTCCATTAAAGTGAGACGAGTCTCTTTTGAGTCATGGTTGATTTTGTATTACTTTAGTGTAGACCAGCATTTCTAAAACTTGTTATCCTTGTGGAATTCTTGAAATAGTTTTCATGTTTCAAGGAATAAAATCATTATTATATACTAGCAGGACCTGTGGATATACCACAGTATGATAATTTAATTATTATAACATTTGATATGAGTTATTAAGAGCTATTACATTTAGTTCAATATGAAAAAAGTATAATATTCTGATCTATTTATCTCATACTATTTCTTTCTTTTCTTTTTCATCTTTTCCTTATGTTTGATTGAAACAGATTAGCGTTATCGCTTTGGTGCATTCACCCTCTCTCTCTATCTTTGCCCTACTCCGTTTCTTTCTTTCTTATTATATTTTTTCTGGGTAGTATGACCGTTTTCTTCCCTTTTTTATAATAAAACAGAATAGTCCATTATTTAGCTGAGGTGACAACACTCATGAGAAATAAGAATTTGGCGGATAAGCAACACCAGATAATCAGGTTTCATATTTCATTGCATTTCATCTTGGACAATTTGGAGGATCTCATTTTTAACCAGAAGGTGTTGCAAGATTATAACAGTTGTACAAATAAGGAATACGACTATTAATATATAGATCATTGATAATATCTTTCCTGTTTTTATGCTTGTTTCCGTGGAAACCCAAGTGATTTTTTCCAGAACCCTAGGGTTCTGAGAACATGGGGTGAGAAACACTGGTCTAGACATAAAAAAGTTAGCGGCATGGCATATTGCCAGACAGCGAGGAAGTCTATCCCCTTTTCACTAGTGCTAGACCAGGGAAATTGTTTTTTCTGCTGACATGGAGTGCCACACCTACCGTCAGCTCCCAGAGGCTTTACCGCACAGATCAGATTACCCAAGCTGTGCTACTCATGCGCTGAGTTGGTAGGAACCAGTATGGAACTGGGAACATTGTAATTCCTATGGAGATGCTCTACTGCCTGAAACGACATTAAAGAATCTATTAAGGAGGAAATCTATCCTCTTTTTCATTAGCGCTAGACAAGGGAAACTAGACTGAGAGACATTAAAGAATTTATTAGGGGCCAAAGTTTTGGAGTTACGAGCAGAGAGAATTTCATTGTACACTCGATTGGTTTTGATAATTAGAAGAATCATTAAAAAAAAAATTTTAAAAAATGGTCCAGTAATGTTATGAAAGTAACTCTGAGAAAAATTGTATTCTTGAATCATATTTTATCATTCCTCATTAGCTTCAAAGTTATAAATCTTTTTCTTTCTGACACGTCCGACTAAACATTTATTTAATAAACCAGCAAAAAATATGTGCCCTCCAGGCATAAGTATTTAAGTTTTAATGTAATGAAATATATTAGATAAGAAAGACTAACAAAATTAAATAAGAACATATATAAAAAGATTACACTTATTTTGATTATATTTTATAATATAACAGCAGGTATTGTAGGCAACCTGATATCGAGAAGGTTTGATTCAGCATTAAATAATCTGAAAAGGGTTGACATGCTGCAAAACAACCAGAGTTTGTCTATATCTATTTACAACTTTTGTTCATTTATATACACTAGCAAGAATATGCACCCTCCGGGCATAAGTATTTAATTTTTGATATAATGAAATATATTAAATTAGTAAGACTAACAAAATTAAACAAGAATGGTTATAAAAAGATTACTTATTTTAATTATATTTTATTGGTTTCTATATAAAATCATTCATAAGATTGTTTTAATATGTTGGAGAAGAAAACAATTATATTAGAGATCAATAACACCAAGTAATTATTTATTAAACCTGGTTTTGTTAAGACCATTATGCAAATCAACCACACTGTATATTATGTAAACCTTTATTTCTTTGTGATATACAAGACACATTGCAGGATCTTAAACACATTAATAACCCATCCTCCGGGGCGGGGGTCCAGTGTGCTTCGGCCACTGGGCCGGTGTATTAAATTAACAGCGTCGATCCCAGGGGGCTATGCCCCCAGGCAATACCGGCCCCTTGGGGGCAGGGCTGGGTTTATTGCCCAGCTCCTGAGGCGAATACCCACTAATAACCCGTCTTCCGGCGCGGGGGTCCGGTGTGCTTCAGCCACTGGATCGGTGTGTTGAATTAATAGCGTCGATCCCAGCCCATACAAGTGGGGTATGAGGCAAATACCCACTAATAACATGGGCCTTTCAGTGTAATAAGTGGCTTCGGCTACTGGACTATTAGTGATAATTAACAACGTGAAACCCCAAACAATAGCTGCCCTTTTGATTCAAAGACGCAGGACTGGGTTTATAACTCAGTGCTTGAGGCACGCCCCTTGAGGGGGAATGAAGACGGCATCGACGCATTGTTTGCACCCACCATCCCATGAGCTTCGGCTCGTGGGTGGTCTCACATTAAAAGACCTTGTGTCATACCCACATATGTGGGATGCAAAGTAAATATTCTAATAACATGGGCTATTTTGAGGTAAATTTAAGTCAGATTTTCAAAGAGACATCATGAATAAGATTTATTGTATGCATTATTGATTTTGACTATAAATTAAATAATCATTGATAAACTTCTAGCCACACTAAGGAGATGTGATACGTCGAAACATAATGTCTGTGGATGACTAAATATACAAGGTGTGTCAAAAAGTATTGAGATTTTTTCGGTACATTTTGATACACCTTGTATTCTGAAAAAAATAATGTTCCATTCATTGTTCATTTCTATCTTGGTAAATACAGCTTCAATCCCGATACTTTTTTGACACACCTTGTATATCTGTGTGTGTGTGTGTGGGTGTGTGTGTGTGTGTGTGTGTATAAAAATCACATGATGTCTGATATACAAGTAGATTCTAAATTCTAAAACTTATTTTAGAAACCACTTATTCCACATAAGAACAACATTTACTCTTTTATGTTTGAAAGTGAAAGTGAAATTAAATTCAAAGTACAAAGAATATAGAACTAAAAGAAAAACAATTTTTCAATCATCTCTTAAAAGCAAAGAATGGTAGTTGATGTTATAGAGATTTCCTTATATTAGTGTCTCTACAACAGGTACGGGGGTGAGTCAAAAGGTAATGCCATTTTGTTTAGGGCAGGTATAATTACAAACACAGGAACATGTATCATACATCAAAATGAAGCTGGTCCTCTGTGGATCACAGCCCTACTCCTCCACAGTCACAGTTTCTCTCAATAGCAATGTTCCACTTTCGAATGGGAGCATGTATCTCTGCGCTGTAAAATTCTATTGACTGTTCTTTGAGCCACTTCTTCACTACAGATTTCACTTCCTCATCACTGGAATAATGTTTGCTTCGCAAACCCTCTTTCATGGGGATGAAGAGATGATAGTCTGAAGGCACTAAATCTGGTGAGTATGGAGGATGCGGTAAAGTTGTCCATCCGAATGAGGCGATTTTCTCCCTTGTCCTGATGCTTGTGTGTAGTCAAGCATTGTCATGCAGAAGGAGGACATTGTCAATTGGCAAGTTGGGTCTTACTCGTCAGATTCTCGATCTGAGCCTTGTTAGGGTCTCAAGGTATGCCTTAGTTTTATAAAAACCTTCACATGAAATAAAGAAAATGGCTTTACTTTTTGACTCACCCTCATATTAAAACACCAGGTTTTTAGAGAGGATTGTAATCTTTCAATAATGGAGATTCAGTCTCCATTTGTCAGTAACCAAAACTATGTCATTGCTTACATCACAATACTGAAAATTCTCAATACACAGAATAAAGAAAAACCCTGTAATCAGTTCTAAAAATTATTTTTTACTCTTTCCCTTTTTTTCAGTAACAAGAGGTTAACTAAAAAGTTTACAAATAAATAAATACCTACAATTTTGTGTAAAACTTTGTAGTGAGATCGAACGGCAAAACTCACGAACCTGTGATGAGCCACCAATGGTCCGTCGATATAAGAGACAGCGGGTGGCATGTTGTACGTGTGGGCGGAAGCAAAAATGTGACGAGTCCAACTAGTGAAGGAGGTAAAAATCGTGAGTGTCCTTGAGGCCGCGATTTATAGTGGCAAGTCTCGTAGCTGTCGAGACGAGAGTTGTGACGTGTCTCGGCCAGACCAAGTATAAAAGTATTGGACAGTGGCGACGTGGCAAAACACAACAAACTTAGTTTGTTAAAGATCTTCAAGTGTTACGGTGTCTTTGGTAGAAGCTGAAGTAAATTACATTTGCTAGAAACTTATATGCAAAATATATATGTAATGGCATGTGATATGAAAAAAAACCTAAGAATGGTATGAATCAGATTTTTTGGGGCAGAATGTTTTCTTTTGAGGTTAATGATTTTACGTAATTTTTTTAAGGTGATCAAAACCTTTTTTTAAGAAAAGTTGGTTTTTTGTTTTGTTTTTTTTTTTTTTTTTTTGGGGGGGGGCAAATTATACAAATAGAACATTTTCCCGCTATTTACTCTGAAAGAATTAAGTGAATTAGACTAAAAATGGATTTCTGGTGAAATGGTTAACAAGCTACTATTGTATCGCTAATCCTTTACTACTGAATAGAAATGTATTCATTTAATTCATTTCTCTTTTTTTTAACTCTAAACCATTTTCTAAAAGCTAACGATCTCTGGCATTTTCAGGGTGTCCGGCATTGTCATTGTTGAGTGGTTTGGGGTGCTCTGGTAATTAAAGGGTTAAATGGTCACCCATATGCAACCTATATCAAGTTTGGCCTGTAGATTATGAGTTATCTCCCTTGGACTGTTTCAGTTGAAGGAACTCTTTAGCAGAAGAGGAAGAAAGTTGGCAACAGACTACATATACAACAATCGAACGACTACCATTCAACTGCCTATCGACAATTGGCTTTAGACAGTCTTTAGAATGGCTTAATAAATAACATTCTCCATTAAGCATATGTCACCAATGGGATATATCTATGTCTACAGGTATGGGGTTGGTTGGCATATCAACCCTTTTCAGGTCATTTAATGCCAAATCAAATAATTTTGAAAAACAAAGAACTCAGGTTGTTTACAGTACCTGCAGTTGCATAAGTGGTCACCCAATTATGTATTGAACAGGTTCATTGTTGCTTAACTGACTAAAATTGTTGGTTGTTTTGTTTTATGGCATATCAACCCTTTTCAGGTCATTTAATGCGAAATCAAATCATTTTGAAAAACGAAGGACTCAGGTTGCTCATATTCCCTGCTGTTGCTTAAGTGGTCACCCAATTATGTATTCAACAAATTCATCGCTGTTTCACTTCGTAGATCTAGCAAGAAGCAGTGCTTTCAGTGTGACTGCATGCAACCACATTATATAGATAGATATAGATGTGTGTGTGTGTTTGTATATACATACACATGAGATTTAATTTATAAACATGTATGTGTGTGTATATATATATATATATATATATATATATAATACACACACATACACATGAGATAGATATAAAAAAGCAAATAAGTATATAATTTCACCAATATTTATCACATGGAATGAGTCTAGTACTCCAATTCTCAAAGAAGACTTGTATTTCTTTCTTAAATAAGAAAGTGCTTTTTGCCATTAGCATGTGGATAGGTAAATAGATTGGTGGACAAAGGTGGATAAGGTAGACGGTAAGATAGATAAGTGATCTGATTAACGGTTTGAGAAGAAAATAATTGATTTTATTCAGCAAAGAACTAATTGTATCTGGAGGTGTGAATTTAAGCGAAGACAAAATGAAAGACAAATGCCCAAAGAGAATTACATCAAACAAAATTACTGCTCTTTTCTTACATGTTTTTTAGGGGGGAAGGGGGGATTTATTGGGGGAGGGTATCTATTTTTTATGTATTTTTTATTTATTTTTATTTTTGATATCTATATTTTTTATTTTTTTATTTATCTATTTATTTCTATTATTTTTATTTATTATCTTTTATATTCATTTTTATTTTTTTTTTTTTTATCTTTATTTATTTCATCTTTTATTCATTTTTTAGAATTTATTTTTATCAATTTCAAAATGAAAATAAATAAATTAAAAAAAATACAAAATAAAATCTATAACAATAAGATTTTATTGCTTATGGCATCCCATCAATTATAGGATGACAAGTAGCACTAATCAAGCAACAAAAAAAAAAAGATCTTTATTTTTTCTTAAATCCTCTTGTATTTTACAGATTTACTTTAAGAGGCACTAATTAAACAAAGTAAATTGTTTCACAAAAGTTGTTTAAATTGCAAATTCAGTGGAATGATTAATTCACCTCAAATAGTGAAGAATGGAGTAAAGAAAAATAAGGCCGAATCTATTTATCTCCCTTATATAACACTCAATTAGTTCTTAATATCTTTTTTTCATTTACACTAAGATATCTTTAAATTCCAAGCATTTTTTTAAAAGTCCAAGTCATGCAACCATACAGTAGTCCTGATGCAGCTACAGCTTGGAAGACTTCTTGCTTTATCTTATCAGGTAGATCTAATTCTTATATGATTAATAATCTGTCTGTAGCAGTCCATGCTTTTCTTATGCATATATTGACATACCCTTCTGTAGATGAGATATTGCTACCTCAGTATGTGAAATATTCTAATTTCATAGGCATTTCATGGAAACACATGGTGTAATGGTTAGAGTCATAGGAAATGCACTCATCGACCAGAATTCAATTCCTGGACGAAGCTGTTTGCATTCCACATGGCACTAATACCCTTGGGAAAGATATGAATCCAATTCTCCCTCCCAGCTATGAGTAAATAGCAGGGCAGACCAGGCTCTTTACCATGGCTAGGTAACCAGGCTAGGAGAAGGAAAACTCTGAATTCAAACCTGTTAAATTCCACTTAAGAAATTGACCTTGTGTCACATCCTGCTCATGTGGAGGGGATGGTAAATATATAATTTCATAGGCTTGCTATTTAATGTGCAAATGGCTCTATCTTGTTTATATGAACTGTTTTATCTGAGTTCATATAGATGCCACTGCATCTTGCTACCTGCTTCAGGCAATGTAGCAGAGATTCTGTTTGAGCAGGTGTATTTGTGAGAATCGCTAGATCATTTGCGCACTAGATATGCAGAAAGCCGTCTATGCATATTTTATACAATCAGTGCTTATTCTTGCGAGGTTTTTTTTGATGGTTTTTTTTTGCATTTCTACACTTAAAATTCATTTTGAGGGTAAGATTTGAGTATATGGAGGATATTAAAAGAAATTAAGATTTGAGTATATGGAGGATATTAAAAGAAATTAAGATTTGAGTATATGGAGGATATTAAAAGAAATTAAGATTTGAGTTATTGGAGGATATTAAAAGAAATTAAGATTTGAGTATATGGAGGATATTAAAAGAAATTAAGATTTGAGTATATATATTAAAAGAAATTAAGATTTGAGTATATTATTAAAAGAGAAGATTTGAGTATATGGAGGATATTAAAAGAAATTAAGATTTGAGTATATGGAGATATTAAGAAATTAAGATTGAGTATATGGAGGATATTAAAAGAAATTAAGATTTGAGTATATGGAGGATATTAAAGAAATTAAGATTTGAGTATATGGAGGATATTAAAAGAAATTAAGATTTGAGTATATGGAGGATATTAAAGAATTAAGATTTGAGTATATGGAGGATATTAAAAGAAATTAAGATTTGAGTATATGGAGGATATTAAAAGAAATTAAGATTTGAGTATATGGAGGATATTATTAAGATTTGATATTAAAAGAAATTAGAGTATATGAGAGATTTGAGTATATGGAGGATATTAAAAGAAATATAATGCCACAGCTTCACACCAAATCAAAAGATGAGTTTTAAAAGGTGCTTTGACCAATGGAAAACTTAATGGAATAAGTGTGTTGAAACCAAAGAGACAATTTTGAAGAAAACATTCTATTGATTGTTTATTTCTGTCTGGGAAAATACAGCTTTAGTCTTAATACTTTTTTACCACACCTTATATATATATATCTTATTATAATGGAGATTGTGTGTTTTTCTGTCTGTAACTGAAACTATATTCCTACTCAAGTCACAATACTCATAGTTATTGACATCACATTCTCCATGATTTTATTTTTATCTAAACCTCAATTATTAATAAAATTGTCTTACATTATTAATACTGTTAACTATGTCTACATACTGACAACATGCAATTATATTTATATATACAAGATAATAGTGGTTTACAGTGTGAACGGGAAGGCTAATTTGCATATTAATATTAAAAAATCGAATTTAATAAATATTTGCTTAGTATTATTGATTTCTAACTGTTTGGTTTTATTTTAATGAATATAAGCAAACATCTCTTCAATGAATCTTAAATGAAATCCATTAACAAGATAAAATAACTCATTTTATTCTTTACTTCCTCTTTTAACTAAATACTTAAATTAGAAAAAATAACAATGAAAGACGAGAGTGATGAAAGAGTAAGTTTCAGTTGTTCCATTTTTTATTATACTTGCTCTGTTTCAAATCTTTTATTATACTAACTCTGTTTCAAATCTTTTTATCTGTATTCTTATTTAGTTTCATTAGCCTTTCTAATTTAATACAATATTTATTACATTAAAACTTAAATACTTGCTCCCAGGGGGGGGGGGCATATATTTGCTAGTATATATAAAGATCTTAAGTAAAAAATCAATTTTTGGATGAGAAGTTGGCAAGCAATAACTTGCGTCCTGCACCCCTATGTAAATTTGGCCCCTGGGGTTCTAAAGGTTAACTTTACTAGATAAGGAAGAATTCAAGTTGTCACGATAAGCTTAGTAAAATGCAGAAAAAGAGTGTTATTCCTTTTATATATATATATATATATATATATATATATATATATATATATTGAGGCGCGTGGGCTAGTGGTTAGAGTTGTGGAAAATGGACTTGTCGATTCAATTTCAATTCCTAGACGAAGCTGTTGGCATTTCACATAGCGCTAATACCCTTGGGAAAGGTATGAATCCATATATTCTCCCTCCAGCTATGGGTTAAATAGTAGGGCAGACTGGGCCCTTCAGCCTTGGGTAGGTAACCAGTCTAGGAGAGGGATAACTCTGAATTCAAAATTCCTGAGGTCGGTCGTTGATTGGGTTTGTGGCAACCCTTGATGCACCAATTCTTTCCTATCGACTGTGCCAAAAAGTGTGGATGGTCTAACACAAGCCTTCACCACTATAAACAAATAACTGTGTGGGTGGCCATTGTGTGTGTGAACCCTCATGCGTCGTAATTTCGACAAGAGAGTCCATATATATATATATATATATATATATATATATATATATATATATATTCAGTTCACTTCTGAACCATTATCAATTATATTATAATCATTATATATTATTATGAATCATTATATTTTTATATACTGTAATATTATGAAACATTATATTCTTATATAATATTATGAATCCTTACATTCTATATATTAGTAAGTAAAGTAAAGTCGTTAGGGTGGCCTAAAGTCTGTATCAGCCAATCGGCGAGGGAGTCTATCCCCTTTTCATTAGCGCTAGACCAAGGAGATTGTTTTTGAGTCTGAGGTGGAGTGCCACACCTACCATCATCTCCTTACTTTACCGCACAGATCACTATGCTACTTATATGCTGAGTTGGCGAGGGGCGTTATCGAACTAGGAACCTTGTGGTTTCTAGCCGAACGCTCTACCGACTGAGCTAACCTGATACTATAATATTATTATGAATCCT
Organism: Doryteuthis pealeii; assembly: GCA_023376005.1. NCBI lineage: Eukaryota > Metazoa > Mollusca > Cephalopoda > Myopsida > Loliginidae > Doryteuthis > Doryteuthis pealeii. The sequence goes on from CM042164.1 coordinate 54,429,166, forward strand.
TATATCTTTAACCAAATTTGTTTGAATACATAAATATATTTTTTCATAAAAAGCAAGAACTGGTGATATTTAATGTGTATATATATATATTTACTTTGTCATTAATTGTTTTATTTTCATAGTTTCTTGCAAAATTGATCTTTTCTTTCTCACAGAGATTTTTAACAATCATTTATTAATTACTTTTAAAATTACTGGAGACAAAATCAATCATCTTAACATAAAAGGTTTCTGTCTGACATTCATAACACAAATATTTCTTCAATAAGATGTAATATAATCAAACAATTCTGTAATACAAACAATACAATTAATTATCTTTACTGTCAATTTTTTTCAGTCAGAAACACAAAACATTGGGGGAAAATTTAAAATTGATGAATAACCTTAGACAAGAATGTAACTGGAGAAAAATGAACATTCAGTCATATTTAATTTAATAAAAACAAACATTTAATCATATTACATTTAGTACGTAAATAATGAAAATGGTACTGTTTGTTTTTTTCCTATAAATAATATCTGACGAAACCTCAGAAGAGAGAAACAACAAGATCTCATGGGACTTGTTAATTCAACCTAACAATTGCTAATTACTCTGTTCACCTTGTATCGTGGATGATTTGACATGGTATTACGCACATAAAAAAAGGATTGGGAGTTTACCATAAGGGCAATAGGGCCAGGAAAATCATATAGGTGCTAGGGTTGGTTGGTTGTTTTGTTTTACAACATATCAACCCCTTTCAGGTCATTTAATGCCAAATCAAGTCATTTTGATATGTGCTTACTTACAATACCTGCTATAGCTTAAATGGACACTCATCTAAGTATTGATCAGACTCATCACTGCTTAACTTCGGTGATTTAGTAGGAACCGGTACTTTTAATATGATTTGGCCGTAAACCCTACAGGTGCTAGGGCTTAACATAAGCCTACGGATCAGAGTGGGGCTCACTGACTGCCCATCTAGGATAGAATAAGGGCCAAAGTGGAGTATTGTATGTCATGGACAGCTCAGCCACCAGGATTCCATACTTAGACATCATCACCACCCACAGCCAACAGGTGGCCCCATTAGGAGGGTTTCACTCCTCTGCAGGGGTGCAGTCAGCACATTCTACAGCCAACAGGGAGATCTAAGCAAATTATGTTTACCCTTTCAGAGATGCTGATAGGTATGCATCCTGCGTCCCTGATATACAAAAATCTAAAAGGATGCAGTGAAATCGGATCCATGCATCCCAGTGTTTTTCTTTTTGCTTCCCTCACCATTTCAAGCTAACTATAAATACATTTCAATAGTTTCTTAGAAAGGAATTACACAGGATAGGTTACAAGGTAGGAATTAGACAACTTTAGTTGGGACTCATAATTTTCCCAGGGACTCATTCAAAGCAAATATGTGCATCCCAGGACTCACTAAATCAAAAAGCTATCAGCATTGTTGCCCTTTTATTTAATAGCAGCTGTAAATAAAGTAAAAAGTAAAGTTGTCGGGGTGGCCTAAAGTTGGTATCAGCCAATCAGCGAGGGAGTCTATCCCCTTTTCACTAGCGCTAAACCAACAAGATTATTTTAGCGTCTGTGGAGCGCCACACCTACAATCAGCTTACTTTACCACACAGATCCCTGTGCTACTCATATGTTGAGTTTGCGAGGGCCGGTATCGAACCAAGAACCTTGTGGTTTCTAGCCGAACGCTCTACCAACAGAGCTAATTGACTGAATCCAAGCATTCACCTAGGATTTGCAAGGTTCCAGGATCAATATCAATCCTTACCAACTCAAAGACAAGACAAAAGAATTTTAAAGATTTTAAGCATCCTAAATGAAGATTGCATTGGGAATTATGAAGGGATTGTCGGTGGTCAGGTATCGAACCAAGAACCTTGTGGTTTCTAGTCGAACACTCTACCAACTGAGCTAACCCGGCCTCTAATTTGAGCCGTGTATCACTCCAGTCAAGGTGAACACAATAATACAACAATTTTGTATTGCATAAATTGAACAATTTCAAAATTTTTAAGTCTTCAAACCTTTTAACAATTCCCCTCTGAACTTTAGATAATGTATTGTAACAAGCAAGGGAAAGAAAAATTTCTCTTTTATAGTAATGTAAAAAAAAACAAAAAAAAAACACCTTTGGTCTTATTTTCTCTAAGCAACCTCCACTCCTTTTAAAAATATTCTGACAATGCTCCCCCCTGGGATAGAACAGGGGGTGGAATCAGCCGTCTATGCTTTTATATAAATGTCCTAACCTCTCGAGCCCCGATACATCAGTGAGACCGCCATGCCCCCTACCCTCACCCCTGCTATCATAACTACAACTTGTGTTTAAATGAACATAATAAAAACTGACAGCTTTTATATAAATGGTGTGGGTAGTGGAGAAAAAGTCTAAAAGAAATTTCGTGGGAAGAGATACTTACCTCTGAGATTTTTTCTTCTTTTCTTGTTATAAATGTCTTTATATGGTGTTCGGACTTAAGACCTCCAAGAAGATATCAGGAACATATCAACATCCTTTAAACATCTAATAGCATTATCATTCACTTGAAAAGGCCAATCTAGTAGAAAGAAAAATGAAAAGGAATTAGTTTGAATTTTGTTTAATGGCACATCAACCTATGTGGGTCATTTAATGCCAGAAAAGATTATATAGAACTAGCAGAAGTAACCAGTCCATGACTGACTGTACTATAAAAAAAAAAAAAAAAAAAAAAGATTAGGAACACCAGAGAGTGAGTGAGAAAGAGAAAACAGGAGTAAGAGAAAGAATAAGAGGAAAATGATTTATTAAATTTAAAAAATCGCCAAGAATTGGTATAGTACAATGTTTGTTTATTCTAGGAATTTTTTTTCCCCCCATCTAAAATATTATTTAAAAAATGTATTCTTAAATTTCAGTGTTTTGAAACATTTTTTTTTTCTAAAAACTTTTTGTACAAATGACAAAAACTTGAAATAAGTTCTTAATTGCTTGTTGCGTTAAAGTGATAAAAATAAATTTGTTTAATTTATTTTCTTTTTTACCCCTAAAAAAGTAACAATTAGAAGGAGCTAAGTATTAAAAATGTGTCCTTATTTATTTAACTCTGTTGGCTGGGGCTGTATAAAATGCTGACTGCACCTCTGATGAGTAAGACCTCCCTCCAATTGGCCCTCCTGTAGCATCTCGTGATGAGCAATCCATGACATGCTACACTCTACTTTGATCCTTACTTGGGCTAGATGGGCGGTCAGAGAGTCCCCCATCCCGGCCAATCAGCTGATCCCATCAAGCCCTAGCACCTTGTCCTGACCGTATTGTGTATTATAATATTCGTTTATTTTAAGAATAGTCTTTTTGTGGTTTACATTTTTGAAACAATTTTCCTTTTTTTTTTTTTTTTAAAGCTAGTTCTTTGTCTCTTGATGGTAGAAAACATATTCGTTTATTCATTCTTTTTTCCTCTCATAAAATGTAACAAGAACTAAATATTTACAATTGTCCGTGTTACAATTTCTATTTTGCTTTATAATAGTATCTTCTTTTTTTCTAAAACTCTTTTGTACATGTGACAAATTTAAATTCAGTTCTTAATTCCTCTAAAAATGTATCAATTGAATTTATTTCCTTTTTCAACACCTAAAAGTAACAAAGAAGCTAATAACTAAACATTCTTACTTGTAGCTTAAATATTTTGTGTAATGTTTATTTCATGAATCGTTTCTTTAAAAAAAGGTTTGAGTTATTATACTGATTAAAAATGAATGTATTTTAATAAAACTAGCAAATATATGCACCCTCCGGGTGCAAGTATTTAAGTTTTAATGTAATAAAATATTGTATTAAATTAGAAAGGCTAATGAAATTAAATAAGAATACAGATAAAAAGATTTGAAACAGAGGGAATATAATAAAAGATTTGAAACAGAGGGAGTATAATAAAAAATGGAACAACTGAAACTTACTCTTCCATCACTCTCGTCTTTCCTTGTTATTTTTTCTAATTTAAGTATTTAGTTATAAGAGGAAGTAAAGAATAAAATGACAGTTATTTTATCTTGTTAATGGATTTCATTTAAGATTCATTGAAGAGATTTTTGCTTATATTCATTAAAATAAAACCAAACAGTTAGAAATCAATAACACTAAGCACATATTTATTAAATTCGATTTTTTAATATTAATATGCAAATTAGCCTTCCCGTTCACGCTGTAAACCGCTATTTTGTTGTATATATAAATATAATTGCATGTTGTCAGTATGTAAACATAGTTAACAGTATTAATAATGTAAGACAATTTTATTAATAATTGAGGTTTAGATAAAAATAAAATCATGGAGAATGTGATGTCAATAACTAAGGGAATTGTGACTTGAGTAGGAATATAGTTTCGGTTACAGACAGAAAAACACACAATCTCCATTATAATAAGATACATTCATAATTCAACTTTTTTTTATTACTACATCTGTTTTAGAATAAAATAATTTTATTCTAAAACGAATATATTAATAAAAAAAAAGTTGAGATATCGTTAAATGTTTTCGTTTAATTTGTTATTTTGTTTTTTAAGTTACTGTAAAAAATAATTCAATGGATAAAAACACATACAAATTACATATTCAAAAAGATTATTTTATTTTCTTTCAAACCAAATAAATATTTTAAAGATTGATGCGAGAAAATATGAGCTGAACTACTTAGAATGCGATTTTGTTTACTAAAATTAAACTAAACTGCTGGTAAACAGTTTCTTTCAAAAAAGTTTTGAGTTTCACTGATTAAAAATGGATATATTTTATTCTAAGAAATATGAAAGTATTGGGAAAAAAAACATTGATAAAAATGTTTTCATTTAATTTTTGTTTGTTCATATATGTAATTTTTTTCATATTACAATTTTGTTGTTTTTACATTCCATTGCTGATATAGGCAGCAGGCAAGCTCCTGTTGATACAGCAGCCACTATATGATGCTTTCCAAAAATCATTTGATTTTTGTTTAATTAATTAATTAATTATATCCTTTAATCAGAAAAATTAATAACCAAATTTGGTTTGTTTCTTAGTTAGAAGAATATTAAGGTGTATGCAAGATTTTGAATCTGAGTGACATCTCTTTTTGGAGTTATAAGTCGATAAGTACATACCAAACTTTCTTTTATATATATAGATGTTATTACATATGGATTTCAGTCATTAAAGTAGCGGTTTTATGGTGGAATTTGGTTATGTTTTTGTTAGATCTTGTTGACAAGATTTCTTTTTTTAGAAAATTTAAAATGTCTTGTGGGTTTGTATTTTTAAAGAGATCTTTTAAGTTTTTTATCTGATAATATTTGGTGCAGGTTTGTCTGAGACTATTGCAGTTTAGGAAGATATGTTTGATAGTGAGCTTTACTTTGCATACTGGAGCATACTCGGGCATCCTCTCTTTTTAAAAGGTGAGAATGGGTGATGTGGGTGTGTCCAATATGCAGTCTAGAGAGTATCACTTCTTTTCTGTTTTTACTGTGTCCAATATGCAGTCTAGAGAGTATCACTTTCTGTTTTTACTGTGGCCTGACAGCCACTCACCAATAACTTTTTGTATCCCATGGAGTTTATTAGGAGTCTGATTATCCCATGATTTTTGCCATTTGTCAGATATGAATTTGTTGATGGCTGGTTTTAAATCTGTAGATGGGATTTTTGTTGTGGTCATGTCTGCCAAGAGTGCTTTTTTTGCAGCTTTGTCTGGAATTAGTGACAGAAAATATAAGATGTTTATTTTTGTTTTGTTTAATGGCATATTAAACCTGTGGGTTATTTAATGCCAAATCTTTTCCCTTTTTTTTTTTTCCAGATATGTGAGAATAGTTTGTAGGTAAATAGTTTGTTTTTAAACAAATTGTTAGAATGCAAGACAACAACTAGTAATCCTTGTGGATTGAATAAAGGGTTGGGTTCAAAGTTCCATGATGGCTCCCAATTACGACAAGAAGGTTCCCGAGTTCAAGAAGGCTCCTGAGTCTGACAAGAAATACCTGAAGAAGGCCGGAGGGCACATCGGAGCAAACGTTGTACACATAATAAAGATGAGAACAATAGTCCGAACAATCCAAATAATACTAATTATCAAGCCTCATCTCGAAAATTCAGAGAAATAGTGTATATAACAAAGATGAGGACAATAGTCCAAATAATCCAAATAATACTAATTATCCAGGATTTTAACTTATCTTATGTCCATTACACCATGTGTCTCCATGTATGTACTATATACGAGATACTTTTTTTTTGGGGGGGGTAGCCTAAATTCAAGGGGACAGGGCTATATACAAATCTATTAATAATGGAGATTCGCTTTCAGTTTTTCTCTGTAACAAAAATTATGTCACTGCTTACGTCACATTACCCAAAATCGTCATAACATAGAATAAATACACTCAAAATTTGAACATGCAACATTAGACAGTCCTCATTGTTTTTTAAAACAAGTTTTAATAAATATATGACTGGTATTATATATCTATATATAGTTTTTTTATTTTAATACATATTTAAAGTTTACATTTCAAAATTTTTATTTTTTAATCCTTTAATGAATTTGATGATTTTACTTACTTAGGGTAAAAACTCTCTGACATTGAATTTTTTACTCTCACCCCTCAGGCAATAGGTTTCAAAAATCTATTTTTACATCACCCGGAGGACGTTTTTTATTTTGTACTAGTAATTACAATATTTTCTTTTATCATTAATTTTAAACTGTCTTTTATTCAAACTTTTTCTCAATTTCAATTCTAGACAATAAGAAACTGAATATATTTTTTTTCTATTCTTTCTAATCCTTATTTTATTTCTCTGCTTTCAGCGACCGAAACAACAGAATAAAAATCCTACAGAGAGAGAGAGAAAAAGAACCCACAGAGTTGATATCCCTGAGACAATGGTAACAGACCCATGTCACCAGACATCAGCATGGAATACAACGGAGAGCTTGAAACATACGCCTGACCCAAGTTGCCATT
>CM042164.1:54441175-54482651 GCA_023376005.1 Doryteuthis pealeii
TGGAGAGGGATGTGATGTATGAAGTAAGATGTTTTGTAGATGGGAGAGGGTGTGATAGATATGATAAGATATTTAGATGGAGAGAGAGAAGTGTGAATAATATGAAAGATTTAGATGGAGAGTGAGAGATATATCGAAGTAGAGTGTGATAGATATGAAAAGATTTAGAATGGAGAAGAAGAGTGTGATGATATGAAAAGATTTAGATGGAGAGAGAGAGTGTGTATAGATATGAAAAAGATTTAGATGGAGTGAGAGAAGTGTGATAGATATGATAACATTTAGTGGAGATGAGATCATGAATAGATATGAAAAGATATTTAGATAGAGAGAGAGAGATAGTAAAGAGAGTGTGCTAGATGGAGAGAGAGAGAGAGTGATAGATATGAAAAGATTTAGATAGAGAGAGAGAGATATTAGAGAGTGTATAGATGGAGAGAGAGAGTGATAGATATGAAAAGAATTTAGATAGAGAGAGAAGAGATATAAAAGAGAGTGTGCTTAGATGGAGAGAAGAGTGATAGATTATGAAAGATTTAGATAGAGAGAGAGAGGAGATATAGAGAGTGTGGATAGATTGAAAAGATTAGATGGAGACAGAGAGCATGATAATAGAAAGGATTTAGATTAGAGAGAGCATGATAGAGTATGAAAAGATTTAGTATATATAGAGAGAGAGCATGATAGATACGAAAAGATTTAGATGGAGAGAGAAAGAATATAAAGATAGTGTGATAGATATGAAAAGATTTAGATGGTGAGAGAGCAGATATTAAAGTTTGACTTGATTGAAAAAGACAGCTGGAAAAAGAGAGATACAGAGAATTCAAATAGATAAGAAAAAACTATGATGAAGAATAGATATAAAGTAAGTGTGATAGACATAAAAGATTTATGATTGGTAAGAGAAGATAAGATAATTTGATAAGTATGAAACAACTTAGATTGCAAAGGGTGGTATAAGAGAATCTGATAGACAAGAAGTCTTTGTTTGGAAAGAGAGAAATATGAAGAGAGTCTGATGAATATAAAAAAGACTTTTATTTGTGAAAATGTAGCCAATATCATTATTCAAAACTTTTATATTTGTTGCAGTGTCCAAAAATTCGTAGAATTTTTTTATTAAATAAATTATTTATATGTCAATTTATACAACGTATGTGTATCGATAAATAAATAAATAAGAGTAAAAATAGTGAAATACTAACCAATTTAAAAATAGTTTACGTCACATAGTCTTGAAATAGGATGGTTAACTAAAGGTTGTAGAATGACTAAATTTTTTTCTTCCATTTTTTTCTTGAATATTTGATTTTTGAAATTACATAACATATTTTATGAAATGCTCTGGTGAGATTTAATAACAAAACCACAAATGGTTTTAAACATAGGGTAATACTTTTTAGCTGTAATAAATATCGTCCTTTTTTTCTTTCTTCTTTTCTTCTTTTCTTTTCTTTTTTTTCCTTCTTTTTTTTTCTCTTGTATTTTATATATTTACATGCCCATTGAGATTTATTTTTATTTTCAACAAATAATATTCATCACTGTTTATTAGTTTTGTTGTGTGATATATATATATAATATTATTTTAAAAGATACTTTATATTTGTGTTGTGAGTGCGTGTGTCGCATATTAATAATATATATATTTATATACTATATATATATTATATAATTCATCAGGAAAGTTGCTACACGTTTTCATTGTTAGTAGCATTAGTCGTTAATCAAAGGGCTCAATATATTTTTCGTAAAAATGTAGCCGCCTATAATTTTTTAGTTCTTCTGAAGGTGGTGTGCCTTGCACACCGAAAACTGTGGTAGAGAGAAAGTTTTTCTCAAACTATATGTATAATATATATAATATTATATATATATAAAATAGTGTGTTGTGTGCATATGTCTACTTTTGAGTGTATGCATTCAGAGATAGACTGTTATAATAAACAGAAGAGAAAAAAAACTAAATTGAATCACTACTAACATTGATTTTTTTTTTTCTGCTATAAAACTAAACGTAGGGATCTGTATGATTAGGTATCTTGATAGCTAAGTACGTACTGAGTCCAACACCGACAAGTATGGGTGATATATAATCTTTTGGGCAGACCCGAGATGAAGTTGTTGCCTTTGTGCACATAAATAGAATAAATACACAGATAATCCATAAGTATGATTAGCCCGTTGGTTTTAAGTACCTATGTATGTATGTGTGTGTGTTTGGTTTTAAATGTTTTTTTTTTTTTTTTTTATTTTTTTAAAGGTTTTCTTTTTCTTTTCTTCTTTGTCTATGTGAATGATGATTTTGAGAGAAAACATACAATAAGAAAAAAAAAATTGGGAAAGGACAAAAAAAGAGAAGAGAGGAAGAAGAAAAAAAAGCAGAAAGCAAAAAAGAAAAAGAAAAAAAAAAAAAAATGTTTCTTCTGCATGTTTCTTAAATTTACGTAATGAAGCATGTGGAAAATCTTAACCAAAATATCTTCTACCTCCCGTTTTGAATTGGTTGGTCTGGATTTCCTCCGTTTATGTAGCCTGCCTCTAAGCTAAGCTTATTTTATTTCCTGTCCTTCAATCAGAGGGAGATGAAAAAAAAAAAAAGATCGAGAAAACCTGTTTCCGCTGGACAGTACACATTAATGCAACATGAAAGGTATTTAAGTTAGGAGAGTTGTATTTATAGTAAATCTCTGACGAGAAAAAAAGAGAACTGCTAAAAAGTTCTTGGCTCAACCAGGAAGGGAAAGCATGTTGGCTGGGCTTAGAATACACCGATTGCACCTATGCAGAGGGGTAAGAAACCCCACCCAATGGACCAACCTAAGGAGATAAAAAAACTTGAAGAAAACCTGTTACCTAGACAGTTACCACATGCTACACACATGAGAAGGTAATTTAGGCTGGGAGGAAAAGAGTTTATTTCTCTATGATAATCTCTGAAAAAAAAAAAGGAACTCTGAAATTCTTGGCTCACCAGAGGAATCATTTTTATTTAAAAAAATTTTTTTAAATTTGAAATTTTTAGTTATTTTATATATACTTAGCAATAATGCACCCTGGGTGCCAAGTAATTTAGTTCTTAATGTAATAGAGTATCGAGTTATATATAGTCAGAAGGCTAATGAGACACTGAGAATAAGAAATCGCCCCAGATAAAAGATTTGCACGAATCAGAGGGAGTATATTGAAAGTAGAAAACTCGAAACTTACTACTTCCTTCACTCTCGTCTTTACATTGTTATTTTAAGATTTAAGTATTTAGTCTTGGGCTGTTCGTTTATCTTTTCTTGTTTGGATTCTTTTCAAGATTATGAAACCGAAGATTTTTCGTTTATTATTCATTAAAATAAGACCCAAGTTAGAATCAAATAATGACTAAGCACATATTTACATCAAATAACATTTTAAATCCATCACACTTGCAAATTAGCTTCCCAGTATCAACACTAGTTAAAGCGCTTATTTTGTTGTTATATAATAAGATATAAGAGTAGCATGTTATTAAAATCATACATAGAGTTTTTGTAGATCATGGGTGTTAAACCCGTACTAATAATGTAGAAATTTTTTATTTGGGATTGACTTAATTAACGAATAGCATGGTGAATGGTGATGTCATAACTAAGCGGAGGAGTTGGTTTAGCTTGAGTAGTGATTTACGTTTCGGTTTTTACAGACAGAAAAAATACCACAATTCTCCATTTATAATAGGCATTTATATGTATATAATATTATATATATTATATATGAGATTGTGTAAAATCCAACAAGTGTGAATTAAAAGTGTGAGGAATAAAGGTGGAAATAAAGACACAAACAATTTTATTGTAATTAACATTTTGCCGTTGGTGTATTATCGACAGCCTTTCATCATAATTTTTTGAAATGAAGCTTCATTAATATACCGAAGTGACGATTAATTGCAGATGAAATTGGTTTGTGTTTTATCTACATTTTTATTTCTCAGACTTTTAATCACATGTATATGTATGTGGCGTATAATATATATATACTATATAATACTTATATATATATATAATTAATATTAATATATTAATCTTATTCAATGAACACACGTGTTAATCAAGCTCAAATTAATCGGTACCGCTATCGTAGATATTTTGATTAATTCAGTGGATTTACCCGTGAAGATCCTAATGGTGAAACCGGTAGGTTTCTAATTGTACCATTTCTTTAATAAATTTGCTGTCTACTTTGTATTGAGGGCACTTTGTTTGTTAATATCCTGACTTAACCCACTGATTTTGTGGCCCTCCGAAATCGTGCCATGATTCAATCGGTGACGCCACTTTATCGATAATATATATATATTATATATAGAGAGGAAGAGAAGACTTTATTTATTCAGATAAATGCTTTGCCTATATATATATATATATCTATATATACATAGCAAAGGCATTTATCCTGAATAGATAGTCTTTTGGGATGGTACAAAGTAAGACCCATATATTAAATTTAGGTTTCTGAGGGTGAAGGGTGAGACCAAGTAGGATGAGATAGCGGGTACTTGATTGCGATCATGGGTAAGTGCTGTCATAAATCGTGAGTGAATAATCAATGGAATATTTAAGACTGTCCCAGAAGAGTTAGGGAGTGATGGACACTTACCATCCATCTTCATCATTACACGTTTTTATATCAAGATACGGGATTGATGGGGCAACCAAAAGAGTAGATATTTCTCGCCACAAGCAGACGCTACCACTGAGAATACTGTTCTAATAGGTGTCCTAAATGAGTCTTGGAGTGATTTCATTCGAAATGAGGAGTTTACATTGCCCATCTTCATCTCTTGAGTTCAGATGTAAAATAATCTTATCTTAACCCATTGGCAAGCCCTCGTTAGCTGGGCTGTAGAAGATGCTGAATTGCACTCTACAGAGGTCCCCATCTATGGGCTTAAATAGAAAAATTGCACCTCTGCAGAGAGGTAAGACCGTCCCAATGGGCCACCTGTTGCCTGTGGAGCGTGGAACCTGTCGCAGGCTTAAAGGACGGAATCACTGGAGCCCCTTCATCACCATGAGCTACTCATGGTCCAACTGCTGACCCCGGAGTGGAGTACTGTTAGGTTCCATCTATGGGTTCCACATGAAATGTATTTAAAAGAAAAAAATTGTATTATCCATTAAGAATGAGATTTATTTCAAACTTTATCGTTGTTTCCGATACGATATCATTTGACCATTGCAGCTGAGATTGATGCCAGGTAACCAACCGGTTCAGATGTTAAAAATCTTATCTTAACCATTGCAAGCCCTTTGGCTGGGGTGTTAAGAATATGCATGATTGCAGACTCTGCAGATGGGTAAGACCGCTCTCAAATGGGCTATCGTTTGGCCTGTGGGTGGCACTGTGAGACTTTTAAGGACGGAATCCTGGTAGCTGTTTGAGAGACAAAAATAAGAAGGACTTGAGATATGAAAAGTACCATAAATTCCCTGATGAACTATGAACATCACTGATTTGAAAGTTGTAACTCCATTTCTGTAATTCTTTATTAATGACAAAAAGAAAAACATTTTTGGCTGATTTATTCTTTCTCTTTCTAATTAATTTTGAAAATTCAGATTTAAAAAAAAAAAAAAAAAAAAAAAAAAAAAACGAAAGAAAAAAATAGAATTCAAAGAGTCAGAGGAAGTTGGCATGTGATGTAGGCACTACCTGTATTCACGTTTAGTAAACTGAGAATAACTGCATGCTCTCAAAACTATCATTGCCTCCCTCTTATTGTCTTTCTTTCAACTCGTTTCCATTTCACTAATGAAGTTATTTGATGTTTCTCTGATGAAGAACTATTTTCATTATTCCATTTTTTTTCGCGAAGCTTGAATATTTCTCTATTTTGATTTTTTTTTCTTTTCTTTCTTTGTTAGTTGTTGTTATTAACACAACTTTGTTTCGGAAATGTTACAGTTAATTTGACACTGAAGGATTGGATTAACCAAAAATAATATGAGAAAAACTAACAAAAGAGTTTTAAAAAAAAAAAAAAAAAAAAAAATAATGAAACACCAATCAAAAGACACCAAAACTGGATTGAAGACATTCTGTTAATATCGAAATGGAAAATTCTCTACAACTGAATCACATGTTGAAGATTTATGTACAGAAAGAAGAAAAAAAAAAAAAAAAACAAAACCAAAAGAATCTCAAAGAAATATTTCTTTTCTCTTTTCTTGACATTAAATTGTAATATTTTTTATGAAGAATAATTGTGGAGGCGCTTTGTTGCAACAACGGTTATCCAATCCATAGGAAATGAACTTGATATTTGAGTTCAATCCTGGACAAGCTGTTTTGGCTTTCACATAGCACTAATTACTTATTTCGAAACATATGTCATTAACATGTTTGTGTATATTTTTATACATATTTTTAACTGAATAATTGTGGAGGCGCTCGTTGAATAACGGTTCTCATTGTGGAATGAATCAGCTACCCAAAGTTCAATCCCTGGAAAAGCTGTTTGCATTTCAACATAGTGCAAAATACCTATTTGGAAACAATATGTACATTAAGATATGTTTTTTAACTGAATAATTATGAGACACTCATTGCATAATGGTCTCATTGTAAGAAAATAGACTCGGTTATCGGAGTTCAAATCCTGGACGGCTGTTGCAAATTTCACATAGCCTAATACTATTTGGGAAACATATTACATTAACATCTTATATATATTTTTACTGAATATTGTAGAGGTGCTCGTTGGCATAACGCTTCTCATTGTAGGAAATAGACTAGCTACCTGAGTTCAAATCCTAGACAAGGCATTGCAATTTCATCACAGTTAGCGCTAATACTCTTGGAAAGGTATGTAGCCGCAATTAGTCTCCCTCCCAGCTATGGATGAGGGTAGGACTGTACATATATATATAATGGTTTTTAAGTGAATAATTCTGGGAGGTGCTCATTTGACAATAAGGCCTTCATAACTTTAATATTAACCAAATATTTATTTGAAATTTAAGCCGCATCTTTATTCCTTCTTTGGTAGCATCATCTTGTCTCTGGACTAAATATGAGAGGAAGAGAAAGTGTAAAGATTGTAAGAGATTGAGAAAGAGAGGGAGAGAAGAAGTTCTTGTAACAATGAAACTTATTCTCCATCTAGAATGATTTAAATTTTATATATATAATCTTAGAGTTTCCAACATCCCATCGAACACCACAACACGGATTAATGGACCTCTGTTGTGCTCATCATCTATAAAACTGTTTAAAGAATTTTAGTGAATTTTATTTATAACAACGGTAAAAAACATTCATGAATTATTTGGCGAACAAAAATACTAACCATTCTGGTTGTCACAAAGAGTGAAAGTATGAATTTCACTCAGACTAAATATTATTAAAAAAAAGGGGGTTGGGGTTGTTGTCAAATTTTGATCCTCATGTTGATGATAATCCATCAAGTTTTTCTGCATCATTACATTTCAGTTTCTGCAACATTTATCAGTTTTATGCTCAAATTCAATTCCTTCCTATTTATGGCTTCAATGATTATGTCCATCGTTAAGAAATAAATTAATCACAACCTTATAATCATTAGTATTTGCTCTTTTCTAACTTGGCAAATGTCCCCTCTTTACCTCTCTCAATCCATATCCATATAATAATAAAAAGTAAGTAAAGTTGTCGGGGCAGCCTAAAGTTGGTAATCAGCCAATCCAGCGAGGAGTTCTACCCCTTTTCAACTAGTGCTCGACCAAGGAGATTGTTTTTGGCATTTCTGAAGTGGAATGCACACCTACATCAGCTCCTTACTTTACTGCCAGATCCCTGTGCTACTCATAGCTGAGTTGGCGAGACTGGGAATCGAACTAGAAATTATGTGGTTTCTAGTCGAACGCTCTAAACAATCTGAGGGCTATCCCGGCCCTCCCTATATATATATATATTATAATAATATATATTATATACACATGTAGAATTAAAAAAAAGACACATCTGTTTAACAATTTTATTTTGATCTTTTTGAGTTTTCTCTGGTCAACTTTTTAATATTTGGGTGGAATTCGGTGATAAGCCCACCAAAGTTAAGTCCGAGTACTTTCGCACTTTGAGTGCCATCATCAGAGATGTGTTCCAGTTTTTTTATTTTTTTTATTTTTTTTATATATATATATAAGAGAGAGAGAGTAAAGGATTCTTGTCCGTTGAGCTAAGCAAAACTATTTGTAGGTATATCTGACTCATAGGATTAACTTTATTATTTGCTCTACTTAGGTATTGAGGCACTTTTTAACATTTTAGCTTTAGACAATCTACCTAGCAGTTTATATATATATATATATATATTAATATTTTATATATAAATATTTTTTTCATTTTGGCCATGTGTGTCTTAATTGATTATTGATAGATAATTACTAGTGACACACTGGTTTCTCTGAGAAATTCCTGATTTATGAAAAACTACTTGAAGACATGACACTACAACTGAAGATCATAAATAGAAGAATATTCGTGTGGTCCTTTAACAATACCTGCATAAAATAATATATAATATATATGATTTATTTATTTATTTTAATTTACAAAGTCGCTCCTACATTGGTTTTCTGATAAACTTTTTTTGGTGTTTTCGTCTTCAAGAGGCGTGACTTTTGAAAACAAATTTGGACAGTTTTCACTCCCGGCACCGTATCCACGCGTACCGTTAATCGCTTCCTGGCATTTCGCTTTCACATATCAACGTGCCAAATCACTAATTTGTCGTCATGTTCTTATTGTGATTTTTTAAAATTTTTCTGTTTTTATATTTATTTTATTTATGTTCATGTGTTTTATTTATATAATGATTCTTAATTATGGCGGTCTGAATGTTTTGGTTGTCCAATTCCATATTAAGCTTTTTCCGGTGTGGGCATGGGTGCTGAAAAATTTCTGTTTTGTTGTTTAGAATTTTCTTCGAGTTTATGACTTGAAGAATACGGAATTTTTTCTGTTGGTGCATACAATGAGTCATTTTTTTTGACCATTTATATAATGGTTTCGATTAATATATAAATATAAATATAATAATATATATATAATATATAATATATTATATCTATAATATATATATATATATTGTAGATAGTATGGGGTGGTATAAGTTTCTAAGGCAATAGTGCTCAATATCATTGATAGAGCATTTTATTTAAAATTTAAGTTGGATATGGGAGTCAAAACTTGTTATTTGCATTTCTCCAGCCTATGGCAATCTTCAAAACCAATCATATATAAATATATAAACGTATATAGATTAACGATGGAGTGAGATACAGTCACTGGTCTTAACCTATACAATATCAGACCATGTGGTGGGTACCTTATAAGGAATGATGGATGGTGATCCATAATCTTGGGGAAGGGCAATCTAGGTTTTTACTGTGTAGGGATTTAATTTAGGTGGCTATGATTATATAAGTAAGTCCAATCATCATTTATCTTGGTCTAGTGTTTTTAGATTTATTGTATTTTGTTTATTATATCTAGCTCATCTTGGTAGTTAGTGAAGTTTTCAGGGTATCGGTCGTTAGAGCTAGGAATGTTGTCTATATTAATCGACTACATTTGAACAGGAAGTTATGAATATTTATATAATTATGATATGGTGAGATGTTGGATATGACCGAAACTTCCCCAATGACCAGTGTGGATAACATAACTGACGACAACCAACCAGCGCCAAATTTAGGAGCGTATATTTTAAAGTATATATATATATATATATATATATATATATATATATATATAATGTTGCTTTATTTCTTCTGGGATCTTTTACCTCTATTTTCCCCCTCTTATCATTTTCTCTTCTTCTCTTTTTCCATTCTTGCTCTTACCTCATATTTTTTCTTTCCTCTCTCTCTTTCTATAGTCTTTCTTCCTTTTCCTTTTTGGGCTTCATCTTCTCTTTCACATTCTCTTCATCTCTCTCTCTTTCACATTCTTCTTCATCTCTCTTCTCTTTCACATCTTCTTTCATCTCTCTCTCTTTCACATTCTTCTTCATCTCTCTCTCTTCCAACAATTCTTCTTCTTCATCTTCTTTTCACAATTTTTTCTTCATCTCTCTCTTTCGACATCTTCTTCATCTCTCTCTTTTCACATTCTTCTTCTTCATCTCTCTATCTTTCACATGTCTTCTTCATCTCTCTCTCTTTCACATTCTTCTTCATCTCTCTCTTTCACATTTTTCTTCATCTCTCTCTTTCACATTCTTCTTCATCTCTCTCTCTTTCACATTCTTCTTCAATCTCTCTCTCTTTCACATTCTTCTTCATCTCTCTCTCTTTCCCACATTCTTCTTCATCTCTCTCTCTCTTTCACATTCTTCTTCAACTCTCTCTCTTTCACATTCTTCTTCATCTCTCTCTCTTTACATTCTTCTTCATCCTCTCTCTTTCACAATTCTTTTCATCTCCTCTCCGTTTCACATTCTTCTTCATCTCTCTCGCTTTCACATTCTTCTTCATCTCTCTCCGCTTTCACATTCTTCTTCAATCTCTCTCTTTCCACTTTCTTCTTCTCTCTCTCTTTCACTTTCTTCTTCATCCTCTCTTTCACTTTCTTCTTCATATTCTCTCTCTTTCACTTTCTTCTTCTCTCTCTCTTCACTTCTTCTTCATCTCTCTCTTTCACTTTCTTCTCATCTCTCTCTTTCACTTTCTTCTTCATCTTCCTCTCTTTACTTTCTTCTTCATCTCTTCTCTTTACTTTCTTCTTCATCTTTATCTTTCATTCTTCTTCATCCACTCTCTCTCACCACCTCTATCAGTTATAATTATTTACAAATACTAATTATCACTCCAGACTAGGAATTATTACTCTTCATTCATCAATTAGTATTAATGGTTTTCCAAAATAGTTTGTCCAAATATGACTGATAAAGAAGAATATAAACTGGCTTTGTGAAAACAAATATGTAATTAGTAGTAATAAACATTGGGTTTCTCCCTGGAGAGACTTTTTTTATCACAATTTATAACTTAATGATAAATTGGTGCATTGAAAATGGCTTTTTTTTTTTCCCTCTGTTATAATGTTTGTTTTTTTCCTAACAAGAATTGCACAATGATGTCTTATATTACCAATGTACAAATCAACATATATTCAATCTACATTAGAATAATCTACATAGTTCCAATACCATCGATTGGGTAAGACAAGCAGCAAGCGGTTGTAACTTACTTACGAATCGTTTGCTGCAAAGACTACTGCAAATGGCAGGTTTTCTGAGCCTCAGAACAATCATAGAAACCAGCAGCCAATCAGGAAAGGAATCACCAAATGCATGAGGGACTATTCTGGATTCCATAAAATACCAGTTGTCTTGAACAACTGGTTCAGTGTGCTTGCTTGTTGCTCAAAACCAATAGTACATCTAAAACATCACTTTTCAAATAATTACCAATACCAGTTTAAATATATATATATATATATATATATATATATATATATATACCACAAGGTTCCTAGTTCAATCCGGCCTGAAGCCCAAACTCAGCATATAGTAGCGGCAGGGATCTGTGTGGTAAAGTAGGAGCTGATGGTAAGTTGTTTGCTCAACACCTCAGATGCAAAACAATCTTCTTGGTCTATGAAATAGTGAAAAGGGATAGACTCTCTTGCTGATTGTTGATTAACGACCTTTATACTAGAAGTGGCTACCCAGTTTCTTGAAGATTCGTAATTATTGAATCGTGAGTTAGATCCTTGCAGGATTACCATTATGAAAAATCAATATCTCCGTATTTAGAATATTAAATGAAAAAAAAAAAATCCATGCTGTTACTATTTAACTTTTAATTTTTTTTTTTCATTATTTCATGAATATAAATCAAAACTTTATTATTTTTTCTCAAAAGCCAGTTCTGGTATAGTGAATGTGTTATATATTTTATTTTGCCATAATTGTTTTATTCTCCGTAGTTTCCTCTGGACATAATACACACACATGCATACACACTTTTATATATGTACTAGAAATGGTTACCCAGCTACACTGGGGTAGAGGAGGAACAAAATAGAAGTTGTGGTAATGGTTAGCAACTACGAGAATAAAACAATTAAATGGCAAAGTAAATATATATATACATTTCACTATCACCAGAACTGGCTTTTTGAGAAAAAATAATAAAAGTTTTGATTTATATTCATGAAGATAATGAAAAAAAAAAATTAAAAAGTTCAAATAGTAACAGCATGGATTTTTTTTTTTTTTTGCATTTAATATTCTAAATAGGAGATATTGATTTTTCATAATGGGGTATCCTGCAAGGATCTAACTCACGATTCAATAATTACGAATCTTCAAGAAACTGGGTAGCCACTTCTAGTATAAAGTCGTTATCAACCAATCAGCAAGAGAGTCTATCCCTTTTCACTATTGCTAGACCAAGAAGATTGTTTTTGCATCTGAGGTGTAGTGCAACAACTACCATCAGCTCCTTACTTTACCACACAGATCCCTGCGCTACTCATATGCTGAGTTGGCTTCAGGCCGGTATTGAACTAGGAACCTTGTGGTATATATATATATATATATATAATATATATATATATATTTAACTGTTATGGTAATTATTGAAGTGAGTTAGTGTACTATTGGTTTGAGCAACAAGCTAAGCACAACTGAACCAGTGTCAAGACAACTGGTATTTATGGGAATCCAGAATAGTCCACTCATGCATTTGGGTGATTCCTTTTCCTGATTGGCTGCTTGGTTTCTATGATGTTCTGAGGCTTCATAAATAACCTGCCATTTTGCAGTAGTCTTTGCAGCAAAACAGATTCGTATTAAGTTACAACCGCTTGCTGCCTTGTCTTACCAATTCGATGGTAATTGGAACTAGTATGATTATTCTAATAGTAATGATTGAATATATGTTGATTTGTACATTGGTAATCATAAGACATCATTGTGCAATTCTTGTTATGGAAAAAACAAACATTTATAACAGAGGGAAAAAAAAGCCATTTTCAATGCACCAATTTATCATTAAGTATAAATTGATAATAAAAATGTCTCTCCAGGGAGATAACCCAAGGTTTATTAACTACTAATTACATATTTGTTTCACAAAGCCAGTTTATATTCTTCTTTATCAGTCATATGACAAACTATTGAAAATCCATTAATACTAATTGATAATAAGAGTAATAATCCTTAGGCTTAGTGATAATTAGTATTTGTAAATAATTATAATATAGAGTGGTGAGAGAGGGATGAAGAAGAAAGTGAAAGAAAGAGATGAAGAAGAAAGTAAAAGAGAGAGATGAAGAAGAAAGTAAAAGAGAGAGATGAAGAAGAAAGTGAAAGAGAGAGATGAAGAAGAAAGTGAAGTGAGAGATGAAGAAGATGTGAAAGAGAGAGATGAAGAAGAAAGTGAAAGAGAGATGAAGAAGAAAGTGAAAGAGAGAGATGATGAAGAAGAATGTGAAAGCGAGAGAGATGAAGAAGAATGTGAAAGAGAGAGAGATGAAGAAGAATGTGAAAGAGAGAGAGATGAAGAAGAATGTGAAAGAGAGAGAGATGAAGAAGAATGTGAAAGAGAGAGAGAGATGTGAAAGAGAGGAGATGAAGAAGAATGTGAAAGAGAGAGAGATGAAGAAGAATGTGAAAGAGAGAGATGAAGAAGAATGTGAAAGAGAGAGATGAAGAAGAATGTGTGAAAGAGAGAGATGAAAAGAGAGAGATGTGAAAGAGAGAGAGATGAAAGAGAGAGATGAAGAAGAATGTGAAAGAGAGAGAGATGAAGAAGAATGTGAAAGAGAGAGAGATGAAGAAGAATGTGAAGAGAGAGATGAAGCCCAAAAAGGAAAAGGAGAAAGATATAGAAAGAAGAGAGAGGAAAAGAAAAAATATGAGGTAGAGAAGAATGGAAAAAGAGAGAAAATGAAAGAGGGGGAAAAATAGAGGAAAAGATCCCAGAAGAAATAAAGCAACATTATATATATATATATAATATATATATATATATATATATATACTTTAAATATACGCTCCTAAATTTGGGGCGCTGGTGGTTGTCGTCAGTGATGTTATCCACATGGGTCATTGGGAAGTTTCGGGTCTTCCAACATCTCACCATATATATATATAAATGATCAGAACTTCTGTTCAAATGTAGGCATTAAAACAAATTCCTACTAAACCACCTGAAAATTAACAACTACAATGAGTAAAATAAATAAACAAAAATAATAAATAAAAACACTAGAAAATAAATGAATTAATATAATATAGCCACCTAAATAATCACACAGTAAAACCTAGATTGCCCTTCCCCATAGATTAGATCACCATTCCCATCATTCCTTATAAAGGATACCCACCACATGGTCTGATGATTGTATAGGTAAGGACCAGTGACTGTATCTTCACTATCGTAAAATTATATATATATATATATATATATGATTTGGTTTGAAGATTGCATAGGTGAGAAACTGTCAATAACAAGTTGTTGACTCCATATCCACACTTAATTTAAATATAAATGCTCTATCAATGATATTGAGCACTATCTGCTTAGAAATATACCACCCATACTATCTACAATATATATATATATATATATATATATATATATATATATATATATATATATTTTTATATATTATATATATATTAATCGAAACCATATATAAATGGTTAAAAAAAATGCTCATTATGCACAACAGAAAAATTCCGTATTCTTCAAGGAATAAACTCTGAAGAAAATTTCCTAAACAACAAAACAGAAATTTTTCGAGCATGCCCACACCGGAAAAAATTCTTAATATGGAATTGGACTAACCAAAACATCAGACCGCCATAATTAAGAATTCATATATAAATAAACACACATGAACTAAAATAAATATAAAAACGAAAAAATTTAAAATCACAATAAGAACAATGACGACAAATAGTGATGCCGTTGAATGATGAAAGCGAAATGCAGGAGCGATTAACGGATCGCGTGGATACGTGCCGGGAGTTGAAAACTGTCCAAATTTGTTTTCAAAAGTCAAACGCCTCTGAAGACGAATAACACCAAAAAAAGTGTTATTCAGAAACCAATGGTAGGAGCGACTTTGTAATTATAAATAAATAAATAAATATATATATATATATTATTTATGCAGGTATTGTTAAAGACCACAGAATATTTCTTCTTTATGATCTTCAGTTGTAGTTGTTCAAGTCTTCAAGTAGTTTTTCATAAATCAGGAATCCAGATGGGGAAAAAGTGTCCCATATAATTATCATCAAATAATCAATTAAGACTAACACATGGCCAAAAGAAAAAAATATTTATATATAAAATATATATATATATATATATATATATAAACTGCTAGGATTGTCTAAAGCTAAAATGTAAAAAGTGCTCAATACCTAAGTAGAGCAAATAATAAAGTTAATCCTAATGAGTCAGATATACCTACAAATAGTTTTGCTTAGCTCAACAGGACAAGAATCTTACTCTCTCTCTCTATATATATATATAAAAAAAATAAAAAAATAAAAAACTGGAACACATCTCTGATGATGGCACTTCAAAGTGCCGAAAGTACTCGGGACTTGAACTTTGGTGGGCTTATCCACGAATTCCACCCAAATATTAAAAAGTTGACCAGAAAACTCAAAAAGATCAAAAATAAAATTGTTAAACAGATGTGTCTTTTGTTTAATTCTACATGTGTATATATATATATATATATATATATATATATATATATAGGGAGGGCCGGGATAGCTCAGTTGGTAGAGCGTTCGACTAGAAACCACATAATTTCTAGTTCGATTCCAGTCCTCGCCAACTCAGCGTATGAGTAGCACAGGGATCTGTGCAGTAAAGTAAGGAGCTGATGGTAGGTGTGGCATTCCACTTCAGATGCCAAAACAATCTCCTTGGTCTAGCACTAGTGAAAAGGGGATAGACTCCCTCGCTGATTGGCTGATACCAACTTTAGGCTGCCCCGACAACTTTACTTACTTTTATATATATATGGATATGGATTGAGAAGAGGTAAAGAGGGGACATTTGCCAAGTAGAAAAGAGCAAAACTAATGATTTAATTGTGATTAATTTATTCTTAACATGGACATAATCATTGAAGCATAAATAGGAAGGAATGAATTTGAGCATTAAAAACTGATTAAATGTTGCAGAAACTGAAATGTAATGATGCAGAAAAACTTGATGGATTATTCATCACATGAGGACTCAAAATTTTGACACAACCCCAACCCCCTTTTTTTTAAAATAATATTTATGTCTTGAGTGAAATGTCATATTCACTCTTGTGACAACCAGAATGGTTAGATTTCGCCAAAGTAATTCATGAATGTTTTTTTACCGTTTTTAAAATAAAATTCACTAAAATTCTTAAACAGTTTTATAGATGGATGAGCACAACAGAGGTCATTAATCCGTGTGTGTGTCGATGGGGATGTTGGAAACTCTAAGATTTATATATAAATATTAAATCATCTAGATGGAGATATAAGTTTCATTGTACAAGAATCTTCTTCTCTCCCTCTCTTTCTCAATCCCTTACAATCTTACACTTTCTCTTTCCCCTCTCATATAGTCCAGAGACAAGAGATGCTACCAAAGAAGGAATAAAGTGCTTATCAATAATATTTGTATATAGTTAAAGTATGAAGGCTTATTGTCAAATGAGCACCTCCAGAATTATTCACTTAAAAACATATATATATATATAAGTCCTACCCTTCATCCATAGCTGGAGGGAGACTAATTGGGTACATACCTTTCCCAAGAGTATTAGCGCTGTGAAATGCACATGGCCTTGTCTAGGATTTGAACTCAGGTAGCTGAGTCTATTTCCTACAATGAGAAGCGTTATGCAACGAGCACCTCTACAATTATTCAGTTAAAAAAAAATATATATTAAGATGTTAATGTACATATGTTTCCAAATAGTATTAGGGCTATGTGAAATGCAAACAGCCCTGTCCAGGATTTGAACTCCGATAACCGAGTCTATTTCTTACAATGAGAACCATTATGCAATGAGTGTCTCCATAATTATTCAGTTAAAAACATATCTTAATGTACATATGTTTCCAAATAGTATTTGCACTATGTGAAATGCAAACAGCTTTGTCCAGGATTTGAACTTGGGTAGCTGATTCCATTTCCTACAATGAGAACCGTTATTCAACGAGCGCCTCCACAATTATTCAGTTAAAAATATGTATAAAAATATACACAAACATGTTAATGTACATATGTTTCGAAATAGTATTAGTGCTATGTGAAATGCAAACAGCCTTGTCCAGGATTTGAACTCAAATAGTCAAGTTCATTTCCTATGATGATAACCGTTGTGCAACAAGCGCCTCCACAATTATTCTCATAAAAAATATTACAGATGTTAATGTCAAGCAAAGAGAAAAGGAAATTATTTCTTTGAGATCTTTGGTTTGTTTTTGTTTTTTTTTTCTTCTTTCTGTACATAAATCTCAACATGTGATCAGTTGTAGAGAATTTTCATTTCGAATTAACAAGAATTCTTCAATTCCAGTTTTTGGTCTTTGATTGGTGTCTTCATTATTTTCTTTTTTTTGATTTTTTTTTAAAAACTCTTTTGTTATTTTTCTCATATTATTTTTGGTTAATCAATTCCTCAGTGTTCAAATTAAACTGTAACATTTCCGAACAAAGTGTTAAATAACAACAACTACAAAGAAAGAAAAGAAAAAAAAATTCAAAATAGAGAAATATTCAAGTTCGGAAAATAAATGGAATAATGAAAATAGTTCTTCATCAGAGAACATCAAATAACTTCATTAGTGAAATGGAACGAGTTGAAAGAAAGACAATAAGAGGGGAGGCAATGAATGTTTTGTAGAGCTGCAGTAATTTTCAGTTACTAAAGTGAATACAGGTAGTGCTACATCACATGGCAAGTTCCTCTGACCTTCTTTGAATTTTTTTTTCTTTTTTTTTTTTTTATTTATTTTTTTTTTTTTAAATTCTGAATTTTCAAAATTTAATTAGAAAGAGAAAGAATAAATCAGCCAAAAATGTTTTTTCTTTTTTTTTTTTCTATTAATAAAGACATTACAGAAATGAGTTACAATTCAAATCAGTGATGTTCATAGGTTCATCAGGGATTTATGGTATTTCAATATCTCAAGTTCCTTTTGATTTTTGTTTCAAATCAAGCTACCAGGATTCCGTCCTTAAGAAGTCTCACAGGTTGCCACCCACAGGCAACGGATGGCCCCATTGAGAGGGTCTTACCCCTCTGCAGAGTTGCAATCAGCATATTCTACAGCCCCAGCCAACAGGGCTTGCAATGGTTAAGATAAGATTTTTAACATCTTGAAACTGGTTTGGTTTTACGGCATATCAATCTCAGTGGGTCATTTAATGCCGATAAAGTTTTGAAATAAATCTATTCTTAATGGATAATACAATTTTTTTTAAATACATTTTTCTATTTAACCCATAGATGGGAACCTAACAGGTACTACCACTCCGGGTCAGAGTGGACCAGAGAGCAATGGTGATGAAGGGGTGCTCCAGGATTCCGTCCTTAAGCCTCACAGGTTGCCACCCACAGGCAACAGGTGGCCCCATTGGGAGGGTCTTACCCTCTGCAGAGGTGCAATAGAGGTGCAATCAGCATATTCTACAGCCCCAGCCAACAGGGCTTGCAATGGTTAAGATAAGATTTTTAACATCTTGAAACTCAAGAGATGAAGATGGGAGATGAACCTCATTGAGAAATCACTCCAAAACTATTTAGGGAACATTCAGAAAGAGTTCTCAGCTGGTAGCGTCGTGTGTGGGAGAAATATCTACTCTTTGGTTGCCCATCATCCGTATCCTTGAGATAAAAACGGATGATGAAGCTGGATGGTAAGTGTCCATCACTCCCTACTCTTCTGACAGTCTTAAATATCCATTGATCTATTCATCACATTTATGACAGCACTTAATGATCGCAATCAAGTACCCCTATCTCATCCTACTTGGTCTCACCCTTCACCCTCAGAAACCTAAATTAATATATGGGTCTTACTTTGTACCATAAAAGACTATCTATTCAGATAAATGCCTTTGCTATATATATATATATATATATATATATAGCAAAGGCATTTATCTGAATAAATAAAGTCTCTCTCTCTCTCTCTATATATATATATATATATATCGATAAAAGGTGGCTTACCGGTGAATATGGGCACGATCATTGGAGGTGCACAAAATCCAGGGGTTAAGTCAGCGATATAACAAATACAAAGTGCTCAATACAAAGTAGAGCAAATTTATTAAAGAAATGGATACAATAGAAACCTACTCGAGTTTCACCATTAGGATCTTCAGGGTTAAATCCACTGAATTAATCAAGGTACCGATTAATTGCAGCTGATTACACGTGTGTTCATTGAATAAGATTAATATATATATATATATATATATATATATATACGCACATACATATACATGTGATTAAAAGTTGAGAAATAAAAGTAGATAAAACACAAACAATTTCATTCAATTAATGTTTCACTTCGGTATATTAATGAAGCTTCATCAAAAATTATGATGAAGCTTCGATAATACACCAAGGCAAAATGTTAATTAAATAAAATTGTTTGTGTTTTATCCACTTTTATTCCTCAACTTTTAATCACATTTTGTTGGATTTTACACAATCTCATATATATATATATATATATATATATATATATCCTATTATAATGGAGATTGTGTGTTTTTCTGTCTGTAACCGAAACTAATCACTATCAAGTAACAATTCCCTTAGTTATTGACATCACATTCACCATGATTATTTTATTTTAAACCTCAATTATTAATAAAATTTTTACATTATTAATACGGTTAACCATGTCTACATATTAATAACATGCTATTATATTTATATATACAACAAAATAGCGGTTTACAGTGTGAACGGAAGGCTAATTTGCATATTGATCTTTAAAATTTATTTTAATAAATATGTGCTTAGTATTATTGATTTCTAATGTTTGGTTTATTTTAATGAATATAAAAAAAATCTCTTCAATTAATCTGAAAAGAAATCCATTAACAAGAAAGATAAGAGTCATTTATTTTTACTCCTTTTTACTAAATACTTAAATTATAAAAAATAACAATGAAAACGAGAGTGAAGGAAGAGTAAGTTTCAGTTGTTCTATTTTTCAATCATACCCCTCTGTTGCAAATCTTTCTCTGCATTCTTATTTAGTTTCATTAGCCTTTCTATTTAATACGATATTTATTATATTAAAACTTAAATACTTGCACCCAGAGGGTGCATATATTTGCTAGTATATATAAAATAATAAAAATTTCAAATTAAAAAATTTTTAAATAAAATGTTATTCCTCTCTTGGTTGAGCTAAGAACTTTTCAGCAGTTCCTTTTTTTTTTTTTCAGAGATTACATAGAGAAATATAACTCTTTCCTCCCACCTAAATACCTTTCATGTGTGTATGCATGTGTACCTGTCTAGGTTAACAGGTTTCTCAAGTTTTTTTATCTTCCTTAGGTGGCTCCATTGGGGGTGGGGGTTTCTTACCCCTCTGCATAGGTGCAATCGGTGTATTCTAAAGCCCCAGCCAACAGGCTTTCCCTTCCTGGTTGAGCCAAGAACTTTTTAGCAGTTCTCTTTTTTTCTCTCAGAGATTATATAAAATACAACTCTCCTAACTAAATACCTTTTATGTGTGCATACATGTGTACCTGTCCAGGTAAACAGGTTTCTCGATCTTTTTTTTTTTTTTCATCTCCCTCTGATGAAGACAGGATAAAATAAGTCTTAGCTTAGAGGCAGGTACATAAACGGAAGGAAATCCAAGACCAACCAATCAAAACGGGGGTAGAAGATATTTTGGTCAAGATTTTTCCACATGCTCATTACGCTAATTTAAGAACATGCAGAAGAAACATTTTTTTTTCTCTCTCTCTCTCTCTCTCTCTCTCTCCAATTCTTATTTTATGTTTCTCTCAAAATCATCATTCACATAGACAAAGAAGAAAGAAAAAGAAAAACCTTTAAAAAAAAAAAAAAAAAAAAAACATTAAAAAAAAAACACACACACATACATACATAGGTATTAACCAACGGGCTAATCATTTACTTATGGATTTCTGTGTATTTATCTATTTATGTGCACAAAGGAACAACTTCATCTCGGGTTCTGCCAAAAGATTATATTTATCACTCCATACTTGTCTTGTTGATTCACCGTACGTACTTAGCTATCAAGATACCTAATCATACAGATCCCTACGTTTAGTTTTTATAGCAGGAAAAAAAAAATCAATGTAGTGATCAATTTAGTTTTTTTTCTCTTCTTTTATTATTAACAGTCTATCTCTGAATGCATACACTCAAAAGTAGACATATGCACACACACAATATATATATATATATATATATATATATATATACATATAGTTGTAGAAAAAAGCTTTTCTCTCTACCACAGTTTCGGTGTGCAAGGCACACCACCTTCAGAAGAACTAAAAAATTATAGGCGGCTACATTTTACGAAATATATTGAGCCCTTTTGGATTAACTACTAATGCTACTACAATGAAAACGTGGTAGCAACTTTTGATGAATATATATATATATATATATATATATATATTATATATATATATATATGCACACACGCACTCACACACAAATATAAATATCTTTAAAATAATATATATATATATATATACACACACAAAACTATAAAACAGTGCATAATATATTTGTGAAAATAAAAATAAATCTAATGGCATGTAAATATATAAAATACAAGAGAAAAAAAAGAAGAAAAAAAGAAAAAGAAAAGAAGAAAAGAAGAAAGAAAAAAAGGACGATTTTATTACAGCTAAAAGTATTAACCTATGTTAAAACATTTTGGTTTGTTTATTAAATCATCACCAGAGCATTCATAAATATGTTATGTAATTTCAAAATAAATATTCAAGAAAAAATATGGAAAGAAAAAAATCTTAGCATTCTACAACCTTTAGTTAACATCCTATTTCAAGACTGTGTGACGTAAACTATTTAAATTGGTTAGTTTTCACTATTTTTACTCTTATTTATTTATTTATCGATACACATACGTTTGTAGTAAATACAGTATAAATAATATTTTTAATTAAAAAATTTACAATTTTTGGACACTGCACAAATATAAAGTTTGAATAATGATATGAGCTACATTTTCACAAATAAATAGTCTTTTTATATTCATCAGACTCTCTTCATATTTCTCTCTTTCCAACAAAGACTTCTTGTCTATCAGATTCTCTTTATACCACCCTTTGCATCTAAGTTGTTTCATACTTATCAAATTATCTTATTCTCTCTTACCATCTAAATCTTTTCATGTCTATCACACTTTACTTATATCTATCTTTCCATCATAGTTTTTTTCTTATCTATTGAATTCTCTTGATATCTCTCTTTCCAGCTGTCTTTTCATATCCGTCAAACTTTAATATCTCTCTCTCACCATCTAAATCTTTTCATATCTATCACACTATCTTTATATCTTTCTCTCTCCATCTAAATCTTTTCGTATCTATCATGCTCTCTCTCTATATATATCTAAATCTTTTCATATCTATCATGCTCTCTCTATCTAAATCTTTTCATATCTATCATGCTCTCTCTCCATCTAAATCTTTTCATATCTATCACACTCTCTTTATATCTCTCTCTCTCTCTCTATCTAAATCTTTTCATATCTATCACTCTCTCTCTCCATCTAGCACACTCTCTTTATATCTCTCTCTCTCTATCTAAATCTTTTCATATCTATCACTCTCTCTCTCCATCTATCACACTCTCTTTATATATCTCTCTCTCTCTATCTAAATCTTTTCATATCTATCACTCTCTCTCTCTCTCCATCTAGCACACTCTCTTTATATCTCTCTCTCTCTATCTAAATCTTTTCATATCTATCATGATCTCTCTCCATCTAAATCGTTTCATATCTATCACACTCTCTCTCTCCATCTAAATCTTTTCATATCTATCACACACTCTCTCTCTCCATCTAAATCTTTTCATATCTATCACACTCTCTCTCTCCATCTAAATCTTTTCATATCTATCACACTCTCTTTATATATCTCTCACTCTCCATCTAAATCTTTTCATATCTATCACACTCTCTCTCTCCATCTAAATCTTTTCATATCTATCACACTCTCTCTCTCCATCTAAATCTTTTCATATCTATCACACTCTCTCTCTCCATCTAAATCTTTTCATATCTACCACACTCTCTTTATATCCATCTAAGTTCCATCTAAGTTCCTTCATATCACTCTCACTCTTATCTCTTTTAACCTAATCCTGTTCATACTTATATCGCAGTCTTCATACACAATGATAAACTTATGTTTTGGTGTTTAAAATTATCCATCTTAAAATATTTACATCTACCCTCCCACAACCACAAAATTTCAGTCTGCTTTCCTACACACTCTTTTCAACATTATCCATTGAAAGTCTGATACTATCAAGAGTTCACATCTATCTCTCCAAAACTTTTCAGATCTCTCACAAAACAAATCTCCAAAAATTAAACATACCAATTATACCCAGCCTCTTCATAACCACTTCATTGATTCCATCTTCGTTCCGAGAACCAAAATCTTTCCAATATTCCAACAATTCTCTTTAATTAACACAAAACCAAAGTAAAAACACAAACCAACGCCATTTGTTCCAAAATACTGTCCCCCCCCCCCGCTCCCATGCACCAAACCGATTCCTCACGCTTCAAGTGGAATGCCAAAGATGGAGGAAAATGTTACCATTTCTGTATTTCTTCCAATAAAGAAAAGTGCGGAATGAAAGCTTAGAAAGACATAAAAATAAATAAAAATCAATCAACTGATCGAACGATTGATTGATCAGCAGACAGAGTAAATGAACCGAGACATTGTATAGATATGGTGCCCCCTCCACCAACGCAAAGAAATGGAGAGTCATCAAAAGAAATTCTTGCCCAAAACATTGAGGAAGATTCTAATCTGAAGAAGAAGAAGAAAAATTATCTAAATGTCTATTTAAAGCCTTCAAGAATTAAATACACCAGACTAGTAGTCTAATATAATGGGGTGGGGGGCAGCCATGAGTGTAGCCCGACATGTAAATTAGCATTAGGAATTTTCTTCCCTTTCTTTATAATAAAAACGGAATGGACCATTATTTAGCCGAGGTGACGACACTCATAAGAAATAAGAATTCAATGGATAAGCAACACCAGATAATCAGGAATTACATTTTTGGATTTAATCTTGTATGATTTGGATGGTCTCATTTTTACCCAGAAGAAGTTGCAAGATGATAACAGTCGTAAAATTAAGGAACACGAGTATTAATATATAGATAAGATTAATTTGTAGAACAAGAAAAATTGACCAGAGAGACAAAATATGGAAGCTTGGAAGAGCAAAAAAATATCTTGTGAAGTTAAGTAAGCTTGCCATTTTATAGGTAAATATTTACTGAAATTGTTCTTACCTTATTGTTAATCTTAATCACCAGTGACTTTGGCATCATGAAACAGGAAGGACTGAAAAGAAGATTAATATTTCATTGTTAATAAAAAAAAATTTTTTTAAAAGACTTATAAGAATTAAAAAGAAAATTAAACTGACACAAAATAAAAAATAAAAAAAGACGTTCATTTATATATATATATATATATATATATATATATATATACATAACAGAAAAATTACAGAAACACGCATTACCTGTGTATATATATATATATATATGTATATCAATATATGTATTGATCAAAGCCTGAAGAAGATACCAGAATATCTGAAACACGTGTTGCGTATGTGAAATAAAAAGAATAAAACATTTTTTCTGAGAACGATACATTTTGCGGAACTTCTTCTTTTTTTATAAAAGATCACATTTTCTCCCATTGGAACCAGAACAACATTATATATATATATATATATATATATATATATATATATATATGGTGAATTGTAGACAAACACAGGATGTTACTATGGATGAATGTTTATTTTTGGTGATAATGTCAACGCTATAACATTTCAGTTTTCCTGGGCATCTTCAGGACATGAGAGGAGTTCTTGTATTGAAGAATTCAATTCTCATACTGAATATATATGTATGTATGTATGTATATATTTGTGTGTGTGTGTGTGTGTGTGTGTGTGTGTGTGTGTGTGTTTTAGCACGATGAAAACCGAGCAGCATGGCACCTCAATATCAAACAAGGCATGAAAAGGAGTGAAATAGAGAGGAAAGTAGCTTCCACAGCAAAGAGAGCCAGAAGGAAGGAGAGACAACAGCAGCCCCAGGAAGCATCACTGTTTGTGTGCAGTCAGTGCACCAGAGACTGCCATTCAAAAATTGGTCTGCTCTGCCACTCACATGTACACTACTCCATCTTTAGCAGACGGAAGCAGGCCAACAATAGAGAGAGAGAGACAGAACGAGAGTTTGACTAGAAGATGTTTTTTACTGAACAAATGGACTTGCCACTTCTAATACATTTTTTCACTCAAATTTTTGTGGCTTGTCAAACACTTAGAAAACTTGTCTAAATTTTCTAAAAGCAATTTCTTTTACAAGAAATTTTCTCCAGATGATGACCTAATGTCAAAACTAGTTGAGAACAATTAAAACATAAATAACAAAAGAAATATTCCTGTTTGTCTAGTTACTTTTTGTTCATATATATATATATATATATATATATATATATATGTGTTGTATATTTTGGTAGCAAGTTATTTTGTCGGCAGGTGTTATTAAACAACACGGAACATTTCTTTTTCATGATCTTGATTTGTATCTTTTCCAGTCTTCTGGCTATCTTTTTAATGTTAGGATCCAGTTGAAATAGGATTCTTCCCATACTATCAGCCCAAGAGCTTTCAACTGTTTCTTCAGTCGTCATCAGGGGGAGTATATGATTTGGTGATATGGGAAGAATCCTATGTATATATGAGTATATATAAAAAGATATGAAAACACCACAAAATGCTGTTAAAGTGAAAACATTTTATAACTTAGCTGATATTGAACAATATTTCGATTTTATGAAAATCATCATCAGAGCTTGTTTATACTCCGTGTTGTTAAGAGCGGAGACAAAAGTCATATGTTCAATATCAGCTATGTTATCAAATGTTTTCACTTTAACAGCATTTAGTGGTGTTTTCATATCTTTTTATCTATACTGATACCGTCAGATTCATTTCCTTTCTTTTATTTTATATATAATATATATATATATACACACACACACAAACTGCTAAAAAAATTTTTTTTTTAAAAAGACAACTACAAATAAAAAAAAATATACACAAAATATATAGGCACACACACATACTGGTTAAGTGTTAAACTCCAAGATGAAAATGTGGAATAGCATGTATGTTTCATGGCTCTTGGTCAGACCAAGAACTTTTCAGCATACATGATTTCACATTTATATGATTGGTTGTTAATCCCATGTCTTCTTATTTTAAACTTTAAGTCTTCTGACATTTAGGTTTCTGTCATATCTCAATCCGTTTAACAAAAATCAAACTTACGATTATATTATTTCTATGGCT
Organism: Doryteuthis pealeii; assembly: GCA_023376005.1. Taxonomy (NCBI): domain Eukaryota; kingdom Metazoa; phylum Mollusca; class Cephalopoda; order Myopsida; family Loliginidae; genus Doryteuthis; species Doryteuthis pealeii. Next base: position 54,467,836 of record CM042164.1, read on the forward strand.
TCATTAACCTGAAAAGAATTAAATCTACAGAATAATAAGAAAAAAAATTTCCTAGAAGAAATCAAATTCTTTTTGGATTTTTAAGATCACAACTTAGTCTGCATTTTCATCACAGCACTAAAAATCTATTAAAGAGCATTAGTAAAGTTTTCACCTACACATAATGTAGAGTAGTAGGTGTTGAATTTCCAGTTTCACTTTATCATATACTAGAAGCGGCTACCCAGCATTGCCTGGTGTAGGGTAAAGGCTCAAGTCACATAGTAGCAGAAGGGTTAACTAGTGAGTTATACACAGACAACATTCACATAGGCCATGCATTCCAACAAAAAACAACATATTAAAGTCGCAGAGTCAAAAAGGGGTGGTTTATTTCTTTCTTGGCTCATGGGTTTTCAGAGAGGAAGCATAAGGTCAAACTGTTCTGCCATGGCTGATATACGTTGAGTGCTTAGAATCTTAAACTTTATTTTCTTTTTGTTCTCTTTCTCTTTACCCAGAAATCCAACTACTGTTTTCTTTTCAATCCAAATTTTCCATAGACAGCTTTTATTATGCTACACTTTTTTACTATAAAAATTAATTGGAAATTATTTTTTACTATAAAAATGCATAGGAAATTATTTCTATATTAAAAATACATAGGAAATGATTTTTACTATAAAAATGCATTGGAAATGATATTTATTATAAAAATGCATTACAAGTGATTTCTACATTGGAAATGATTTCTACAATAAAAATGCACTGGAAATGATTTTTACAATTAGAACTGGATTTTTTCAATACAGCATGCAATATCGCTGTGTAGTTCCCATCTATCTTTTTCTCCAAGTGTTTTATTAGAGTCCAAGTGGTGCAGCCATATAATAGCACTGACATGGCTACAAAAAAATATTCTCCTGTATAATATGCACTAACTTTTTAGAGTTTGTAGCAGCTAAATTTAACCAAAATTTAGCATTTGTTCAACTTTTTTTATCAGTTTGTATTAACTAACAATAATAATTCATATAGTTTATAATTATGAAAGTGAGAAAAATGGAAGTGAACCCAACAATTATGTTGAAAGATAAATCGAAAGAAAATGCACGGATAAAAATTATTTATTGAAGTGCCAACATGCATTTTCGAACACATCCAAATTCTCTGTATTTCACTCAATTTTATCTTCAAATATCAAAATATCTTGCCCTGAAGAAGATCGCTTTTTGTATTGTTGAATCTTATGTTTCTCTATTATTATTATTTTATTTTATTTTTAAAATAATACAAAATAGGATATGTCAACTTTACACAGTTTACTCAACAGCTGAGACTGTCAGCACTTCCCCAGGCAAATGACATTTTAACACTGACCAAATTTGTCTGTGTCCTAAGTAGTGTTTGCTACAATCCCAAACCTGCTTCTGATTGGCTAAAACATCTTATTTAAATTAAACCGACCTATAATTTGTTATAAGAAGGTCTTAGGTTCAATTCCTGACAAGTCACAAGTTAACAGGATACAATGTATACAAGGACAAACTCTTGGTAGAAACACGTGTCGGCACTTCAATAAATAATTTTTATCCATACAACATTTTCTTTCCAGTTTGCATTATGTTTAAAAAAGAGAAAAATTACAGAATATTGTGAGCCAACACAAGGAGGACATGTTCACACAAAAATACAACAAGCTTGCGGCAAAAATCAACTCACATTAGAAGAAACAAAATTATAAACAAACATTGCAGATATTTTCTCTCTAACGGCGTAAAACGTATTAGTTTGGATTATAGATTTATAATGTACTTTCAGTCATCTTGTCTTGAATAGGGTCAGGCAAATGGCTGGGAAAAAAAGTTAATTATATAGTTCTCATGTATAAGACCACCCCACTCATAATTTGTGGCCAAAAAATCTGGAGAAATAGTGTATTTTATACACAGATAATTACAGTAATCTTTTTTACTTTTGATGCGGATAGAACTGGATTTGTCTGTATTTTGGTAGATGGGATTTTTTTTTTTTTAGCTGTTTTATAATAGGAAAATTTTCTATAATTGGTAGGTTTTATGGCATATCAACCCTTTTTGGGTTATGTAATGCCAAAGTCTTTTCTGCAAGAAATAATATAGTTTCAAGTAACTATTCCTATTTAATGATTAAAAAAAAAAAAGTAAAGTTGTCGAAGTGGCCTCATGTCGGTATGTTTAAACCATGTATCTTTGAGAATCTATGTTACACCTCAATGATACGTGGTTCAAAGTTAACTGACCTAAAAAAAATGTTTTTAAATAAAACAACTGGTGCATTATATATTTTATTCATTAATATATAAACACTGAAAATTTAATTAAATTCAGTTAATTCCCTGATTTTTGGTATTTCGTTTCTTTTCGGTGGAATTCACATCTGTTAAGTTCGATTTAACCAATTCAATGTATTAATGTAGTTCAAAGGCATTTTTGATATAATCTCAAACGGATCTATTTGACCCAGTCATGGTATTCTTGACAGGTAGTACCACTGGTTTAGAGTGGACCTGGGAGTAATGGCAACAAAGGGACAACTGGAGCCTCACCACTGAATGTAGTTTAGTGTCAAGACAGAAAAATACATTTCATCTATATTGTTTCAGCATAAACATTGTTTGTAAAAATGAAAATTTAATTTTTATATTTTGGACTGTTGTCCTCATCTTTATTGCATATAAAGACAATGTTCAGGCCACAGTAACCTCAAGATCTGTTTAGATGTTTTTTTTTTTTTTAAATTACCTTAAAATAAGTCATCTTCAGGCAATTTCCCATATTTTCAAACATGGTTTCGAAGTTCAAATCGTTATCACGCACTCAAAGGTACTCCAGGTTACTGCAGCCTGAACATTGTGTTTATACACAATAAAGATGAGGACAACAGTCCAAAATATCAAAAAAATTTGTGTCTTTCTCACTTTTATTCATATAAAAATTTATGTATCTATATGTATTTATGAGATGAAGTTTGCTAAGAAAAATAAATCTGAACAAGGCCCAAGGTTATACATAATAAAAATGAGGGCAATAGTCCGAGATATCAAGCCTCAAAGTATAAAAAATGAAGTAGGGATACAATTAAATCTAGAATGGCTGACTACACAAGGAGAAAGAATGGTAACCATGGATCCCAATGGAATAAGGTCCAAATAATAAGGAGAAACAATGTTGAATAAGATGCCTGAAGGAAGCTACCAATATAATATGCTTAGATGACTCCATCAGCAATCAGGCATGATATAGACAGACATGTGGAAAGCTTAGATAAAAAAGAAAAAGAAATAAACTATTTGTTTTATGTATTCTAATTCATTGTTGTCTCAGAGACACAGTTAACCAGCATCTGGTTGAACATGGAATAATTTATAACTGAATAAAATTTGTATTAGAATTTCATAAGGGACCTTTGACCCCCTGCTGTTATCAGTCAATCCCAGAATAACAGAACACAAAGGTCAGAGGTTACACAGCCAAAACATTGTGATATAAAAATTTAAAAAAAAAAAAACAGATGAGGAAAAAAAAATAAAATAAAAAGTCTGATCATAATAAATAAAAAATTAGGGAGGAAAAAAAAAAAAAAAAAGACACCATAAATTTCCGTGACAATAATTTGAATCGAGTTTTTTATGCATAAAATTTAAATTCAGCAGATTTTATTTGCTATTTTAATTAGTAGCTCACCAATTCGTGTTTCTCTCAGTCTGCTGATACACATGCACTCACCAACTCAGCAAATGAGTAGCACGTGGATCTGTACGGTAAAGTAGGGAGCTGATGGTAGTGTAGCACTCCACCTCAGATGCTAAAAAACAATCTCCTTGGTCTAGCGCTAGTGAACAGGTGATAGACTCTCTCTGGCTGATACCGACTTTAGGCCACCCCGTTGACTTTTTAAGATTAGCTTAGTTTAGTATAAGGCCACCTAGTGAGAATCAAACTCACTGTGAATAGTCTACCTTGCTCGCCATTAAAGTATGTGTAGTGCCCAAAAAGATTTACCATTTTTGTTTCTTATGTCTCGGAAAAAGGAATATAACATTTCTTGGAGATTTGAAGAATTTTTAGTTTGGCCATAATCCACTAATCTAATAATACACTAATGACCCAAAACATTATTAACAGCAACATATGACAACAATGAGTGTCTAATACCAATTGCACATATCCAGCTAAGTGATATATAAGTTGGTTGGTTGGTTGGGTTTTACGGCATGTCAATCCATTGGGTCATTTTATATATTGTTTGATTGAAACTGATTAGTGTCATCACTACCACATGCTTACCTGCTCTCTCTCTCTTTATCTTTCCCCTACTGTTTTTCTTTCTTTCTTATATTTTTTCTGTGTAGCATGTCCTTTTTCTTTCCTTTCTTTATAATAAAAACAATGGTCCATTATTTAGCTGAGGTGACAACACTCAAAAGAAATAAGAATTCGGCAGGTAAGCAACACCAGATAATCATAATTTATATTTTCGCATTTCAGCTTGGACAATTTGGAGAGGGTCTTGCAAGATGGTAACGGTCGGAAGATTAAGGAACAAGCATATCAATATATAAATTATTATTATTATTATTATTATTATTATTATAGAATCAACAAAAACAAACAAAAAATAAAATAAAATTGTCAAAACTTTCTATTCAGTCATTTATTACTGTTTGGTTTTATTTTTTAAATTTCTTTTGGATATTAAAAAAAATCCACACACCCCCTCTAAAATATCAGTGAACCACCAAATCTTTTTTTTTTTTTTAAATCAATTTTTAAAAAATACCAACACAAAGATGCCTAAGATGAGAATTACAAATAAACCAATCTTAAATGAAATAAGAATGACATTTTTTGCGTACAGTATCAGATGCACCACAACTCATCAAAGGCTCATGTATAGTACATAGAATAATGTGCTAATGTCTGGAACATAAACAGAGTACAGTAATAATATAAATGTATGTGTACTCGTGCATGCATATGTATGTGGAGGGTGCTATCAGATATATATATATATTTTACCAACCTCTCCGCACGAGTAGGATGTTACAAGGTCAATTTCTTAAGCAGAGTTTAACAGGTTTGAATTTTCCTTCTCCTAGACTGGTTGCCTAGCCATGGTTAAAGAGTCCAGTCTGCCCTGCTATTTACCCATAGCTGGGGGGAGAATTGGATTCATACCTTTCCCAAAGGTATTAGTGCCATATGAAATGCCAACAGCTTTGTCCAGGAATTGAACTTGCGTTGACGAGTTTCCTGCGACTCTAACCATAAGTCCACGCGCCTTCTGGTATCAGATATAGTGTCAGCAAATTACAGGAAGCATGGAGGCTTTGAAAGATGCAGTGTTTCGGCAGCCTACAACAAATGTAGGGCTGTTTATTCCATGTCTCGGCAACTCTGAGTATAAAACTTTTCTAATCAATTTTCTAGCTAAAAAACAATTAGGCATAATTATTTGAAAGCCAACATGGTATTTTGTAATGCATGAAAAAAACATTCAAATGTGTCGAGCAAACATTTGAATAAACAAAAGAAAAGAAACCAAAAACCAAAAACCAAAAAAGAAGTGAGGAAACTAAATTGTTTATTTAACTTGTCCATCAATTAGAAATTAGAGAACCTCTGAAGGTAAATGTGTCACAAACGCCTTGCCTCACAAATTACCGACACAGTTTTCACATTTCTTCTGCCTACCAATGCTACATTTTCCTGCCAAAAATATAAAGGTCTTAAAAACAATTTCTTTAAAATCTTTGTCATTGGTCGGTAGTGAGGGAGTGTATCCCCTTTTCACTAAGACTAGTCCAAGGAGATTGTTTTGTGTCTGAGGTGGAGCGCCACATCTACCATCAGCTCCTCACTTTACTACACAGATCCCTGTGCTACTCATGCGCTGAGTTGGTGAGGGCCGGTATCGAATCACAAATTTTGAGGTTCCTAGGCGAAAATGTGAATGTACATATTTACCAAATCCTCCGCACGAGCAGGATGTGACACAAGGTCAATTTTTTAAGCGGTGATTAACAGGTTTGAATTCAGAGTTTTCCTTCTCCTAGACTGGTTGTCTAACCAAGGTTAAAGAGCCCAGTCTGCCCTGCTATTTACCCATAGCTGGAGGGAGAATATATGGATTCATAACTTTCCCAAGCACCATGTGAAATGCAAACAGATTCGTCCCGGAATTGAACTCTGATTGACGAGTCCATTTCCTACGACTCTGGCCATTATACCACGTGCCTTGGTTGTCTAACCAAGGTTAAAGAGCCCAGTCTGCCCTGCTATTTACCCATATCTGGAGGGAGAGCAGGTGGATACATACCTTTCCCAAGGGTATTAGCACTATATGAAATGTAGACAGCTTCATCTAGAATTTGAACTCGGTTCGACGAGTTCATTTCCTACGACTCAAACTATTATGGCACATACCTCCAAAGAAATGTGAATGTAATAAACTGCTGTTAGAACAAGTGAAAGGGAGATTGACCAGGGTAAATGGTTGCCACCCCGGGGTGAAAATTACCCCCCCCACACTCAATTTTTAGAAAAATTTCTATTCATTGCTATTGATTAAGCACTGAAGAATCGGATTAGAATAATTGTTTTACAAGACAATGATCCTCCCCTTTGACCTAAGCACCCTGCCTCTATTTTTTTTTTTTTTTGCTTTTGGATTCTTCTGTGCTAAATAAGTCATCGGGGTGGCCTAAAGTCGGTATCAGCCAATTAGCGAAGGAGTCTATCCCCTTTTCACTAGCATTTAGGATTAAATTTTAAAATGTGTACATGGAAATAACATATCAAATATACCATCACCTTCAAAATAAAATCTTGTAGCAAGAATAATTACATAAAGTCGTCGGGGTGGCCTAAAGTCAGTATCAGCCAGACCGCGAGGGAGTCTATCCCCTTTTCACTAGCACTAGACCAAGGAGATTGTTTCTGCGTCTGAGGTGGAGCGCCACACCTACCATCAGCTCCTTACTTTACCGCACAGATCCCTGTGCTACTCATATGTTGAGTTGGAGAGGGCTGGTATCGAACTAGGAACCTTGTGGTTCCGAGCCGAACGCTCTACAGACTGAGCTAACCCATAGGAAAATTTTTCGAAAAGCAAAGAAACTATTCACTTTTGCTGAAAGATATTCTAAATACAATAAATAAATTAATAAGTAAACTAGCAGCACCTGTTGATATACCACAGTAAGATAATTTAATTATTACATTTGATAAGTCTACTTAAGAGATATTGCAAAATAGTTCAATTATATGTAAAAAATCTTAATTTAACTCTCTCTCACTCTTTCTTAAAAGGGGAGTTGTAAAATATTTACATTGATTTGTCAATAAAAATCTGGAGGGAGGCGTTTAAAATATCTACATTAATTTGCCAACAAAAAAGTGACAAAAATTTGGAAAATATCTAAGTTGTGCCGGAAATTCCTCATATGCTAAAACATAGCATAAATTAAGGAATTAAGGCAGGAGGCCGGGACGGCATAAGATCAAAATTAAAAAGATTTATTTAATTTTCCCATGCAATAATTTACTTTACACCGCCTAGAGGGCTTCTTTTTTCCCCTCGTTCTGAATTTAAAAAATATAGCAAAACTAGTTGAATTTGGTGTCAAAATAATGAGCCGTTCTCTGTAAAATTCTACAGAGGGTGAAAAAATACAAACCTGCAAACAGAACATGGCACGGCACTAGAAATTCAACTATCATTGCACATAACATCAAAAGAATTTAAGGTTCAATTATTTTAAATTTCTATTACAGGTGAAAAGGTGAAAATAAATTAACCTCAGGTTCTTTATATTCTCTTATCTTCCTTTTAAAAAGAATTTTCTTTTCCTTTTAAAAAACGATTTGTTGATTCAATTAAATTATTCCATGTCAAATAAAATTCAGCGATGATAGCAAAACTCAAAAGCAATTATTGAAGTACAATTTCTTAACGTTTTTTTGTTTTTTTTAACTTCTTTATCAATATTTGTTGCCAATTTATAAAATGTTGAGTTTATATATATAATAAAATAAATATATAAAGGTATTACATATCTATTTATTTGATGGCAATAGAACAGTCACAACCTTAGGTTTCATACATGCAAAATCGCATGCATTCATCAGGTGACGTTGATACGAATACAAGGAAAATCGAAAAAAATCGAAAAATTCAAAAGGTTTTTACGGGTATAAGATGTTTATGATTGGATGAAGTGATATGCGTATGCCTTTGGTGTATTATGTGTGTTTATGTACAGTGCAAATGTTATGTATACAAATCGGTGGGTTTGACACACATTCACATTGTTTTACGAGTGTGCAACATCTGAACAATACTGAAGTGTGAGCGTTTGTATTCGCATGCATATGTGTGCGTGGGTGTGTGTATTTTGTTGGACGGATGTTGACATGAGGTCTGTTGTAAAAATGGATACTGTCAACGGTTTGGGTGGGGGGCGATTCAATCAAGGATGTTAAATAATTCTTCCTCATCCCCTAGGGTTGAGCACTCTGGGGGGGATCTTGCTGACGGCCGCCAACTCAAGCGTAAAACGCAACGCTCTTCTAAGGAATGGAGCACTTTGTGACGGCCTTTACACGCAAAGCGATGTGTGTATTAAAACAGTTAAAATCCCCTTCCCATTCTGTAAGTGAAGACAGCCTAATGGTTACGGTGCCGGACTGACACCCAACCGATCGGATTTCAATTCCGGCTGTAGGTAGCTTACAAAATGTCTAGCCACACTGAGGAGACTTGATAAGTCGAAACACGTGTCTGTGAATGACCCTATATATATATATATATATATATATATATATTAGGGCCGGGTTAGCTCAGTTGGTAGAGCATTTGGCTAGAAACCACAAGGTCCCTAGTTTGATACCCACCCTCGCCAACTCAGCATATGAGTAGCATCGGGATCTGTGCGGTAAAGTAAGGAGCTGATGGTAGGTGTGCCCCTCCACCTCAGACACTAAAATAATCTCCTTGTTCTAGCGCTAGTGAAAAGGGGATAGACTCCCTCGCTGCATGGCTGATACTGACATTAGTCCGCACCCGACGACTTTATATATAAAGCAAATTTACATAAAAAAGAGAGATCTATGTGTTTATCTATGCAACAAAAAGATATATTTTTCAACTGATTTTATCATATGCACTCAAACAATATATTATACAAGTCACAAACATTAATCAGTAAACATCTTGCTTGCCATATGAAGTTGGTCCTAAGATAGAACTGTGCAGAATACACCACATAGTCTGATAACTGACAACATCTGTATATAAATCACTTTGGCTGACTTATCAAGGTGTATCTGGAAATCAAATTTCAACTCTGGAGCTGAGAAAGCTATGAATATCTCTCTCTCTCCTTGATTTCCCCTCTCCTCCTCGTCTTGATTTACCTCTCCTTCTCCTCCTCGTCTTGATTTCCCTCTCCTCCTCCTGATTTCCCTCTCCTCCTCCTCCTCCTCCTCCCTCCTCGTCTTGATTTCCCTCTCCTCCTTGCCTTGATTTCTCTCTCCTTCTTCTCCTCGCCTTGATTTCTCTCTCCTCCTTCTCCTTGCGTTGTTTTCTCTTTCCCATTCCTCTCTCCCTCCCACACTATGTTCCCTACCTCTCTTCTACACACTACTCCCCACCATAAGATATCTTTCTCTCCATTATATATATATATATATATATATATATATATATATAATACTCTGTATATGTAAAAATATATATGCAAGTCTGTATGTATTTTATATAAATACTTAATGAGAAAACGAGACAAAACTTCTCAATAAACTAACCTAGGTTCGCCATCATAATAAATTTATTGAATATTATAAGAAAATGAGATGATTCTTCCATAAACCAAAAGTGGACACTCCTTTATAGGGAATATGGTCATTCTAAGTCGCACCAAAAAGGTATAAAGCTTACTTTTGTACTGACTTTATCTCTTAATATCCTGTTGAGAAAAATCCAGAGCCCAATTCCTTTAAACATATTTAGAAGTCTTTGATTTAAGGAAATAACAGGTAACTTTAAATGAAAAGACCATTTTTAGGCATTTTTTATTAATGTTTAAAGGAATTGGGCTCTGGATTTTTCTCAACAGGATATTAAGAGATAAAGTCAGTACAAAAGTAAGCTTTATACTTTTTGGTGCGACTTGAATGACCATATTCCCTATAAAGGGAGTGTCCACTTTTGGTTTATGGAAGATCATCTCATTTTCTTGTATATATATTCAATAAATTTATTATGATGGCGAACCTAGGTTAGTTTTATTGAGAAGTTTTGTCTCGTTCTCATTAAGTATTTATATAAAATACATACAGACTTGCATATATATTTTTACATATACAGAGTATATATTATATATATATATATAATATATATATATATATATAATGGAGGAGAAAGATATCTTATGGTGGGGAGTAGTGTGTAGAAGAGAGGTAGGAACATAGTGTGGGAGGGAGAGAGGAATGGGAAAGAGAAAACAACGCAAGGAGAAGGAGGAGAGAGAAATAAGGCGAGGAGAAGAAGGAGAGAGAAATCAAGGCAAGGAGGAGAGGGAATCAAAGACGAGGAGGAGGAGGAGGAGGAGGAGGAGAGGGGAAATCAGGAGGAGGAGAGGGAAATCAAGACGAGGAGGAGAAGGAGAGGTAAAATCAAGACGAGGAGGAGAGGGGATCAAGAGAGAGAAGAGATATTCATAGCTTTCTCAGCTCCAGAGTTGAATTTGATTTCCAGATAACACCTTGATAAGTCAGCCAAAGTGATTTATATACAGATGTTGTCAGTTATCAGACTATGTGGTGTATTCTGCACAGTTCTATCTTAGGACGCAACTTCATATGGCAAGCAAGATGTTTACTGATTAATGTTTGTGACTTGTATAATATATTGTTTGAGTGCATATGATAAAATCAGTTGAAAAATATATCTTTTTGTTGCATAGATAAACACATAGATCTCTCTTTTTTATGTAAATTTGCTTTAATATATAAAGTCGTCGGGTGCGGACTAAATGTCAGTATCAGCCATGCGCGAGGGAGTCTATCCCCTTTCACTAGCGCTAGAAACAAGGAGATTATTTAGTGTCTGAGGTGGAGGGGCACACTACCATCAGCTCCTTACTTTACCGCACAGATCCGCGATGCTACTTCATATGCTGAGTTGGCGAGGGTGGGTATCAAACTAGGGACCTTGTGGTTTCTAGCCAAATGCTCTACCCAACCTGAGCTAACCCGGCCTAATATATATATATATATATATATATATTATATAGGGTCATTCCACAGACACGTGTTTCGACTTATCAAGTCTCTCAGTGTGGCTAGACATTTTGTAAGCTACCTACAGCGGAATTGAAATCCGATCGTTGGGTGTCAGTCCGGCACCGTAACCATTAGGCTGTCTTCACTTACAGAATGGGAAGGGGATTTTAACTGTTTTAATACACACATCGCTTTGCGTGTAAAGGCCGTCACCAAAGTGCTCCATTCTTAGAAGAGCGTTGCGTTTTAACGCTTGAGTTGGCGGCCGTCAGCAAGATCCCCCAGAGTGCTCAACCCTAGGGATGAGGAAGAATTATTTAACATCCTTGATTGAATCGCCCCACCCAAACCGTTGACAGTATCCATTTTTTACAACAGACCTCATGTCAACATCCGTCCAACAAATACACACACCCACGCACACATATGCATGCGAATACAAACGCTCACACTTCAGTATTGTTCAGATGTTGCACACTCGTAAAACAATGTGAATGTGTGTCAAACCCACGATTTGTATACATAACATTTGCACTGTACATAAACACACTAATCAGACCAAAGGCATACGCATATCACTTCATCCAATCATAAACATCTTTATACCCGTAAAAACCTTTTGAATTTTTCGATTTTTTTCGATTTTCCTTGTATTCGTATCAACGTCACCTGATGAATGCATGCGATTTTGCATGTATGAAACCTAAGTTGTGACTGTTTCTATTGCCATCAAATAAATAGATATGTAATACCTTTATATATTTATTTTATTATATATATAAACTCAACATTTTTATAAATTGGCACAATATTGATAAAGAAGTTAAAAAAACAAAAAAACGTTAAGAAATTGTACTTCAATAATTGCTTTTGAGTTTGCTATCATCGCTGAATTTTATTTGACATGGAATAATTTAATTGATCAACAAATCGTTTTTTAAAGGAAAAGAAAATTCTTTTTAAAGGAAGATAAGAGAATATAAAGAACCTGAGGTTAATTTATTTTTCACCTTTTCACCTGTAATAGAAATTTAAAAATAATTGAACCTTAAATTCTTTTGATGTTATGTGCAATGATAGTTGAATTTCTAGTGCCGTGCCATGTTCTGTTTGCAGGTTTTGTATTTTTTTCACCCTCTGTAGATTTTACAGAGAACGGCTCATTATTTTTGACACCAAAATTCACCTAGTTTTGCTATATTTTTTAATTCAGAACGAGGGGAAAAAAAGAAGCCCTCTAGGCGGTGTAAAGTAAATTATTGCATGGGAAAATTAAATAAATCTTTTTAATTTTGATCTTATGCCTCCCGGCCTCCTGCCTTAATTCCTTAATTTATGCTATGTTTTAGCATATGAGGATTTCCGGCACAACTTAGATATTTTCAATTTTTTGTCACTTTTTTGTTGGGCAAATTAATGTAGATATTTTAAACGCCTCCCTCCAGATTTTTATTGACAAATCAATGTAAATATTTTACAACTCCCTTTTAAGAAAGAGTGAGAGAGAGTTAAATTAAGAAATTTTTTACATATAATTGAACTATTTTGCAATATCTCTAAGTAGACTTATCAAATGTAATAATTAATATATCTTACTGTGGTTATTCAACAGGTGCTGCTAGTTTACTTATTAATTTATTTATTGTATTTAGAATATCTTTCAGCAAAAGTGAATGTTTCTTTGCTTTCGAAAAAATTTTTTCCTATGGGTTAGGCTCAGTCTGTAGAGCGTTCGGCTCGGAACCACAAGGTTCCTAGTTCGATACCAGCCTCTCCAACTCACATATGAGTAGCACAGGGATCTGTGCGGTAAAGTAAGGAGCTGATGGTAGGTGTGGCGCTCCACCTCAGACGCAGAAACAATCTCCTTGGTCTAGTGCTAGTGAAAAGGGATAGACTCCCTCGCGGTCTGGCTGATACTGACTTTAGGCACCCCGACGACTTTATGTAATTATTCTTGCTACAAGATTTTATTTTGAAGGTGATGGTATATTTGATATGTTATTTCCATGTACACATTTTAAAATTTAATCTAAATGCTAGTGAAAAGGGGATAGACTCCTTCGCTAATTGGCTGATACCGACTTTAGGCCACCCCGATGACTTATTTAGGCCAGAAGAATCCAAAGCAAAAAAAAAAAAAAAATAGAGGCAGGGTGTTTGGTCAAAGGGGAGGAATCATTGTCTTGTAAAACAATTATTCTAATCCGATTCTTCAGTGCTTAATCAATAGCAATGAAATAGAAATTTTTCTAAAATTGAGTGTGGGGGGGGGTAATTTTTCACCCGGGGTGGCAACCATTTACCCTGGTCAATCTCCTTTCACTTGTTCTAACAGCAGTTTATTACTTCACATTTCTTTGGAGGTATGTGCCATAATAGTTTGAGTCGTAGGAAATGAACTCGTCGAACCGAGTTCAAATTCTAGATGAAGCTTGTCTACATTTCATATAGTGCTAATACCCTTGGGAAAGGTATGTATCCACTGCTCTCCTCCAGATATGGGTAAATAGCAGGGCAGACTGGGCTCTTTAACCTTGGTTAGACAACCAAGGCACGTGGTATAATGGCCAGAGTCGTAGGAAATGGACTCGTCAATCAGAGTTCAATTCCGGGACGAATCTGTTTTGCATTTCACATGGTGCTTGGGAAGTTATGAATCATATATTCTCCCTCCAGCTATGGGTAAATAGCAGGGCAGACTGGGCTCTTTAACCTTGGTTAGACACCAGTCTAGGAGAAGGAAAACTCTGAATTCAAACCTGTTAATCACCGCTTAAAAATTGACCTTGTGTCACATCGCTGCTCGTGCGGAGGATTTGGTAAATATGTACATTCACATTTTCGCCTAGGAACCTCAAAATTTGTGATTCGATACGGCCCTCACAACTCAGCGCATGAGTAGCACAGGGATCTGTGTAGTAAAGTGAGGAGCTGATGGTAGATGTGGCGCTCCACTCAGACACAAAAAATCTCCTTGGACTAGTCTTAGTGAAAAGGGGGATACACTCCTCACTACCGACCAATGACAAGATTTTAAAGAAATTGTTTTAAGACCTTTATATTTTTGGCAGGAAATGTAGCATTGGTAGGCAGAAGAAAATGTGAAAACTGTGTCGGTAATTTGTGAGGCAAGGCGTTGTGACACATTTACCTTCAGAGGTTCTCAATTTCTAATTGATGGACAAGTTAATATAAACAATTTAGTTTCCTCACTTCTTTTTTGGTTTTTGGTTTTTGGTTTCTTTTCTTTTGTTTAATTCAAATGTTTGCTCGACATTGAATGTTTTTTTTTCATGCATTACAAATACGCATGTTGGCTTCAAATAATTATGCCTAATTGTTTTTTTAGCTAGAAATTGATTAGAAAAGTTTTATACTCAGAAGTTGCCGAGACATGGAATAAACAGCCCTACATTTGTTGTAGGCTGCCGAAACACTGCTCTTTCAAAGCCTCCATGCTTCCTGTAATTTGCTGACACTATATCTGATACAAGAAGGCGCGTGGAC
>CM042164.1:54482751-54532751 GCA_023376005.1 Doryteuthis pealeii
TAGTAGTTTGTGTATGTTAATATGTAATTTGCATGTGATGTATGTATTTGTGTATGTTATATATGTATTGCATGTGTGTAATGTATTGGTGTATGTAGATATTGTATTGTGTATGTATAATGTATTGCGTGTGTGTATTGTATTTGTGTTAATGTATATATATTTGCGACATGTGGGGTATGTATTGTGGATGTATATATGTATTTGCGTGTGTGTATGTATTTGTTGTATGTATTATATGTATTTGCGTGTGGTGTAATGTATTTGGTAGTATATATGTATTTGCATGTGTGTATTGATTTGTGGTATTGTATATGTATATATATATATGTTATTTGTGTGTGTGTAGGTATTTGTTATGTATATTATTATTGCGTGTATATTTGTTTATGTGTGTATATTGTGTATGTGTAAATATAGATATATTGTATTTGTGTCTGTGTGTGTATGCAAATTAACGTAATAGGGAAGATGTTCAAAAATTTGCCTGTTAACCCAATTTCTAAGACTTTGTCTTAATGGGGAGGTCAGTTGAAGAATTTTCTTTATTTCTTTCAAGCCAATTGATTGTGTCTCGTGGTCTTTGCATATAAATTGCCATTTCTTAAGAATTGGTTGAGGAAATTCCTAATCAGTGTAATTATGTTTTCGTTTTGTTTCTCATATTGACGTAAAGTAATTGTGTGTCAAAATGGGAAAAATATGACGATGCCTCGCCCCACTTATTGGCTTGACAAGGCACAGTACAAATTTGCATTATTGTAAATGTCTGGGTGGGGGGGTGTGTGGAGTAAGATCTTATATCATGGGGGTCAAAAGCTTCAATAGGTGAAGGATGTTGTGTTGCTTAATTTGGTCTGCCTAGACCAGGGTTTTACACTGTGAGAATCAAGTTTTCAACAGGTAAGCTTGACATGTCTTCATCTTTCTGATTGATGTCTTGAACAAACAGATGAAAATTGGTAAATTTCTCTTTTAGTCTTTCATGAATGTCTGTTGGAGTTTCCAACTGTAACCCTTTCCTAGGTCACATTTTACTAGGATGAGTTGAAAGTTTTGAAATATTTTGGTAACAGTTAGGTACAATTCAGCAGTTCAGGATGCTCGTAACTTAACCCCTTCTAGTCACATTGTACTTAGGTGAGTTGAAAGTTTTGAAATATTTTGGTAACATTAGGTACCAATTCAAGCAGCGCAGGATGCTCTGACTGTAACCTTTCTAGTCATAATTTACTAGTAAAGTAAATCATCGGGGTGCCTAAAGTCTATATCAAGTTTCAGACAGAAGGGAGTCTATCTCTAGATCAAGGAAGATGGTTTTTTAGCACTGAGGTGAAGTGCAACACCGACCATCAACTCCTCACTTTACCGCGCTGATCCCTGTACTACTCATACACTGAGTTGTGAGGGCCTGTTATTGAAATCCGGAACCTTGTGGTTCCTTGTGGATGCTCTATCGACTAGCTAGGTGAGTTAAAAGTTTGAAATATTTTGGAAAATGTGAGGCACATTCAGCAGCTTTGGGATGCTTTTGCCAAGGCCATTCAGAAAAGAATATTGTTTTTGAGAGGAAATGAGGTATGGCTCG
This sequence comes from Doryteuthis pealeii, assembly GCA_023376005.1. Classification (NCBI taxonomy): domain Eukaryota; kingdom Metazoa; phylum Mollusca; class Cephalopoda; order Myopsida; family Loliginidae; genus Doryteuthis; species Doryteuthis pealeii. The sequence goes on from CM042164.1 coordinate 54,484,340, forward strand.
AATTATTACATGGCTCTTTGTGGCTTTTACGGACAGTCGCTGTTGTAATAAGTGTACAGGAATTATTACTCATCATTTTTTATATGGATAAATGGTGAATATGTTGTGTTAGTGTCAATCCAATACTCAGGAATGGGAGTTGATTAGATTGTTTGGCAATGTACCACTGCCCACTGTGTGATGTTTGAGCTCACCTGATACTTCCAAAATTATGTATGTGTCTTGGAGCACGGGCCGCAGAAAATCACGGTTTTAAGCCTACATGACCTCGGCTGATCATTAGGTCCTTGTAAACCAAGCAGAATTTCATGAACCATCTGGGTATTGTATTTGTGGGATCAAACCTGCCTTCAACTTTTGTACAACAAAATGTTTTGTGCATTCAGTGGCATTGAACTCCTAAAAGCATACGTTTCCAAATTAGAACTACGTTGCACTTCAGGAACCCACGACCATTGAAGAAGATCTGAGCATACCGGCCCATAAACCTTCCCAGTTTCTGACCGCCCATTTGGCCAGTTGAAAGTCCGAGCTATAGAACCTTGGTTAAGTGAATAATCCTGCGTTTTGAATTCCTATGTAGTGTCAAAGTCCAGTGATATAATCCTATGGTTCCGTCGTGCCACGAAGGTTCAAAGCAATGTGTGCAGGTATGACCAGAACAGCCAGTATAAATAAACAAATCAGCAGCCAGAGTACTGCAGTGGGGTGCCAATAGGTTGAGTCACATGGTTCTCGGCGAGTCTATGAGTAGAATGACATCTTGCACACCACCCTTATATCCAAAAAATGCCAACAAATACTACCAACCCCAGTAGGGGGACCTCTCTTGGCTTTGAACTGCAAGACCCCCCCCCCCTAATTGGGCCATCATTTGACCGTGAGTTGTACCCATATGTTTAGGAAGGAAATCTGTTAGCTGAGCACTTGAACAAAATGCAGCTCTACATTTTGGCTGCTTTATTTGGCGCTAGACTATATGGTCAGTAAATTTCCCTCCCAATCAATTGTCAAGCCTAACCTATATCATTGTCTTGACCGTATTGCTCTATGGCAACCCCCAAGCCTTTTTTAACATATGTGGTGGCTGAGGGTTCTTAGTATCAAGCTGCATTTAGTATAGAGTTCCAAGTTGAGCCTGGTATGTGTATGAGTACCCCTTCATTTCCCATTACTCCAGATCTGCTCTGGAGTGGAAGTACCTGTTAGGATCCCCATCTATGGGTTAAATAGAAGAAAAATGAGTTTCAAAAATTGAATACCAACAAGAATGAATAAAACAAAAAACATCTTCAGCATGAAATAACCCAACGAGGGATTGACATGCCTTAAAGTCCAACCACCCAAACCAACCCTGGTATACTTAACACTATTCTGATGGTGAGTTTCCAGTTCTGGAAGAATCTGGGAATCTGGAGTACCCCATCATTGCCATTACACCTAGTCCCACTCTTACCCCTGAAAATGAGTTTAAAAAAAAAATTGAATCCCAACATGAAGGAATGCAACAAAAATGTCTGTCTTTGGCATTAAAATAACCCAACAAGGGTTTGACATGCCATAAATCCAACCAAACCAATCTAGGCAAGTATCAAAATATTGCAAACCTTTCACTTCATCCTAAGTATATTCAAATCTCCATTATTGGCCTTTTTGTCATTTTTAAATTTAAACTGTATGTGGATTCCTATCCTAAGTGAGTCCCCTGGGAAAGAGGTGAAAATAGCAGCAGTTTCTTACCACTTACTTTAACATTGTAAATCAGAAAAGTTGTTGATTAATGAATTTGCCAAGGGACTTCAATGCCTGGAGTTCCTTCTGAAAGTATTGTATCTTAATGGAATATAACTATTTCTAGATGTCAAATGATGTTTGTTAGAACAAAAATTTAAATTCCTGATAACCTCATACAAAATGATATAAGTCCCTTTAATAATTATCCCCCCCTCCACTATTGCTGGGGATGGATGTTTTTAATAAAATCCCTATTTAAAAAAATGTCTCATTTTTATCTATTACTGTTATTGTTAATATTTATGAATATTTTAGAAAAGAATATGTATATTAAAATATAATATTTTTAATCACCTTATAAATATTTATTATTTAGGTAAATATTATTTATTAGTTAGGTAAATATTATTATTTAGGTGATTTATATCACCTGTAATAAATATAAATACTATCACCTTATATATAATATTTCATTATATATAAATTATATTATATAATTATATATAAATATATAACCTTATAAATATAAGTATTTTATAAAATGAATATTATATAAAATATTTTTTAGAATAAATGAATATTTTATCTAGTACTGTATTTGTTAATGGATATAACTGTTTTCTAGATGTCAATGATGTTTGAGAACAAAATTTAAATCTTAAACATAGAACCCGCCTACAGGTAAATGATATAAGTCCCTTTAAGTAATTATCCCCCCCCCACTATTGGTTGGGGATTGGATTGTTTTTAATAAAATCCCTATAAAAATGTCTTGTGAGAGAAAAAAAAAAAAGTGTTGTGATATAAGTAAGGTTGATACACATGTAGAAAATAGAGTAAGCCTTTACACCTACCCAGCAGCTCCTCGCGTTTCCGCCACAGATCCTTGTGCTACTCATACACTGATTGGCGAGAGCCAGTATCGACCAGGAACCTTGAATTCCCAGCTGGACACACTCAGAGATGCGGATAGGTACGCGTCCTGCACACACAAAAAATCTAAAAGGATGCAGTAAAATAGTAATCCAGCCTCCGCAATGTTTTCTTTTTTTTTTTTCCCTCACATTTCAGGTTTAACTGTTGAATAACATTTCAATAAATTTTCTTAGAAATTGAATTTACACAGGATAGTTAACAAGTAGATATTGGATGGGTTTGTTTGTTCCTAGATCATAATTAAAAAACCCGACAATTTATTAAAACAACTTAGACCCCATAAATTTTCATGGGGGACTCATTCCAAAGCAAATTGTGTCCAGACGCACTAAGCCAAAAAGCATCCAGCCATCACTGCACTCTATCGATGAGCTAGCAGGACCTTGGAACATTATTAGAGTATGATAATTGATTATTAAAAATGTTTTATGTTTACTTATGAGTATTGAAAATAGTTCAATATGTAAAATGCATAATAATCTTGATTTAGCTCTCTCACTTTTTTTTTTTTTACCCCATTTGTCTATCTTTCTCCTCCTCTCTTTTCTTTCTTCTTCTTATATTTTTGCTTGGTGATTTGGACAGTCTCCATTTTTAACCAGAGGGTATTGCAGATGATAATTGACGAAGATTGAAGGATAAAGTTTATTGTATTGATAAAAGTGTTGTTTTGGTAAGACCACCATGGATACTTGGTTCTCCAGACTAAAAACAGTACTATAGTTTCCGTTCCAAATTATTAAGTAAAATATCTCCGTAATTCAAAATTATGTGGCATCCAGTGAGAATCTTCAGTCTCGGAAGACTATTATAAAGTTTTTGTGCCCCCTGAAGTTACAGCGCCTCCTGTGACTGTGAAAATCGATATTTGAAAAACATTCTCGACCACAGATGTCGTATTTGAAGGCTGTCCCTGAAGATGTTTATGTGCCGGTGCTCTTCTGGACCTCTTAACTTCATGGTGTTGCGTCAGGGTGACTTCTGACATGAGCAATCCTCTACAGAGAGTCTGCTGCCACTGAGGGCGGTCCTGAGCCAACTTTTCCCAGCTGGAAGGGGCAAGGTCAAAAGCATCTTGAGATCCTTCTACAGGACATCCTTGAATTGCAGCTGGACGACCCAATCTGTCTCTACCAGACGAAAGCTCCCATAGAGTTTTCAGATTCGTCCATCATCCATCCGATGTACAATAACCCAACCATCGGAGATGACGTTGCTCTCAGTAGAGAACACAAGCTTGGAGTTGAGCCTCTCTAAAACTTGCTGTGTTAGTTGACCCGCCCTGCAGGTGATTGCCCAGTATACGTAACTCCTCTATACCCTCTGCAGAGGATACAGCCAGTGTATATTCTTAAACCCTGCTGATGAAGTGGTTATATATTATTGGTGGACCTTTTTCAGGTAGTGATCATATAATTTTCTTGGTTGTTTGCATCATTCAGGTGGAAGCCAGTCTGATTTGGCAAGACCCGAAATCTGAATGAAGCGATTTAGTGCAAGTTGCGCAATTGTTTAAAAAAAATCAAACATTGACTAAATGTTTGGTTCTAGAAAAGTGGCAAAACTAGCAACTGACTAGTTTAACTCTTAAAAAATTCCATACTGCTCAGTTCACCCGGCCGGAGTCACATCATTTTCCTAATCTACCCCCAAATGATATCCTTTGTCTAAATGTAATATTAAACATAATTTAGAAGTCATTTGATTCAGGAAATAACAGGTAACTTTAAATGAAAAGGCCATTTTTAGGCATTTTTTTTATTAATGTTTAAAGGAATTGGGCGCTGGGAGCTTTTCTTCAACAGGATATTAAGAGATTAAATCAGTACTAAAGTAGCTTTATACCTTTTTGGTGCGACTTAGGAATGACCATTATTCCTATAAAAGGAGTGTCCACTTTGGTTATGGAAGAATCAATCTCATTTCTTGTATAATATTCAATAAATTTATTATGATGGCCGAACTTAGTTTTTTTATTGAGAAGTTTTGTCTTGTTTCTCATTTAATATTTATATAAAAATACATACAGACTTGCATATATATTTTTAACATATACCAGAGTATTTATATATATATATAATGGAGAGAAAGAATATCTTCATGGTGGGGAGTAGTGTGTAGAAGAGAGGTTAGGGAACAGAGTGTGGGAGGGAGAGAGGAATGGGAAAGAGAAGACAACGCAAGGAGAAGGAGGAGAGAGAAATCAAGGCGAGGAGAAGAAGGAGAGAGAAATCAAAGGCAAGGGGAAGAGGGAAATCAAGACGAGGAGGAGGAGGAGAGGAGGAGAGGGAAATCCAGGAGAGAGAGGGAAATCAGGAGGAGGAAGGGAAATCAAGACGAGAAGGAGAGAGAAATAAGCAAGGAGGGAGGGAAATTCAAGACGAGGAGAGGAGGAGGAGGAGAGAGGGAAATCAGGAGAGGAGAGGGAAATCAAGACGAGGAGGAGAGGGGAAATCAAGGAGAAGAGAGATATTCATAGCTTTTCTCAGCTCCAGAGTTTGAAATTTGTGGATTTCCAGATACACCTATAAAACGTCAGCCAAAGTGATTTATATACAGATGTTGTCAGTTATCAGACTATTTGTGGTGCATTCTGCACATTCTATCTTAGGACCAACTTCATATGGCAAGCAAGATGTTTACTGATTAATTGTTTGTGACTTGTATAATATATTGTTTGGAGTGATATGATAAAATCAGTTGAAAATATATCTTTTGTTGCATAGATAAACACATAATCTCTCTTTTTATGTAAATTTGCTTATATATAAAGTCGTCGGGTTCGGACTAATGCAGTATCAGCCATGCAGCGAGGGAGTTTCTATCCCCTCACTAGCGCTAGAACAAGGAAGATTATTTTAGTGTCTGAGGTGGAGGGGGCACACCTACCATCAGCTCCTTACTTACCGCACAGATCCCGGTGCGTACTCAGATGCTGAGTTGCAGGTGGTATCAAACTAGGACCTTGTGTTTCTAGCCAAAAATTTTGCTCTACCAACTGAAAGCTAACCCGGGCCCTAATATATATATATATATATGATATATATATATATATATATATATTAGGGTCATCACAGACACGTGTTTCGACTTATCAAGTCTCCTCAGTGTGGCTAGACATTTTGTAAGCTACCTACAGCCGGAATGAAATCCGATCGGTTGGGTGTCAGTCCGGCACCGTAACCATTAGGCTGTCTTCACTTACAGAATGGAAGGGGATTTAACTGTTTTAATACACACATCGCTTTGCGTGTAAAGGCCTCACAAAAGTGCTCCATTCCTTGAGAGAGCGTTGCGTTTTACGCTTGAGTTGGCGCCGTCAGCAAGATCCCCCCCAGAGTGCTCAAAACCTAGGGGATGGGAAGAATATTTAACATCCTTGATTGAATCGCCCCCCACCCAAACCGTGACAGTATCCATTTACAACAGACCTCATGTCAACCATCCGATCCAACAAATACACCACACCCACGCACAACATATGCATGCGAATACAAACGCCACACTTCAGTATTGTTCAGATGTTGCACACTCGTAAAACAATGTGAATGTGGGTCAAACCCACCGATTTGTATACATAACATTTGCACTGTACATAAAACACACATAATACACCAAAGGCATACGCAATCACTTCATCCAATCATAAACATCTTATACCCGTAAAAAACCTTTTGAATTTTTCGATTTTTTTCGATTTTCCTTTGTATTCGTATCAACGTCACCTGATGAATGCATGCGATTTTGCATTGTATGAAACCTAAGGTTGTGACTGTTTTATTGCCATCAAAAAATAGATATGTAATACCTTTATATATTTATTTATTATATATATAAACTCAACATGTAATAAATTGGCAAAAAAATATGATAAAGAAGTTAAAAAAAACAAAAAAACGTTAAGAAATTGTACTTCAATAATTTGCTTTTGAGTTTTGCTATCATCGCTGAATTTTATTTGACATGAATAATTTAATTGAATCAAACAAATCGTTTTTAAAAGGAAAAGAAAATTCTTTTTTAAAAGGAAGATAAGAGAATATAAAGAAACCTGAGGTAAATTTATTTTCACTTTTCACCTGAATAGAAATTTAAAAAAATTGAACCTTAAATTCTTTAGTTTTATGTGCAATGATAGTTTGAATTTCTAGTGCCGTGCCATGTTCTGTTTGCAGGTGTATTTTTTTCACCCTCTGTTAGAATTTTACAGGAACGGCTCATTATTTGACACCAAATTCAACTAAGTTTTGCCTATATTTTTTAAATTCAGAACGAGGGGAAAAAAGAAGCCCTCTAGGCGGTGTAAAAGTAAATTATTGCATGGGAAAATTAAATAAATCTTTTTAATTTTGATCTTATGCCGTCCCGGCCTCCTGCCTTAATTCCTTAATTTATGCTATGTTTTAGCATATGGGAATTTCCGCACAACTTAGATATTTTCCAAATTTTCACTTTTTTTTGTTGGCAAATTTAATGTAGATATTTTAAACGCTCCCTCCAGATTTTATTGACAAATCAATGTAAATATTTTACAACTCCCCTTTTAAGAAAGAGTAGAGAGAGTTAAATTAAGATTTTTACATATTAATGAACTATTTTGCAATATCTCTTAAGTAGACTTAGCAAATGTAATAATTAAATTATCTTACTGTGGTATATCAACAGTGCTGCTAGTTTACTTATTAATTTATTTATTTTATTTAGAATATCTTTCAGCAAAAGTGAATAGTTTCTTGCTTTTCGAAAAAATTGTTTCCTATGGGTTAGCTCAGTCTGTAGAGCGTTCGGCTCGGAACCACAAGTTCCTGGTTCGCATACCACCCTCTCCACTCAACATATGAGTAGCACAGGATCTGTGCGGTAAAGTTAAGGAGCTGATGGTAGGTGTGGCGCTCCACCTCCAGACGCAGAAAACAATCTCCTTGTCTAGTGCTAGTGAAAAGGGGATAGACTCCCTCGCGTCTGGCTATACTGACTTTAGGCCACCCCGACGACTTTATGTAATTATTCTTGCTACAAGATTTTATTTTGAATGATGGTATATTTGATATGTTATTCCATGTACACATTTTAAAATTTAATCCTAAATGCTAGTGAAAAGGGATAGACTCCTTCGCTAATTGGCTGATACCGACTTTAGCCACCCCGATGACTATATTAGCACAGAAGAATCCAAAAGCAAAAAAAAAAAAAAATAGAGGCAGGGTGCTTAGGTCAAAAGGGGAGGATCATTGTCTTGTAAAACAATTATTCTAATCCGATTCTTCAGTGCTTAATCAATAGCAATGATAGAAATTTTTCTAAAAATTGAGTTGGGGGGGGGGGTAATTTTCACCCCGGCCGGTGGCAACCATTTACCCTGGTCAATCTCCCTTTCACTTGTTTCTAACAGCAGTTTATTACATTCACATTTCTTTGGAGGTATGTGCCATAATAGTTTGAGTCGTAGGAAATGAACTCGTCGAACGAGTTCAAAATTCTAGATGAAGCTGCTACATTTCATATAGTGCTAATGCCCTTGAAAGGTATGTATCCACCTGCTCTCCCTCCAGATATGGGTTAAATAGCAGGCAGACTGGGCCTTTAACCTTGGTTAGACAACCAAGGCACGTGGTAGAATGGCCAGAGTCGTGGAAATGGACTCGTCAATCAGAGTTCAATTCCGGACGAATCTGTTTGCATTTCACATGGTGCTTGGGAAAGTTATGAATCCATATATCTCCCTCCAGCTATGGGTAAATAGCAGGGCAGACTGGGCTCTTTAACCTTGGTTAACAACCAGTCTAGGAGAAGAAAACTCTGAATTCAAACCTGTTAATCACCGCTTAAAAAATTGACCTTGTGTCACATCCTGCTCGTGCGGAGGATTTGGTAAATATTACATTCACATTTTCGCCTAGGAACCTCCAAAAATTTGTGATTCGATACCGGCCCTCACCAACTCAGCGCATGAGTAGCACAGGGATCTGTGTAGTAAAGTGAGAGGCTGATGGTAGATGTGGCGCTCCACTCAGACACAAAACAATCTCCTTGGACTAGTCTTAGGTGAAAAGGTTACACTCCCTCACTACCGACCAACGACAAAGATTTAAAGAATTTTTTAAGACCTTTATATTTTTGGCAGGAAAATGTAGCATTGGTAGGCAGAAGAAATGTGGAAAACTGTGTCGGTAATTTGTGAGCAAGCGTTTGTGACACATTTACCTTCAGAGGTTCTCTAATTCTAATTGATGGACAAGTTTAAATAAACAATTTAGTTTCCTCACTTCTTTTTGTTTTTTGTTTCTTTTCTTTTGTTTATTCAAATGTTTGCTCGACACATTTGAATGTTTTTTCATGCATTACAAAAACCATGTTGGCTTTCAAATAATTATGCCTAATTGTTTTTTTAGCTAGAAAATTGATTAGAAAATTTTCATACTCAGAGTTTGCCGAGACATGGAATAAACAGCCCTACATTGTTGTAGGCTGCCGAAACACTGCATCTTTCAAAGCCTCCCATGCTTCCTGTAATTGCTGACACTATATCTGATACCCAGAAGGCGCGTGACTTTATGGTGGAGAGTCGCAGGAAACTCGTCAACGCAAGTTCAATTCCTGGACAAAAGCTGTTGGCATTTCATATGCACTAATACCTTTGGGAAAGGTATGAATCCAATTCTCCCCCAGCTATGGGTAAATAGCAGCAGACTGGACTCTTTAACCATGGCTAGGCAACCAGTCTAGGAGAAGGAAAATTCAAACCTGTAAACTCTGCTTAAGAAATTGACCTTGTATAACATCCTACTCGTGCGGAGAGGTTGGAAATATATATATATATCTGATAGCACCCTCACATACATATGCACGCACGAGTACACATACATTTATAATATTTACTGTACGCTGTTTATGTTCCAGGACATTAGCAACATTATTCTATTACTATACATGAGCCTTTGATGAGTTGTGGTGCATCTGAGTACTGTACGCAAAAAATGTCATTCTTATTTCATTTAAGATTGGTTTATTTGTAATTCTCATCTTAGGCATCTTTGTGTTGGTATTTTTAAAAAATTGATTTTTAAAAAAAAAAAGATTTGGTGGTTCACTGATATTTTAGAGGGGGTGTGTGGATTTTTTTTAATATCCAAAAGAAAATTAAAAAATAAAACCAAACAGTAATAAATGACTGAAATAGAAATTTTGACAATTTTATTTTATTTTTGTTTGTTTTGTTGATTCTATAATAATAAATAATAATAATAATAATAATAATTTATATATCAATATGCTTATTCCTTTAATCTTCCAAACCGGTATTATCTTTGCAAGACCCTCTCCAAATCGTCCAACTGAAATATGAAATGTAAATTATCGATTATCTGGTGTTGCTATCCTGCCGAATTCTTATTTCTTTTGAGTGTGTCACCTCAGCTAAATAATGGGACCATTGTTTTATTATAAAGAAAGGAAAGAAAAAGACATGCTACACATAAAATATAAGAAAAGAAAGAAAAACAGTAGGGAAAGATAAAGAGAGAGAGAGAGCAGGTAAGCATGTGTAGTGATGGAACTAATCAGTTTCAATCAAACAATATATAAAATGCCCAATGGATGACATGCCGTAAAACCCAACCAACCAACCAACCAATATATATCACTTAGCTTGATATGTGCATGGATTAGACACTATGCTGTCAAATGTTGTTGTAATAATGTTTTGGGGTCATCAGTGTATTATAGATGAGTGGATTATGGCCAAACTAAAAAAATTCTTCCAAATCTCCAAGAAAGTTATATTCCTGTTCCTAGACATAAGAAACAAAAAGGGTAACTCTTTAAATCTTTTTGGGCACCTCACATACTTTAATGGCGAGTAAGGTAGACTATTCACAGGGAGTTTAATTCTCACTTAGTGGCCTTTACAACTAAACTAAGCTTAATCGTAAAATCAACGGGTGGCCTAAAAGATTAAAGAGTTTACCATTTTTGTTTCTTATGTCTAGGAAAAAGGAATATAACATTTCTTGGAGATTTGAAGAATTTTTAGTTTGGCCATAATCCACTAATCTAATAATACACTGATGACCCAAAACATTATTAACAACAACATTTGACAACAATGAGTGTCTAATACCAATTGCACATATCAAGCTAAGTGATATATAAGTTGGTTGGTTGGTTGGTTGGGTTTTACGGCATGTCAATCCATTGGGTCATTTTATATATTGTTTGATTGAAACTGATTAGTGTCATCACTACCACATGCTTACCTGCTCTCTCTCTCTTTTATCTTTCCCCTACTGTTTTTCTTTCTTTCTTATATTTTTTATGTGTAGCATGTCCTTTTTCTTTCCTTTCTTTATAATAAAAACAATGGTCCATTATTTAGCTGAGGTGACAACACTCAAAAGAAATAAGAATTCGGCAGGTAAGCAACACCAGATAATCATAATTTATATTTTCATATTTCAGCTTGGACAATTTGGAGAGGGTCTTGCAAGATAATAACGGTCGGAAGATTAAGGAATAAGCATATCAATATATAAATTATTATTATTATTATTATTATTATTATTATAGAATCAACAAAAACAAACAAAAAATAAAATAAAATTGTCAAAACTTTCTATTCAGTCATTTATTACTGTTTGGTTTTATTTTTTAAATTTCTTTTGGATATTAAAAAAAATCCACACACCCCCTCTAAAATATCAGTGAACCACCAAATCTTTTTTTTTTTTAAAATCAATTTTTAAAAATACCAACACAAAGATGCCTAAGATGAGAATTACAAATAAACCAATCTTAAATGAAATAAGAATGACATTTTTTGCGTACAGTATACAGATGCACCACAACTCATCAAAGGCTCATGTATAGTACATAGAATAATGTGCTAATGTCTGGAACATAAACAGAGTACAGTAATAATATAAATGTATGTGTACTCGTGCATGCATATGTATGTGGAGGGTGCTATCAGATATATATATATATTTACCAACCTCTCCGCACGAGTAGGATGTTACACAAGGTCAATTTCTTAAGCAGAGTTTAACAGGTTTGAATTTTCCTTCTCCTAGACTGGTTGCCTAGCCATGGTTAAAGAGTCCAGTCTGCCCTGCTATTTACCCATAGCTGGGGGGAGAATTGGATTCATACCTTTCCCAAAGGTATTAGTGCCATATGAAATGCCAACAGCTTTGTCCAGGAATTGAACTTGCGTTGACGAGTTTCCTGCGACTCTAACCATAAGTCCACGCGCCTTCTGGTATCAGATATAGTGTCAGCAAATTACAGGAAGCATGGAGGCTTTGAAAGATGCAGTGTTTCGGCAGCCTACAACAAATGTAGGGCTGTTTATTCCATGTCTCGGCAACTCTGAGTATGAAACTTTTCTAATCAATTTTCTAGCTAAAAAACAATTAGGCATAATTATTTGAAAGCCAACATGGTATTTTGTAATGCATGAAAAAAACATTCAAATGTGTCGAGCAAACATTTGAATAAACAAAAGAAAAGAAACCAAAAAACAAAAAAGAAGTGAGGAAACTAAATTGTTTATTTAACTTGTCCATCAATTAGAAATTAGAGAACCTCTGAAGGTAAATGTGTCACAAACGCCTTGCCTCACAAATTACCGACACAGTTTTCACATTTCTTCTGCCTACCAATGCTACATTTTCCTGCCAAAAATATAAAGGTCTTAAAAACAATTTCTTTAAAATCTTTGTCGTTGGTCGGTAGTGAGGGAGTGTAACCCCTTTTCACTAAGACTAGTCCAAGGAGATTGTTTTGTGTCTGAGGTGGAGCGCCACATCTACCATCAGCTCCTCACTTTACTACACAGATCCCTGTGCTACTCATGCGCTGAGTTGGTGAGGGCCGGTATCGAATCACAAATTTTGAGGTTCCTAGGCGAAAATGTGAATGTACATATTTACCAAATCCTCCGCACGAGCAGGATGTGACACAAGGTCAATTTTTTAAGCGGTGATTAACAGGTTTGAATTCAGAGTTTTCCTTCTCCTAGACTGGTTGTCTAACCAAGGTTAAAGAGCCCAGTCTGCCCTGCTATTTACCCATAGCTGGAGGGAGAATATATGGATTCATAACTTTCCCAAGCACCATGTGAAATGCAAACAGATTCGTCCCGGAATTGAACTCTGATTGACGAGTCCATTTCCTACGACTCTGGCCATTATACCACGTGCCTTGGTTGTCTAACCAAGGTTAAAGAGCCCAGTCTGCCCTGCTATTTACCCATATCTGGAGGGAGAGCAGGTGGATACATACCTTTCCCAAGGGCATTAGCACTATATGAAATGTAGACAGCTTCATCTAGAATTTGAACTCGGTTCGACGAGTTCATTTCCTACGACTCAAACTATTATGGCACATACCTCCAAAGAAATGTGAATGTAATAAACTGCTGTTAGAACAAGTGAAAGGGAGATTGACCAGGGTAAATGGTTGCCACCCCGGGGTGAAAATTACCCCCCCCCCCCACACTCAATTTTTAGAAAAATTTCTATTCATTGCTATTGATTAAGCACTGAAGAATCGGATTAGAATAATTGTTTTACAAGACAATGATCCTCCCCTTTGACCTAAGCACCCTGCCTCTATTTTTTTTTTTTTTTGCTTTTGGATTCTTCTGTGCTAAATAAGTCATCGGGGTGGCCTAAAGTCGGTATCAGCCAATTAGCGAAGGAGTCTATCCCCTTTTCACTAGCATTTAGGATTAAATTTTAAAATGTGTACATGGAAATAACATATCAAATATACCATCACCTTCAAAATAAAATCTTGTAGCAAGAATAATTACATAAAGTCGTCGGGTGGCCTAAAGTCAGTATCAGCCAGACCGCGAGGGAGTCTATCCCCTTTTCACTAGCACTAGACCAAGGAGATTGTTTCTGCGTCTGAGGTGGAGCGCCACACCTACCATCAGCTCCTTACTTTACCGCACAGATCCCTGTGCTACTCATATGTTGAGTTGGAGAGGGCTGGTATCGAACTAGGAACCTTGTGGTTCCGAGCCGAACGCTCTACAGACTGAGCTAACCCATAGGAAAATTTTTTCGAAAAGCAAAGAAACTATTCACTTTTGCTGAAAGATATTCTAAATACAATAAATAAATTAATAAGTAAACTAGCAGCACCTGTTGATATACCACAGTAAGATAATTTAATTATTACATTTGATAAGTCTACTTAAGAGATATTGCAAAATAGTTCAATTATATGTAAAAAATCTTAATTTAACTCTCTCTCACTCTTTCTTAAAAGGGGAGTTGTAAAATATTTACATTGATTTGTCAATAAAAATCTGGAGGGAGGCGTTTAAAATATCTACATTAATTTGCCAACAAAAAAGTGACAAAAATTTGGAAAATATCTAAGTTGTGCCGGAAATTCCTCATATGCTAAAACATAGCATAAATTAAGGAATTAAGGCAGGAGGCCGGGACGGCATAAGATCAAAATTAAAAAGATTTATTTAATTTTCCCATGCAATAATTTACTTTACACCGCCTAGAGGGCTTCTTTTTTTCCCCTCGTTCTGAATTTAAAAAATATAGCAAAACTAGTTGAATTTGGTGTCAAAATAATGAGCCGTTCTCTGTAAAATTCTACAGAGGGTGAAAAAATACAAACCTGCAAACAGAACATGGCACGGCACTAGAAATTCAACTATCATTGCACATAACATCAAAAGAATTTAAGGTTCAATTATTTTAAATTTCTATTACAGGTGAAAAGGTGAAAATAAATTAACCTCAGGTTCTTTATATTCTCTTATCTTCCTTTTAAAAAGAATTTTCTTTTCCTTTTAAAAAACGATTTGTTGATTCAATTAAATTATTCCATGTCAAATAAAATTCAGCGATGATAGCAAAACTCAAAAGCAATTATTGAAGTACAATTTCTTAACGTTTTTTTGTTTTTTTTAACTTCTTTATCAATATTTTTGCCAATTTATACATGTTGAGTTTATATATATAATAAATAAATATATAAAGGTATTACATATCTATTTATTTGATGGCAATAGAACAGTCACAACCTTAGGTTTCATACATGCAAAATCGCATGCATTCATCAGGTGACGTTGATACGAATACAAGGAAAATCGAAAAAAATCGAAAAATTCAAAAGGTTTTTACGGGTATAAGATGTTTATGATTGGATGAAGTGATATGCGTATGCCTTTGGTGTATTATGTGTGTTTATGTACAGTGCAAATGTTATGTATACAAATCGGTGGGTTTGACACACATTCACATTGTTTTACGAGTGTGCAACATCTGAACAATACTGAAGTGTGAGCGTTTGTATTCGCATGCATATGTGTGCGTGGGTGTGTGTATTTTGTTGGACGGATGTTGACATGAGGTCTGTTGTAAAAATGGATACTGTCAACGGTTTGGGTGGGGGCGATTCAATCAAGGATGTTAAATAATTCTTCCCCATCCCCTAGGGTTGAGCACTCTGGGGGGATCTTGCTGACGGCCGCCAACTCAAGCGTAAAACGCAACGCTCTTCTAAGGAATGGAGCACTTTGTGACGGCCTTTACACGCAAAGCGATGTGTGTATTAAAACAGTTAAAATCCCCTTCCCATTCTGTAAGTGAAGACAGCCTAATGGTTACGGTGCCGGACTGACACCCAACCGATCGGATTTCAATTCCGGCTGTAGGTAGCTTACAAAATGTCTAGCCACACTGAGGAGACTTGATAAGTCGAAACACGTGTCTGTGATGACCCTATATATATATATATATATATATATATATATATATATATATATAGGGCCGGGTTAGCTCAGTTGGTAGAGCATTTGGCTAGAAACCACAAGGTCCCTAGTTTGATACCCACCCTCGCCAACTCAGCATATGAGTAGCACCGGGATCTGTGCGGTAAAGTAAGGAGCTGATGGTAGGTGTGCCCCTCCACCTCAGACACTAAAATAATCTCCTTGTTCTAGCGCTAGTGAAAAGGGGATAGACTCCCTCGCTGCATGGCTGATACTGACATTAGTCCGCACCCGACGACTTTATATATAAAGCAAATTTACATAAAAAAGAGAGATCTATGTGTTTATCTATGCAACAAAAAATATATTTTTCAACTGATTTTATCATATGCACTCAAACAATATATTATACAAGTCACAAACATTAATCAGTAAACATCTTGCTTGCCATATGAAGTTGGTCCTAAGATAGAACTGTGCAGAATGCACCACATAGTCTGATAACTGACAACATCTGTATATAAATCACTTTGGCTGACTTATCAAGGTGTATCTGGAAATCAAATTTCAACTCTGGAGCTGAGAAAGCTATGAATATCTCTCTCTCTCCTTGATTTCCCCTCTCCTCCTCGATTTCCCTCTCCTCCTCCTGATTTCCCTCTCCTCCTCCTCCTCCTCCTCCTCGTCTTGATTTCCCTCTCCTCCTCCTTGATTTCTCTCTCCTGATTTCCTCTCCTCCTCCTCCTCCTCCTCCTCGTCTTGATTTCCCTCTCCTCCTTGCCTTGATTTCTCTCTCCTTCTTCTCCTCGCCTTGATTTCTCTCTCCTCCTTCTCCTTGCGTTGTTTTCTCTTTCCCATTCCTCTCTCCTCCCACACTCTGTTCCCTACCTCTCTTCTACACACTACTCCCCACCATAAGATATCTTTCTCCTCCATTATATATATATATATAATACTCTGTATATGTAAAAATATATATGCAAGTCTGTATGTATTTTATATAAATACTTAATGAGAAACAAGACAAAACTTCTCAATAAAATAAACCTAGGTTCGCCATCATAATAAATTTATTGAATATTATACAAGAAAATGAGATGATTCTTCCATAAACCAAAAGTGGACACTCCTTTATAGGGAATATGGTCATTCTAAGTCGCACCAAAAAGGTATAAAGCTACTTTAGTACTGACTTTATCTCTTAATATCCTGTTGAGAAAAGTCCAGAGCCCAATTCCTTTAAACATTAATAAAAAATGCCTAAAAATGGCCTTTTCATTTAAAGTTACCTGTTATTTCCTTGAATCAAAGACTTCTAAATATGTTTAATATTACATTTAGACAAAGGATATCATTTGGGGTAGATTAGGAAAATGAATGTGACCTCCGGCCGGTGAACTGAGGCAGTATAGGATTTTAAGAGTTAAACTAGTCAGTTGCTAGTTGCACTTTTCTTAGAACCAAACATTTAGTCAATGTTTGATTTTTTAAACATTGCTCAAATGCACTAAATAGCTTCATTACAGATTTCGGGTCTTGCAACATCAGATCTGCTTCCACCTGAATGAATGCAAACAACCTAAGAATATATTATATGATCACTACCTGAAAAAGGTCCACCAATAATATATAACCACTTCATCAGCAGGGTTTAGAATATACACTGGCTGTATCCTCTGCAGAGGATTAATAGAGGAGTTACGTATACTGGGCATCACCTGGAGGGACGGGATCACTAACACAGCAGTTTTAGAGAGAGCTCAACTCCCAAGCTTGTGTTCTCTACTGAGACAACGTCATCTCCGATGGTTGGGTTATGTACATCGGATGGATGATGGACGAATCCTGAAACTCTATGGAGAGCTTTCGTCTGGTAAGAGACAGATTGGTCGTCCCCAGCTGCAATTCAAGGATGTCTGTAAGAATGATCTCAGATGCTTTGACATTGCCCCTTCCAGGCTGGGAAAAGTTGGCTCAGGACCGCCCTCAGTGGCAGCAGACTCTCTGTAGAGGATTGCTCATGTCAGAAGTCACCCTGACGCAACACCATGAAGTTAAGAGGTCCAGAAGAAAGCACCGGCACATAAACATCTTCAGGGACAGCCTTCAAATACGACATCTGTGGTCGAGAATGTTTTTCAAATATCGGATTTCACAGTCACAGGAGGCGCTGTAACTTCAGGGGGGCACAAAAACTTTATAATAGTCTTCCGAGACTGAAGATTCTCACTGGATGCCACATAATTTTGAATTACGGAAGATATTTTACTTAATAATTTGGAACGGAAAATATAGTACTGTTTTTAGTCTGGAGAACCAAGTATCCATGGTGGTCTTACCAACAACACTTTTATCAATACAATAAACTTATCCCTTAATCTTCCGATCATTATCATCTTGCAATACCCTCTGGTTAAAAATGAGACTGTCCAAATCACCAAAGAAAAAATATAAGAAAGAAAGAAAGAAAGAGAGGAGGAGAAAGATAGACAAATGGGGTAAAAAAAAAAAAAGTGAGAGAGCTAAATCAAGATTATTATGCATTTTACATATTGAACTATTTTTCAATAGCTCATAAGTAAACATAACAAACATTTTAATAATCAAATTATCATACTCTAATATGTCCACAGGTCCTGCTAGCTCAGTCGATAGAGTGCAGTGATGCTGATAGCTTTTTGGCTTAGTGCGTCCTGGGACACATATTTGCTTTGAATGAGTCCCCATGAAAATTTATGGGTCCTAAGTTGTTTAATAAATTGTAGGGTTTTTATTTATGATCTAAGGAAACAACAAAACCCATCAAATATCTACCTTGTAACCTATCCTGTGTAATTCATTTCTAAGAAATTATTGAAATGTATTCACAGTTAACCTGAAATGGTGAGGGAAAAAAAAAAAAGAAACACATTGGGAGGCATGGATACTATTTTACTGCATCCTTTTAGATTTTTGTGTGTGCAGGACGCGTACCTATCAGCATCTCTGAGTGTGTCCAGCTGGGAACTTCAAGGTTCCTGGTTCGATACTGGCTCTCGCCAACTCAGTGTATGAGTAGCACAAGGATCTGTGCGGAAAAGCGAGGAGCTGCTGGTAGGTGTAAGGCTTACCTCTTATTTTCTACATGTGTATCAACCTTACTTATATCACAACACTTTTTTTTTTTTCCTTCTCACAAGACATTTTTATAGGGATTTTATTAAAAACAATCCATCCCCAACCAATAGTGGGGGGGGATAATTACTTAAAGGGACTTATATCATTTACCTGTAGGAGGTTCTATGTTATAAGAATTTAAATTTTGTTCTCAAACATCATTGACATCTAGAAACAGTTATATCCATTAACAATACAGTAATAGATAAAATATTCATTTTATTCTAAAAAATATTTTATATAAATATTCATTTTATAAAATACTTATATTTATAAGGTTATATATTTATATATAATTATATAATATAATTATATATTGATATTTATATTTATAAGGTGATATATTTATATTTATAAGGTGATATAAAATCACCTAAATAATAATATTTACCTAAATAAATAATATTTACCTAAATAATAATATTTATAAGGTGATATAAAATATTTATATTTATATAAATATTCATTTTATAAAATATTCATAAAATTATTAACAATACAGTAATAGATAAAAATGAGACATTTTTATAGGGATTTTATTAAAAACAATCCATCCCCAGCCAATAGTGGAGGGGGGGATAATTACTTAAAGGGACTTATATCATTTACTTGTATGAGGTTATAGGAATTTAAATTTTGTTCTCAAACATCATTGACATCTAGAAATAGTTATATCCATTAAGAATACAATACTTTCAAGAGGAACTCCCAGGCATTGAGTCCATTGGCAAATCATTAATCAACAACTTTCTGAATTTAACAATGTTAAGTAGTGGTAAGAAACTGCTGCTATCTCTCACCTCTTCCCAGGGGACCTCACTTAGGATAGGAATCAAATACAGTTTAATTTAAAATGACAAAAGGCCAATAATGAGATTTGATATATATTAGGATGAGTGAAAGGTTTGCAATATTTTGATACTTGCTAGATTGGTTGGTTGGATTTCATGGCATGTCAACCCTTGTTGGGTTATTTTATGCCAAAGAAGACATTTTTGTTGCATTCATTCATGTTGGGTATTCAATTTTTTTTTAAACTCATTTTCAGGGTAAGAGTGGACCTAGGTGTAATGGCAATGATGGGGTACTCCAGATTCCCCAGATTCTCCAGAACTGGAAACTCACCATCAGATAGTGTTTAAAGTCATACCAGGGTTGGTTGGGTGGTTGGACTTTAAGGCATGTCAACCCTCGTTGGGTTATTTCATGCTGAAGATGTTTTTGTTTTATTCATTCTTGTTGGGTATTCAATTTTTGAAACTCATTTTTCTTCTATTTAACCCATAGATGGGATCCTAACAGGTACTTCCACTCCAGAGCGGATCTGGGAGTAATGGAAATGAAGGGGTACTCCATACTACCCAGAGCTCAACTTGGAACCTCTATACTAAATGCAGCTTGACACTAAGACCCTCAGCCACCACATATGTTAAAAAGGCTTGGGGGTTGCCATAGAGCAATACGGTCAAGACAATGATATAGGTACTAGGGCTTGACAATTGATTGGAGGGAAATTTACTGACCATTAGTCTAGCCCAAATAAGAGCCAAAATGTAGAGCTGCATTTTGTCAAGTGCTCAGCTAACAGGATTCCTTCCCTAAACATCATGGTCACCAACTCACGGTCAAATGATGGCCCCATTAGGGGGGGGGTCTTGCAGTTCAAGCCAAGAGAGGTCCCCACTGGGGTTGGTAGTATTTGTTGGCATTTTTTGGATATAAGGTGTGTGCAAGATGTCCACTTCTACTCATAGACTCGCCGAGAACCATGTGACCAACCTATTGGCCAACCACTGGCAGTACTCTGCTGCTGATATTGTTATTTATACTGGCTGTTCTGGTCATACCTGCACACATTGCTTTGAACCTTCGTGGACGACGGAACATAGGATTATATCACTGGACCTTTGACACTACATAGGATTCCAAAACGCAGGACTTATTCACTTACCAAAGGATTCTATAGCTCGGGACTTTTCAACTGGCCAAAAATGGCGGTCAGAAACTGGGAAGGTTATGGGCCAAGGTATGCTCAGATCTTCTTCAATGGTCGTGGTTCACTGAATGTGCAACGTAGTCTAATTTGGAAACGTATGCTTTAGGAGTTCAAATGCCACTGAAGCAACCAAAACATTTGTTGTACAAAAGTTGAAGGCAGAGTTGATCACAATACAATAACCAGATGGTTCATGAAATTCTGCTTGGTTTACAAGGACCTCAATGATCAGCCGAGGTCATGTAGGCTTAAAACCGTGGATTCTGAGGCCGTGCTCCAAGACACATACATAATTTTGGACAGTATCAGGTGAGCTCAACATCACACAGTGCAGTGTACATTGCCAACAATCTAATCAACTCCCATTCCCTGATGTATTGATTGACACTAACAACAACATATTCACCATTTATCCATATAAAAAAAATGATGAGTAATAATTCCTGTACACTTAATTACAACAGCGAATGTCCCGTAAAGCACAAAAGAGCCATGTAATAAATCGAGCATAACTCATTTCCTCCTCAAAAACAATATTCTTTTCTGAATGGCCTTGGCAAAAGCATCCAAAGCTGCTGAATAGTGCCTCACATTTTCAAAATATTTCAAAACTTTTAACTCACCCTAGCTAGTCGATAGAGCATCCAACAAGGAACCACAAGGTTCCGGATTCAATACAGGCCCTCACCAACTCAGTGTATGAGTAGTACAGGGATCAGCGCGGTAAAGTGAGGAGTTGATGGTAGGTGTTGCACTTCACCTCAGATGCTAAAAAACCATCTCCTTGATCTAGAGATAGACTCCCTTGCTGTCTGACTGATATAGACTTTAGGCCACCCCGATGACTTTACTTTACTAGTAAATATGACTAGAAAAGGGTTACAGTCAGAGCATCCTGAGCTGCTGAATTGTACCTAATGTTACCAAAATATTTCAAAACTTTCAACTCACCCTAGTAAATGTGACTAGAAAAGGGTTAAAGTTAGAGCATCCTGAGCTGCTGAATTGTACCTAACGTTACCAAAATATTTCAAAACTTTCAACTCACCCTAGTAAATGTGACTAGGAAAGGGTTACAGTTGGAAACTCAACAGACATTCATGAAAGACTAAAAGAGAAATTTACCATTTTCATCTGTTTGTTCAAGACATCAATCAGAAAGATGAAGACATGTCACGCTTACCTGTTGAAACTTGATTCTCACAGTGTAACCCTGTCTAGCAGACACAAATTAAGCAACACAACATCCTTCACCTATTGAAGCTTTGACCCCCATGATATAAGACTCTTACTCCACACACACCCCCCACCCAGACATTTTACAAGTAATGCAAATTGTACTGTGCCTTGTCAAGACCAAAAGTGGGGCGAGGCATCGTCATATTTTTCCAATTTTGACACACAATTACTTTACGTCAATATGAGAAAACAAAACGAAACATAATTACCCTGATTAGGAATTTCCTCAACCAATTCTTAAGAAATGGCAATTTATATGCAAAGACAACGAGACAAAATCAATTGGCTGAAAGAATAAAAGAAAATTCTTCAACTGACTCCCATTAAGACAAAGTCTTAGAATTGGTAAAAGGCCAAATTTTTGAAATCTTCCCTATTTACGTTAATTTGCATACACACACAGACACAAATACATATATATATATATATACACATACACAAATATACACACATAAACAAATATACACGCAAATACATATATACATACACAAATACATACACACACACAAATACATATATATATATACATATACATACACAAATACATACACACATGCAAATACATATATACATACACAAATACATACACACACGCAAATACATATATACATACACAAATACATACACACACGCAAATACATATATACATACACAAATACATACACACACGCAAATACATATATACATACACAAATACATATACATATATACATACACAAATACATACACACATGCAAATACATATATACATACACAAATACATACACACATGCAAATACATATATACATACACAAATACATACACACATGCAAATACATATATACATACACAAATACATAACACAAATACATATATATATACGACAAATACATACACACACACAAATACATATATACACACCCACATATACATACACACACTCTCTCTCTTTATATATATATATATATTATATATATATATATATATACACACACACACACACATACATATATATACACACACACACATAGATAGATAGGGAGTGAAAGAGAGGAGGGCACAGACACAAACAAAATATAAATCTGTTCTTTATCATATTATGATTTTTTTTATAATTTGAATGCAGTCATTTATGTATATATAGTCATAGTCTACAAAGAGAAACCCTACCTTAAAATCATAGGTCTATGAATTTACCCAACCCCTCCGCTATAAGCAGGATGTGACACAAGGTCAACTTCTTTTTAAGCAGAGTACAGCTGGTTTGAATTCAGAGATTTCCTTCTTCAAGACTAGTTGCCTAACCATAGCTAAAGAACCGAGTCTTCCCAACTATTTACCCAAAGCTGGGGGGAGGAGAACAGATGGATTCATCTCATTCCAATGGGCACTAGCAGAAAGTGAAACAGCTTCATCCAGGGTTTGAACTCGGGTCGATGGTTACATTTAGTTAAATGCACCTCCCTAATATTGTACGTATACATATATTTTATACATATTATTTAAATTTAATATGAAAAAACAAAAATATGGGTTAAATAGTACCACTAATGTTTTGCATTAAATAACCCACAAAGGTTGACATGCCATTAAACAAGGAAACAGACTATTTGTCTTTTTTTTACTACATCAGTTTGCTTATGTCTCCCCTTCTTTGTACAAACACTGAGTGCCATCTAGATGACTTATCAAGCACATAGAGAGGGAGAGAAATATAAGCAAACTGATCTAGAAAGAAAAATATAAATGGCCAATAATAAAGAGTGAAAGGGTTGATTTAAACCTTTTTAAATCCCATGTAACACTGCTCGTTTTATATATATATATATATATATATATATATATATATATATATATATATAGTGTGTGTGTGTGTGTAATATTGTAAAAAATTGAAAAAACCCAAGTTTATAAACGAATAAAGTTTATTTCGCCTACGCTGCAGTGTTTCAGTCTCTTTCGATAGACCTTCATCAGGGCTTCCATTGGTATAAGGGAAAATAAATTATTACTGAAAATAAAAAGTCCGCAAGCCTCTGTTTTTGAAGTGTTGGGCTTCTTTTTGTCAATCATCAAATGTGAGGAAGAAAAAAATCTATTTAAAATTGACAAACGCCAGCGTCTTAAAATTTTTTATACCATGCAAAGGCTTCCCCATTTATGCCAAATGAAATGTATGTGTGTGAATGAATATATATATATATATATATACACACACACACCAAGCAATTATCTTTTCATAATACCAGTTGTTAACTCCTAACAATAATCCCAGTTGTGTGTGTGTATATATATATATATATATATGGCTTGGTGGTTGGTTTTGAAGGCTATTACAATGCAAGTATAAAGATAAATGAGGTTTGTTTACCTTTAGATTTATTCTTAATATTTTGAGATAAAGTTGTCTTCGTCAGAAGATTTCTGAATGTCTAGAGCTATTAGCTTGTTGCTAGGTTCTGTCCATTCTGTTGTATGATTAGTGATGTCTTCCTTCAAATTATCTGCGTGTGTGTATGTGTAAGTCTGTGTGTGTGTATTTATGTGACTTTGTCCAACAATGTCTTAGTATTATTCCAAGTTTGGCCTACACTTTTTTTTTTATTATTAGGTATGCCTTAGTAGTTTGTTTGTGTGTGTAGGTGTGTGTGTGTGTGTGTGTGTTCTCCAGGCGCAGCTAATATATATATATTTTTTTACCTACTTTCTCTTTACACTTGCATTGTGATAGCCTTCAAAACCAACCCCCAAACCAATATAAACACAATGCTTCAAGCAAATTATAAAACTATATATATATATACATATATATATATCATAGATATATATTGGTGGCTGTTGACTCATCAATAAGCGCTAGTCTTAGAGATGAGGAGCAGTAGTTTCCTAACTGAACTATTTGATCCTGGCCGTTGACCCGTTTAGGGTTCCTCCACCCAGCATCATATGAGCAATGACATTGTCCCAGTTTGGGATCATCTGCCGTTTCTCACATCCACCACGCTGCTACCCATGGCTTCCTGTATGTCATTCTTTTATGGCATGTGCACTTCTGCATAAATCTCTTGCAGAGAGAGAGGAAGAAAAAAAAATATATATATATATCCCATTAGAGTGTAAATGGTCAACCAGCTTATACCTTGTAAATCAATCAAGTCAGCCACAAATATACAAAGGAAATTTGAACTTGGATGTTTAATATACTTTTTACTTATCAGAATCAATTGCCTCATTGTTCATCAAAGAAAAGACATACAAATTTTTTTTCACATAAGGAAAAAAAAAATTGACCTGTTCGTACATTTTTTAATAATGCTTGTGTTCCTGTTTTGTACGACCCTTATCATCTTGCAACACCCTCTGGTTAAAAATGAGACCGTCCAAATCATCCAAGATTAAATGCAAAATAGTAAATCCTGATTATCTGGTGTTGCTTATCTGCCGGATGATGAGCGTCCACATCTCAGCTAGATAATGGACCATTCTGTTTTTATCATAAAGAAAGAAGAAAAAGGACATGCTACACAAAAAAATATAATAGGAAAGAAAGAAAGAAAGAGTCAGGGAAAGATAAAGAGAGGGGATAAGCGCGCAGAAGCGATAACACTAATCTGTTTCAATCAAACAATGAAAAGATGAAAATAAAGTAAAAGAAAAAAAAAGAGAGAGAGTTAAAACACTTTACCCACCCCCTCTCTCTCTCTCTCTCTGAAAAAGAACCCATGAGCCTAGAAAGAAATAAACAACCCCTTTTCGACTATACGACTTGCATATGTTGTTTCTCTGAGCTAACAACGACTACTACTATAACTCGACCTTGACCCCTATGCAACATAATCTATTAATAAAGAGTGTGCATTGTATAACTTTATAGACTAAACTAGGGCCATATAAAAGTGGGAATTCAACTGGTGTTGGAGTCAGTATGGTTTCACCATCTCCAGTGACATTTTAATTGCTCACAACACTGACTGGACAGCCATACTTACAATATGAAACTAGGTAAAATTTAACATTTAATTTTTTTTTCTCTAAGTAATTTTAAAAAAATGAGTTATCTTAGATCTGCAATCTAATGCAATTGATTACCTGAGCAGGTGGACAAAATATTACATTATTTTCCAATGATTTTTTTAAAGTCATTTAATAAGAAAAATGATTTCTTAAATTAAGACCAATCTGTATGTAAGTTTCTTCAGACAGTTTGGTTGGTTGCATTTTATGGAATGTCAACCCTTGTTGGGTTATTTTATGCCAAAGGCATTTTGTTTTATTCATTCCTGATGGGTACACAATTTTTTTTAAACTCATTTTTAAACATATTTTTTTAAGACTCATTTTTTCTATTTAACCCATAGATGGGACCGTAACAGGTACTACCACTCAAAGTCAGGGTGCAGCTGGG
The DNA here is from genome assembly GCA_023376005.1 of Doryteuthis pealeii. Lineage (NCBI taxonomy): Eukaryota > Metazoa > Mollusca > Cephalopoda > Myopsida > Loliginidae > Doryteuthis > Doryteuthis pealeii. Next base: position 54,510,531 of record CM042164.1, read on the forward strand.
AGTAATAGTGATGAAGGGGTACTCCACCTTACCCAGACCTACAGAATTAAAATTTCACCATCAGATAGAGTATAATGTCATACCACTTTCTAGCACATATATGATAAAAAGGGTTGGGGCTTGCCATAAAGGCAATAGGATTTTTAATTGAAAAGAATTAATGTAAAAATCCTATCATAATTATCTAAGGTCACTCAGCAGAATTGATATACATAAACCATTGTTTAACTTTGTGAAACAGAAAAGATATATATATATATATATATATATATATATATATATATATATATAAAGATAAGAATCTTGCAAATTTGCAAAAATATCTGAAATGCTTCCTTTTTATAAGAATATTAATTTTTTAATACAACAGAATTAATGTAAAAAAAAAAAATATATATATATATATATATATATATCAAAATTACTTCAGGTCACCCAGCAGATATGATATACATAAACCATTGCTTAACTTTCTTGAACAGAAAAGACAGATATATAAAAAGATAAGAATCTTAGAATTTTTCAAAGATATCTGAAATATATGATAGCTTCCTTTACATAAAGATGATCATTTTTAATAGAACAGAGTTAATATAAAAAAAAACTATCATAATTATTTATGGTCACCCAGCTGATATGATATACATAAACCATTGCTTAACTTTCTGGAATAGTAGAGACAGAGACATGGGTATAGTAAGAATCTAACAAAATTACAAAGAATGAAAGGTTAGAGAGAAGAAAACAAGATAGACAACATGAAGTAAGTTTGTTTTTTTCAGTTCTTTGTTAATAAAAAAAAAAAAAAAGACAAAAAGGTCAAATATAATTTGTATGAATTTCTTTCTAAGTTTTTCTCAATTACAAAACTTAGACAAACTTAAAAAAATAAAAAAATCACCAAATATAAAAAAAGAATTTAAAAAAAGGTTAAATAAAAAAATCAAACCTAACACAATCAGTTCTAATTGGGTAACCACAGAAAAGAAGAAAAAAAAAAGAAAAAAAAGAAGCCTTGCACTGACGTAATTTTGCTAATTGTAAGGTAGTCTAACATAGGACTTACTTAGGGATAAACTTCCACGTCCTTTCTTTCCTTTATAACCAAGACTTTTTGAACCGAAGTTATATTATCTTCCATCCTTCTTTGATTTGAGCACAAAAAGGAAACAGACTTGTCAGGTCTGTAATCAGGTGTGCATAACAAACACCCAGGTAACTTTTATTGCATCAGTTTGTATTTATCGGATCAATTTCAATTAAGCTGTTTATTTCTTACAAATAGATAAATATGAAAGAGTGTTAGAAAGAGAAAAAGGAGAAGGAGAAAGAGAAAGAATAGAAAGAGAAAGATATGAACCGGCTTAGAATGCTATAGAACATGATCTCATTATGAACAGTAAGTTTCCCCTCCCACAGAAAATGGTAAAATCAGAGAGAAGAATATTCAACCAAGTATATACAAGCTATGTTCATTTTTCACCAAGAAATCCGCACACTGTGTTTAGAATGTAATTGTCAGCATCAACCCTTTCATGTTGGTTACCTTGTTAGTAAAAACTAGACAACCCTTAAAAACGTTGGGCTTCCATTATAATAAGAGTTAATAAAAACTAGACAGGAGCATGTGGTGTAATGGTTAGAGTCGTAGGAAATGGACTTGTTGACCCAAGTTCAAATCCTGGACAAAGCTGTTAACATTTCACATAGCACTAATACTCTTGGGAAAGGTATACATCCAACTACTCTCTCCAGCTATGTCGGGCAGTCTGGGCTCTTAAACTTTGGCTAGGTAACCAGTCTAGGAGAAGGACAACTCTGAATTCAAACCTGTTAAACTCTGCTTAACAATTTACCTTGTGTCATATTCTGCTCATGTGGAGGGCTTGATATATATATATATATATATATATATATATATATATACACACACACACACACACACACACAAGGTGTGTCATAAAAGTGCCAAGTTTGAAGCTGTATTTACCAAGATGGAAATGAACAATGAATGGAATGTTCATTTTTTTCAGAACACAAGGTGTGTCATAAAAGTGCTGAGTTTAAAGCTGTATTTACCAAGATAGAAATGAACAATGAATGGAACGTTAATTTTTTCAGAATATAAAGTGTGTCAAAAAGTACAAAAAAATCTTGATACTTTTTGGACACACCTTGTATACTACACTCTGATTCAGAGTGAATCTGGAAGTAATGGCAATGAAAAGGTGATTTTTTTGAATCCCTAGAGTAATAGATGCTATTAGATGTATGATACCGAGGACACACCTTTTTGATAGAGTCTTATCCCTCTCTTCTGGGGGATACAGTCAGTGTATTCTTAGCATCAATGACATAGCAAGTAATTTGTGCGTCAATCATGCAATCTGGTCTCATTACATTCCATTGTTATTGTAACAACAGAAATTCTCATTATTGTTAACCACACAAATAACCATGGCAATGACATCACAAGAATCAATACCAATTCTTCAGATGTATGATTGATGAAACAGAATTTTTAAGAATCTGCATTTTATGATTGTAACCAGGACTGTGGAGTTGGAGTCATGGGGTCAGAAGCAATTTAGGGATCACTGGAGTCCGATTCACTAAAACTATACCAACTCGACTATACTATGACTGTGCAACTATACCAGTTGAATTCACACTTTATATGGCCCTAGTTTAGTCTGTAAAGTTATACAGTGCACACTTCTTATGAATAGATTATTTTAAAAAATCATGGTTTTATATTTACTATGAATTGTAACCACTTAATTAGACCTAGATGTAGCAACAAGGCATAACCAGGGCTGTGGAGTAGGAGTTGAAAGCAATTAAGGGGTCACTAGAGTCGAAGTTAGTAAAACTATACAGACTCTGACTCCAGTTGAATTCACACTTTATAAGGCCCTAGTTTAGTCTGTAAAGTTATACAGTGCACACTCCTTATAAATAGATTGTTTTCTAAAATCCTGATTTTATACTGATAATTAATTGTAATCACTTAATTATATAATGTGGAGCTGGAGATGCCAAAAATAGAGGAGTTGGAGTCAGAGGTGCCAAAATAGGAGTCAGGGTTGGGGGTACCAAAAATAGAGTCAGAATCAGAGGTTTTGCATTCCAACTTCACAGCTCTGCTTGTAACAGCCTCAGTTCTTGATAAGGCAACCAGTCTAGGAGAAGGAATTCAAACCAGCAGTACTCCACTTAAAATTTATTCTTGTGTCACATCCTGCTCGTGGCAGAAGGGTTGGGTAAATACATATATTTAAGCTAACAAATTATATAACAGCATCTTTCATCTATCTATTTATTATCATTTTTTGTGTTTTTAAATGAGGAAGAGTCCATAGCAAATGAATTTTTTCTTCTTCTCCATTGTGTGATGGCTATCTGACGAAACTGGTCTCTTTTTTATAGATGTAGCAGCTGAAATAAATTTATAACAGCCAAATGATGGTTTGTTGAGTTTTCTCGCTTCTTAGAAGTGTAAATATTGCTCTGTATAAAATTAATTACCATACATTGAGCTCTCCTGGGGACTTATAAAAATCCTCATATACAAGGTGTGTCAAAAAAGTATTGAGATTTTTTGTACTTTTTGACACACCTTGTATTATGAAAAAATTAATGTTCTATTCATTATTCATTTCTATCTTGGTGAAGGGCTGGTTTAGCTCAGTCAGTAGAGTACTTGACTAGGAATCTCAAGGTTCCTGGTTCAATGCTGGCCCTCGCCAAATCAGCATATGAGTAGCACGGGGATCTGTGCGGTAAAGTGAGGAGCTGATGGTAGGTTTGGCACTCCACTTCAGACACTAACAAAAATTTCCTTGGTCTAGCACAAGTGAAAAGGGTATAGACTCCCTGGCTGTCTGGCTGATACCAACTTTAGGCCACACCGACGGCTTTACTTACTTACAGCTTCAAACCCAGCACTTTAAAGACACACCTTGTATTTTCTTTTAAAATTACCATTCCATTTATTGTTCATTTCTATCTTTGTAAATACAGCTTCAATCGTGTTACTTTTATGACACACCTTGTATATCAATGGGCGTGCATTGTGGATATACAGATATAATCTATCTCTGTCTGCAATAAGCCTTTGTTTGTTGTTTTTCAATATTAAATGCAATCTAAGAATGTTTGCGATATATTCTGTGCTTTTGTCTGCAACAGAGATACCACAGGAAAGGAAAGGGTCAAAAAAGAAAAAGAAAAAAAGAAAGAAAAATACATCAAACAGTTTAGAATACTTGAGAATTGAGATCAGCTGTTGGTCGTTATGAATCTAGGAGACAAAGGTGTGAAAATTTAGATGAGGTTTAGGGGGAAGCACGGTGGTGTACTGGTTAGAGTCTCAGGAAATGGACTTGTCAACCCATTCAGTTCCTGGACGAAGCCACAGTTCACATAGCACTAATACCCTTGGGAAAGGTATGAATCCAAGTATTCTCCCTCCAGCTATGGGTAAATAGTAGGGCAGACTAGTCTCTTTAACTTTGGTTAGGCAACCAGTCTAGGAGAAGAAAAACTCTGAATTCAAACCTGGTCACTACTAGAATAAACTGAGATCTATTCAAATTTTTAAAAAAAAGGTTAAAAAAAAAAGAAAAAAAAAAGCCAGGAGGGTTAATTTACAAATTACATTGTAAGGGAAATAACTCCGCAGGGACTAATATCTGTTGACATCCCATGATGCAATAGCCCCTGTGATTTGTATTAAATTTCCCACAAGGCAAAGCGACTTCCGCCCCAGACTAAAAGCAGTTTACAGTTTTGGAAGGGAATTTGTTCTATCAAGAATGTTGTCTTAGTAGGCCCTTAAAATGGTTACAGCGCACAGTATTTTATGGTGTTACAGATTTTTAATAAAATCAATGTTCATTTAAGCATCAGTCAAGTCTTGTATTTTAATTTCCACCAGAAGAAGCATCAGGGAGCAGATACATAACCCATGAAGGTTTTTATGCCATAAAATAAACTATCAGCGAAACAAACAGAATAAAGGGACTGAAAAAAAAAAGAAAAAAAAAAAAAACCAAATTCAAGTTGTTTAGCCGAGAGACAAGCAGAATGTATTGCAACTGAGATTGAGGCTAATAAAAGGAGAGTTCAAATATTATGAAATGTTTTCAGATGAGGTAGATCTCTAAAGATTTTCTCATGCAAAAATCAATATAAGTGAAAAAAACAAAGAGTCCAAAAATGCAATGAGCATTATCAATAATTCAACACGGCAGAAATTGATTTTGCACAGTAAAACTTTGGTAGAAAGAATTATATACTTAACAGATTTTATCATGCAAATCACTTCATTGCCCTAGAAATATTAGGAAATAAAAAAAAGATTGATTTTGGTTTGTTTGGTTTGGTTTGTTTTGTTTTACAGCATATCAACCTCAGTGGGTCATTTAATGCCGATAAAGTTTTGAAATAAATCAATTCTTAATGGATAATACAATTTCTTTTATAAATACATTTTTCTATTTAACCCATAGATGGGACCCTAACAGGTACTACCACTCCGGGTCAGAGTGGACCAGGGAGCAATGGTGATGAAGGGGTGCTCCACATTCCCCAAACCTCCAAAACTGGAACCTCACCATCAGATAGAGTTTAACGTCATTCCCAGGACATGTAGACCCGCAGCCACCGCCTTCTAGCACCCATATGATAAAAAGGGGTTGGGGCTTGCCATAAGGGCAATAGGGTTGGGAAAATCATACAGGTACTAGGGCTTGACGTGACCAGCCGATTGATCGGAGGGGCCTCTCTGACCGCAAGATTGATTTTGTGCTTATACAAATACTTATGAGCAGGAAATCAATCTATAGGGTTTTGAGTCTCACAACTCATAATCTTTAGTGGACCCTGAAATATTAGTCAATAAAAAACAGATTGTGTTCTTGTTCAAATACTTATGAGCAATACTTTCTATTAATTAATTGATTAAAGGCTATGGAAAATAAGTTGATTCTAAAAAAGAAAAAGAATTCTGATTTTAATGTTAAACTGTCAGGGGTTATTTTATGCCTAGCTAGAAGTGAGGGAATTTCATACATTGTATGTTTATATTTACCTTTTTGTGTGTAGTTTCTTTAGATTTTTTTTTTTTGCATACAGTTATATGATATCAAATATTTTTATACAAATAATTTGCAAACATATCTATTTGACTCCTACATGGACCTGGGAGTAATATCAATGGAGGGGTACTACACACTCCCCAGAGCTTTAGAAAAAACAAATCGAGAAATTTAGCATTCAAAACCACAAAACTGACAGCAATAAATTCTAGTTGCTCTTTTTGCATAAAGTTCCTGTTTTTAACTGACACTGGGGTGTAAATATCATTCCAGGCGGTGCAAGAAGTGTACGTTCAAATTTAGATTTTTTTTTCTTTTTCTTTTTGGTAATTAATATTATTTATATTTTCTTTTCTTTATTTCACATTATTATTATTTTTGAAGTCAGCCTTCTTTTTTGCTATTTTGTACATATTTTAAGCAAGTAACTATTTTTTGTAAAGTTTATTCAAATATTAATTGTGTCAGGAATTTGAGTTCCATATTAAATTTGAGTCAGGATTTAACAAGTAATTCAAATATTAATGTCTGATTTTTGTTTACATATTAGATTTAGAGAGTGAAATATATATGATCTTTTGATAAAACTGTAGTATGGATTCACATTCTATATATTTTTGAACAAAAGTATAAATTGTAGGGGTGCGAGATGAGAGCAAAATTCTTTTAAGGGTGCGGGAATAGAAAAAGGTTGGGAACCACTGGACTAAAGAGAAGCTGAAAATACCAGTTCTTACATGCTCAACAAATCAGCTAAGAACCTGATCAAGAACTCTAACTAGCGACCTTGTGCCAGACTTAACAAAACCTCAGTAAATGGCTATATCCAGAGACAGACACCCACTCACATTTAATCAGCAGACAAAGATTTTTACTGATGGATGCCACTTCTTGCCTACAGCTGAACATGAAATACAAATTTATTGATAAAATAAAACCAAGTGAATTTTGGTAATCCCTTCATGAATTTACATCTGAATAATATTTACATTGAAGGTTTCAATTCTTATCAGAAAATGTTTTCATATTTTTCATTTATATTTCTTTAGTAAAGCACAAACAAGTATCTTATTTTTCATGTAGGAAATATTACAATTTTTCCAACATTCATAATTTATACTTCTATAAACACACTTTAAGAACTCAGTAATAATCCTCCACAATACCAATGGTTACCCACTAATAATAATACCCCACAATATCAATGCTTATCTACTAACAATAGTACCCCATAATACCAATGCTTATCTACTAACAATAGTACCCCATAATACCAATGCTTATCTACTAACAATAGTACCCCATAATACCAATGCTTATCTACTAACAATAGTACCCCATAATACAATGCTTATCTACTAACAATAGTACCCCATAATACCAATGCTTATCTACTAACAATAGTACCCCATAATACCAATGGTTACCCACCAATAATGATACCCTACAATACCAATGATTACCCATTAATAATAAACACCCTACAATACCAATTAATTATCTACTAATAATAATACCCCACAATAACAATGATTACCCATTGATAATAACACCCTACAATACCAATGATTATCTACTAATAATAATATCCCACAATACCAATGATATATTTTGTTCAGATTTCATAAAATTAAATATTCAGGTTCAAACCGAGTAAAAAAAAATATTTCCCTTATTATATTTTAGAAAAAACTATTTTAAACATAAATTCATCTAAAAGGTGAATAAGTATCAAAATTTTTGTAAAAATTTGAGAATTAATTGATTTTTCATAGAATTCTAATATTCTTATGTAGTAATGATATGGACTATAAATTAAATATTCATTGATGAAATTATTTCCCCGAAATGACTGTGACGTAGTTTTGGTTACAGACAAATAGAGACCAAATCTCTATTATTAACAGATTATTATTTTAAACACTGGTTTATTTATCGCCACATCAAGAAAAGGAAAGAAGAAAAAAAGTATTTCCTTCAATTTTCAAAAAATTTTATTTAAAAAACTGCTGAGAAAGCAAAGTTTTTATCTCTTCAATTTTTATCCACTAAGCTAAAAATCATTGAACGGCTGATGTCAATACACATTTGAGGATTTGCATTGATAACTCTTGGAGATTATTATAAATGCTTACTCCCCCCTCCCATCCAACCGTCACCTTAAACTTTCTCTCTCATTTAAAAAAAAAGAGAGAGAGATAGAGAGAGAGCAAAGAATGACAATCTTGTGTCAGATAACTTTTTACTAATGGATTTACATCAACTTTAATGACAGAACCCAAATTCTCTTTAACATTCACAATAGGATAAACTCACTTAGGAGAAAGAAAAATGGACGTGTCAAATAAGAAGAGGTTTTATCAGAAATAAATTATTTGCTATAAAAAAATTTAAAAATTAAAAAAAAAAAAAATCTTTAAATTAAAATTTTTTTGTTAAATTCCTGGCCTATACTCATCATTTTGTTACACCCACCACCACCTCCCTACCGCCAGCAAAATGTTTCAACCAGTGCCCTTTTTACACTTCTTCAGGAATCAAATCTCTTCTTGATCCTTTAATTGGTTTAACACATAAGAAGCTGTTATAAAAAAGATTCTCTGGAAATCTTTCTCGATTATGTCCGAAACCAGTTTTTTACATGACGGATAAACCAATTAAAACATTTTTTTTATTTTTTTAAAATCTTTTAAATCTATAGAAATAACACAACTGTTTATATATTTGGTGCTGGATTGAGCCACAAGACTTATGTTATCAATGTTGTAATCACAGGAGTACAAAAGAGTATCAAGAGTATACGCAAAAAGAGGATTAAAAAAAAGGCATACAAATATGTCAGATGTGTGGATTACAAACTCACCGGGCAACCGAACAATGAGAAATTAATTTGTAAGTTATTACCCAGCCTTACATTTTTTGTAATTGATGATATATTGCTATATATATATATATATATATATATATATATTAATAATGGAGATTCGCTTCCAGTTTTTGTCTGTAACAAAAACTGCGTCACTGCTTACGTCACACTACGTAAAATGTCATAACATAGAATAAATACTCAAAATTTGAACATTCAATATTAGACAGTCCTCATTAGTTTTTTTTAAACACGTTTTAATAAATACATACCTGGTATTATCTATCTATACATAGTTTGTTTTATTTTAATATATATTTAAAGTTATCAGAACTAAGTTTCCATTTCATTTTTAAACATTTTTTACTCCTTTAATAAATTTATTTTATTTTTTACTCCTTTAATAAATTTGATGATTTTACTTTACTTGTGATACAATCTCTCTGATATTAAATATTCAACACCAATCCCCTCAGGCGATATTTATTTAACGTCGCCCAGAGGGCGTTTTTTAATTTTGCTAGTATATATATATAAATCTAATCACATAGGCAAGAAACTGTCAGTAACCAAATCCTGTTAGAGTAATCTGGACATGAAGTCAACTTCATGTCCAGATTACTCTAACAGCATTTAATCTCTCTAATATATATATATATATATATATATATATATATGTGTGTGTGTGTTATAGTAGCCTAGACATGAAGTCAATGGAGTTTCATTACTGACAGTTTCTAGCTTATCTTCAGAGCTTGTTTTTTACTCCGGACTTATCGAGAGCGGAGATGAAAATAATATGAATTCAAAACGTCTCCGCTCTCGATAAGTCCAGAGTAAAAAACAAGCTCTGAAGATGATTTTTATAAATCGAAATATTGTTCAATATTAGCTATGAATATGATATAAAATGTTTTCACTTTAACAGCATATTGTATTGTTTTCATATCCTTTTATCTATACTCATATAGTCGGATTCATTTCCTTTCTCTTAACTTTATATATATATATATATATATATACATACTCGGATATTACAACAGAATCAGATGTCATTTTATCATCAATAGTAACAAAACATTTTAAAAATTAAAATATTTTCATGATTTTTTTCTTTCATATAATAATAACTAAGTATAATGCATTTTCCTTTCTTTTAATGTTTCAGCCACTTTCATTTTCAACATGTTTCTTTGTTGTATATTTCTTTCTTGTATATTTCCACCACTAATTCTGTTTATCTCTAATCCGATCTTTGTGCTATGTCAAGGGACTTTTTTTTTTTTCTCTCTCCACCATATTTGTCAACGACCACGCAATCTGATTTTCTACACCTAATTTTTACCGTTTCCTTCTATGCCGTTACTTATGAGAGAGGATGATGATAAGTTTTTGTCTTTCTTCCGTGAATGTAATTTGCCAGATTTTGTTTTTTTTTGTTTTTCACCTGTGAACTATGAAAAAGGATCAGATTCTTCTTAATCAAATTCACTTGAAAAAAATAAAAATTAAAAAAATGGGATCCAAAAAATTGAGATCCAAGAGAAAGAAGGATGAGAAACTAATATGGATAAGAGAGAGAAAGAGAAGGGAGAGACAGTGAGAGATGGGGGGGAAGAGTGAGAGAGGGTGAGAGGAGGAGAGAGAGAGAGAGAGATAGGAGGAGAGAGTGACAGCGAGGAATAGAGGGGGGTAGGCGAGAGTAAAACAGGAGGGGTAGACAGAATGAGAGAGAGAGAATTAGAGAGGGGGTAGACAGTGAGAGAGAGAGGGGGCAACAGAGAGTGAGAGAGAGGAGTAGACAGAGAGAGACAGAGTGAGAGAGAGGGGAGACAGAGTGAGAGAGAGGGGAGACAGAGAGAGAGAGGGGAGACAGAGAATGAGAGAGAGGGGGAGACAGAGAATGAGAGAGAGGGGGAGACAGAGAGAGGAGTAGACAGAGTAAGAGAGGAGTAGACAGAGATAGGGGAGTAGGGAGAGAGAGAGAGAGAACTGTCCTGTTTATCAGATTAACTTTGCACAAAGAATGTCAAGTTATCATCTACAAAAAGAAAAAGAAAATGAAACAAAATGGCCCAAAATACGATACGCATGAATTTTGGTAAAGCTTATCATCACAGGAAGTCTAGCTGAGATCCATCCTGAGATTTGGGGGAATTGTCTCAATAATCACCCCCCCTCCCCGCACCATTGTCCCTGGAAACCTCAGAAAGAAAGATGATTATTCTCAGAAAAGAATTTGGAAAGAAAGTTTTGTTTGTACAAGGGTGAATCAAAAAATAATGCCATTTTATTTAGGACAGGTATAATTACCAACACAGGAACATGTATCATACATCAAAATGAAGCTCGTCCTCTGTGGGTCACATCCCTACTTCTCCACATAGCCACCATTTCTCTCACTAGCAATGTTCCCCCTTCGAATGAGAGCATGTAACTCTGCCCCGTAAAATTCTGTTGACTGTTCTTTGAGCCACTTCTTCACTACAGATTTCACTTCCTCATCACTGAATAATGTTTGCTTCTCAAACCCCTTTCATGGGCCGAAGAGATGATAGTCTGAAGGCGCTAAATCTGGTGAGTATGGAGATGCGGTAAAGTTCTCCACCGAATGAGGTGATTTTCTCCCTTGTCCTGATGCTTGTGTGTGGTCGAGCATTGTCATGCAGAAGGAGGACACTGTCGATTGGCAAGTTGGGTCTTACTCGTCGAATTCTTGCCCTGAGCCTCATTAGGGTCTCAATGTAGGCCTTAGTTTTATAAAAAAAAACAAATTAAAAAAAACTTCACATGAAATAAAAAAAATTACATTACTTTTTGACTCACCCTCATATGATGAGAGGATTCAAGATTCATTCAGTAGAAAAGGCAATAAACATTTAGCAGTGCTTACTCAGTCGGTAGAGCGTTCGGCTAGAAACCACAAGGTTCCTAGTTCGATACCGGTCCTCGCCAACTCAGCGTATGAGTAGCACAGGGATCTGTGCTGTAAAGTAAGGAGCTGATGGCGCTCCACCTCAGATGCTAAAACAATCTCCTTGGTCTAGCGCCATTGAAAAGGGGATAGACTCCCTCGCTGACTGGCTGATACTGACTTTAGGCCGCCCCGTCGACTTTACTTTTACGACTTACAGCATTTTTGTTTTTCAAATTATTTTTCTGGAACTAAGTAGTTTTTCAATCCTTTCAGTTTGTCAACTTTTATGGTGAAACTTGAAAGTTGAAAATAGAAAAAGTATTTTAAACAATATTATATATTTAATTAATCAAACACACTTTCTAATGTTTCTATAGTATTCTAAATAATATCATATCTGAAGGTTGTGCTTTTCAACCATAGGAAGTCTAAAGCCTTTTGATTATCCTGTATCTGGGGCCTGAAATATACAAGAATCAGACGCTGAAACCTGTTTGATAGTAAAACAAACAAAATTTCTGAAGCTTTTATTTGCCATTATTAGGAAAAAAAGATTTTGCACCAAATGACACCAAAATCAGCTTAGTTACCCTAAGCGCAAAGCCAATTGCTGCGTTAAATAATACATATAATCAGCTACTTTAAAATGGTCTGCCTTAATGACTAAGAAAAAAAAACTAAAAATGAATCGGAATCAAAATGCCAACAACCCACTAAATAAAGATATATACATATATATAATTTTTATATTTACTAGCAAATATATGCACCATCCGTAGGGTGCAAGTATTTAAGTTTTAATGTAATATTATATTAAATTAGAAAGACCAATGAAACTAAATAAGAATGAAGTTAAAAAGATCTGAAATAGAGAGGGGGGGGGTAATTGAAAAATAGAACAACTGAAACTTACTCTTCCATCACAAAATGGGTAATCCTTAACTTGTTCATCATAAATTCCTACCATAAAATAAACTGAACCTTCATTTTATGTCCGTGTTTTTGCAATAAATGTTTTATTTTTCTTGCACCCATTATTTTACAATACTGAATATATTTTCTTTATTTAAAAACATTTATTGCAAACATTTAAAACATTCATTGCAAAAACACGGACATAAAATGAGGGTTAGTTTATTTTATAGTAGGAATTTACGAGGAACAAGTTGAAGATTACTACAAAATGTCCCTAATTTAACTAAATAGTTGCGGCTTTGAAACCAATGGTAACAATTACACTTTAAATGTATCATAATCTATAACAATAAAAGTGAGTGATTTGTTTCCTCACAAGATGACTTTTTGTGTTTTCTTGAATGTAATACTAGCCCAGCCTTGTTTGCAAGCTACAAAGCCACACTGACAGATGCATTTTTTTAAAAGCGGGATTCAGATGTTTTTGTTTTAGAGTTTGCAGGGCTCATCTCAATGTTTCAGTCTATGTCTTACGCAATTCTTTCCAATTTAATGCTAGATTTTCCCAGGTATTCAGGTTAATATTGAGGCGTTTCAAATTGTCCTTCAATTTGTCTTTATAGTGTAAGAGTGGACGTCCAATAGAATGCTTAGCATTTGGTAGTTGTCCATATAATATCTTTTTGGGAGCCTATATATATATATATATATATATAATAAATAAATAAAGTAAAAGTAAAGTCGTCGGGGTGGCCTAATGTCGGTATCAGCCAGACAGCGAGGGAGTCTATCCTCTTTTCACTAGCGCTAGACCAAGGAGATTATCTTAGCGTCTGAGGTGGAGCGCCACACCTACCATCAACTTTTCACTTTACTGTACAGATCCCTGTGCTACTCATATGCTGAGTTGACGAGGGCCGGTATGAAACCAGGAACCTTGTGATTCCTAGCCAAATGCTATACCGACTGAGCTACGTATTTGATGTATTATTATATACAAGAAAGTTTTAAATTAGTAAAGAAAAATTTGGTATAACATTTGATAGAGTTCAAGATAACAGCTGTGTGCGTGTGTATGAATCTGGTTAGTCTTTTGTTATAGTAATGTTTTGGGGGTTTTTTTTTTGGTTTTCTTTGTTTTTACTTAGTGTTGTTTTTTTTATTTTCCCAAACAAATAGATTGAGAGTTGAAGATTAAATATCTGACCACCAAATTTATATCATCTAAATTCATAAGCTTATAAGTATTTTTTGAGCTGTTTCTCAAAAGCTTATTATTTGAATGAACCCAAGATCAAAATTACCATCATCAGTGGATCTATTAGTATGTAATGAAGTCAGAGATTGAAATATCATACAACAAATATGTTGGCATGTTGAATTGGGAAAATTAAAAAATACCTTCACAATAAAATCTAAAAAATTCATAATTTAAAAAAAAATGGAACTCCTATGAACATTGATATATAAAATTCTCTTTGCATATATATGCTCACTTATCTTTTTATCTACCTCATATATATATATATATATATATATAAAGTGGTCTTTGCATTGTTGGTTATAGACTCCATGGCCGATGGGTTTCAGCTTTAATCATTCAAACTTTAAAATGATACAGGACATTATTGACAAATAGTTTTATATGTGTGTGTGTGTATATATATATATATATATATATATATATATATATATATATATAAGCTAAGGTAGTGTAGACGTGGAGTCAACAGCATCTGGTTACTGACAGTTTCTCACCTATGAGATCTTCAGACCAAGTGGGAAAATTTTTCCACTCGATCTGAAGATCGCATAGGTGAAAAATAGTCAGTAACCAGGGACTGTTGACTCCATATCCACGCTACCTTAACTTAGATATAAATGTTCTGTCCATGATATTGAGCACTGTTTACTTATAAATATAGCACCCATATCATACATATATTTTTTTACAATATTTTTTACCATGTGATGTCTGTGTGTGTGTGTGAATTTTATTTAGTATTTTATTCAGTTTTAGTTAAAGGAAAATACCTTATTTAACCAAGTAAAAATATTGATCAAATATAAGATATTTTGTAATCTTTAAGTATAAGTTTAACGAGGTGAGGGGACACACATATTTCACACACACACACACACTCATCACATAGTAAAAAAAATATTGTAAAAACTTTTGTAAAAAAAATATTTTTCAAAATAATATTGTAAAAATTTAATCAAAACTATATATATGTATATATTTAATTTAAGGTAGTGTGGACATAGAGTGAAGATCTGGTTACTGACAGTTTCTCGCCCTATGTGATCTTCAAACCAGTTTTAATTTAAATTAAAACCCTGGGATAATAGCAGTTTACATTCCAAGTTTATAAGAGTCTATAAGCAACAATGCAAAGTGGACTTTATATATACTAGAAAATATACACACCCTCCATAGGGTGCAAGTATTAAAGTTTTAATGTAATAAAATATATTATATTAAATTACAAAAGCTAATGAAACTAAATAAGGATGCAGATAAAAATATTTGAAACAGAGGGGAATATAATCGAAAAATAGAACAACTTTGAAACTAACTCTTCCATCATTCCAGTCATTATCCCAGAGATCTTTGCTCATATTCACTAAGATATAATCAAACAATAAGATAAGTTTTAATGTAATAAAATATTATAGTGAATTAGAAATAGAACAACTGAAACTTACTTTTCCATCACTCCAGTCTTTTATTGCTAAATTTTCCTAATTTAACTATTTAGTTAAAATAGGAAGTAAAGAATAAAATTACAGTTATTTCTTCTTGTTAATGGATTTCTTTTAAGATTTATCTCAGAGATTTTTGCTCATATTCATTAAGATAAAACCAAACAATTAGAAATCAATAATACTAAACATATATTTATTAAAATCAAATTTTTAATATCAGTATGCAAATTAACCTTCCCGTTCACTCTAACCAGCTATTTTGTTGAATATATAAATACAAACGCATATTATTAGTATGTAATATGGCCAACAGTATTAATAATGTAAAACAATTTTATTGATAATTGACGGTTAAATGAAAATAAAATCATGGAGAATGTGACATAAATAGGGAATTGTGACTTGAGTAGTAATATAGTTTTAATTACAGACAGAAAAATACACAATCTCCATTATAATAAGAAGATGCATTATATATATATATATATATATATATATATATATATATAAATAAAGTCAGTTGGGGTGGCCAAATGTCGGTATCAGCCAGACAAGGGAGTCTATCCCCTTTTCACTAGCGCTAGACCAAGGAGATTATTTTAGCATCTGAGGTGGAGCACCACACCTACCATCAGATCCTCACTTTACCGCACAGATTACTATGCTACTCATACGCTGAGTTTGCGAGGGCCGGTATCAAACAAGGAACCTTGTGATTCCTAGCCGAACACTCTACCGAGAAACTAGCCCTATTCAAAGAGAATTTTATATATCAGATAGGTACAGCATTCTATATCCATGTTCATAGGAGTTCAATTTGTTTTTTTCTTTTTAAATAAAGAGAAAGCAACTTCCACTTAAAAAAAGAACCTGCACTCTTTGTGTGCAGTTTATTTTTTTAAGATATTTTTTCATATGCATATTAGATTTTTGTTTTTTTTATGATAAAGATTTATTTTTCTCTCTTTATTGCTTTCTTTCAATCAAGAGAAATATATTGCCGAATATGATTTAGTCTGGCAGGGGAGAAGAAAAAAAAGAAAAAAAAGAAAAAGGAAGCTGGGATTTTTTTCTTCTGGTATTATTAGTGTTTGGCACCCCCACCACTACCACCACCACCACAGCCTCTCATTTTTAAATCTTAATGATGTATTAATATCCATTTGGGAAGCAAAGTTGGAAATTATTATCAATATTACAGACATAAATGTCTAAAGGAAAAAGAGGTAAGTTGCAGGTGGGGGTGTTGCGGGTATTAAAATCGCGTTTTAATTTATCTACTTCTTTATATGAAATATCAATTATTCCAGTGGGATCCATTAACACATTGAAGCCTTTAAAATAAATCTATATCTGTTATTTAACAAATATGTGCGTGTTCAAATCAAGATGGTGAAAAGTTCTCAATCCAACCAAGTTTGGTTGGTTTGGTTTAGTTTGGTTTTACGGCATATCAACTTCAGTGGGTCATTTAATGACAATAGAGTTTTGAAATAAATTCATTCTTAATGGATACACAATTTTATAAACATTTTTCTATTTAACTCATAGATGGGACCCTAACAGGTACTATCACTCCGAGTCAGGGTGGATCAGGAAGCAATGGTGATGAAAGGGTGCTCCAGATTTGGAACCTCACCATCAGATAGAGTTTAATGTCATACCAGGACATGAAGACCCTCAGCCACTGTCTTCTAGCACCCATATGATAAAAAGTTTGGGGTTAGCCATAAGGGCAATAGGGTTGGGGCAATCATATAGGTGCTAGGGCTTGACCTGACCAGCCAATTGATGGAAGGGGGCCTCTCTGACCGACCGTCTAACCCAATTAAAAGCCAAAATGGAGCGTTGCATGTCATGGACTGCTCAGCCACATAGATTCCATCCTTAAGAATCACGGGTCGCCACCCAAAGCCAGCAGGTAGCCCCATTAGGGGAGTCTTACCCTCTGCAGGTGCAGTCGTGTATTCTAACACCCCAGTCAACAGGGTGAACAACCAAGACGGGAATGATTTAAAATGATTTTTTTATGATTATTCCAGTGAGATCCATTAACACATTAAAGCCTTTTAAAACAAATATATATTTAACAAATATGTGTGTGTTCAAACTGAGATGCTGAAAAGTTCACAATCCAACCAAGACGGCAATGATTTAAAAAAGTTTTTTTTTCATTTCATTGAAATTTTTAACCATTTCACTTACCAAGTTTAAAATTTGGGATATGCAAAATTGTATTTTGACTAGGAGATTTTAAGAGTTAAAATGAAGAGGGGGCTGAAAGGGTTAAGAGAAGGTTTTGTTTCTTGTTTAATGGTATATCAATCTTCATGGGTTATTTAATGCCAAAGCCATCCAACTACTTGGTTTCAGAATCACATAGGCAAGAAACTGTCAGTAACCAAACTTTGTAGACTTCATGTCCACGATACCCTAACTTAGATATACATGCTCTATCCCAGATATTGAGCACTATTTACTTATAGATATAGCACACTATATATATATATATATATATATAATAATATACAGTACTGTTTCGCTGTATCACAGCTCTTCAGTGCGGCTAGATATTGTAGTCTGCCTCAGATCAGGATCAAAACTCATCCAATTTTTCATCAGTCAGAATCTCTACCAACCAGGCCATCAGCAACACAACCCACTTTAAAGAAGGGAATTTTTACTGATATAAGTCTATACATACATAAGGGCTATTAGAGAGAGCTCTATCCATTTTAAGAAGACCCTTGCAATTTTAGCATAATTCACAGCCCCAGTGAAAGAGAGAGAGAGAGTGATTGGTTCATAATAAGGTTCTCCAAGCAACCAACAGATTTTCCCCACTTAGAGTCTAGGCTGGTAATATAATTATGGGAGAGTGGTTTGCCCTAATGTTAACTCATCCACTCTTTGCTTTTTCAATTATTGTTGCAGGCCTGAAATGAAACATTCTACTAAGCTATTTAACAATGGGGACAGAGCACAGAGAGGGAGAGCGATAGAGAGAGAGAGAGGGAGCTAGTGAGATCGAGAGAGAGATCGAGTGAGAAAGAGAGCAAGCAAGCGCGAGAGAGAAGAAGAGAGAGAGAGTGAGCGAGAGTGAGAGAGAGAGAGTAAGCAAGAGAGAGGGAGAGAGTAACCAAGAGAGA
Organism: Doryteuthis pealeii; assembly: GCA_023376005.1. Lineage (NCBI taxonomy): Eukaryota > Metazoa > Mollusca > Cephalopoda > Myopsida > Loliginidae > Doryteuthis > Doryteuthis pealeii. Next base: position 54,529,188 of record CM042164.1, read on the forward strand.
GGGAGAGAGTAAGCAAGAGAGAGAGCAGAGCGAGCAAGAGAGAGCAAGAGAGAGAGGAGAGCAGAGAGAGAGAGAGGAGCGAGCAAGTGAGTCAGCAAAAGAGAGAGAGAGAGAGCGAGCAAGCAGTGAGAAAGAGGGAGAGAGAGAAGAGAGAGAAAGAGGGAGTGAAGAAGAGAGAGAGAGAGAGAGAGCAGGTGAGAAAGAAAGAGAGAAGAGCAAGTGAGAGAGAAAGAGCAAGTGAGAAAGAGCAAGTGAGAAAGAAAGAGAGAAAGAGCAAGTGAGAGAGAAAGAGAGAGAGAGAGAGAGAGCGAGTAAGCTAGAGAGAGAGAGAGAGGGTGAGCTAGAGAGCGAGTGACTTAGAGAGAGAGAAAGAGAGTGTGAGAGAGAGAAGCAAGAGTGAGCCAGCATGTAAACAAGAGTGAGAGCAAGAGAGAGTGAGAACGAGTGAGAGAGAGAGAGTGAGAGAGAGCAAGTGAGTGAGAGAGAGAGAAGAGGTGTGGATTCATGCCTTTTCAAATAGCATTTATGCAAAGTGAACACAAAACAGCCTCGATTAGAATTCAAACTTAATTAGCAAAATGTCTGTTCGTCCCTGGCAATAACCATTACACCACAGAGGAGAAGGAAAAGATTGTCGATCGAAAATTAGAGAAACCCGACAACATAAATGGCTGGTCTGCAAAGACCGACAAGTTTATTCCGAAAGAAGAAACGGTAAATGAAGAATAAAGAAGTATCGCAAATAAAATAAAGTGTGCAAGATACAAGTCCTGGAATATTTGGTTAGATTGTAAAGCAAGAAGAGGAGGGGGGAGGGGGGGGAATAATTCTGCGGCTGTGACTACCGCTGCTGCAGTTGTTGTTAAAGGGGGTGGGAGGGAAAAATGCTCCAGCAAGTAGATCAGTGGTTAGGTTTGGTACGAGCACTATCAGTAAGTATTGAAAACTAATTAAAGGCAAGATTCGTAATGTTAGTCTTTAGTTTGAATCCACCCCACTTTCCTACCCACGGGTATTGGTGGAATATAATTTAAAAGACAAAACAAAAATTGATGATGCAATAAAGATCATAAGATGACAATCACAATATAAATGGCAGACAAAAATCAATCAACTGTAAATATGATGAAGATATTTCTAGCTAATTAGGACTATATATGTGTATGTGTGTGCGTGTGTGTGTGTTCCCAAAACGTGGTAGAGCTCTTTAATTGACTTTCACCGCCAGCGTAATAAAGCAATCATCATCTGTTGTTTACAGATTTGATCTCTTTGGTGATCGTAAAAATATATACACCGATGTATGTATTCATCAGTTAAAACACCGCTCCTTAATGGCAGCTGTTCACAGCCGAGTGGTTAAGGAACTGGGCTGATGAAAAGTCAGTCGGGTTTCGCTCCTGGTCAGAAGTAGTTGCTGTGTCTAGCCATACTGATGAGATGTAAAACATCAAAACATGGTGTCTGTAGGTGACATATATATATATATATATATATATGTGTGTGTTATATAAATGCTCAACAAGCCACTTTTTCAATATTTAACCATCTGATGATTGCATAATACGTATGAAACCATAGTAAGTTTTTAAATCTGCTCTGCTAATTTAGCATTGAGCATATTTCTCTGAATTTTTGAGATGAGGCTTGATAATTTGGATTATTTGGATTATTCAGATTATTGTCCTCAACTTTATTGTTATCTACACAACATTTCAGCCAATATGCCCTCCGGCCTTCTTCAGGTATTTATTTTCAAACTCGCTAACCTTCTTGTCGTAATCGGGACTACCACTCTAGGTCAGAGTGGACCTGAGAGTAATTGTGATGAAGGGGTACTCCACATTCCCCAGAGCTACAAAATCGGAACTACATCATCAGAGTTTAATGGTATACCCAGGATACTAAGATCCTCAGTCACTGCCTTCTAGCACAGGAGCCATGTTTTGTATAATGGTTATCATCTTAGGAAATGAACTCAGTGAATCAAATTGAAAACTTGGACTCAACTGTTTGCATATCACTTCATGTTAATGCTTTTGCCAAAGGCATGAAACCAACTTTTCTTTCCAACCATTGGGGGGGGGGATTTTTTTTTTATCCTTCTGCTGAGGTGCAGTCTGTGTATTCTTCTGCCCCAGCTGACAGGGTAACTTACCAAGAGAGGTGTCTGATAGGGATGGATGGCAAGAGAGTGTCAATGGAATCAGTGCTGTCAGTATCCTGTTATGATGATGATGATGATGATTAATAAGTAAGTAAGTAAAGTCGTTGGGGTGGCCTAAAGTCAGTATCATCCAGACAGCGAGGGAGTCTATCCCCTTTTCACTAGCACTAGACTAAGGAGATTGTTTTGGCATCTGAGGTGAAGAACCACACCTACCATCAGCTCTTCACTTTACCGCACAGATTGCTGTGCTACTCATATGCTGAGTTAGTGAGGGCCGGTATCTAACCAGGAACCTTGAGGTTCCCAGCCAAACACTCTACCAACTGAACTAAACTGGCCTTATAGCTATAGGTGATATATAGTAGGGCAGACTGGGCTTTTTACCACTAGAGACATGTGCAACATTGTGTTACAAGTAAACAAATTCTAATGGTCCATGTTGATACATCTTGGGTCACATTGGCTTTAATCTGAACTACAGATTAGTATTATTAGGATGATTCAGTCTATTGTCCTCATCTTTATTGTTATCTGTATAATGAGGACAATAGTCCAAATAATCCTAATAATACTAATTATCAAGCCTCATCTGAAAAATTCAGAGAAATGGGCTACAGATGGTCAGTCATTGTTGACCTTACAAAGTATTGATCTTAGTCAGATTCTGTATTATGCAATTGTCCAGAATATAGTCAATGGATATAGAATGTTGATTTAACCACTTTTGCCAACATCAAAGTACATCAATGTATCCCATCCAACATGCATAACAATCACCCACCCCACCCAAAGACCATCCAATTCCCCCAACACACATGCATCTTTATTAGCATTTGACTTGCATCTGTGTAAATACAAGATTTTTAAAATGGTATCGCAACAGTAATCATCTTCCAAACGGAAATTGATGCTTTGGCTTGGTTTGGTTTGTTTTACGGCATATCAACCTCAGTGGGTTATTTAATGCTGATAAAGTTTTGAAATAAAGTTATCCTTAATGGATACTCAATGTTTTTTATAAACACATTTTTCTATTTAACCCATAGATGGGACCCTGACAGGTACTACCACTCCAGGTCAGAGTGGACCTGGGAGCAATGGTGATGAAGGGGTGCTCCACATTCCCCAAACCTCCAAAACTGGAATCTTACCATCAGATAGAGTTTAACGTCATTCCCAGGATATGTAGACCCTCAGCCACCGCCTTCTAGCATCCATATGATAAAAAGAGGTTGGGGGTTGCCATAAGGGCAATAGGATTGGCACAATCATATAGGTGCTAGGGCTTGATGTAACCGTTCGTCTAGCCTAAGTAAGGGTCTAAGTGAAGTGTTGCAGGTCATGGAGAAATTGATGCTGATCCATTGACAAAAACAGGGTTGTACCACTCTCCT
>CM042164.1:54537751-54552751 GCA_023376005.1 Doryteuthis pealeii
AAATATATTTGTTTGTATATATATTTTCCTGGTAGTTAAGATCTTTCCATGTCTGATTTAACCAAAATGATACAGGTAAACTGTGCAGTGAGTGTACGGAGTAAAATATTCAATAAATGAAGGGAAAAAAACTTTAAATTTGCTTCATTACAATAATTTATTTCAACCACATTACGGCAGCATCTTCAGAGAATTAATCACCTAACATACCTATCCCTCGCCCAGCCCCTCTCACTTCATTCACATTTCCTAGCCCCACCCCTACTACCCTCCCAAACCATTTTTTCTTGGGATGTTTTTCAGTAATATTCATGACTTTGCTCATACCTGAAGTTGCTGCAGTAATGCAGTTGAAATAAATTATTGTAATGAAGCAAAGTTAAAGTTTTTTCCTTCATTTATTGAGTATATATATATATATATATATATATATATATATATATATATGTGTGTGTGTGTGTGTGTGTGTGTGTGTGTGTGTGTGTGTGTAGAGATATACCCTCATATGTGTGTGAGTGTAGAGATATATCCTTATAACCTAATGTAGACTGTGTAAGTATATAGAGATATACCCTTCTAACCAATTGTGTGCATGAGTGTGTGTGTTTGTAGAGATATAGCATTATAACCTATTATGTATGCGGGAATATGTTTGAAGATATTCCCTTATAGCTGATTATGTATATGTGAGAGTGTATAAAGATATACCCTTGTAGCCTATCATGTTAGTGTATAGAGATATACACCTATAGCCAATTATGCATGCGTGTGTGCAGAGATATTTCCTTATAGTCGATTATATAGGTGTAAGTATGTGTAGACATATATACTTATAGCAAATTGTGTGTGTGTGTGTGTGTGTGTGGAGAGAGAGAGAGAGACATACTCTTGTAACTGATTGTGCGTGTGTGTGAATAGAGATACCTTTATAACCGATTATGAATGTCTGAGTGTGTGTAAAGATATACCATTATAGCCAATTGTGTGTGTGTGTGTATTTTGATACACCCTTGTAGCCGATTACATATGTGTGTATGTGTGTCTAAAGAGATCTACCTTATAGCCGAATATGTTAAGTAAATCTTACCTTCATATGTCAGCATTTAATCTATGTTTCTTTTTTATCAAAAGAAATTTCCCTGTGGAGAGATATACTCTTACAGCTTAATATATATGTATGTATGTATGTATGTTTGAGTGTGTGTAAAGATATACCCTTATAGCCAATTATGTGTGTGTTTGTGTGTGGAGAGAGACATACCCTGTAGCCAATTACCTGTGTGTGTGTGTGTCTATAGAGATATACCCTTATAGTTAATTATGTGTGTGTGTGTACATAGATATTCCCTTGTAGCCTATTATGTGAATGTATAGACACTTATAGCTAATTATGTGAGTGTGTGTAAAGATATACTCTTATAGCCAATTATGTGTGTGGAGAGAGAGAGACAAACCCTTGTAGCCGATTGTGTATGTTAAGTCAATCTTACCTTCACATGTCAGTATTTAATCTTTTTTTTTTTTTATCAAAAGAAATTTTCCCTGTGAAAATGTCAATCACTGACTTGTAGAAAGAGGAATAAAATGAAAAGATCAAGTCAATTCCTAATATCAAATAACAAAACTAAATCAACCATAAAAGACAGAAAACAATTATAAATGATTTGCACATCTACAACATTTGTATGTATATCAATAAATCTATAACCTAAAGTTGAGAAATCAATGCAACAACTAATCTATTTTTCAACATAATAACATTCAATATAGGTAGTGGATTCAAAAAAAAAAACAACATAAGAAAGGAATAGTGGGTTGAAGATAGGCATAAGGGGTTGTTTATTTCTAGACTAAAACACTCTTCATAATGGAGCATGAAATAATAGACGTGTGTCTCCTTGTGTGACACCCGTGAAAGTGGATGAGTCCCCTTACTTCCACTTGTGGTCTTGGAGTAGGAGAAGGGACATACCCGTTTCCGTTCTTCTGCAGAAAATTTGAGACTTCCATTTTTTTTCCGTCTAGTTCAGGGGTCATTGACTGGTGACTAGCTGACATACATTAAGTACTTTTAGAATGTTAATCTGCTAAAAACTTCTTTTATTCTTTTTTTTTTTCTCTTTCTCTTTACCCTGAAATTTTGTAACTGTTTTTTTTTTCTATTTAAATTTTGTATAGACCTTTTAATTACATTACATATGGCATTATCAAATTACTTACCCAGATTTATCATCTATCAGCATTCGACAGGCCACTTTAGTTATCGTGCTCATTCGGTTGGAGTTTATCTGATTATTCATACAACATTCAATCAGGGCCTCCAGCCAGGGGGAGACGAAGGGGTCACATTCATCTGGCGATGGTTTTTGAAATCTGAAAACATCAAAAAAATTCAAATATAAGAATTAGTGTTTGAACTATCACCTCTTGGTTGGTTGTTTGGGTTTTAAGGCATGTCAACCCTTATTGGGTCATTTTATGCTGAAGATGTTTGTTTTATTCATTCTTCATGGGTAGACAATTCTTCTTTTTTTTTTTTTTAACTCAATTTTTTTAAACACTTTCTTTTAGAACTCATTTTGTACTATTTAACCCATAGATAGGACCCTAACAGGTACTACCACTCCGGGTCAGAGTGGTTTGGTTTGTTTTACGGCATATCAACCTCAGTGGGTCATTTAATGCAAACAAAGTTTTGAAATAAATTCATTCTTAATGATACTCAATTTTTTTATAAACTCATGTTTTTCTATTTAACCCATAGATGGGACCCTAACAGGTATTACCACTTGGGGTCAGAGTGAACCTGGGAGTAATGGTGATGATGGGGTGCTCCACATTCCCCAAACCTCCAAAACTAGAACCTTACCATCAGAGTTTAACGTCATTCCCAGGACATGAAGACCCTCAACCACCGTCTTCTAGCACCCATATCATGAAAAAGGGTTGGGATTTGCAATAAGGGCAATAGGTTTTGGGCAATCATATAGGTGCTAGGGCTTGACGTGCCCAACCGATTGATCGGAAGGTCAGAGTGGAGCTGAGGGCAATGGTGATAAAGGGCTCACCTCTTGGAATGAATTACTCACAGAAAGAAGAAAAAAAATATTGTCACATGAGATAATTATTGGATGAGTTTAAAAGACAAGGAACTTTCTATTTGGCTCATAAAGAGCAAAAAATATGATATTGAACTTGTTACAGCAAAAACAAAAAGAAGAAAATCCTCTAAACAAGATTCACATTTTGGTCAGCAAGGGAGATAATTACAACATAAATCACTCACAATTTCTTTTCAGCTTTCAAATCAATACAACAACTAATTAATTATTCAATTATTTCGAAAGCAATTTCATCCAATAAATCATCTGGATGATTAACAAAAAATAAATAAAAGACAGAAAAAAATATTCCCCACAGCAAAGATTTTTTTTTTTTAAACTTTTGTTTAAGTTATTACCTTTTCTTTTTTTTTTTTTTTTTTTCCTTATTGAACAACTTACAGAATTCTGTGATGTAGCCAAAGGTCTTATATCAAAACAGCATAATAATCGAACTTATGAAAAGAATCCAGATTGCGCAATTCGCTTTAGTGATTCTTCTATTCATCTATTAATAAACATAAACATCCTATTTCTATGAATTTTTGAGAGGGGGCTTGAGAATTAGGACTATTTGAATTATTCAGACTATTGTCCTCATCTTTATTGTTATCTGCACAGTGTTTCGGCTGATGTGCCCTCCGTCCTTCTTCAGGTATTTCTTGTCAGACTTGGGAAACTTCTCGTCAAACTCAGGATTGAATCAAGGGTTTGGTTTGAATTTCCTTGCAGGCATCTCTATCAACATCATATATATATATATATATATATATATATATATATATATTTGGAGGATATGTGCTTAATTGAAGTCATACCTAATTTTGAAAATTAATTAGTTAATAATTAATGAATTTTAGGCAGGCATATATGTTCAAATGTAAGGCTAAACAAATCGAAAAAATGTCAATCCCTGAATGTACATTTCGACCTATTCAGGGATTGACATTTTCTCGATTTGTTTAGCCTTACATTTGAACATATATGCCTGCCTAAAATTCATTAATTATTAACTAATTAATTTTCAAAATTAGGTATGACTTTAATTAATTGTCGGCTAAAAGCCATATCAAATAAACACATTGTTTATTTACTCACTCTCATATATATATTTATATATATATATATTTGTTAAACCCAGAACAGAATTTTTCCTAAAGATTAATATTAATGCAAAAAATACAAAAAACAGCCAAATTCTATTTCTCTGAATTTTTGAGATGAGGCTTGATAATTAGTACTATTTGGATTATTCAGACTATTGTCCTCATCTTTATTGTTATCTGCACATTTCAACCGTTTTTGGACATAGAGTATTGGATAAAGGTGTTGGGTTTAAGACAGTTCTAAGTCACAGTTATCTCTAGGCTGCAGGTTCAATCCTGGTCAAGGGCAACAGTAACATAGAATAATAATTAAAACAGCTTAACACCTGTACTCCGGCTAGAATGAGAACAGGATAACCCCATGGATTAAATAAAGAGTTGGGTTAAAAGTTCTGTGATGACTCCCGACTATGAAAAGAAGGTTCCTGATTTTAAAAAGAAGGTTCCCGAGTTCAAGAAAACTCCCAAGTCTGACAAGAAATACCTGAAGAAAGCCAGAGGGCATATCGGCCGAAACATTGTACAGATAAGAATAAACATGAGGACAATAGTCCAAGTAATCCAAATAATACTAATAAACGTCCTATCTTGGTTTGGGGGAGTCCCCGTGGTATACTGGCCAATGTTTTGAACTGTGACATCATTCCTAATCGGACTAATACATTTGGGAAAGTATGACCCCCCCCTACAGCTATGGGTAAAATAGACCACTACTGTTGTGCAGGGATGGCTTTGGCATTGAATAACCCATAAAAGTTGATATGCCATTTAACAAAGCCATCTAAACAATAAATTTTTTCTATTTAACCCATAGATGGGACCTTAACAGGTACTACTAATCTGGGTCAGAGTGGACCTGGGAGCAATGGTGATAAAGGGGTGCTCCACATTCCCCAAACCTAAGGGTCTAAGTGGAGTGTTGCATGTCATGGACTGCTCATCCATCAGGGTTCATCACGGGTCGCCAACAGGTGTCACCTCTGGAGAGGTGCAGTCGGTGTATTCTAAAGCCCCAGCTGACAGGCTTTGAACACTTGGGCACATGGCGCAAAGGATGGGCAGAGTTAAGACAGTTTAAAGTGTCAATCATTGCAGAGAATGGACGAAAATAACACAGAATACTTATCATAGCTTAACACTTGTACCCAGTCATGGTTAATGGAATGAGAACAAGGTACCCCAATGGATTAAATAAAGGGTTCGGTTTGATGTTACGTGAAGGCTCCCAATCACAAGAAACACCTGGAGGAGGCCGGATGGCTCATCAGCCAAAACGCTGGGTATATAACAATAAAAATGAGGACAACAGATCTAAATAATACATACACTATAGTTATAAACTTTCTACAGAGAAAGTACAAGGGGTAGAATATTGCTGAGGCAATAAAATATAATTATTACATTGTTGAAGAAATAATTGTGGTTATTGTTGTTTTAAATTTTGATGTGTATTTTGTAATAGAATATTATTTAATTATATTCATGTAATACGCTATTTAAAAAAGAAGAAAATTGCTCGACTGATTGATGCTAATGGCTTCGTTTTCCCTGTTTATTGAAGATTGTCATATTAAAGATTGAAAAAAGAAAAATGAAAACAAATTGAACGATTTTATAAGATATGTTCAAAATCAGATATAAAGTAGTGAAAACTGCTTGCAACAAACATACAGCTCAACAATGTCTCGGAATTTTTGAGATGAGGCTTGATAATTAGTGTTATTTGGATTATTCGGACTATTGTTCTTATCTTTATTGTTATCTGTACAACATTTCGGCCAATGTGCCCTCAGATTACGACAAGAAGGCTTCCAAGTCCACAAGAAATACCTGAAGAAGCCGGAGGGCACATCAGCCGAAACATTGTACAGATAACAATAAAGATGAGGACAATAGTCCGAATAATCTAAATAATACTAGCACAACCATGGTTCTTTAAATTTCCATAATGAATATAAAAACAATGAAAATATGGGGGGGGGGGTCACAGAGATCCGTCTGCAAGTGACAACAACCCATTATAGGTTATTTATTGAGGTGAATGTACATCAAATGACTCAAGAGGTGTAGTTAGTTGGTTATTTGGTTTAATGGCATATCAACCCCAGTAGGCTATTTAATACCAAATTTGTTGGTTTTTATTTTGTGTATACAAAGATGCTGAGAGGTACACGTCTTTCATCCCTGACGCACAAAAATCTAAAATGACGCAGTAAAACCATATCCATGCATCCCAATGTTTTTCCTTTTTCTTCCCTCACCATTTCAAGTTAACTGTAAATAAATTTCAATAGTTTCTTGGAAATGAATTACACAGGATATGTTACAAGGTAGGAGTTAGATGGCTTTAGTTGGGACCCATAAATTTTTCCAGGGACTCATTCAAAGCAAATATGTGAGTCCCAGGATAGGTTACAAGGTAGGAGTTAGACAGCTTTAGTTGGGACCCATAAATTTTTCCAGGGACTCATTCAAAGCAAATATGTGTGTCTCAGGAGGGACTAAATCAAAAAGCTATCAGCATCACGTATATATGAATAGTGAATAGTTTATGGGTAAATATTTTGGTTTGGTTTTATAAACTGGTAGAAATAATTTTCCTCAACTTCATGTATATTAATAAATTAGAAGAAATGTATTAATGTATAAATAAACAGACACCACCTTCTGGCACCTTTAAGATAAAAAAAAGAGATGGGTGTTTATATATCTGAAAAATGTAGTCAGAGCTTTATCATATAAGTGCTAGGGCTTGACATGACAAGACTGTAGGATACAATGGCCGAGATGTTCTGGTTTTACATACCACTATAAAGATGAGGACAACAGTCCCAAAAAAGTCAAAATTATTCAAATGGTTCTTATTTTTATTCAGTTTGATTTAACTATCTTGGATAATGTAGCTAGTTAATAGCATTTTTACATACCACTATAAGGAAGTGAATCCGACAGTATATCAGAGAAGAATTAGAAAAAACACACAGAGGTTAGTAATTAATGTTGTATTTAATGGCTTATATTGCAATACTTCAATCTGTATAAGATCATCATCAGAGCCTGTTATGAAACAAAGAAAACAGTCATACTCTAAATTGTTATGCACGTGTTTGTCTTTAAGAATTCTATAAGAATTTTAAATATCTTTTCTCTTAAAAAATCCCTTACAAACTGGTCATATTTATCAAAATACTATTTTCTTCCTTTCATAAAAGTTTGACTATAATTATGATCTCATACAGATTGAAATATTGCAATATAAGCCAATAAATACAACATTAATTAATAACTTCCGTGTTTTTTTTATTCAAATTTCTTCTCTGATATACCACTATAAAGATGAGGACAAGAGTCCAAAAATAAAATAAAAAGTGCTTATAATTTTTTGCCCGAAACTAATAATTCACTTTGATTTAGTTATCTTGGATAATACAGAAAGTTGAAAGAATTTTTAAAAACCACTTTAAAGATGAGGGCAACAGTCTGTAAAAAATAACTAAATAAATAAAATGGTTCTTATTGTTTTTGCACCAAACTAATAATTCACTTTGATTTAGTTATCTCGGATAATGCAGCAAGCTAATAGGCATTTTTAAAACTATTTTCATCAAAAATTCTGGCTGCAACCAATTTTTCATTAGACAAGCGGCAAATTTGGTTCTGGTGATTAATGTTGATGATGCTAACAACCTCAGTTCTGCAGGAAAATGTTTTTTTCTTTTAAAATGGTTTCATCATTCTATCATCTGTTACCGAGTTAGAGATGCCCATTACTGACAAAATATCAATATTTGCACTTAATAAGGTAAGCATTATATTTAATAATTTTTATGATTTTGATTGCTATTATGGTGAAATCAATATCACACTATTGCGTGCGTGCGTGCGTGCGTGTGTGTGTATACGTTCACACAAACAGAAATAAACAGTCTAAAATAGATATATGGAGACGGACATATATATGTGGTTATAAAGAAAATATAAAAATGTTAGACACATAAAATAGCAATATATATATATATATATACATCTGACAATTTATAAGTGAAACGGTAAGTGGAATGCTTGCAGTCAAATATATGTAGTGTGTCCAATTTACAAGGGTGCCTCTAAGGTGTGTATGTTGGTTGGTTGTTTTACGGCATATGATCCTTTTTCGGGTCATTTAATGCCCAATCAAGTTATTTTGATAAACAACGGACTCAGTGAGAGATGGTTGGTTGGTTGTTTTATTTTATGGCATATCAACCCTTTTCAGGTCATTTAATGCCAAGTTATTTTTATATCAGGTTGCTTACAGTACCTGCTATTGCTTAAATAGTCACCCACTGCTTAATTTAGCATTCCCAGTTGATTTTTTCATTTGAGGTTATTGTTATTTAATCATGTTAGTTATATAGAGCTTTGTAAATGGAGTTCAAAACTGTTTGAATTATATAAATATCCCCAGTGGTTCAAAAGTTATGAGAATTTAAAGCCCCAAAATTGGGGGTAAAAAAGTGGACATGATTTTGATTTAAAAATCTGTCAACTCATGGACCATTTCAGAACAAGAAATTCAGTAATTTCTTCACCATTTCTTTATTTTTGGAGCAATTTTGATAAAACTTTGCATTCTTATGTAAAATTCTATGTTCTTTTTTATTCTGGTCTTAGATTTTATGTATCTCCATACTAGAACCCATATTTGGGGAATAAAAAGTAGGAATGTCAAGATTTTTTTTTTTTAAGTTTACCAAAAGATTATTCAACATTTTCATTTTTATACTGCATGTATACACATATATAATATTAATTTAAATATATAAAATCACTTTGAATTTAAAAATACATTTCTAAATGCTTATGTTGAATTACATAAAAGAAATAGATTACCTATTTACATGTTTTCACACAAACCTGGTCAGTGTGTGCCATGTTTTGTTTACATCTCTCGTAATTTCAAGTTATTTTTTTTTTTCAAAATTGAAACGGACATAAAAAATAATTTAATTGTTAAAAACACATAAAAGTTAAATATTTAGAAAGATTGTTATTTTATTTTCAATGATATAAATATTTAAAAAATAGGACGAGAAATAAGCGATGAATTTAAACTTTATTGTCTGCATAAACAATGCCTAGCTGAGAGTTTACGTTATGCCGTATGCATTATTCTATTCTCTTTCTAACCATATAAATCTTTTTAAGATTGGTTAAGAAATACTCGAGAAATTGCAAATTTAACTGATTATGGTCGCAAATTTGAAAATGTCAGCGTTTTCCAGCTAAATGCTTGTAATGCTACTTAATTTCAGCATGACTTTACTGTAATGGCAGGGGTATTGGGCCAATACATACATGGTCATTTTATAAGAGTCAATCTGACTGGGTACAATGGGGTTGTTATTTTTATATATATATATATATATATATAGTAGTCGTCGGGGTGGCCTAAAGTCGGTAGCAGCCAATCAGCGAGGGAGTCTATCCCCTTTTCGCTAGACCAAGAAGATTATTTTAGCATCTGAGGTGGAGCGCCACACCTACCATCAGCTCCTTACTTTACTGCACAGATCCCTGTGCTACTCATACGCTGAGTTGGCGAGAACCGGTATCAAACTAGGAACCTTGTGGTTTCTAGCCTAACTCTCTACTGACTGAGCCAACCCGGCCTCTGATATATATATATATATATATATATATATATATATATATATATATATATATATTATTTTTATCAGAGTTATTTTACTTGACAAATATCAACTGTTTAATCTACCCACAGTTGAATAGTAGATGAACAACAGAGTAGTGCTGAACCCACCAACCCATCCAAACTCCCCCCACCCACCCACCCAAAAAAAACTTGTTAAATTCTTTTTTTCCTCTCCCCAAATCCACAGTGTCTTAATCAAACTTGGAATAGATCTATGGAAATCTGTCGTTCATTCAGAAACTTCTATGTCTTTTTATCTCTAAATGAAATCACATTCAACTGACATGGTTGCGTTTTTCTTTTCTTTTCTCTTTTCTCAGTAATTCCTATGTTGGTGTCTTTTATGTTTGCTTTCCAAGATTCTTCAACATGATTGTACAGCAGAGTTGAATTGAGTTTTCTGTTTTGGAAAGCACAATTCCTTGGAATCATAACTTGACCATTTTTTTGGTTTTAATGTCAAATGATTGTTTACCCATCACTGGGAATTTTGTAAATCAAAAAAGTATCGGACAAACAAAACCAGCAACCTCCTTTGATAATCAGCGGATTGTAGTGTGTTTGGATTTGTTTTGTTTGTTTCGTTTTTTTTGTTTTTTGTTTTCATTTGAATTCTTTTATTCATTTAACTTATTGTTCAAATTAGGAGAGTCTATTATTATTTGGGGAGGTTGCTAAGATTAGTGTGTTAGTTATTGAATATGTTTAGTATATCATTGTCGGTGTTAAATGCTATTTTATTAATGTTAGTTTGTTGATTTTATACAAATCGCCTTGAGATTTTGTAGGCGTTTTTTATTGTTATTTTTATAAAGGATTTTGGTATTTTTGGTGAGAATTTTCCTTATGTCAGTGGATGTAAATTTGTCTGGATATTTTGTAATTAGATGTTGTTTGGTTTGGTTTACGGCATATCAACCTCAGTGGGTTATTTAATGCCGACAAAGATTTGAAATAAAGTAATTCTTAATGGATACTCAATTTCTTTTTATAAACACATTTTTTTATCTAACCCATAGATGGGACCCTAACAGGTACTACCACTCCAGATCAGAGTGGACCAAGGAGCAATTGTGATGAAGGGGTGCCCCACATTCCCCAAAACTCCAGGAATGGAACCTCTCCATCAGATAGAGTTTAACATCATTCCCAGGACATGAAGATCTTCAGCTACTGCCTTCTAGCACACATATGATAAAATGGATTGGGCTTGCCATAAGGGAAATAGTGTTGGGAAAATCATATAGGTGCTAGGGCTTGACATGACCAGCCAATTGATCAGAGGGGGCATCAGAGAGATGGCATGTAAAAAAATGTTATTTTTTAACAAGTTTTCATTTTATAATCAGCAATTTTTAAAGCAAAATATGCAAATTAGCTAAACCCATTGTGAAAAGATTGTGACTATTGTTAATTTATATAGACAGACATACAAAGAAAGAGAGAGAGAGAGAGAGAGAGGCTACTAAGAATCTTGCTTAAGATGGGAGAAAAAAGTGGTTGTTTTGGTGATATAAACTTATTCTATATCCAGACCGAGACTCTTTGGAAATTTCACAGACAGGCAGATGTTAATTTCCATGGATCACAGCATCCATATCATCAATGTAATTGTTGTCTGTTAATGTGTAACATAATCCAGACTTGGTATTATCTTTTCAATTTGAAACACAACTCATGACAATGCATACAGAACAACCACTCCCACCCCCCGCTAACCATAGGTTTGTTGCCAGGTAACTGGATATTATTTCTATTAAGAATATTTATTGAAGCCAATGCCTTTTGCTGCCCTTTCTAGGCTATACAGCAATCATTCTGCTAGTGCAGGTGTATCTGCAAGAAGCACCAGATCATCTGTGTAGTCTACATCTGTAATAGTCTCTGCAAGACATCACTGACTTTTTGCCTTTTTTAAGGTGAAGCATTTTTCTTTTGGTTTGGTTTGCGGCATATAAACCTCAGTGGATTATTTAATGCCGATAAAGTTTTGAAATAAATCAATTCTTAAATGGATAATACAATTTTGTTTATCAACTCATGTTTTTCTATTTAACCCATAGATGAGACCCTAACAGGTACTAACACTCCGGGTCAGAGTGGACCAGGGAGCAATGGTGATGAACGGGTGCTCAACATTCCCCAAACCTCCAAAACTGGAACCTCACCATCAGATAGAGTTTAATGTCATTCCCAGGACATGTAGACCCTCAGACACCACCTTCTAGCACCCATATGATAAAAATGGTTGGGGCTTGCCATAAGGGCAATAGGGTTGGGAAAATCATATAGGTTCTAGGGCTTGATGTGACCAGCTGATTGATCAGGGAGGGGGCCTCTTCGACTGCCCATCTAGCCCAGGATAGGGCCAAAGTGTAGTATTGCAAGTCATGAACTGCTCATCCACCTGGGTTCTATCCTTAAGCATCACGGGTCACCACCCACGGCCAATAGGTGGCCCCATTGGGGGAGTCTTACCCTTCTGCAGAGGTGCAGTCGATGCATTCTAACAGCCCACCGCCAGGGTGGCCTTTTTCTTTTAAAGCATCTAATGAAAATAGAGTGATTTCTCTGAATTTTTGAGATGAGGCTTGACAATTAGTATTATTTGGATTATTGTCCTCATCTCCTAGACTGGTTACCTAGGCTAAAGAGCACAATCTGTTCCATTTTTTTTAACTCATAGCTGAGGGGAGGGAGGAGGATTTATGCGCCTTTCCCAAGTGCATTAGTGCCAAGTGAAATGCAAACAACCTCATCCAGTATTTGAACTTGGGTCGCAAATTACATTTCGTAACGACAATTACCATTAAGATAAACACACCTCCAGTAGCAGGTCAAATAGATTTTTTTTTAAATCTTTACAGGATAAGTCTAAACATAAAACCTCCCCCCAAAATACTAAATAGCACTGACTGATATCTTAGGGTTTAAAAAAAAAAGAAAAAAAAAAAAGAAAAAAAAAAAAAAAAAAAAAAAAGACGTAGCTGGTAAAGAATCTGCTCAGAGAGAGAAAGTCATAAACATGAAAATAAAATCTCAAATATAAACCATAATATCAGGGGAATAATAATAAATAATGTTTGTTCAAATTGAGAACATTTGCTTCTTCTGCTCGTTTTACATATATATATATATATATATAAATTTGAAAAGCTATCATAAATTAGAGCCATTGTAAAAACGTCTCTTCTGTTTCCATTCACCTTGTTTATTGGTACAGTTATTTTGGCATCACTAATATAACTCAAAAGATTCCATTTTGCTTTTTTAAAATTTACTAACAGATGATCAATTTATAATATATATACATATATACATACAAGGGGCCGGGTTTGCTCAGTTAGTAGATCGTTCGGCTAGAAACCACAAGCTTCCTAGTTCGATACCAGCCCTCGCCAACTCAGCGTATGAGTAGCACAGGGATCTGTGTAGTAAAGTAAGGAGCTGATGGTAGGTGTGGCGCTCCACCTCAGATGCAAAAACAATCTCCTTGGTCTAGCGCTAGTGAAAAGGGGATAGACTCCCTTGCTGATTGGCTGATACCGACTTTAGGCCACCCCGACGACTTTTTACTATATATACATACACACACACACACACATATATATATATATATATATATATATATATATACACACACATATACACATCTACACTTGTGTGTGTGTGTGTATATATATATATATATATATATATATATATATATATAATTATGTGTTATGTTCTTGAGAACATTGTTTGTTTGGTCTTTT
Source organism: Doryteuthis pealeii (assembly GCA_023376005.1). Taxonomy (NCBI): domain Eukaryota; kingdom Metazoa; phylum Mollusca; class Cephalopoda; order Myopsida; family Loliginidae; genus Doryteuthis; species Doryteuthis pealeii. Next base: position 54,551,409 of record CM042164.1, read on the forward strand.
GAAGCATTGGAAAAAAGAACAAAAAACAAGAAAACAGAACAAAAATCAGAATTCATATATTCAAACGTTGCTCTGTTCCTGGTTTAATATATTTATATATATATATATATTTCCAATTGTGGTAATGTAATCTTATATATATATATATATATATATATATATATATATACATATGCCTACATATACATATTAATTTCAAAATGCCTGCCAAATTGGTACACAAAACCTCTAATTTCAGTTCACCTATTTTTCAAATCTTTAAATTTGCATTTGACTTTAATCATTATTCATAGATGATGGGGATGGGAGAGAGGAGTTGCATTGGCTTAATGCTAGTTTGAATACAATAGTGAAAGGGTTAGGTTAAAAACCATTCTTTGTAGGCATTTTCATAATGCATTCAAAATTGAACTCAATACTCAATCGTCAACTTTGACTCCATCAAAAATTGCTTCCATATTGGCAGCAACCTGATGCATTCTAAAAATACTGTAGCCATTTACAAAGTCGTGTTCAACAAAAAGAAAAAATTTCTTTTTATTCAAGAATTTCACAAAAGAATATATTTTTAGGACAAAAAGTACAATCCTTGATTATGAATATCTTTTTTATTTCTAAGATGTTGAAAAAAATGAAGGATTTTAGATTGAGTTTTGTAGTCAGAGGACAAAATTAATTAGTCTACATATACGAGGGCCATTCAAATAACTGAAATTTTTTTTTTTTTTTAATGAATAAAGAAAATTCTTTTTTCTTTAGAATTTTTTTTTTCCATAAATGTAATCTCTGCATTGCTTGGGGTTGATTTAGAGCAAAAATTACTTTAATCTTGCAAAAATATTTGTTTTGAGGCAATTCAAAATGGTGTCAAATCAAACAGAATGCTCCAGTTTTGAACAGAGGTCTGTGATCAAATATTTGTTGGGTGAAAAGTGCAAACCATGATAAATCTTATTATAATGGAGATTGTGTGTTTGTCTGTCTGTAACCGAAACTAAATCACTATTCAAGTCACGATTCCCTTAGTTATTGACGTCACATTTACCATGAATTTATTTTTATTTAAACCTCAATTATTGATAAAATTGTTATACCTTATTAATACTGTTGACCATATCTACGTACTAATAACATGTAATTGTATTTATATATACAACAGAATAGCGGTTTACAGTGTGAACGAGAAGGCTAATTTGCATATTTATATTTCAAATTTGATTTTAATAAATATATGCTTAGTATTATTGATTTCTAATTGTTTGGTTTTCTCTTAACGAATCTGAGCAAAAATCTCAGGGATAAATCTTAAAAGAAATCCATAAACAAGACGAAAGAACTGTAAT
>CM042164.1:54560251-54565251 GCA_023376005.1 Doryteuthis pealeii
AGCCCAGTCTACCTGACTATTTATCCATAACTGGAGAGAGAATAGCTGGATGCATACCTTTCCCAAGGGTATTAACACCATGTGAAATGCAAACAACCTCATCCAAGATTTGATCTTGGGTTGTAGAGTCCATTTCCTACTACAATAACCATTACACCTTATGCCTCATTTATATTTAAAGCAATTATACGTAAGTAACCAGTCTAGGAGAAGGAAAACTGAATTCAAACCTGTTAAACTTTGATTCCGTCCTTAAGCATCACAAGTCGCCACATATGGCCAACTGGTAGCCCCATTGGGTTTTTTTTTTTTTTACCCTTCTGCAGAGGTGCAGTCAGTGTATTCTACAGCCGCAGCCAACAGGGATAATAATAGAGCAAAGTAAGAACGGTAATTGAAGTACGACACACAATTTAGGAATACATTTATAAACTAAATTTGTCACTTTTTTCCACCTCCTTTTTTGGAAAAATGATAAATAGCTGGGTTTGTGACCATCATTTCTCCTACCCTAACTCTCTCTCACACACAAACTTAAAAAAAAAAAAAAAATTTTAAAAAAAGAGAGCCGAGTGTGTGAGGCTAAGTAAAATATGGTAAACATCACCTTGTTGCTCAGTAACCCAAGATATCTTCAGGGAGACAGTTGTGAGAGTGTTAAAGATAATTCCTAAAAACTTATTGATCAGAGATACCAACTGCCAAGAAATGGTACAGTACATCTGCTCATTGCTGCCATTAGTTTATATACATACAAATATATAACTATATGCACTTAAGTACTGTACACATGCACACACACACACATTTTATATATATATATATATATATATATATAATATATATTTTGTAGAAGATTAGGGAACAACTACACACAAAACTTTTACTACAACTATTAATATTTTATATTCTATGAAATACATTGAGCACTTTTTGGATTACTACTACAGTGAAAACGTGGGATCAGCAATTGAATATATATATATATATATATATATATATATATATATATATATATATATATGAAAGTAAAATGGAAGTGAATCCGACAGTATGTATAGAAAGTTTTTAGAAAAAACAAAAACAAAAGATGTTATTAGTTTGCTGAGAGATCTGTTTCGACCTTTTAAAAAGACTGCTTTATTAAAAGGTCGAAACAGATCTGTCAGCAAACTAATAACATCTTTTGTTTTTGTTTTTTCTAAAAACTTTCTAGACACACACACATATATATATATATATATATATATATATATTCATCAAAAGTTGCTACTACATTTTAATTGTAATAGCATTAGTAGTTAATCCAAAAGTGCTCAATATATTTCATAAAAAATAGAACATTTATAGTTAATAAAACAAGTTAGTCTCTCTACCACGGTTTTGGTGTTCAAAGTACACCTTCCTCAGGAGAACTAAATATTTAATTCTCCTGAAGGTGTACCTTGAACACCAAAATCGTGGTAGAGAGAAAAACATTGTTCTACAACTATATATACGTATGTAAATAAGGAGTATACTTTTTTGGGGGGGACAGCTACATATTCCTACTTTTGGTTATAGCAGTGGTTCCCAACCTATGGCTACATGGCCAAAATGGCCACAGTAAATTTCAGGTGGGCCAAGGAAATATTATAATTCTATATGATTTCAGAGCATTCACTTTTTATATACAAAATTGAATCATATACGTGGGAAATTTATATTTTCGAGAAAGTAAGATGTCAACTAATTCACGGCAGTTTATGAAAGCTTTGTTATTTTTTGCACATACATACATACAGACATACATACATACATACATACATACATATATATATATATATATATATATATATATAGAAAAATTGCAAAATTAAATATTGATAAAAAATAGTCGTTAAATTGTAACTGAAAAGTACATGTAGTTTAGATACTTGAATAAAGTGTGTGCGTCAATATCATTGTATCTTGATTGAATAAATATCTTATGTGAAATGGAAATATTTTTTCTATTATAATAATTTCATGGGCCACAAAAGAAATTCTTGTTTCAAAGTGGGCCATGAGCTGAAAAGGGTTGGGAACCCCTGGGTTATAGGATTTCAATGGACATATTTTAAAAATATGAATAAAAAACAGAATAAAATTATCAGTTTGGAATTTAATTCCATTTGAATTCCTAATTTGCAAATTTCCGCTGACTAAGCAGAGAGCGCCATGCATAAAGGCCGACAATTTAAAAGGTCATTGTGTACTTTGAAGGAACATTAAATTACTGGTGGCACGTGCAAAGATTTTCACTGAAGCTCTATGAGGAACTTGGAGTGGAGTGATGACTCGTGGGAAAAAGTGATATCAAAAGATTCTCTAATAAGCTCAATAGCCTCATCTGTATGATTAGGGCCATCATTCAAAAATGAAGACAACATGGATTGACTAAGTATGTCCTCGTAAATTAAGAGAACGAGCAGCTATTTGTCAGGAAGTAATGTGAAACTCATTCAATAGCTGGGGAGAATTTAAGAGGGATCTACAGCTATCTGGGACAGAAGTGAGCACAAAGATACAATTAGACTGTGTAACTGGTCTCTTAGCATCTTTGATATTGTTATATATATATATATATTATACATACATATACATAACACATACACACACATATATATACATAACACATACACACACATATATATACATAACACACACACACACATAATATACATAACACACACACATATATATACATAACACACACATATATATACATAACACACACTTAGCATCTTTGATATTGTTATATATATATATATATATTATACATACATATACATAACACATACACACACATATATATACATAACACACACACACACACATATATACATAACACACACACACATATATATACATAACACACACACACATATATATACATAACACACACACACATATATATACATAACACACACACACATATATATACATAACACACACACACATATATATACATAACACACACACACAAATATCACACACACATACATATATATCACACACACACATATATATACATAACACACACACACAAATATCACACACACACACATCACACATATCACACACACACATATATATATATCACACACACACATATATATATATATCACACATATATATATCACACACACACACACACATATATATATATCACTCATATATATATCACACACACACACACACATATATATATATATCACTCATATATATATCACACACACACACACACATATATCACACACATACACATATATATATCACACACACACATATATCACACACACACACCACACATATATCTATATATATATATATATATATATATATATATTATACACACACACATACATACACATGCCTATATATATATTTGCATTAACTAATTCTATATAAACATAAATGTCCACCAAAAACATCTAGTCTGAGACAAGTCAACTTGAAAAGAGAAATTTTCAAATTAACAAATATTCTTATGCACAAAGAAACTTGACATAAAAACAAGGTTGTTAGAAATACAAACTCATCACCACCACCACCACCCATCATCATCACCCTCTTGAATAATAATAATAATAATGATGATGATGATGATGATGAAGATGGAGAATGAGACAGAGGAAGAATTCTTCATTTACAATTACCTGCCAATAAACCATAGAAGATGAGCAATGATTGCACAGATAGATAATTAGGTAATTAATTTTCAGAAAAGCACAGATTATAAGAACTGGAACGCATTTTGTAGCAGGCACCCTTCCACCCCCACTCACCGCCACCGCCACTTTTTTCTTTACTCCCACCCTGCCCCGCAACCATAGCTTCCCCTTCATCATCACCTGCCCCCCCTCCCCAGGTTTTGCAGGCTGTTTTACCTACTGATGGTGACTTAGGTAAAGCAGAGGAGCAATTTAAGCCAGGAATCGGTTACATCTTAATTACCTGCTAATAGAAAAGTAAACATTCTGCACCGCCCCCCCCCCGGACACTTGGCTTAAAAGTACAATGATATAAGAAAAAGAGCGTGGGGGGGGGTTACCTGATGCAGTTTCTGAGGGGGAGGGGGGTCTAGGAAGTTAGTTGTTGAATTAGGTGACACGGTAAGCAAATGCAAAAAAGACACACTTGACAGTCTAATCTACAGGTTTTTATCTTTGAGTGATTGCGGTCAAGAGAGTCATTATTTAGATTATGTCGTATTGTAACGAGGTCACTGTTAAATGAATTCCCCAAGGCTTAGAAAAAAAAAATATATATATATATATCCAAAGTCTTGGCGTATTGTTGCTATAAGGTGTGCTGAAGATCACAACTTAAATTTATAAACTCTTTCAAAACATCTGTTTGAAAATGTCAACATGGAGGATATCCTCTCTTTTTTGAGGGAAATAAAATTATACCATAGAATATAGACATGAAACAAATCAATACCATACAACATAATCCCCGATAATGCTAACACATTGTTAAAACCAATTACTAAAAAGTATAAATATAAATACACGATATGTATAACTTCCTAACTGTTAGGCATGACATAACCCCAGACGGGTTGATATGCCGTTAAAATCAATAAACAAACAAACAAAACAGCGTTGGCTGAATTGGCCAATCAAAACACCCAAATATGTACTAAATTTACTATTTAACTCTTAACATCCTGTTCAGAATTTTTAAAGTCCAGAGCCCTGTTCCTATAAGGATTTATCAAAAAAATGACCTTTTCATTTCAAGTTACCTGAGATATTTCCCTTACATCAAAGACTTCTAAATATGTTTAATATTACATTTAAACAAAGGCTATCATTTGGGGCAGATTAGGAAATGTGACTTCTGGCCGGGTGGAATGAGGCTGTATAGGATGTTAAGAGTTAAAGCCATTGATAAATTGTCGCAAAATTGATCACTGGATGCACAGATGAAGGGCAACGATTATACAACTCTTAGACTAACTGATGAGGATT
>CM042164.1:54567751-54605251 GCA_023376005.1 Doryteuthis pealeii
CCTGGTTCAATACTGGCCCTCGCCAACAGCGTATGAGTAGCACAGGGGACTGTGCAGTAAAGAGCTGATGGTAGGTGTGGTGCTCCACCTCAGACGCTAGTGAAAATGGGATAGACTCCCTCGCTGATACCGACTTTCGGCCACTCCGACAGCTTATAATAATGATAGTATCGTATGAATATTATTTTAGCTATTTTCCAGTAAACTTTCTTCATCTTTGCTATTCTTTTTTACAAATATATGTTTTGGCTCCTATATTTTTGGTATCCTATTTGTTAGCATTTGATCTAAGTAATAATCTTTAAAACTGAAAGTTAAAACATAAACCTAAACCCAAAAAATAAATAAAATGGCAACCACATTTAAAAGAAGAAAAAAAGTAGAAATAATGAAAATAATTCATTTTTGAATCTAGAAAACAGACATTCAAATATCCATGTGTTGTATACTCTCTTTACTTCTATTATTCTTCTTCTCATCTTTGGTATCTTATGTTCTTCTTCTAGCATCTGGACTTCGTCTTGGGGACTTCATGTCTGGTCTTCCATTGGGAATTACTCTTTATCAGAAGCCCTGTGTCATTGGTAGTTTTTAGATAATAACCCAAGACTTTGATTTGCTTTAGATCATATTTTATTCCGAAATCCCCACCAGACTAACTGCACAGATTGAGTCAGGTGTGTGCTTAATGCGACTTACCACCTTCGTGGTTTGGCTGGTACTGAACTAAAACTCTTTTTCTAATCTAAACCGGAAGAGGGTCTTATCCACCGGAAGGATCAGGATGAGGTCATGCCTTGTCACTCATTCCTTCAAGGCCACCACCTGCAACTTATAACAGCCATTTTAGTTTCTACACTACTGTAAATAAGTGTTAGGATACTAACAATTATGTAACACATGTAATTGTTGGTTGCTTGCTTGTTTTACTGCATATCAACCGTTTTCAGGTCATTTAATGCCAAATTCATTTTGATATCACAATTGAATTAAGATGAAAGAAGTACTAGTAAAAATTTACTTTTTCATTTGCACTAGACCAGGGAGATTTTTTTTGCATTTTAGGTGGAGCACCACAACTACAATCAACTCTCCACTTAACCACACAGATCCAAACTGTGCTACTTATGTACTGAGTTAGCAAGGGCCGGTATTGAACCAGAGTGGCCTATTGTCCGTATCAGCAAGACAGCAAGGGAGTCTATCCTCTTTTCAATACCACTAGCCCAGGGGGATTGTTTTTTTTGTGTTTGAGGTGGAGAGCCACGCCTATAATCAGCTCCCAACTTAACCACACAGATCAAAGCTGTGCTAATATGCTGAGTTAGCAAGGATGCGGTATCAAACCCGGAATCTTGTGGTTCCTAGACAAATTCTCTACCAACTTAAGTTGCTGGCATCATCAGCATCATCATCATTTTCATATGCAAATGAATTTAATTCCCAGCACTTTTTGCATTTATTGAAATTCTACATTAGTTCAAATAAATACAGACACTTCATTTGAGAAACTCAATTTGAGGAGATTTTCTGTTTTTTAAAGAAAACATGTTTCTTAATTCGCCCCCCCCCTCTCGTGCCAATCAAATTTGTTAAATCGTTAATTTGTTTTTAAAAAAATCTACGTCTTCATTCTGACCCCCCCCCCCATTTGTCCTTTAATCAGATGATTGACAACAAAAACAAACAGGAATTTTGCTATTTTTGGGGGGGGGATAAAAAGGGAACAACCAAATTAAGGACAGAATCGATTAACCAATTTTCATTGGCAGGAGGAGATTTAATGATGGCACAATTCTTGGCAATTCAAGATTGGAATTGTTTTGGCTTTTCTCTCTCTCAATCACCTGAATTCCTGCAAGAATTTAAAAAAAAAAAAAAAAAAAAAAAAAATAAAAATACCCAAATTCTAATTGTTTTTCACTTAAAAGGAATAACACAAAATAATCCATTTGGAATCCAGAAAATAACATGAACATGAATTACCTTAATCAGGTTAGAAAATATTCAAAGAGAAGTATAAAAGAAAAAGAAATGCGCCCCATAAAGATTTCAGTGTGTCAATGTGCACAAGCTAAATACATCTGTGCGATGATAGAGTAATCAAATAACAACATTGAAATCCAGAATAAACGTTAACATAGGTTTATTAATCTTTGGTACAAAAAGATATAAATAAGATAGAGTCCAACAAACAGCTCTTCAACAACAGTACTTAAAATCTATGTAGCAAGACTAGCTACTACTCAAACCAATACCCTCGTGTAGTCTGTATTATTTATGTGTTTTGTTGGATGAGTCCAACTTTCTTGTAGGGGAAATACCTTCGCTTAGAACAATCTGCACAAACTGTATTCATTTGAAAAAGACATGGGGAGTATTTACACTTGTGCATTTCTCTCAGGTCAGTAGAGCACCTGCAAGTTTCAAAGTTTGATCCCAGTCCTCACCAACTCAGCACATGAGTAGCACAGCTTGGGTAATCTGATCAGTGGTAAAGCAGCATCGAAGAGTCGACAGTAGATGTGGCGCCCCACAGAAAGTATACCAGTGTGTGTGTGAGAGAGAGAGAGAGATAGAGAAGAGTATTTATAATTGTCTCTGTAAGTAAGAGAGAGAGGAGTATTTATATCTGTGTGTGTGAGAGAGAAAGAGAGAGAGTATTTATATCTGTGTATGTAACAGAGAGAGAAGAGTATTTATATCTATGTCTCTAAAAGTGAGAGAGAGAAAGAGAGAGAGAGAGGGGCAGGAGTATTTATATCTGTGTGTATGTAAAAGAGAGAGAGAAGTATTCATATCTATGTGTATGCGACAGAGACAGAGAGTGGATGGTTGGTTGGTTTATTGATTTTAATGGCATATCAACCCGTCTGGGGTTATGTCATGCCTAACGGTTAGGGTGTAATACATATTGTGTATTCATATATATACTTTTAGTAATTGGTTTAAATAATGTATTAGCATTATTGGGGATTATATTGTATGGCATTGATTTGTTTCATGTCTATATTCTATGGTATAATTTTATTTCCCTCAAAAAGGAGAAAATATCCTCCATGTTAACATTTTCAAACAGATCTTTCATATTGTTTGCTTTAAAATAACGGATTCTGATGTCAGCAAAAAATCTGCATTCCATGAATAAGTGTTTAACTGTCAGGGGTGTTTGACATGTTTCACATTGTGGTTGTTGTTCTTGTCTGAGTATATAAGAGTGTGTTAGTTTTGTATGACCAATGCATAATCGGGACATAATGACTCGTTCCTTTCTAGACTTTCTTAAAGTTGGTCTCCAGCCTCCCAAAGTGGGTTTGATTAGGAAGAGTTTATTGTGGATACAGTTATTCCAGTGTTGTTGCCATTTTGTATGAAGGAATCTATTAATTTTAGGTTTCAAGTCAGTATATGGTATCTTGAACTTGTCTGGGATTAAATCTAGAGCCGATAGTACTTATATCAGTGTGTATGTAAGTATTTTCTGACATCCCACCATATCAGATGAACACCTACCATCAGCTTCCCAATTTACTGCACAGATCCAAGCTATGCTACTCATATGCTGAGTTGGCAAGGGCCAATATCCAACCTGGAAAAAATTGAGGTAAGGGGGGGGGGTGCTGAAACAGATTAATGGCATTTCAGATTTTTTAATAAACAAATGCAAAATGAAACAGACAGCAATGACCAATATTTTAACCTGCATCGCTAATTTCATTTCAGATGACAATAACTTTTAAAATAAACTGCATTTTTTTTTTAATAAAGGAGATTATTTTAGCGTCTGAGGTGGAGCGCCACACCTATCATCAGCTCTTTCCTTTACCGCACAGATCCCTGTGCTACTCATACGCTGAGTTAGCAAGGGCCAGTATCGAACTAGGAACCTTGTGCTTTCTAGCCAAACGCTCTACCGACTGAGCTAACCCGGCCCATAAACAAAAGTAAAAAAGTAAAATTATTATTTCTTATATTTAATTGTTTATGTTATGATTTTATTTACTGCTAAATTACCATATCTGCCTTCTCGGAAAAATAACATAAATAAATAGAATAGTGAAATCTGCATGTAGCCAGACTTTGTGGACAGCCTGGATGTGTGTTTAAGAGAAGAGAGGAGAAAGTGAGGGAGTATTTGATAATTGGGTGAATCTGTTTCAAAAATATTTGAATATTTTAAGAAGACCAAAAATAAAAAGTTTTAAAAAGTTGAAATAAAGAACTTTGTATTTGAATGGAATATAAAATATCTTTAAAGATATCATCAATTGATTTGAAAAACAGAAAATAGGATTTGCTTTTGAAATAAAACAAAATGGAGGGGTGAAAAAAAAAAATTAAATTTTGTTACAAAATATACGAACCAATGAATGTGAAACAACAAAAAATATTCAAGACATGATTTAATGAAAGGAATAAAATAAATTTCATGAGATAAAAAAGATTCTTTGAATTTCCAGAAATTTTTTAAACAAAAGAAAAATGTTGCCCCACTACCACCACCACCACACAAATAATAATATTGACAAAATAATGGAAATTAGCATGGGGATATCTACATGGGTCACACAGTACCAACCATTATTTGTTGGGTTTTTTTTAGGAAGCAAAATTAAATTACAAAGGGAGAAAGAGACCCAGTGGCAATCAAAACTATCAAATTTTAAACAGCTAGCAGAAAACCTGCCCATAGAGCAGGACTTTAAGCTAATTTCTGAATCATAACTTTCTGGATAGAAAATTTTCAGTTAGATGTCTACTTTATATGATTAAACAAAAAGATAAAGATTCAGTTTAGCTAACAAATGAACACAAAGTAAAGGCCCAGTTTAGCATTATATTTCCATTGTTCCTACTGCTAAGAAATCATAACTTTGTTTCTAGCAAGAAAAAATTTCAGCTAGATGTCTAATTTATATGGTTAAACAAAAAGGTAAAGATTCAGTTTAGCTAACAAAATGAACACAAAGTAAAGGCCCAGTTTAGCATTATATTTCCATTGTTCCTACTGCTAAGAAATCATAACTTTGTTTTCTAGCAAGAAAAAATTTCAGCTAGATGTCTAATTTATATGGTTAAACAAAAAGGTAAAGATTCAGTTTAGCTAACAAAATGAACACAAAGTAAAGGCCCAGTTTAGCATTATATTTCCATTGTTCCTACTGCTAAGAAATCATAACTTTGTTTTCTAGCAAGAAAAAATTTCAGCTAGATGTCTACTTTATATGTTAAACAAAATGTAAAGATTTAGTTTAGCTAACAAAATGAACACAAAGTAAAGGCCCAGTTTAGCATTATATTTCCATTGTTCCTACTGCTAAGAAATCATAACTTTGTTTTCTAGCAAGAAAAAATTTCAGCTAGATGTCTATTTATATGGTTAAACAAAAATGTAAAGATTTAGTTTAGCTAACAAAATGGGCACAAAGTAAGGGTCAGATTAACATTATATTTGTATTGTAAATTGATCACTTTTTTAAAGTTTTCATGAATTGATATGCTAAAAATGTATGTTTAGCTGGGTAAGCAATGCATTACAGTGGAGCTCTTTGAAAAGTCATTATAAACAGGCAGACTCTTAGTTGGTTGGATTTTATGGTATGTCAACCCTTGTTGGGTTATTTCATGCCAAAGACATTTTGTTTTATTCATTCTTCATGGGTACTCAATTTTTATGATGACTATGGTTGGTTGGATTTTATGGCATGTCAACCTTGTTGGGTTATTTTATGCTGAAGACATTTTGTTTTATTCATTCTTGCTGGTACTCAATTTTTTTTTAAACACATTTTTTAAAACTCATTTTTTTAAAACTAACCTACAGATAGGACTCTAACAGGTACTACCACTCGGGTCAGAGTGAACCTGGAAGTAATGGTGATGAAGGGGTACTTCACTAACTGTAAATACATTTCAATATTTTCTTGGAAACAAATTACACTGTATGGGGTACAAGGTAGGGGGTAGATGGCTATAGTTGTTTATAGATAAAAACTCTACAATTTATTAAGAAACTTTAGTTAGGACCCATCAAATTTCCCGGTGACTCATTGAAATCAAATACATACATCTCAGGACACACTAAATTAAAAAGCTATCAATCAGCATCACTGGATCGATCAGCATCGATCAAAAAATTGTCAACTTTCAAAAGTTTGAGAAGCACTGTTTACAGCCATTCTTAAATATTGGCTGCTTTTCCAGATCTCTTTAGAATTTCCTCTAAGAAAATTGTCATTCCAATGATGCATTCCTACAATTTCAAATATCTCCAGAAATAAATACATTGTGACATCCGACCCATGAAATGGCTTCATCTGAATATTTCATGCTATTCCCAAACTCTGCCTGATTCTCTCTCTCTTTTATGGTGCATATATAAAGACAGGAAATTACCGACATTCCCTAACTTGGCCACTGACCAATATTAAAGTGGACAGTAAATAAAAAAAATAAATAAAAATTGCCATTCAAATTTATAGGAAGATAAAACAGCAAATATTTATTAGTCTAAAAAACAAAGATGAGAAGTTTTCGGATCTTCAGAAGATGCTATTTAGCAGAGCTAAAAAAAATCCTCTCAGAATTTCAATCTATTTAGATTATTTAATCTATACATATGTAAAGGGGAGTTGTGTGTATGTATGTGTGTAGGTATGTCCGGCTGAAACTACAAAAATACAACAATTAACAACAATGTAAATATATATATCTATATACATTCACAGTCACTAGATCTTGTTTTTTGTGCAAAAATAATGAAGATTTTATTCATATCTGGTGTAGCATAATTATTAGGGTCTACAGGGAATTTGGGGATTAAAAATAAAACGGTATTCGGATTTCTGGAAAAGAGAGGAAAAAGAAATAAGAACAAAGAGAGGTTAACATTTGGAACTCAATTGACTGACAAATGACCCCGAAATTAGATTTAAAAATAAAAACAGAAATTCTGGGTTTTGACGGGAGCGGAAGTTGAGTGACCCTCCCACCCAGAAGGAGAAATGGAAGAAGAGGAAAATCGGTATTTTTCAGCTGGGCTTTGGTGGGAGCCAGACGTGGCCTCCCAGTTCTTCATATTGGTTTCACGTAATAGAACCAAACATGATTTACAATAGAGTAATTTGACCGTACCCTCTCTCTTTCTAAAAAGAACCCACTAGTCTAGAAAGAAATAAACAGCCCCTTGTGTCTATACGTCTCGAGTATGTTGTTTCTGAACTAACAATGACTACAACTACTAAACAACTTGAACTTGACCCTATGCAACACTGGGAAGATATTTAAAAATTAGAATTTGAATGGTTAGAAAAGTGAAAGTCATTGGTTGCATTTGTGATTATGACATAAATCAATTTTGTAAGATCAAAACAGTCAATGGATTGCGAGACTAACTTATTATCCGCCCCTTTACCTAGGCATTGCCGGGTAGCCACTTCGAGTACATATATAAAAGGCAGTTTTGTATGTGTGTGTGTGTGTGTGTGTGTGTGTGTGTCTGGAGAAAACTATGAAAATAAAACAGTTAATGACAAAGTAAATATATATATATATATATATATATATATATATATATATATACATACATACATACATACATACACTGTTAGTGTGTTTAGCTTTTTGTGCAAAAATTAAAATAGCATTAAAATTCTAATTAAAAATTATAAAGATTTCATTTATATTCGTTAAGATATTCAAAAATTAAAATAACATTTAAAATTCTAATTAAAAATGTCTGTGAATCTCAAAGTTAATCAAATCAATATGGAAGCCCAAAACAATCATTTTTTTTATTTTTATCTATTTTTTTTCAAGCCGGATTAACGTAAGGTCTTTTTACGTGGGGATTTTTATGGATGGATGGTTGGTTTGGTTTATTAATTTTAACGGCATATCAACCCGTCCAGGGTTATATCATGCCTAGCGGTTGGGTTGTTATACATATTGTGTATTCATATATATACATTTAGTAATTGGTTTTAACAATGTGTTAGCATTATTGGGAATCATACTCTATGACATTGATTTGTTTCATGTCTATATTCTATGGTATAATTTTATTTCCCTCAAAAAGGGAGAAAATATCCTCTATGTTAACATTTTCAAATAGGTCCTTCATATTGTTTGATTTAAAATAATGTTTTCTGATGTGAGCAAAAAATCTTTTTTTTTATGGAGTATCCAGCAAGGATTAAGCCCGCTATTCAGTAGTAACGGATCTGCAAGACTAGCTTGCTAACCATTATACCACATTTTTGTTGTTATTTTTTTTTGTTGTTTGTTTTTTCTTCTCTACCCAGGCGACGCTGGGTAGCCACTTCTAGTAATTGATAGAATGCAAAGATTCAAATACTAGTGTTTTTTCCAAAAAATTGGTTGCCATACCAAAGTTAAAGTGACCAGTTTGCCCTACTATTTACCCAGAGCTGGAGAGAGAATAGTTGGATATATAGCTTTCTCAAGAGTATTAGCGCTATGTGAAATGCAAACAGCCTCATCCAGAATTTGAATTCAGGTTACCTTGTCCATTTTCTCCAACGATAACCATTACACTACAATCACCTCCATAGATATTAATCTACGGATATCAATTTAGAATAATGATAGATGCACATCTTATAAATTCAAACAAATTATTTTGTAGATAATATATTTTTATAAAGTAACCTGAGGCTTTCTAGTTGCGCTATGGATTTTTTTGTCAGGTTGCACCATTCAACTTTGTCGGAGTTTATGGATCCTGACATTTCAATCAGAAAATCCGGATTTTCTCCAAGACAGGGGAAAAAACGTCACCTACCTGGTAGCTGATTAGAAATTATAGGTTTCAGGATGAGGATTATGTGTCACTGATTCAGACCACTTTTTCTAAGAGAGAATCTTTGCGGGAGAGGGGGAGAGGAAAAGAGGGGGAGAGGAAAAGAGAGAAAGAGAAAAGAGGAAAAGAGAGAAAGAGAAAGAGGAAAAGAGAAGAGGAGAAGAGAGGAAAGAGGAAAAGAGAGAAAGAGAAGAGGAAAAGAGAGAAAGAGGAAAGAGGAAAGAGAGAGAAAGAGAAAAGAGAGAAGAGAGAGAGAAAGAGGGAAGAAAGAGAAAGAGAAAAGAGAGAAAGAGAGAAAGAGAGAAAGAGAAAGAGGAAAAAGAGAGAGAGAAAAGAGGAAAAGAGAGGAAAAGAGAGAAAGAGAGAAAGAGGAAAAGAGAGGAAAAGAGAGAAGAGGAAAAGAGAGAAAGAGGAGAAAGAGAGAAAAGAGAGAAAGAGAAAAGAGAGAAAGAGGAAAAGAGAAAAGAGGAAAGAGAAAGGAGAGAGGAAAAGAGGAAAAGAGAAGAAAGAGAGAGAGGAAAAGAGAAAAGAGAGAGAGGAAAAGAGAAGGGGAAAGAAGAGGGAAAAGAAAGAAAGAGGGGAAAGAGAAAAGAAAGAGGGAAAAAGAGAGAAAGAGAAAGAGAGGGGAAAAGAGAAAGAGAGGGGAAAAGAGAAAGAGAGGGGAAAGAGAAAGAGAGGGGAAAAGAGAAAGAGAGAGAGGGGAAGAGAGGAGAGAGAGGGAGAGAGGGAGAGACAGAGAAAGGAAAAGAGAGAGAAATAAATAAGGAGAAGTCACAAACTGAATTGTAAATTACTTACTAAGCTTTGATTGGTTGTGGCACAAGGTCAGATTTATGGGACACCAAGTGAGATTGGTGCCATTGACTTCATGTTCACATCTAACTTAGATCTACAGGCTCTATCCACAATAATGAGCACTGCAAACTACGGCCTGCGGGGCCCTCCTTACCTATCTAAGTACTTTATCCCACCTTTCAGGAGGAGAGGGATCCCCCATGACAATTATTTTGACTCGGCCTATAAATACTTTGAAGAAAGAGACACTAAATCTGACTCTAGCAAATTCATTAGGAAAACTCAAAAACTTGGATAATTTTCTATCAAATATCATCAGTATTGAAAGACTTACAAGTGAACCAAGTCCAGCAATTCTATTATTGAAATAAATGTTTAGATATGAATGCCCAATAGATAAATAATATGAATCTCTTATATATAAAAAGACTTGGAGGTTTTTTGTCCAGACCATTTTCACAAATAAATACTGCGGGGATTTGACTAGAATTTGAGACACCCAACCTTTTTTCACAAAAAGAGTACATTATTGAAATCATGCCACACTGTGACAGTACGGTGTTAGGTTTGGTTTGGTTTGTTTTACGGCATATCAACCTCAGTGGGTCATTTAATGCCGATAAAGTTTTGAAATAAATCAATTCTTAATGGATAATCAGTTTTGTTTATAAACTCATGTTTTACTATTTAACCCATAGATGGGACCCTAACAGGTACTACCACTCTGGGTCAGAGTGGACCTGGGAGCAATGGCGATGAAGGGGTGCTCCACATTCCCCATAACTCCAAAACTGGAACCTCACCATCAGATAGAGTTTAACGTCATTCCCAGGACATGTAGACCCGCAGCCACCGCCTTCTAACACCCATATGATAAAAAGGGGTTGTGGCTTGCCATAAGGGACGATGTTAGGATCATGCCACACTGTGACAGTATGGTGTTAGGATCATGCAACACCAGCAGAAAACATAAATAATGTAAATGTGTGCGTTTTTTGTCACAAGTTCAATTTGCAGACCAGGGCTGTTTGCTTCCCTTTGCACTAATGCCCTTGGGAAAGGCATGAATCCATCTTCTGTGTCTCCAATTAAAAAGTGACCTCATCACATATCCTGCTCATGTGGAGGCATTGGTGTGTATATATACCCCCTCCTCCATATCTTAGCGCAAAAAAAAATAGAAAAAGGCCATAGTATATATGACTATAAATTCCAGTCTAGTTCCAAAATCTTTGATGCTGATAGCTTATTTGTGGACTTATACTAAGTTAAAACTTAAATATCTAACAAGCAAGTAAACTCTCAACAGGTACATTTTGGCTGTCCGGGTAGGAGGGTCAGCAAACACCAACATAATAGGAGCTGGCAAAGAGCAGAAGAGCTCTAGGTCAGCCAGCGGCCATCAACACCGAAAGAAGCAAGATTAGGGTACTTACTACACAGATAAACCTCCAAATTGGTTAAATGCAGCTCCTTTGCCCTGGTTGTCAACCCATCTATGGCAAGGAAAAGTCTGCTCTTAAAACTACTGCCATCTAGCGGCTTTACATGATCCTGAAGAAATGCTAGGAGAGTAAACCCCGAAAACAAATCTGGAGTTGGAGTCCCTAAGATAGTATAATGCTGAATTTCAGCGCTACCCAGCAACTGCTGCAACATTGTTGTTGCTAAATTGCATTGGTTTATTACCTTTCTTTGGAACACAGCAGCAATGTGGAGAGGGGGATCTGCTGCTTGGGCAGCACATTCTCCAAAACAAACCACCCAGCCTACATAGTTAAAAAAAATTATTAAAAAAAAATTTTTTTAAATTGGACACTACACCATTGTTTTTAGCCAACAAAAAAAAATTTTTTAAATCAAAGAAAGTGCTGGGTACTTTTTCACACACTTGATATTTGCTATAATCTTTATCTAAACCAGCAAAATAAAAAAACGCCCTCCAGGCGATGTAAAAATAAATTTTTGAAAGATATTGCTTGAGGAGGTGGAAATTAAAAATTAAATGTCGGAGAGTTTGAACCATAAATCATGAAATCATCAAATTTATTAAAGGAGTAAAAAAAAAAATAAAACAATTTGAAATTGAAACTAAGTTCTATTAACTTTGAATATCTATTAAAATAAAACAAACTATATATAAATATATGATACTGGGGGTGTATCTATTAAAACTTGTTTTAAAAAACAATGAGGACTGTCTAATGTTGCATGCTCAAATTTTGAGTGTATTTATTCTATGTTATAACGATTTTGGGTGCAGTGACGTAGTTTTTGTTACAGACAAAAACCGGAAGCGAATCTCCATTATTAATAAATGGCAATTGGCATACAATACATTAATATTAAAAAAAAAATAATTTTTAAAAAAAGAGAAAAATTAGCAAAAAATTGTTTTTAGAAAATTGTTTTCAATGTTATCTCAGTTTGTATTCGTGAATTTTGTTTCAGGCGAGCTGTCATGTTGAAGTTAAAACTAAAAGTGAATAACAAAATACATTAACAAACAATTCTAACAATCTGTAGAAACTTGAAAAGGATTTTTCTTTTGTTTTTCTTACCAAATATTTTTAATCTTAAGTAATAAATTCCGATCACAAAGATTTTGTTTCATAATTTAAAAGGGTCCTTTTATTTTTTGTTTGTTATTAAATCTAAGAAAATATTATATATATATATATGGTTTTATAGCAAATACTGAATGTGTAAAAGTAAGTAAAGTCTGCAGAATGGCCTACTGTCAGTATCAGCCGAACAGTGAGGGAGTGTATCCCCTTTTTGCTAGCACTAGACCGAGGAGATTATTTTTCTGAGGTGGTGTGTCACACTTACTGTCAGCTCACAGTAGTTTACCTTCTTCACACAGCTGGCGAGTATAATGTTATAATGATTCCAATTCATTTCCAACCTCCGTTTGGTTATTTCTCATTTAGCAACCTTGTTAGGTTACAATATATGGCAAGGGCCGGTATCAAACCCGGAACCTTGTAGTTCCAAGGCGGATGCTCTAATCATTATATATTATATATATAATTTGTAAAGAAAAAGCTTAAAAATCAGTCATTTTAGATCTATTTCTACCCACAGGTATCAGTGTATACTGATTTTTAAGCTTTTTCTTTACCAATTATATTGCTCTGTTCAACAATATTGAACATCGAGCTCTCAACATTGAACCTGAACAACTCTAGGTCCAACTTAGAAATATCCTAATACCAACTGACTTGGGAACCCATCTATGGATATCCATATATATATATATCTAGAAGGAAAAAAAACAGAGGGGGGAAATAAACTCAACAGGTACTTGTTGAGGGTGGGGTGCAAAAAGAAGCAAGTCAAATGCCTTCTCAAAAATTTTGTCTACAGCAATGTCGTCGTCAAAAGTTTTAGCAGCTGAAAATCGCAACTCCCCTCCTGCCGTCACCCCACTTCTCTTTATACTACTGTTTCCCCTTAACATCCGGGCGTCTGCGCCCCACACACGAGACTTTCGAGCCAATCCCAGCCACCGGAATCCTCCCAGCTATCATCCAGGCACCTGGCGCTTACATACAAGACTGTAGCATCTCGACATCGGTGTCAATGTGTCGCCCATTTGCATTCTGAAGGACGCGACTTCGATTCTACAGTCCTACATGCCAGGCAAAGCCTAGCCCGCTTCCTTCGAGAATACGTGTTCTCTGTCACAATATATATATATATATATATATATATACATAAGTAAAGAAATAACAAAAGACTTAGAGATTGAGCATTATAGTCTATTTCAGGGAAATATTTTTGTCTAAGCTCAGTGAAATAGACTATAATGCTCAATCTCTAAGTCTTTTGTTATTTCTTTACTTATATATTTGCTCTGTGACTCTAATATTAAGAGCACACATTGAGCTCTCAAACTGCGACAGTTTTTTAAATAAAACTATTGTGTCGTAAGGAAGATTTCTTCTCTAGACTTTTGGATTATATATATATATATATATATATATATATATATATATATATATGTGGTTGATGAATGCACAGATAGAGACAGACTGTAATAATAAAGCCTGTATCATTGACTGACCATAAAGGACATAGATGACTGTAACCTACTAACAAAAACTAGGCAGTGATTTCTAAAGCTCAGTAAAACACAATAGCCATTGTCAATATTAAAGGAATCTTTTCTTTTGTACAAGATGCTGAATACATATGGATGCCTCACATTAAAAAAAAAAGTCATATATCTTTAACCCTATCTCACCGGTAACATCTTGCCCATTGAGAATTTAGGGATATCTATTTCCACATATGCCATAAAACTCAACTTATTAGAAACAATAAAAGAAAATGTGTCCAGCACTTATGACATGCACACATTCTGCTTATTTTGTTAATACAATTAAAAACAAAATAAAAATTGAACAAATAAACTCTTTAAAAAAAAAAAAAATTGTTTATACAATCTGGACGATTGTATAAACAAAATACAAAGGAGGTACCTATATATATTTACCAAACCCTCCACACGAGCAGGATGTGACACAAGATCAATTTCTTATGGAGTTTAACAGGTTTGAATTCAGAGTTTTCCTTCTCCTAGACTAGTTACCTAGCCATGGTTAAAGAGCACAGTCTGCCCTGCTATTTACCCATAGCTGGAGGGAGAATTGGATTCATATATATATATATATATATATATATATATATATATATGAGAGTAAATAAATAAACAATGTGTTTATTTGATATGGCTTTAGCCAACAATTTTTGGAGGATATGTGCTTAATTGAAGTCATACCTAATTTTGAAAATTAATTAGTTAATAATTAATGAATTTAGGCGGGCATATATGTTCAAATGTATGGCTAAACAAATCGAGAAAATGTCAATCCCTGAATGTACATTTCGACCTATTAGGTCTCATCAGCAAGATTATAGACATGGGAGACTGCTCCGTGTGTGACTCGAAACCTTGAAGACGAAGAATCTGGGAATGACCAGCTGGTGTAGTGGTTAGAATCTCCACCTGTCAGCTTGGCAGTCAAGGTTTCACTATATATATATATATATATACATATACCAGAGTAAGAAATTTGAAAAATGCACAGATGTTGTTAAGTAATGTTTTATTAGCTAATATTGCAATATTTCAATCCAAAATAAGAACTAATAAAACAACATTAGTTAAATTTCTTACTCTGATATACTGTCAGATTCATTTCCTTATTTTAATTGAGATATATATATATATATATATAAATGATACTTATCAAACAAAAAATGTTTTCAATCTTACATGTCATTATTATTATTTAATTTTTTTTTTTTTTTTTTTTTTACTTAATGCAAAAAAATAAGCATGTATAGAGAAACACTTCAGAACAGAAAAATAACTGGTTCCCCCCCCCCCAACAGATGTTCGTAATTGATTTCTCTAAGGTATAATTAATTAGTTCTTTTAAAGTCCAAGGCAATTAATTAATCTGAATAATAATAATAATAATAATAATGAGGAGTAAATAATAATAATAATAATAATAATAATAATAATAAAATGCCAGAGCAAATAATTAGAATTAAAAAAAAATTTTTTTTTTAAACTATCAACATAACAGAAAAAAAACCATATCAAATAAGTAATGAAAGTAATTAAGAGTCAAGAAATGAAGATAATGAAATTAATCATTAATAATCAACAGGAATAACAACCAGAATTAAAGGGAAATGATGAAAATAAAAATACAAAAAGATAATTTTTACAACTTTTGACATCAAGCAAAAAAAAGAAGAAATTAATATAAAATAAAAAGTTGAATGATTTGAGCAAATTATTTGAAAGTTCAATCTAAGAATTCTCTCTTCAAAAGCAAAACTAAATTCTGAAACGCTTTGACTCAAATGAAATAGAGAATTGATGTCTTAATATCAAAAGAGATTATTCTAACATGAAAGAACGGGATATCCTCATAAAATATTGTTAGAACAATTGAATTTCTTATTCATATTCTTATATAACTTTATACATTTTTGATCACTGATATGGTTAGTGAACAAAAACACTGCTTGGTCTACAGTGAATTTTACACAGCCAATAAAGCAAATGCAGAAACTTAATTAGTCACAACATTAGCAAGCTATAATATATGGTTTATTTACAGCATATCCCATGTATATGGGTCAGGCACAAGGCCCTATTAATGTGGGACCACTCACGAACTGTAGCTCAAGGGTGGCGGGTGCAAAAATTCCTTTGATCCTGTCAGCATTCCCCCTCAAAGCACCCAGGCACCAGGTAATAAATCCAGCCTTTTAAAGCAAGGGGGGAGAGGCTCCCTGGGATGACGCTGTTAATTTACATTAATAGTTCAGTGGCTGAAGCAACTGGACCTGCCCTGAAGGCTGGGTTATTAAGTTATAATATTTGGTGTATGTGTGTGTAAGGTCCACTTGATTTAATGTGTAAAATTTTAAGTGCGTGTTGTTTTGGCTTTAGTGGCCAAAAACTGGTTCTTATAATATGTTAGAAAGGCTGAGAGAATGCTTCCAACATAGGTGAATATATACATAAATAAATCCAAACAAAGAAGTAAAATATAACAACAATACAGACTTAACTGTCTGAACATGTGAACATGACATATATAACAAGATACAAACAGCGAGGACAGTAGTCATTGGGAAGTAAGAAAGAGTTTATAATGAATATAAGAGTCGCTTACTGCTAGTTGGGGGGCAAAGCTCCCCATTTAATGGACAGAGACATCATGCATCTAGTCCATCTTTTGTGGATGCCAGACCCAAAGAGAGAGAGACAGAGAGCTTCCCAGGCTGAGTTTAAATACTCAGCTAGTAGTGTCACCTAGTGGCGAAACCTTTGCGGTAAGGGAAGATAACTCTTTTGGACACAAGTCCATTCCAGCATCTCGAGCTGACACTCCTTACAAATGGATGAAGTTGGTTGGTTGGTTTTATGGCATATCAACCCTTTTTAGACTATTTTATGCCAAAGTCAGTTTAATAAATATGGCCACCAATTACCATATATATTCATGTAATGAAGGACTCTGAATATTTGATATTATAGTGGTTTGTATAGGGTTGTTTGATATATTTGTTGTCAGGTCACCAGTTTAAAGTTACACTTCATGAAATATTATTCAAACATAAAAGACACTATAAGAACATTCAATTATTGTAAGCACATGGCATAAATAACAAGACTCAATTTTAAAACAAACAACTTGTATTGAGAAAAGGTTTACAAAAAGGTAATGCAGAATACCTAGCAAAGTTCGTTCATGTAATTTTTGTAAAGTTCATTATAACATGTAAGAAAAAGATGTGATAAGTTTTTGAAGTGAGAAAGAAAGAGTAAGAATTCAAAGTCACAAAACAGTCAGGCGCAAGTAAATTGCTGATCTTTTAAATGGCTGATTAGAGAGAGATAGAAAGATATAAATGCTCATACCTTCTTATAAGAGAATGCGATTTTATCTTACGTTAGAGTGACGTGGATTTGGTTAGACGAATAATTTCTTTCTGGTTGGGATCCAAAAAGCTGGTTATTTATACTCTTTGGGTAGGCTCCAAAAGGGGTCTATTTGATAGACTTCTTTTTAGGCGCGAACGTCTCTGATTGGTTGAAAATGTACAAATTTTAATTCAATTTTCCTTTTTCTTCTAGGGTGCGCAAAACTATTAATTTTTGTCATTTGACTTTTGTTCATCGTAGTGAGAACTTCCGGTTCACCACAATATCAACTCTTCTTGGGTTATTTTATGCCAAAGTCAGTTTAACAATTATGGTCACTTATTACCATTATCAGCATGACATTATGAGGATACTTCAATATTTACTCTGTGGGTTATGTGGAAAATAGAAAAAAAGGATTCCCAAAAAGATAAATTTATTATAGATGGTGAAGTCAATGTTAGAATGTTTTGGTTTTTATCAATTCTTCATCAGGACATTAGGATGAAAGAAGTGTTGTGGAAACAAGAGAGAGTATATAAAGAAAAAATGTTTTTATTTGTTAGCAGAGTTAGCAAGTAAGAATGTTTGAATGTGATGCATTTTCTTAAAGAGATCTTATTTTGTACTAAACAGTAGTTTTAGTACACAAGTCACATAAGTGTGTTTTGAAATGTGACATATTTTCATAAAGAGATCTTATTTTGTACCAAACTAGATTTTACACACAAGTCACATAGGTGAGAAAAAAGCGCAGGAATTTACCTGGTCAAAACAACTTGCATGCAGTTGCCAGACTCATAAACCTATAAGTGTGAAAAAGGAGTATTACAATATTTTGGTTCAATGGAACTGTTGTTTCCGTTTTGCCTCTTGTCAATAAGTGTCTCTCTGGGAATTGGTACCTTCCAGGCAATTCACTTCATCATTAAACGTTAGTAATTCTAGTCAAAATAACGACAAATGATCGTCAATTTGGGTAGCAACGAAAATAACAAACAAAACTGAAATATTTTTTGTTTGTTGCTTTTCATTTTTGGTTATCTTATTTTTATTGATAGTGAATAAATCGTCTTAGCCGATAAGTAAGGTTAATTGCTAAAGTATGAAAGAACACAAAAACAAAAATATCCATGGCCTATTCTATCAAATTCTAGATGTTTCCATCTATTGGAATATCATCATTATTTTATACTAGATATTATACTATTAGATGCTTCCATCTACAATCAAATCTCGGTTTTCAAACTTGATCTGTTCCAGAAAATATCATCATCATTTGAACTCTTAACATCCTGTTGAGAATTCTCTAAGTCCAGAGTCCCATTGCTATAAGGATTTATCAATAAGCGGCTAAAAATGACATTTTCATTTAAAGTTGCCTGTTATTTACCTTAAATAAAAGACTGCTAAATATGTTTAATGTTACATTTAAACAAAGGCTATCGTTTAGGGTGGATTAGGAAAACAAATGTGACTTCCGTTCGGTCCATAAGTGCATTGACTAAGATGGTGATTATGTAAAAAAAATGTAAAAAAATAGATGTTTAAATTCTAAAATGATGTAAACATTATTGACAATAATCAATAAATGTTTCTGTAATCTATCTATACATAAAGGACAGTTGGTGTGTATGTATATATGTCCGGAGCTTTCTTTTTTGTGCAAAAATAGTGAAGATTTTATTTATATCTGGAAAGATATTTAAAAAATAGTATTTGAATAGTAAGAAAAGGGAAAGTCATTGGTTGCATTCGTGATTAAAACATAAACAAATCAATTATGGAAGACCAAAACAATCAATAGATCTGCAAACAACTTTTTATTATCCCCCCCTCTACCCGGCAATGCGAGATAACCGCTTCTTGTTCTCTATAGATAAAAGCTGTTGTTACTAAATGTACTTGTCTGTTTACACAAAATGTTGGTGTGTAATGGTTAACATACTGGACTGCAATATCATAAGCTAGTTTCTAAATAATTTGGAGACCTTACCTTTCCGATTATCATTGTATCAACTCAACTAAATGTTTTTGGTTGAGTTTATCGACAAGCCCAGCCAATTAACCTGCTTGTACTAGAAGCCAATTTATTTGAAAATTGTGTTGTATTTTTTTTTTTTTGTCAATTTATTCAAAATAAAACTTTAGTACTTGTTTTTCTTACAACAAATATTTGGTTCAAATCTTATCTCAGTTTTTTTGGTTCCATATTTACCTATATCTATTCAAATCTATTTCTTGTTATTCATATTTAATTCTATCAATAAAAATGTAATATTAAAAAAAAAAAAAGAAGAGAGTGCAGATACAAATTAAGTGAACTGAGTCACATCAATGATGATAAATGTTCTACAAGACATTTTTAAAAAGTTGAGCAAATCAGTCAAAGTCTGAGGCGGTGCGGAGACTAAAATTGGAACTTTTGTTTGTCATATTTTTATTTATTCATTTCACATGATGATAAAACTATACTATTTCTCTGAATTCTTCATAAGTAAGTAAAAAGTAAAGTCATTGGTGTGGCCTAAAGTCGGTATCACCCAATCAATGAGGGAGTCTATCCCTTTATTTATTCATTTCACATGATGATAAAACTATACTATTTCTCTGAATATAGTAAAAAGTAAAGTCATTGGTGTGGCCTAAAGTCGGTATCTCACCCTATCCTTTTTATTCATTTCACATGATGATAAAACCTATACTATTTCTCTGAATTCTTTAAGTAAGTAAAGTCCAACGGTCGGTATCACCCAATCAATGAGGGAGTCTATCCCTTTATTTATTCATTTCACATCATATGAAGTAAGGTTGTTGATGATAAAACCTATACTATGAATTCTTCATAAGTAAAAAGTAAAGTCATCGGTGTGGCCTAAGTCGGTATCACCCAATCAGTGAGGAGTCTATCCCTTTATTTATTCATTTCACATGATGATAAAACCTATACTATTTCTCTGAATTCTTGATAAGTAAGTATATTAAAACAAAATATAATAAAAGTTAAAACAATAAGTTGGGGTGACAAGACTTTCGGACCAACTTGTACAAACATGTTTATAAACAGATAAGAAACAACCTTGCATAAAATTTCAAATATTTTTTTTTAAACTACACATCATTTTAACTAGTATCTGTATCTTTGTTGTTTTTATAAAATGTTAGCTAATATGATCCCCATTCTTAGATATAAGAATTTGAATGATGAAATCAAATATTTCTATGAAACTTTTACCCAAGACTGCACTAAGATATAACAAGAATATATTGAACATTAAAATAAAACACATATGCTATTGATTTTAAATGAAAACCAGTTCAATCCTATTTAACGGAACTGAATTCCACCATCGTATGTCAGCCCGCCAAAAGAAAAAAATACTAAAAATCAAGGAATTAACCGAATTTAATGAAATTTTCAGTGTTGATACATTAATGAATAAAAGATATAATGCACCAATTATTTCATTTAAAAACCTTTACATTTTTTCAGGTCAATTAACTTTGAAGCACGTCTGTTTATGAATCTGTGTTACGCTCAAAGATACGTGGTTCAAAGTTAATTGACCTGAAAAAATGTAAGAGTTTTCAAATAAAATAACTGGTGCATTATATTGTTTATTCATTAATATATCAACACTGAAAATTTCATTAAATTCGGTTAATTCCTTGATTTTTAGTATTTTTCTTCTTTCAGTGTGGTGACATATGATAAGCTCCACTAAAAAGGGCTGCTTTTTATAAACTAAAAATACCATGTTAAGCTGACCACAAAATTGTGGTATATTTAATCTGGTTTTCATGAATCAGTCAAATAGATCTGTTTAAAAATCAGAATCTCTTTGGAGAGACGAGGGGGAGGGATATTGGCCCCTCAGCAGAGGATTACAGTCAGCATATTCTAAGCCCCACTTGCAGGGATGTTTTTTTTTTATATATATAAATTAAAACTATCATAATGTTAAGCTGACCACAAATTTGTGGTATAATAAATCTGGTCAGACTAACAAAACAAATATCTTTTCAATCTATATCTAAAAATGAAAAGAAAAAGCAAAAAATATTATTTAAAAATGAATATGAATAAGCAGTTTTTTTTCTCTCTCTCTCCCCCCCCCCCAGTCAAAACATTTACAAAAATAGTTTTCTTCACACAACATTAAAGCAAAACTGAGAGACAGTCAGACAGACATACCTATTAATTAACTTTAAAAATGAGTGAAAAATATAGAAAAAAAAACACAATTTTTTCTTCCCCATCTTTCTTTATGATTTCTATTTCTATTCAAAACCAACAATTATCACAATCACACATTTCAGCGGATAAAATTAGTCATCTTGTTCCCTATATGGGTATTATTTTCTTTTTATCACATCACACAAGTTTTTCCAACAAAAAACTAAAGAGAAGGAAGTCATGTGTGGAGTGTACAGGAAGGTGTGTGTATGGGTCAGCTGAGTAACAGACAGAGACAAAAGTTTTTTTTGTTTGTTTGTTTTTTTTTATATTATTATTATCAGTCCAGTCATAATTGTTCCTCTTCTAAAAATAAAACCCGGACCAGGTGTTGAGATAAAGATGGACAAAAGATTTATCTTCAATAAACAATAGATGTATTCACTGGGAGGTCAGTTGGTGTGGAAAGTATTCTTGATTTAAAAAAAAAAAATTAAAAAAAGTAGAGAGACAGGGAAAAGAAGAAAAAAAATGGGATATGATGCACCAAAATTGATAGGACAAAACTGATTACAGGTATGGCTCAGGTGTAGAGAAGTTGGCCGAGATTAAAAGGTTTCATTGATTTCAACATTGTTATGATTCGTGTGGTCATTTTAGAGCTGTAGTTGAAGGCAGTTTTATAGTGGAGATTCTCTGTTGAAGTAGAAAGGTGTAGTATCAGTTTCAATCCTTGTCTGTTGATCTGTCCTCAAAGTAGAAGTATCAGAGTTTTAGGACAATTTATCAATGCCTTTAAATAGTAAATTAAATACATGTTTGGGCATTTTTGATTGGCCAATTCAGCCACCACCACAGTTTGGGAACAGTCTATGAATATAAGTTGTGGTCTTTAGCACACCTTATACCTTAAACAAAAACATGGTGAGACACATGAATAACATAATTATCTTGTATCAGAGGATCTCAATATATAAAATGCACCAGACTTCTGGGCTCTTTGACCACAAGTTTAGGAGAAGGGAAATTCTAAATTCAAACCTGATATACTCGGCTTAAGAGATTAACCTAGTGTCGCATCCTACTCATGCAGAGGGGTTGGTCGCTGACGGCCGCCAACTCAAGCGTAAACACAATGCTCTTCTCTGAATGGAGCACTCTGTGACGACCTTTACACACGATGTTAATGGTTAAGGTGCCGGACTGACACCCAACCGACCGGAGTTCAATTCCAGCTGTAGGTAGCTTACAAAATGTCTAGCCACACTGAGTAGACTTGATGAGTCGAAACACGTGTCTGAGGATGACCATATATATATATATATATATATATATATATATATATATATATATATACATACATACACACACACACACACATGCACATTAATATACATCAATATATATATATATATATATATCCACCCAATTGTATCAAAACAACCATGTCCACATAAATATCTATCCATTCACCTATAGAAAGTGATAAGAATGAGTTGTAGTGAAAAGAGGAAAATTTGTAGATATTTATACAACTGTGTGGAGTGAAAGAACTTAATGAATAGGCAACAACATACAATGGTTGAAACATCAAAGCCAATGTAGTAAAAGGTGATGATAATGATGATGATGATGCATTTAGGAACAGGAGTGTTAAACATTTTCTTCCTGCAAAGTCAATGTTAGTGGAGTAGGGCACAATCAGAACAAAAAGGACTGGGTAATACTCAAGTTGATTTAACTTTCAATACCAGTAATGGAAGGCAGTGAGATATATATATATATACACACACACACATACTACATGCTGATAGGTGTGCGTCCTGTGTCCCTGACGCTCAAAAATCTAAAAGGACACAGTAAAATCGGATCATGCGTCTCAGTGTTTATTTTTCTTCTCCGACCATTTCAAGCTAATTGAAAATACATTTCAGTAGTTTCTTACAAACGAATTACATAGGACAGGTTACAAGGTAGGAGTTAGATGGCTTTAGCTGTTTCCCCAGATTATAAATAAAAACCCTACAATCTATTAAGAAACTTAAATAAATTTTCCCAGGGACTCATTCGAAGCAAATACATGTGTCCGGGACGCACTAAATCAAAAAGCCATCAGCTTCACTGCCTACACACACACACGTTTTATATATATATATATATATATATACACACACACACACACACATTTGATCAACAAATATGATTATATCTTCATACCATCCACAAAAATAACCGATTCCTCCTATATTACAGGAATCAAATACACAAAAACTACAAAATAGATGAACATACATATATATATATATATGTATATATGTATGTGTGGGGGGTGTGTGCGAGTGTTCCAAATTTGATCAATGCTTTTAAGAATTTAGTAAAGAGAGCTAAAGGGTTAAGATAACCCTATATTATAAGAGCAATTAATTTGATATGATGAATTTACCTCTAATGAAAGAGAGTTACTCAGCCTTGATATTTAAGAGATTAAAAGGATAAGGATCTATATATTAATATACTGGTGTTCCTCAAAAGTATGAACCTTATCATCTTGCACCACCCTCTGGTTAAAAATGAGATTGTCCAAATCAGCCAAGATTAAAGGCAAAAATCTAAATCCTGATTAACTGGTGTGGATTATCCGCCAAATTCTTATTTCTTATGGGTATCATAAAATAAATAAATGGATCATTCCGTTTTTTATCATCAAGAAAGAAAGAGAAGGAAAAGGACATGCTAAGCAGAAAAAATATAAGAAGAAATAAGAAAGAAAAGAAAGAGTAGGGAAAAGATAGAGAGAGTGGATGAGCGTACAGAAGCAATAACGCTGATCTGTTTCAATCGAACATTATGAAAAGAGGGAACGAAAGGGAAAAAAAGAGTGAGAGAGTTAAATCCAGATTATTATACTTTTTACATATTGAACTATTTTTCTATAGCTCTTAAGTAAATATATCAAACATTGTGATAATTAAATTATCATACTGTGATATATCCACAGGTCTGCTTGTCTTATAATAAATCTACTTTTAAATTCTTGTCATTATCAGAAAACAAAAAATTAGTGAAAACAAATATATTCAATTGGATGTTTTGTTTTACATCAACCCTTTTTCGGGTCATTTAATGCTGAATCAAGTCATTTTAATAAACAAACGACTCAGGTTGATTACAGTATATGCTGTTGCTTAAGTGATCAACCAATTGAGTACAGAACAGGCTCATCACTGTTTAACATCGCTGACCTGAGTATATTCAGGTAGGTTGATCAATTTTAACCGCATATTCACCCATCTAGGATTATTCTATTCCTAGAGGTTAGGGAATCACGCTCATTGTACATTCATATTCAGATGAACTTTAGTGTCATACCCAATATTGCATTGTTCTATTTGGGGTAATTACATGTCAAATAGTCCACACCATGTCACCCACCCCCTTCAATTTTTCTGGACAAAAACCAAAGTATCTTTTTGGCACAAATAATATTCAATATATGTGAAATCATCATCCCTCCCCCCCACAAAGCGACGTTCTCCTGTGGAGGCCAACATATGGACATGCAAGTGTGGGGCACCCAGCAAGGACCTACATTGACCAGCTATGTAAAGATGCTGGTTGCTCCGTATAGGATCTCCCAGGTGCAATGAATGATAGGGAAGGTTGGTGAGAGATTGTCATGGATATCATCTGCATGCGCGACCTGATGATGATGATATGCAAAATAATATTGCTATGAAAAAATCAGAAATTATCAATAACTTAAAATTGGTTAACTTTAAGACTTTTTGATAGCATTTTTAGGTTCTCTGTGTGAAAATGCTTTTATAAACCTATTTTTAGGAGTAGGGAAGCTCTAGAACTCATTTTACAGACAAAAATAGATTACAAAAGGTCACCATTTTTCGCCAACCCCACCAAATTTGGAGAGCTAAAAATCAACATAACTCTGCCAATTTTTGGAATTGTAAGCTCAAATTTTGGGGATTATCTAACTTTAACATAATGCACACCTAGACAAAATTTCAGAAAAATTGGAGTTGACAATTTTACTTTTTTCTCAATGATTTAACATGGAATTACCCTTTGATGTTGCATTCTGGGAAAAAATTTCTTCCAATTTCTTTCCTCTTTTTTTCTTTCTTTCTTTTGGTCTCTTTTTTCTTCCCTCTTTTCTTTCTTTCGCCCATTTTTTTTCTTTCTTTCATTAATTCTTTATTTGCTTCTTTCTTTCTTTCAGTCTATTCTTTTCTTTCTTTAATCCATTTTCTTTCAGTCTATTTTTTCCTTTCTTTTTTTTTCTTTCCATTTAAGGACATATATATCTTTATTTCTTCCAGTTTATTCTTTTCTTTATTTCTTTATTTCTTCCAGTTGATTATTTCTTTCTTTCTTTCCATTTTACATTTGAGGAGATATCTTTATTTCTGTCAGCTATTCCTCCTTTCTTTTTAGAGTTTTTCGTTCTTCCAGTGTATTCTTTCTTTCTTTCAGTGTATTTTTCTTTCTTTCTTTTTCTCTTTCATCCCATTTTAGATTTAAGGAGATATATATTTATTTCTTTCAGCTATTATCTATTTATTTTTGGATTTTTCGTTCTTCCAGTCTATTATTAAATACCAAATCCCTGTTGGCCATTTTAGATTTAATGTTTCATCTTCAGGAATGTGTTACAATTTATGGGATTCATAAATTGTTAGCAGACCCTGTGGAGTTTGAAATGAATTTGTTAGAATGAAAAGCGGAGACAGGTAGATTTCCATAACCGGAGTTATGATTGACATGTAAATGACTCCAACTGATCTCCAGTACACGTGATAGTTTTTTTAGTGAGAGTTAGTTTAGATTCGACCTGACTTGGAAGCAGAGAGGACAAGTTTGTCTCTCTCTGCTGGGGTCGATCTCATCCGCGTGGAATTGAATCAACATGGGCGAAATAATAAAAGCTTGATCAAGCAAACAAAAAAGTCTTGTTAGTTTAATCAAAAACAATGACTAGCCCAAAAGAAGACCAGTAGAAGAATTAAGAAGAACAGAGAAGAACTCGGCCAGAGAAGATGAGGAGGAAATAGAAGACAGGATAACAGGAATCAAGTAATGAAGTTTATAAGAATCAAGTAAGATACTCCTCTCTCTCTAATCTGTATCTGTCTCTCTCTCTCTCTCTCTCTCTCTCTCTCTCTCTATCATCCGAGAACTCTCACTATGGTTTATATACCCGATGTTTGATGTGGGTATATAACAATAAGGGGATACTACACAACCCCCATGGGGCCGGGATAGCTCAGTCGGTAGAGCGTTTGGCTAGAAACCACAAGGTTCCTAGTTCGATACCAGTCCTCGCCAACTCAGCGTATGAGTAGTATAGGGATCTGTGTGGTAAAGTAAGGAGCTGATGGTAGGTGTGGCGCTCCACCTCAGATGCAAAAAACAATCTCCTTGCTCTGGTGCTAGTGAAAAGGGGATAGACACCCTCACTGATTGGCTGATACCGACATTAGGCTGCCCCGACGACTTTACTTTTTTACTTTATATAACAAATGCATTCATCTGTAAATACTGGATACTGACTTAGGACAATGACCAACCAGTTGTGAGTTTACCAAGTTTGTTCTCTGCAAGGGATACAGCCAGCATATTCTAAGCCAGGTTAAATATATATTTAGACAGTTGAGAGGTTGAAGTGATGGGAATTTTACCTGTCTTTTCATTTTTTTTTTTTTTTTTTTTGCTCAACAACCCTCCTCAATACTGGATTGATAATCAAAGCAAAAACATATATATATATATATATATATATATATATATATATATATATATATATATATATATATGAAATGACTGACAGGTAATACAAGATGGTACCTCATCAAATATACTACAACAGGTGTCATAAAAGAAGAAAGAAAAAGAACAGAAATAAGAAAGAAATATAAACCAAAACAACAACAAAAAAAAATATGCATTTATACAAAGAGATATTTCTAAAGCAGATGATCGGACACATTGAATTCACCCTCATCGTCAGACACACCCATCTTGTTCTCCCATCCATCCAACCCCCACACCCAGTGTTATGTCAGATTTTTCTTTTTGTTTTAAAAAAAAAAAAAAAAAAAAAGCCGTAAAGAAATTGACAAAGAAGCAACTTCCATACAAAAGAAATCTTTTGAGGTCATCACCGTGGCCACCCAACACTAAAGGCAGTAAATCGTTAGATGGTTAATACCATCTGGTGCACCACCAAAACAAAAGAAAAGTCACTGGGGTGGGTGGGGGGTGGGTGCACCTTGAAGTCAGTGGTGCCTACCAACCCTTTCCACTTCGTATTCTCCAATTCCATAACTTGTTCAATCTTCAAAGGAGCTGGCCAGTCAAAAAGACGGAAATATATCAAATATTTCCGAATTTAAAAAAAAAAAAAAAAAAAAATCATTTGAGTTTTATCATTTGTACAGTCAACAGTAAATTAGCAGAAAATAACCGAGGATTTTGAGACTTTAAAATGTATCATTTCATGTGAGTAGTTATTTTTTGTTTTTGGCTTGTTTTTTTTAAATATTATTTGTTATTTCAAAATGTGTATGCAATGTTGAATAATAAGTAGACAACAGGCAGGGGAGGATTGCAAACTGCATCAAATAATTGGATTACAGCAGTCATTAAGGTTAAATTTTGTATTACAATTTTTAGAGATATTTTGGGCAATTATATATATATATATATATACACACACACACTCGTATAAATACACAAACTCACAATTATATGCACATACATACACACAAGCATTTATATACTTGTGTATATGCTTGCGTGTGTGTGTGGGTATATATATATATACATACACACACACATTTACTAACAAATACACAAATATATATATATATATATATATATAATGTGTGTGTGTGTATATATAATATATATATATATATATATATATTATACACACACACACATTCACAGACATATACAGAAATATATATTATACACACACACACATATTCACAAACATATACACAAATATATTATACACACACACATATTCACAAACATATACACAAAATATATATATTATACACACACACATATTCACAAACATATACACAAATATATATATTATACACACACACATTCACACAAATATATACACACACATTCACACAAATATATATATACACACACACATTCACACACACAACATTCACACAAAATATATATACACACAAACATTCACACAACATTCACACAAATATATACATTCACAAACACACATATACAAACATTCACAAACATATACACATATATATACACACATACATTCACAAACATTATATACATATTTTCCACATTCACAAACATTATATACATATATATATACACACACATTCACAAGCATATACATATTTCTACACATACAGCATAATATTATTCTACACATTCACAAATTATATACATATATATACACACACACACACACATTCACAAGCATTATACATATACACACACATTCACAAGTATATACACATATATTATACACACACAAGCATATACACATATTATACACACACACTGACAAGCATATACACATATATTATACACACACACATTCACAACCATACACATATATTATACACACACACATTCACAACCATATACACAAGTATATATATATATATATATATATATATATATATATATATATATAATATATATATACATGCATGCACACATTCATCTAAATAGGGCCACCCTGCTGATGTATAATGGTTAGCAAGCAATCCACACAAACCAAGTACACATACGTACGTACAGACAGACACATGTATATCAAATATGATTGTAATCAGGTCATGAAGGTTAATATTTGTTTACTTTTTGTCAAATTGTTTTGTTGTTTTTTTGTTTGTTTTTTTTGTTTTTGAATACTCATTAACTTCAGAAAAATCATTTTCTATTCCAAAAAATTATTTTACCAATAAATGTGTGTGATGAAATCTATCATTAGCATCAAATCAAGATTTCTTCATAGCGACTCTCAACCAGAAATGGAAATGGCTGGAATTATCTTATACAGTTTGTTTTTGTGTTTTTTCTAACAAATGGTACCTAGTGTTTCAGCAAGTTTCTCTTACAAACCAATTTACCAGTGTACACATATTAATGCTTACTAGGTGCACGTCTAGAGGAGCCCTGAGAGAAAGAGAATGAGTGTACATGTGTCTGTCTGTCTGTCTGTCTGTCTCCAAGCAGGTTGAGACAGAAAATGGCACCTAGGGTTGTGCTTTGAACTAGATTTTCTTACAA
The DNA here is from genome assembly GCA_023376005.1 of Doryteuthis pealeii. Taxonomy (NCBI): domain Eukaryota; kingdom Metazoa; phylum Mollusca; class Cephalopoda; order Myopsida; family Loliginidae; genus Doryteuthis; species Doryteuthis pealeii. Next base: position 54,597,311 of record CM042164.1, read on the forward strand.
ACCAATTTATGAGTGTACAAATGGTTATGCTTACTAGGTACCCAGCTACAGTAGCCGTGAGAGTGTGTGTGTACATGTGTGTGTGTATATATATATATATCTTAGAGTAGGTCGAGAGAGACAGAGAGGGAAAGGGCAGAAGTGGAGACAGAAAGGGAAAAGGCAGAGAGCGAGGGATGTGGAGGTTAGACACGTGAGAGAAAAAGTGTGCAAATGTGTGCATGTGTCTCTTTCTCTCCTTGTCAAAGATAGGAAGGGAGAGAGAGAAGGGAGAGAGAGAGGAGAAAGGAGAAGAGAGAGAAGGAGAAGAGAAAGAGAAGGAGGAAAGAAAAAGAGGAGGGGAAGAGAGAGAAGAGAGAGAGGAGAGAGAGAGAGAGGAAGAGAGAGAGAGGAGGAGAGAGAGAGAGAGAAGAGAGAGAGAAGAGAGAGAGTTTAGCAAAAATAACTGTTAACTAAGAAAATCATTTAACTATTTGTCTGTAGAATATGAAAATGATGGAATGTTTAATTTCTTGGGAGGTCTGAGACTGCATTTTGGCATTATCCATTTCAAGTGACTGATGAGGGGGCGGGGAGAAGATCATTTCTAGATATTGTCCGCTAATTTCAGGCACCTGGTTATATATTGCTTACATATTTATGAAGGTGCTTGTAGTGTAATGGTTACCATAGTAGGAAAAGGACATTATCATAAGAGTTTAAATCCTGGGTGAGGCTGTATTTCACATCACGCTAATACTCTTAGGAATGATATACATCCAGCTATTCTCCCTCCAGCTATGGGTAAATAGTAGGGCAGACTGGGCTCTAACCTTGGTTAAGCAACCAGTCTAGGAGAAGGAAAACTTAATTCAAACCTGTTAAACTATGCTTAAGAAATTGACCATGTGTCACATCCTGCTCATGTGGAGGGGCTGGTAATATATATATATATATTATCCAAATATGTATGGCACATTAAAGATACAATAGGTAAAACACCTATAATAAAATGGGAAATTATCAAAAAGGTCCAGGCTTACAAAGGTGGCCAGCACAACTGTGGACTTTACATCGAAGAAAAATTGTGTATTCTACAAAATGCGAATACAAATTTATTGAACAAGAGAAGCGAACTTGTTTCCAAATGTAGACATCTAAACAAATTTTTATTATGTCATTTACCACTCGACCCTAATTAATCCCTTATTTTTTGCCCTCTATTTATCTATTAAAAAAAAAAATATTTTTAAATTCATCTGGACATCACATGCATGTTTATTATTTATTTTTTATTCTTTAATATAGGTTTAGCATTGTATCATGCTTCACATGATATAAACGCTAAACAAGCCACCATTTTTTTTAAATCTTAACATTTTGATCATCTGATGATTGCAAGTACACATGAAACTGTAGTTACATGATATTAAATCTATAATATTTAATCTTTGATTTTAAATCTGGTCTGCTATTTTAGCATTGAGCACCTTCATATGTTAATACTTTTCACATTCATTCTCCATTATATATATATATATATATATATAGCTTACATACAGAAATTTATAATGTATGTTTAAGAACAAGTATGTATTTACCAAATCCGTTTGCATTAGCAGGATGTGACACACGGATTTTAGGTGGAGTTAAACAGGTTTCAATTCATTCCTTATCCTACACTTTTCATGTTTATTTATACTAGTCTACCATACTATCTGCCCATAGATGGAAGGAGAATAGTTTGATTCATACCTTTCCCAAGAGTATTAGCACTATATAAAATGCAAACAATCTTGTGTAGGATTTGAACTCAGGTTGCTGTCTCCATTTCCTAAACCAATAACTATTAAATGACAAGCACTTCCTTTGACTATACAAAGTGTTTTTCAGAGTTTTCTTTCTCCTAGACTGGTTGCCATACCAGGATTTAAAAGTCCAATCTGCCCTACTATTTGTAGACATTGACAGCAAAATAATGACAAACAAGAGGTCAGCAGTATTTACAAAACAAAACTTTTATTCAGCCGACAGAGACCTGGACTTTGCTGACACAGAGAAATGTTCCCGTGACACAACAGATAAATGTCGGGGTTCCGAAAATTCCGACCCAGGCGTCCAGAAAGCCGACCATTGTCACATAGAAGACGATGAAACCGACCTCGAAAGAGACTCGTCTCACTTTAATGGAGGAATTACTAATGGTTGGTTTAAAAGATAAGTAATCAAATACCAACAAAAAAGAGACACAGTCTCTACTGTAACTTATATCTGTTAAAATATTTTAAACCTGAAAACCTATGAAATAGCTGAAGTGGTCACTACTAGAATAGGTTCAGTCCTAATTAGTGATCATCATCCATACATTAATTAATTAGTTGTGTTTTTTGTAAAAATGGTAATGTGTGAAAACATTTCTTCTTATAACCAATAAAATGAATAACAATTCAAATGAATAATTAGTAAATTACTTACCTATTAAGTACATTCTGGGAACAACTTTTCACATCAAGTTCCATCATTATATATATATATATATATATATATATATATATATATATATATATATATATATAATGGTCTTCCAATGTTATTTCTGTTAATCAAAGAAAAATACTATTTTAAATATTATTTTATTATCATATATCCACATTTAGCATAATTTTAAAAAATATATAAATTCAGATAATTTATATATTTTTAAAAATAAAACAATTTCTATTATTTTGATTTTTTAAACTGTTGGACAACAGATGAAAAATCAAAATAATAGAAATCATTTTATAGAAATAAAATAAAAATGAAAGAAATTGTTCATCTTTATTGTGATATATAGAAACAACATATCTGGATATCACAATAAAGATGAGGACAACAGACCAATAAAACAAAATAATACATATCAAGCCTCATCTTTAAAATTCAGACAAATGAAAATTTTTGTTGAAGAAAAAACTTTTAAGTGGATTTATTCTAGAATATTTCAAAGATGTATGTTCTTTTATCATTCTACAAAACTAGAATAACATTTTAGATTTGCTAACAATTTAACAAGTAATATTTTCACAATAAGCATATCGAGCAATAGGTACTGCTATCCAATGGTGAGCAATATGAGACAAAGATATTCCTGTGTTACTAGTTTTTAATAAAATATTTCTGCATTATTAATTTTCAATACAATATCTATTACGACATTTCTCTTATTACTGGTTTTAAATTAAGTATTTGTTAGTAGTTTTTAATAAGATATTTCGGTTTGTATCATTTGGTTTTTTTTTCAGACAACTGTCTTCATCTTTATTATTATATACACAACATTTTCAGGCGATGTGCCCCCGGCCTTCTTCAGGTGTTTCTTGTCAAACTCGGGAAGCTTCTCCAAGTTCAACAAGAAACACCTGAAGAAGGCCGGAGGGCACATCGAACGAAACATTGTGTATATAACAATAAAGTGAAGACAATAATCCGAATAATCCAAATTATCAAGCCTCATCTGAAAAATTTACACAAGATATTTCTGTATTGCTAAATTTTAATAAAGTATTTTTTAGTAGTTTTTAATAAACTATTTATATTTACTAGGTTTTTAATAAACTAGTTTTTAATAAGGTATTTATATATTACTAAGTTTAATAAACTATATTTAGTAGTTTTTAATAAGATATTTATATATTACTAGATTTTAATAAACTATATTTAGTAGTTTTTAATAAGATATTATATACTAGATTTTAATAAACTATATTTAGTAGTTTTTAATAAGATATTTATATATTACTAGATTTTAATAAACTATTTTAGTTTTTTAATAAGATATTTATATATTACTAGGTTTTAATAAAGTATTTTTTTAGTAAATTTTAATAAAATATTTCTGTAGTGCCAGATTTTAATAAAGTATTTTTTAGTAGTTTTTAATAAGATATTTCTGTTATTGTTATAAACATATCAAGTGTTTCTAAAAGAAATAATAAAACTGTACAAGTTATTATGTTAACTTTTCAATAAGACTAACACCTAATAATCAATATTAGTATCAAAAGAAGCAATTATATTTGCAACAATCTTTTATGTCCGCTTACAAACATTCAAAGACTTTTAAAAAAATAAAATTCTCAGTGAAAAGATTGCTCGGATCAAAGTGACAAAGAACCTAACCATTATTTTTTTTGTTTTCTTTTCCGTCTTTGATTAAAAAAATAGGATAGAAATAATCAAAAGCCATTTCAAGTGAACATCAAGAATTGCAATATAATGCATAAAATCCGACCCCCGACTATAAATCATTTTAGACCGACAAACAAGGGAGAGTCAAAAATTATCCACATTTTTGCCATAAAGTAAAAAAACTAAAAAAGTCGTTGGGGTGGCCTAATGTCGGTATCAGCTAAACAGTGAAAGAGTCTATCCCCTTTTCACAAGCGCTAGACAAAGGAGATTGTTTTCGGCGTCTGAGGTGGAGCGCCACGCCTACCATTAGCTCCTCACTTTATTACACAGATCCCTGTGCTACTCATACACTGAGTTGGCGAGGGCCGGTATTAAACCTGGAACCTTGCGGTTTTGAGTCGGACGCTCTACCAACTGAGCTAAAACCGTCCCTCGCCATAAAGTAAAAGTAAGTAAAGTTGGTGGAATGGCCTATTGTCGGTATCAGACAGACAGCAAGGAAGTCTATCCCCTTTTCATTAGTGCTAGACCAGGGAGACTTTCTTTTTTTTGCTGAGGTGGAGCACCACACCTACCGTAAGCTCCGCACTTTACCACTTTATGCAATATGTGCTACTCATAAACCGAGTTGGCAAGGATCGATATTGAACCCAGAACCTTGCGATTCCGAGGTGTGTGTGCTCTACCGACTGAGCTAAACTGGCCATTTTTGCCATAACACTCCTATTATTGTCACATTGTGTTCTGTGCTTATAGTTGACACTGCTGTGGTCACATGATTGAATTTGGAGCCTGATCATGCCATTTTGCTTGCTGTCTTGAACCAAGGAAGAACAAAGAAAGCAGTGACCCGATTTCTCTGGCCGGAAGAAGCTGAAATTCATCGGAGGCTTTTAGCACAATATGGGGACAGTGCACTCCAGTGTAGAAGTATATATGAGTGGATAGAGAAGTTTAAAAGTGGCTGGTCAAATATGATGCACGAATAAAGATGTGAAAGATGTGGTGCATAAATGGTTGCACAATGAACCAAAAATATTTTTCTTGAAGGAAATACGCGAGCTTGTTTGGGTTTTACGGCATGTCAACCCTTGATGGGTCATTTTATGCCAAAGACTTTTGTTTTATTCATTCTTTATGGGTACTTAATTTTTATTTTTTAAACTCATTTTTTTTCTATTTAACCCATAGATGGGACCCTAACAGGTATTACCACTCCGGGTCAGAGTGGACCTGGGAGCAATTGTGATCAAAGGGTACTCTACATTCCCCAGAGCTCCAGAATCACAACTTTTGGACTAAGTGCACCGAAATAGGGCACACTTGTTAATCCACTGCTTTCGTGTAAAAAAAAAAAAAAATTTAAGGGGGGGGGATAATTTTTGATTCATAGATATTTTCTTTTAAATAACACCCAGCAAGAATCAAATCCAATCTAGAAGCAAGAGATTTAGGATAAAGGCTTTTTTTTTCACTTACAAATACAGCCGAGATTACTTATATATTTATTTACTAAGCTTAGCTTAGATGTGGCACAAGGCCAGAAGTATGGGGGCCCAATGAGAATCAAACTCACTAACAAGGGTCTGCAAATTTAGCTTACTAACCATTACACCACGTGAGATGTATATAAGTACTTATGTATATAAGTGTTTTATATATAATCATCATTTGTTCCTTTATCCTCCTGCAGTGTGGAGCATAGAGCCACATCTGGAATTTCAGGAGGGGGGGGGTCGTTCTTTTTACAGGCTGGAGTAACATACTTCAGATCCAAAGCAGAAGAGACATTACAGAAGAGTTACATTGAAGAGAGCGTAATATTCTAAGTTTATTTCTAGCTTTTATACCCCCCCTCTCTCAACTGGACTTCTCACACTGATTTACTTTTTTTTACTGTCATATATATATATATATATATATATATATATATATATATATATATATATATAAGCTCATACTCTCAGAGAAAGTGACCAAATGTTTATTTTTTAACACCGTTCTTCTTGCGGTACACACAATTCTTCCATCAGTGTTGCAATGTTTGGACCCCATTGGTCAAAAAAGTTATCAACAGCAGGTATGTATTTATAAACTTTTCAGCCCAACCTTTTATAAATATATATACATATATATACATACATACATATATATGTGAAGAAAAGGAAGTGAATCCGACGGTATGTAATATATTAAGAAAAATGAAAAAACACAGGTTTAAATGGGTTAAGTGGTGAGTTTACTGGCCGATGCTGCAGTGTTTCAATCTATTAATTAGATCATCTTCAGGAAGCTGTGATAAAAAATTTTGAAACACTGCAGCATTGGCCAATAAATTCATCACTTAACCCATTTAAACCTGTGTTTTTTCATTTCTCTTAATATACTACATATATATATATATATATATATATATATATACATATACAAACACATACATACATACACATTATTTGGTCTGGTTTCTTTGTTTAATGGCATATCAACCTTCATGGATTATGCAATACAAAAGCCATCCGAGTAGAAAAACAGTAGTGGTACTATTTAAGCTATAGCTGGGGGGCATCAGGGAGTTACATACACACATACATACATACACACACGTATATAGACAGACAGCCAGAGTGTCCCATCATGGTATATTGGTCAGCAAGCTAGTCTCACAGATCCATTACTACTGAATAGCAAGTTCAATCCTTACTGGATCCCTCCTACTTGCAACCTTGTGTCACATCCTACTCATGACAAACAGGTTGGGTAAATAATGATGGTGTCCCATTGTGGTATAATGATTAATTTTTTTGATTGGGGGGGGGGATTCCCCCCATCCCTCTCCAGAGGTGCAGTCGGCGTATTCTACAGCCTGTTTCTACATATTGTTCCCACTAGAATTGTTAATTGCAGTTTTGCTTCTTAACTGAAACAATATTTTCATAATAAAAAACAAAATATCTCAATCTAATAAATATTTAATCCTTAATGTTTTTAAGTCTAAAAGATACTTTAATTGTTTTAAATGTCTAGAAAAAAATAAGTCTTACAAAAGAAACTGATAAACTGTGCAGAAATTTTATCCAATAAACAAGAATTAACAGATAATCTCACAAGATTCGTCATTCAATGATTATGATAACATTTATTTTTAAGAAAAAAATGTTATTTAATTTCAATTAGAAAACAAAACGTTTATACAATTTTTTCTAAGCCACTCCGTTTATCACCTAATGTCAAATGAGTCTACTTGAGATAATATTTGGTTTAGTTTCTTTGTTTAATGGCATATCAAGCTTCCTGGGTTATTTAATGCCAAAGCCATCCTTCTAGAAGAATAGTAATACTGAACAGTAGTTTCTGAAGAGATTAAAATGTCTGTTTGAAAAATTTAGTTTAATTAATGCCAAAACCATCCTTCAAGAAGAACAGTAGTGTTACTATTTAACCCATAGCTGGGCCAATTAGAGGGTTAATACCTTTCCCAAGGGTATTAGCAAGACGACATAAAACTTTACTAAGGTGCCAGTATTAGTCTGAAAGTGAATGTAATGGCGCAACTAGAATTTGTATGCTTATTATGATGTTGCACTGTAACACGTTATCCACTAAAGTCATCCTTGTAGAAGAACAGTAGTGGCACTATTTAACCCATAGCTGTGGGGGGATGATGGTTGCTTGTTTGGTTGTTTTACGGCACATCAACACTTTTCGGGTCATTTAATGACAAATCAAGTGATATAACAAAGGATTCAGGTTACTTACAGTACCATCTGTTGCTTAAGTGAATGAAGTGTT
>CM042164.1:54607751-54610251 GCA_023376005.1 Doryteuthis pealeii
AGGAAACTTAAGAAATCAAAACAAAGAAGGAGATTATCTTCATCAGGTCACAACTGGCAGCACAGATATCCATGACAATCTCTCGCCAACCATCCCTTTCGGTCATTGTGGGTGTAATATATACACATTACACACGCAAATATATATACACTACATACACACACACAAATATATATACACACACTATATACATGCACACACAAATATATATACACATTACATACATATATATGCACACATTGCACACACACACACATACACAAACATCACACACATATATATGCACACATTACATACATACACACACATAAATACATATGCACACATTACATACATACACATTACATACACATTACATACATACGCACATATATATATATATATGCACACATCACATGCATACATACACACACATATATATATGTACACATCACATATATATATATACACACATCACATACATACATATATATATGCACACATCACATACATACATACATATATATATGCACACATCACATATATATATACACACATCACATACACACACACATCACATATATATGCACACATCACATACATACACACACACATACACACACATACACACATATATATGCACACATCACATACACACACATATATATACACACACACACATATATATATGCACACATCACATACACACACGCATATATATATGCACACATCACATACATACACGCACACATATACACACACATACATATATCACACATACACACATCACATACATACATACATACACACATATATATGCACACATCACATACACACACATACATACATACACACATCACATACATACATACACACATATATATATGCACACATCACATACATACACACATACATACATACATACACACATATATATATGCACACATCACATACATACACATATATATATGCACACATCACATACATACACATATATATATAGCACACATCACATACATACACATATATATATATGCACACATCACATACATACACATATATATATGCACACATCACACACATATATATGCACACATCACACACATATATGCACACATCACACACATACACATATATATGCACACATCACACACATACACATATATATGCACACATCACACACATACACATATATATGCACACATCACACACATACACATATATATGCAGACATCACATACATATATATATATATATGCACATATATATATGCACACATCACATACATATATACATGCACACATCACATTCATATATACACACACACATACATGCACACATCACATACATACATATATATATATATATATATATATATATATATGCACATATTACATATATACACATCACATACAAGTGTGCTAAACTTAATAAATTACCATATCAATAACCAGTCTGACCTGTATAAATAGCTCAACATCATTTTGTTTGACTATCAAATTTCAGATGCACACCTAAGAAAAACAAGAAGTTTTTGACATCAAAAGAGTTCTTAATATTCTCATATTTATTCTCCTTTTAAATGTGTCGGTATATTCAGGTTTTGTTTGTCATCTTCCTATTCTTGTATGAATTATTTAACTTTTATTCTTCTTGTCATTTCTTCTTTGCTGAGCACTTATTAATTCTTACCAGGAATCCTGACAAAGTTTCTCCCTGAAGAATCCGTTTCCATGACATCTTGACATGTGGAATAAAGCTGAAATCCTCTGAGAGTTCCTTCTGAATCCAACATTCAATATCTAAATTGAACACTATTTCACATTGTCATTAGATCCAAATTCCTGACACAAAAGCAATTGGAGGTATGTGGTGTAATGATTAGAGTCATAGGAAATGGACTTGTCGATCCAAGTTCAAATCCTGGATGAAGCTACAGTTCACAGTGCTAATAAACATGGGAAAGGTATGAATCAAGTACACTAGCTATGGGTAAATAGTAGGGCAGACTGGGCTTAGGCAACCAGCCTAGGAGAGGGAAAACTCTAAATTAAAACCTGTTAAATCCACTTAGGGTGGTCACTACTAGAATAGGTTCAGTCCTAATTGGTGATCTTTATAAAAAAATTTAAAAAGATGAAGCTATAAAAATAACAATGTACAACTTATAAAAAGGTCAATTTGGTGCATAAGGTTTTTGGATAAAACTTGGCCACTGCCCATTGATAGTGGTCAAGACCAAGACAATTTTTTAGGCAGCAGTAGAATTTTCAACATTATTATTTTATCACTTATGTAATCAAGGCACACAAAATAAGACTTCAGTTTTTATATTTCCCCATATTTATTAAATGCTGAACATCCTATGTATAAAGCTTATATTATAATTATCTGCAAATGCTAATTATCAATAAGCCTTATTAATACTATTATTATTGTATACTCTCTTTCCTTTCTTACTTCTATTATTCTTCTGCTCATCTTTGGTATCTTATCTTCTTCTTCTAGTGTCTCTCTAACG
>CM042164.1:54620251-54652751 GCA_023376005.1 Doryteuthis pealeii
TAGTTAACAGTATTAATAATATAAGACAATTTTATTAATAATTGAGGTTTAGATAAAAATAAAACCATGGAGAATGTGATGTCAATAATTAAGAGAATTGTGACTTGAGTAGGAATATAGTTTCGGTTACAGACAGAAAAACACACAATCTCCATTATAATAAGATATATATATATATATATATATATATATATATATATATATATATATATATATATATAGTGGTACTTGGACTTACATATTTAATTTGATCTGCTCATAATTCAACTTCCTTGTATATCAAATCAATTTTCACCATTGAAATTAACTGAAATGCCATTAATCCATTCTAGCCCACCCACCCCCAAAATAATCCTAATTTGTTTTTAGTACATTATTTAAAAAATATAAATAGCATTGTATTGTATAAAAACATAAAATAGAATGGGTAATATATGGTTTAATGTTTATTTTTTATGAATATCATTATTATATATATATATATATATATATATATATATATATATATATATATATATATATATATATATACACACACACACACACTCTCTTCCACTTTATATACATACACACACACATATATATCATAAATACATACTCTTCCACATTATGTACATACAAATATATCATTTATACACATATATACTCTTCCACAATATATATATATATGCATATTGTTACTCTTTCATATTATCATATATACTGTTCCACATTATCTACATATTATTTATATATACTCTTCCACAAACACACACATATGTATGTATGTATGTATCTATATAAAAATGCACACACACAAAGAAACTTGAAGTTTTTCATTTACATTTTTATATAAGACAGTGAACAGATCTAACTAACACCAAAAAGAAGTTTCCATACGTAAAACTTGTTTCCTAAATAGAAATGTAATAAATTATTAAAATATTCAGACCTACATTTCTTAGATACAATAAAATACTTAACAGCAATTATTTTTCTATCGTGACAGTCAAATTATTCACCATATTTTCTTATAGCTTCTTCCAGTGATAAATGATTATGTATATACAAGATATTAAAAAAATTAACAATTTTTTGACATCAATGCTAATAAATGAATATTTATTATTATACTAAAGCTGAGTGAATCAATGATTTCTAAAGGCTTTTTTACTGTTTAGTTTAATGACACGAAATTCATACTAAAATATTCCTTAGTTCTAGGATTGAGTTTTGTTTGAAAAAAATTCTATTTTAATTGGTTCTATTTAGTCATAATTTGCAATTAAGTCAAAAACTGACCCATCTTTTACTTCACATTCTGCCAGTCATATTCCCCCTCTCTATGTATATCTTGATGATTTCAATGTTATATAGGTTAGTTTCTCATTGAGAGAGAGAGAGAGATTGCAAAGTGTGAAAAGTATTTGTATGTTAAGTTTCATAAACAACCATTCTGTAGCTTCAACATCTTGGCTCTTAATAAATTTAAATTAGGTCAAACATTCCCTTTTTTAAAAATCTTACAAAATGATTTTAATGTTTTTCTTTTTTTAAATTCTCTGTCCCTAATTATTTTTTTCTTAAATTTAATTCGCTTTGCAAACTCACTTTTCCTTAATCCCAATTGTCTACCCAGGTCAATGGTATTTTGTTTAGTGTGTGTGTGTGTGTTATATATATATATATATATATATATATTATATATATGTGTGTGTGTGTGTGTAGACTATTATTAATTTTTAAGGGAAAACCCTTAAAAACAATGGAATCATTTATATATATGGATCATAAATCCTGCCAAAGATCAGAGTGTAGTATCTGTATCTGTACATGGAGAAATCCCATAGTTATTTTAAAACCTCTAAGATATCAATTATGCAGATGAAGACAATGTATTATATTTTCAAAATGATGATTATCTTCCAAACACAGACACAATACAAAAATCCAAATGTATAAATACTAATGCGAGTCAAAAGTTTTGCAATATTTTGGGGTATATCACACGACTAAAGAAGTTCAAGCCATGGTAAGTACCTGCTATGGTTGGTAGTTCAAACTGTTCCATAACGCCACAAAAGCAACCCAACCTTTTTTTTGTGGAAAAGGTAAAGACACAGGTAGACACAGGTAGGCCTCAAATGATGGATTCCAAAGTTGTTAGTTTGCAGCACGTATATCACATGGCGTGGACGTGGTAATTGCATTTCACTTAGCGTTAATACCCTTGGGAAAGGTATGAATCCTACTCTCCCTCCAGCTATGGGTAAATAGTAGGGCAGACTGGGCTCTTTAACCTTGGTTAGGCAACCGGTCTAGGAGAAGGAAAACTCTGAATTCAAACCTGTTAAACTCCGCTTAAGAAATTGACCTTGTGTCACATCCTGCTCGTGCGGAGGGGTTGGTAAATATATATATATATATATATATCACATGGCGTGGGGTGTAATGGATAGAATCATAGGAAATGGACTCGTCAACCAGAGTTCAAATCCTGGACAAGGCTGTTTGCATTTCACATAGCGTTAATAACCTTGGAAAAGGTATGCATCCAACTAGTCTCCCTACAGCTATGGGTAAATAGTAAGGTAGACTGGGCTCTTTAAACCTTGGCTAGGTAACCAATCTGTTAAATACTACTTATGTTTGTGAATCTGTGTTACGCCTCATAGATATGTGGTTCAAAGTTAACTGACCTGAAAAAATGTAAAATTTATAAATAAAATAACTGGTGCATTATATCTTTTATTCATTAATATATCAACACTGAAAATTTCATTAAATTTGGTTAATTGACTGATTTTTATTATTTCTTTCCTTTCGGCGGGGTGACATACGATGGTGGAATTTATGTCTGTTAAGTAGGATTTAACCAACCAATCTATCAATGATATTGAGCACCATATATATATATATATATATATATATATATATATATATATATATTATATATACACACACACACACACATACATTACATACACCATACACACACATACATACATGTACAATTTTGACCAGAACATTTTCCTCCTCCAAAATTATTTGATTTAATATTCTTAAAAACCTGATGTAAGTGTATGTGGGGTCTGTGCACGTGCGCATCAAGAAAACCTTCAGCAGTTCCTGTTAACAGACTTTGACATTTCAGACATCAATTCTCTGGCCAAATCAAAACTCAAGAAAACAACTTGTGGCCAGCAGCAAAATATATGAAAAGTATCCGACTTTTGTCAAAATTTGGGAAAATAGTCTATCGATTGAACTGTACCTCCATCCCCAAGCCCAACCCCAGGGCATTACGCAAAAAAGAATTACAACAAAAGCTTTTCAATATAAATAGCTGAGCCTCTAAAACCATCAATAAAACACATCAGACTGAATGCATCATACACACACACACACATGTTGAAAGATAAAAATAAAGAAAATGTTGTATGGATAAAAATCATTTATTGGAATGCCAACATGTGTTTCAACCAAGAGTTTGTCCTTGTATAAATTGTATTCTATTTATTATTACTTTAAATATGAAATAAAATAATAATAGAGAAAGCATAAAAGTATGGATAAAAATCATTTATGGAATGCCAACATGTGTTTCGACCAAGAGTTTGTCCTTGTATACATTGTATTCTATTTATTATTATTTTAAATATGAAATAAAATAATAATAGAGAAAGCATAAAAGTATGGATAAAAATCATTTATTGGAATGCCAACATGTGTTTCGACCAAGAGTTTGTCCTTGTATACATTGTATTCTATTTATTATTATTTTAAATATAAAATAATAAAATAATAATAATAATAATAATAATAATAATAGAGAAAACACAAAAATTTAAGTATATACAAAAGCGGACATCATCAGGGCAAAATATTTTGATATTTGAAAATTAAAACGGTATATACAGAGAATTTGGATGTGTTCGAAAAAAGTATCTTTTTTGAAAATATTTAAGAGAAGTTTACAGTTTGAAGGTTTATGAAGAATATTCAGTGACTTAGAACATTTATAAAAAAATAAGTTTAAATTTTTTGTTTATATTATTAACTTGCATATGTATCTTGAAGAAGAAAGCTGTGTTTTATTATTATTGTAATTTTAAAATATATTTATATATATATCGTCATTTGTCAGAGTGGCCTAAAGTCGGTATCAGCCAATCAGCGAGGGAGTCTATCCCCTTTTCACTAGCGCTAGACCAAGGAGATTATCTTAGCATCTGAGGTGGAGCACCACACCTACCATCAGCTCCTTAATTTACTGCACAGATCCCTTTGCTACTCATACGCTGAGTTGGCGAGGACCGATATCGAACTAGGAACCTTATGGTTTCTAGCCAAACGCTCTACCGACTGAGCTAACCCGGCCCTATATAAGTTAAGAGTAAGGAAATGAATCCGACGGTATATGTATAGATAAAAGGGTATGAAAAACACACATTGTTGTTAAAATGATACAAAAGGATATAAAAATATATTCATTTTAACAACAAAGTGTGTTTTTCATACACTTTTATCATATATATATATGATAATAAATTTGCTCTACTAACGTATTGAGCACTTTCATATATATATATATATATATATATATATGAGAGAGAGAGAGAAGAGAGAGAGTGCATGGAGGTGCATGGTGTAATGATTACTGTCGTAGGAAATGGACACAATAAACAAAGTTCAACTTCTGGATGATGCAGTTTGCATTTCACAAAGCGCTAATACCCATGGGAAAGGTATGAATCCAACTATTTGCCCTCCAGTATCCTTGGCATGGCATCTGATCTAGAAGAAAAACTGCTTAAAAAATTATCTTGAGACATCCTACTCATGCAAAGATATTATGTGTGTGTGTGTATATATATATATATATATATATATATATATATATATATATATATGTTGTGTGTGTGTGTGTGTGTGTGTGTGTGTGTTTGAAACATTGTGTTGAAATTGATTTGGTGGTTGGTTTTTTGAAGGCTATCACAATGCAAATGAGGTAACTAGGATGACTTACACATACGAAGATGCAGAGAATTTCAAGGAAGACAGTCATAAGGGACAGAACCTAGCAGCAAGCTAACAGCTCCAGACCTTCAGAAATCTTCTGACAAAGAGATCTTTATCTCGAAATATTAAGAATAAATCAAAAAGTAAACAACATCCTAGTTACCTCATTTTTCTTTACACTTGCATTGTGATAGCCTTCAAAACCAACCACCAAACCATATATATAAGGAAACAGCTGTATGGCCACCTGCCCCCTATCTCACAAACCATCCGAGTGAGACAGACAAGGCATGCTGGACACTGCTGGAGGAGCAAGGACGAGCTCATAAGTGATGTTCTCCTGAGGAAGCCAACACATGGACATGCAAATGTGGGCCACCCACTAAGGACCTACATTGACCAACTATGCGAAGATACTAGATGCTGCGCAGAGGACCTCCCTGGGATAATGAATGATAGGGAAGGTTGGCGAGAGATAGTCATGGATATCCATGCTAATTGCGCGACATGATGATTATATATATATATATATATATATATATATATATATATATATACATAATAAATGAACAAATTCTTCTTAAGAACTTTTTTTCTTAAATCAGAAAAGTGCTCAAATACTGACCAGTAGAGCAAGATAAACCTAAAATAAATAAATCTTTTCTGACTTATGTCAGTCTCATGATTATAAATTTCACGTACTTTTTTTTTTTTTTGATACATGAAACTCAAAAATGGGACACGAGGATGTGAGATAACATCATATATATATATATATATATATATATATATATATATATACATACAGACAGACAGACAGACAGAGGTACCTTGACTTACGAGTTTAATTTGTTCTGTTCATAAGTCAATTTCCTTGCATATTAAATCAATTTTCACAATTGAAATAAACTGAAATGCCATTAATCTGTTCCAGTACACACACACACACACACACACACACACACACACACACACACCAAAATAACACACTAATTTTTTTTTTTTTTTTTTTTTTAAATAAAAAATAGCATTATATTGTATAAAAACATAAAATAGAATGAAATGAATTATGTGCTGTAATATGTTTTAATGTTTATTTTTTTTATAAATAATATTTTTATTAGACATAATGAATTTGGAAATTCAAATGTTTTTAGTGAAATTATTGATATAAGTATCTGAAACTCACTCGTATTTTGAATTTATTTCTCAATACAAAGTAAAAAAAATTTACTGAGCAACAGCTCATAACTCGGAAACTTGTTAGTTGGGGCACTCATAAGCCAAGGTACCACTGTGTGTGTGTGTGTGTGTGTGTGTATTATATATACACACACACACACACACATATACACACACAGTGGTATCTTGAGTTATAATTATCAGACGGTGTATGTGTGTGTGTGTGTATATATATATATATATATAACCACACACATTCCGATGATTATAACTCATACAAATATAAAATATATATATTATATATATATATATATATATATGCAAAGAGAAAATGTACATGTGAAAAAGTAAGTGAGGGTAGGAAAGGAAAAAGAAAATGTACATATGGAATGTGGGGGGTTAAGAAAGAAAATATACAAAAAGTTTTTATGAGAGAAAGTGATAATTATAAGAAAAATTCAGAATGAAAAAAAAAAAGTAAAGACAATACCAATAAGGTCAGTGAGTATATATATATCAAGTAAATGACATAAGTAAACAGGATGGAAAAAGAACAAAGTATGTATATCCTTTTTTTCTTCTTCAATGTCATTTATATCATTATAACATATCTTCAAGGCAGAGGATCACTTAACTTAAGAATAATAAAAAAATATATATATCTACTATGTAACAACACTTGGGGGGGGGGGGAGATAATTCTTTTTTTTTTAATTTTCTTTTTATCATAAATATTTACAAAAAATGAAGAGAAAAAAAATAATGTACGCTTATATCACTGGCTAAATACATCATTAACCCTTCTTCAAGGCAGAGCCATATTTTTATGATTTTTGCAGTTTAGGATTACCCTTGTACATAGACTGTGCTAGTCTATGTCACAAGGGTAATCCTAAACATACGGCCTTCAAAGTGCTGGGGATGCAAGGAAACTGTTCGTGTAGCTATTGGCAACACTGTTGTGTTTGTTGTGCATGCGCCTTTGCCTACCATGATGGAGTTCCTTACGGATACTAAATCCATTGTATTACTATAGATCTGATGCGTCTGTACCCTTTTTTCTTTTTTGCTCTCCAGTGGGTAGGGTTAAGAATACGATGACTGTCTCCCTTGCAGAAGGTTGGTTGGTTGGATTTTACGGGATATCAACCCTTGGATCATTTTATTTTGAAGACTTTTTCTTGTTTTATTCATTCTTGATGGGTATACCATTTTTTTTAAACACATTTTTAAAAAATTCCTTTTTTTAATCTATTTAACTCATAGGTACTACCACTCCAAGTAAGAGTGAACCTGGGAGTAATGGTAATGAAAGGGTACTCCACACTCCCCAGAGTTTCAGAATTGGAATCTCACCACTAAAAGCAGTTTAACATCATACCTATGACCTATGACACCAGAGTGGTAGTATCTGTTAGGGTCAGATATATGAATCAAATAAGTAAATAAAGTCGTCATGGTGGCCTAAGGTCGGTATCGGCCAGACAGTGAGGGAGTCTATCCCCTTTTCACTAGCACTAGACCAAGGAGATTTTTTTTGCAGCTGAAGTGGAATGCCACACCTACCATCAGCTTGTTACTTTATCACATGGATCCCTGTGCTACTTATATGCTGAATTAGCTAGGGCCGGTTTCAAACCAGAAACCTTGTGGCTCCTAGGCAAACACTCTACCAACTGAGCGATATGCAAAAAAAAAAAAAAAAAAAAAAAAAAAAATTTTTTAAACTTAAGAAACAACTACACAAAAAGCATAAATATGAATTATTAGCGCTATGTGAAATGCAACCAGCCTCGTACAGGATTTGAACTCCTATCACCATGTCCATTACAACTTAAGAAGTAAGTAAGTAAGTAAGTAAAGTCTTCGGGGCGGCCTAATGTCAGTATCAGCCAATCAGCAAGGGAGTCTATCCCCTTTTCACTAGCGCTAGACCAAGGAGATTATTTGAGCATCTGAGGTGGAATGCCACACCTACCACCAGCTCCTCACGTTACCACACAGATCCCTGTGCTACTCATATGCTGAGTTGGCGAGAGTCAGTATCGAACCAGGAACCTTCTGACACCTAGCCGAACGCTCTACCGACTGAGCTAATCCGGCCCTAAAACTACACGAAAAAAATGTAAATATGAATTATTTGCCTGTGAATGGGTTAAAAGAATAAAAATTAAATCAATAAAAGTATAAAATATTAAAATCGAATATTGTAAACAGAACTTAGAAAAAGATGTCTGCAAAATTGACTTAGGGGCAATGTAGCAGTTTTATTTAATCAAAGAGTTTATGGGTCATTTAATTAACAATTAGCTTTTTTCTTCTTTTTGTTCTTCTTTTTGTTATCCTGTTTTCATGAGGTAATTCAATTTTCTAAAAACCATTTTGCAAATTTTACAACTGATTACCCAGAATATACTTGGAAATCACTTTTTCCTCAAAGTAGTCCATACAGACACCCTGGGGGTTGAATTAAATTTTGGCAGGGTTGAATAAAAAAGCATAGGGGTCCACAGGGGGTAAATTTACGAGATTGCATTTATAAATCTCTTTCTAACAAAACACCAAAAATATCTCGATCATGTACACTAGTTGCTAGATATAATATACCATCAGAAGCGAAGTCTGTGAATACATTTACAGGAATTGGATATTATAATACCCATGTACTTTAATACTTGTTCCTTAATTTCATGGCCGTTATCATCTTGCAATACTTTCTAGTTAAAAATGAGACTATCCAAATCATCCAATTGTATCTCACGAAAAAAGAAATAAACATGCTCAGTCAGTAGAACATCAGCCTAGGAACCACAAGGTTTCTAGTTCAATACCGGCCCTCGCCAACTCAGCATATGAGTAGCACAGGGATCTGTGCGGTAAAGTGTGGAGCTGATGGTAGGTGCAGCGTTCCACCTCAGATGCCAAAACAATCTCCTTGGTCTAGCGCTAGTGAAAAGGGGATAGACTCCCTCACTGTCTGGCTGATAGCGACTTTAGGCCACCCCGATGAAGACACGCGCACAAAAATTTATTCAAAACAAGCAAACCATCTGGATATTCCAATGTTTCTTTACGATTTAAAAATTGAAATGCGCATATAATATTGGATACATAGCATAGGGGATAAAGGTGTTGGGTTAAGACAGTTCTAAGTGACAGTTATCTCTAGGCTGCAGGTTCAATCCTGATCAGGGGCAGCAGTAACATAAATAATAATTAACACCTCTACCCAGCTATGGTTAGCAAAATGAGAACAGTATACCCCCGTGGATAGAATAAAGGGTCGGGTTCAAAATTCTGTGATGGCTCCCAAGTTCAAAAAGGTTTCCGAGTGAACCTGGGAATAATGGCAATGAAGGGGGTACACCACACTCAAGAGACGCAGAACTGGAGCC
This sequence comes from Doryteuthis pealeii, assembly GCA_023376005.1. NCBI lineage: Eukaryota > Metazoa > Mollusca > Cephalopoda > Myopsida > Loliginidae > Doryteuthis > Doryteuthis pealeii. Next base: position 54,629,830 of record CM042164.1, read on the forward strand.
TCATCACTAAATGCAGTTTAGTGTCATACCCAGTACATCTCTTCTTTTTAAGGGGGGGGAGTGGGAAGCTCTTGCCCATCTACAAAAATAAAGGCAGTGTATTCTAAGCCAATCAACAGTGTAATCCCACTATAATATATCAAAAAAGGCTCCCCGAGTCTGACAAGAAATATTTGAAGAAGGCTGGAGGGCACATCGGCCGAAACATTGTACAGATTATTGAAGTCAGTTAGTCCACTGTTGGTTTGAATAACAGCAACTAGCTAAGTACAACTGAAGCAGTGTCCAAGACAGTTGGTATTTATATAAAATCAAGACTAGTCCATTCATGCATTTGGGTGATTCCATTCCCTGAGTTCTGATTGGCTGCTTGGTTTCTATGATATTGTGGAGTTTTATAAATACCCTGTCATTCTGCAGTTGAATTGCAACGACGGGATTGTATTAAGTTACAACTGCTTGTTGCTGTGTCTTACCAATTCGACGGTAATTGGAACTTAGCATGATTATTCTTCACAGATAACAATAAAGATGAGGACAGTAGTCCATATAATCCCAATAATAATAATATCAATATTTTTTTTTATCAGCTGAAAATGAACGCCTAATTTTTTTTACATTAAAAAAGATGGGAATATTGTGGTCTAGACAAAACTTGAATCTCAACCAATTTAATACACATGACAAGAGATGTTAATTTAGAAAAGACAAAAAGTACCCCCACCCCTCATCATCATCAAGACCCCCCCCCCTAAAGAGGGATGAGGGGTGGATCATTAAAACTCAAGGAAAGCATAGAACAAAAAGAAAGAAGGAAAGAAATTGAAAGCTTTTAAAGAAATTCCTGTTCCATCATTTTGTAAACAAATCAGAGTGAAGGCATTTCTGTTTTGTATTGGTTTCTAACATGTCAACAAAAAAGCCAAGAAATTGGCAGTCAGCAGAAAAGGGAAGAAAGAATTAGCAGTCCTGAAAGAAAATCAGTTTGCTTTTTCAAAAGAGTCAAACAAAACATCATTCAAGACATTAGATATATATATATATATATATAAATATATATATATAGTATTATATATATATATAGTAAATATAGAATTATATATATATATATATATATATATATGATTATATATATATATATATATATATATAAGTAAATTAGAAGATGATTATATATATATATATATATATATATATATAGTAAATTTAGAAGATATTATATATATATATATATATATATATATATAAAGTAAATTAGAAGATGATTATAATATATATATATATATATATAAAGTAAATATTTATATATATATATATATTATATATATATTTATATATATATATATATATATATATATATTATATATATATATATATATAATATATAAAGTAATTTAGAAGATGATTATATATATATATATATATATATATAAAGTAAATTAGAAGATGATATATATATATATATATATATATAAAGTAAATTAGAAGATGATTATATATATATATATATATATATAAAGTAAATTAGAAGATGATATATATATGTAATGATTATATATATATATATATATATATATAAAGTAAATTAGAAGAATGATTATATATATATATATATATATAAAGTAAATTAGAAGATGATTATATATATATATATATATATAAAAGTAAATTAGAAGATGATTATATATATATATATTATAAAGTAAATTAGAAGATGATTATATATATATATATATAAAGTAAATTAGAAGATTATATATATATATATATATATATATATATATATATATATATAAAGTAAATTATGATTATATATATATATATATATATAATATATATATATACACACACACACACACACACACACACAAAGTAAATTAGAAGATGAGATATATATATGATGTTGTTGTTGTGAGTTTACATACTCTTTTTTGTCAGTATATCAGATGAGTGTGTGTATGTGTGTGTGTGTATATATATATATATATATATATATATTTCCCTCAAATACATATATACATTTATAAATAGACCCATTAGATATATATATAATATATATGTAATCCTTTTACTTTTTCTTGCCTATATAGATGGTTTATTATTTGGTTTGTTTTATGGCACATCAACCCTTTTCAGGCCATTTAATGCCAAATCAAGTAATTTTGATATTTAGTTTCTTATGGTCACCCATTCAAGAATTGAACAGACTCATCACTGCTTAACATCAATAGAAAGAGGAGAACTGGAAGAAGAAAATAGCATTTCCATTCCCGAAAGAAAATCATTTTTCTATTTCAAAAGAGTCAAACAAAACTTTATTCAAGTCAATTAGAAGAGAAATGTTGCCTGCCCCCACCCTAACGCCTGACCCCACCGTCCCTAGAAGAAAGACAACAAAACTTTATAAACATAAATAGAAATCAATCAATTGTTCTGTATTGATAATTGTCAATATCAAGACAAACACATTTACCCAAGTCTGAGAAATTCAAACAATGGGCACAAACTGAGGGTACTCGCAAATGTAAGGTCTCCAAAATATTTAGAAATCACAGAAACGTTTGTTTATTTTCAATGATGTTTACATCATTTTAAAGTTTGAACTTTGAACATTTATCTATTCTTATCACCATTTCAATTCATGCAATTTTATAGGTGCTGTAGCAAATTTTTGTATGCCCATGTCATACCAAGTTGCCACCATGTAGTTGAGGAAGCGCTGAACCTCGTTATTGTTGCTAATTCTCTACACCACTTGCAGACATTTTTACATCCATGCAGGACTTGCTATACACTTCTGTTAATTGGCAATGAATTTCAATTGCCTTTTCTATTCAAAAAGTGAATAACTACACAGAGTGTGAGAGGGAGATTGAGCTTCCCATTTTGTTCGTAAGTTAATTTTCAGCAGCAGCCAGAAGCTAACGGCTGGCTTATATAAAACATACAAATAAAATGGGAAGTTCAATCTTTCTCTCTTTGCACTCACAGACATATATAAGTAGAAGTTAATCAAGATATATAGAGAGAGATGGAAAGTGACAGGCAGAATATAAAGTAAGAGATGGGTCAGTTTTTGACTTAATTAAAATTTTAGCAAAATGATTTTAATGCTTTTTTTTTTTTTAATTATTTCTCTGTCCGTATTTATTTTTCTAATTTAATTCACTTTGAAAACTCCCTTTTTTTCCTGATCACATTCATCTACCCAGAGCTCCATGGGTGACCGAACAGGTCATGTTTTTCTAATATATATATGTATGAGAGAGAGAGAGACTGTAAAGACACAACTCAACATATATGCCTACACTTTTCTTATTTGCTGTCCTTCATTTTATATATATATATATATATATATATATATATATATATATATATATATATATATATATATATATATATATTAGTAATTGCAACAACAGTTCCATGCATAAAACTATAGTTACAATTTTTCAAAAATACCTTTTTAGCCACAACTTTTATATTGAACACTTTTAGAATATAAAACAATGAAACTTATTGATCTTATTCTTTCATTTATAGTTGAAAAAGAAGGATGAAAAGAGATAGGTAGAAGTGGGAGAGGATAATAAGAGGAGGGAGGAGGATGATGGGGCAGTGGCAGTGGTGGGAGAGGATAATGAGAGAAAGAGGAAAAAGAAGGAGATGAAAGGTAGAAGTGGGAGAGAATGAGGAGGAGGAGGGAACTGTGGTAAAGGTTGGAGAGGATAAGAAAAAGAGGGGGAGGAGGAGGATGGAACTGTGGTAGAAGTGGGAGAGGATAATAAGAGGAGGGAGGAGGAGGATTGAACTGTGTAGAAGTGGGAGAGGATAATGAGAGAAAGAGAAGAAAAAAGTGAAATTGAGAGAGAAAAGAAAGAGAAGTCATAAAAAAAAAAAAAAAAAAAGTAAGTAAGAGAGGGTATGAAAAAGGGGCTTTAAGAAGAAAAGAAAAAGAAAAATAGAACAAATGATAGATAAAATGTAAACATCTGCACAATGGAAAAGCAAGATATATTTGCTATTCGTAATAAAAACAGATGTTACAAATAAAAGAAAACAGCAAAAAAAAAAAAAAAAAAAAAACATTTATTTCTTTGTAATCTTTTCACGTTCAATTCTTTTTGTCTTCTTTCATCTGCACATTTTTGTCACCAACAGTATATAGGTAGAACAACATTTTTTGTCATTTTTACAGTAGCTCAATGTAAGGCATTTTTTGTATTGACTGCTCAATGGACCAATTCAATGTTAATGTATAGAAACATTGCTAGGAGGCTCCACAGTAATGTAAGATTGTGTTGGTTGGTTGTTTTACAGCATATCAACAAAAACAGATATTAATGGGTATTATTATCAAATATTAAATGAATATGTAGTAGTCCAAAAATATATTTATTCAATTTTATTTTTTGTTTAAGTTTTTCAATACAATGATTTTATAATAAATAATACCTCCATCCATGAGCAATAGCAAAAATCCTGTTATCTTTGGCTTAGAAGAAAATTAACTTTCTATTAAAAAAATATATATATATATATATATATATATATATACTATCACAATGCGGGTGTACACCTGTACGAGATAAAATCTCTTTTTCAGGAGATCACTGTGAAGTCGTCTAGTTCCAGTAATCTTCTGAAAGAGATTTTATCTCGAAAATTCAAGAATAAATTACAGGTTAACACACAACACTATTGTGCATTGTGATAGCCTTCAAAATCAACCTGTTAATGAAAATTCACTCAATATCAGTGATAGTGCACTTCATTGGCACTCGTTGGCTGGTTATTTTTGGCTATGCGATCATCTTACCAAGACTCTCCTAACTTAGATCTCTCTCTCTCTCTCATATATATATATATATGAGGAGTGAAGGATTTTTAATAAATAAAAAAAAAAAATATCCCCAGTCACCTGATACCCATCTGACAATACATTTGACCCACACTCCAAATATCAACTTTTCTAAAGTCAACCAACTGACCCCATGAAAAATAAAACCACCATGCCCTACCCCACCCGCCTTTATCTCACCCCTCACCCATTTACCTTTTCACTATAAAAGCAGAATGTACAAGTATTTATGTCAATAAATTTTCGAAAAAGCTTTACAATGAGGTGAAATATCAACTGAATTCAACACTTTCCTCTATTCTCAACCATATATGTTGAAATGAAAAATAAAGGAAAGAAAATGGATAAAATAGGATTTATTTTATTTTATTTTACTGACACGTGTTTCGGACAGGAGTTTATCCATATACACATGTATTCTATCCATTATTATTTTAAATACAAAATAAACACCTGGCCGAAACATATGTCAGTATAATAAAATAAATACTATTTTATCCATTCAACATTTTCTTTTCTTTATTTTTCATTTCACATACTGTCAGATTCCTTCCATTTCAACTTACACACATACACACACACCACACACAACATTGACTCTCTGTAGTGATAAGATTCACTGTATTTGTACATACTGTATCATACAATAATAATACAGTGTGTCTTAGAAATCACATATAGAATCATCCCTTACTACCAAGTTTTGGATACCTCTCATCTTATATATATATATATATATATATATATATATATATACACACACACACACATTTCTTTTAGTCTTTGGAGTTGTCAGTTTTTGGGTCACTTAGTATATATAACAAACCATGCCAATTATTATTAACACACCCAATTTACATTTGTTGGTTTTTATATATTTGTATATTTATCAATTTCTTTTTGTATCCACTGGCAAATCTCTAAGAATAGAAATATCAACAAAGATGAGATTAAAGAATTAGGAACATACATAGAAAGGAAAAGGAAAGAGAGATGGAAAAGATAGCAACAAAAAAAAAAAAAAAAAAAGAAATCTCTCTATTTTCATTAGACTTGATAGTGTTACAGTCATTTTATTTAGAGAACAATATGCGAGATAGATGAAAAGCTTGGCTCCAAGCGAATAATCAAAAAGAGAGGAAAATTCAACATCAAAAGAAAACACAATTATATTTACTGAAGACTTTTATCTTCCCCTCTCCCCCACCCTTGGATAATTCGAATGTCAACAAGTTAATTAAACCTAAAAAAATGATGGTTGGTTGGTTGGTTGATTTTAACGGCATATATGTCATGCCTAACAGCTAGGAAGTAATATTTAGTATTTTAAATAAGTAAGTAAGTAAAGTTGTCGGGGTGGCCTAAAGTCGGTATCAGCCAATCAGCTAGAGTCTATCCCCTTTTCATTAGCGCTAGACCAAGGAGATTGTTTTTGTGTCTGAGATGGAGCGCCACACCTACCATCAGCTCCTCACTTTACCACACAGATCCCTGTGCTATTTATACGCTGAGATCGCAAGGGCCAGTCTCGAACTTGGAACCTTATGGTTTCTAGCCGAATGCTTTACCAACTGAGCTAACCCGGATCAATGCAAGGTCTTTTTTTAGATAGGGATTTTAATGGGGCACTCATAATTCAATAATAATGGATCTGCAAAACTACCTTTTTTACCCCCCCCCCCTCTTCCAGGCGACACCGGGTAGCCACTTCTAGTATGTTATGATTTTATCTTATGTGTCTTGGCATTTCCATTTTTGTTATTTAATAATTTCTATTTGGTTGGTTGGTTTATTGATTTTAACGGCATATCAACCCGTCTGGGTTATGTCATGCCTAACAGTTAGGAAGTAATATATGTTTTGTATTTATATTTATACTTTTGTAGTAATTGGTTTTAACAATGTGTTAGCACCATTGGGGATTATGTTGTATGGTATTGATTAAGTTCATGTTTATATTCTATGGTATAATTTTATTTCCCTCAAAAAGGACAGAATGTCCTCCATGTTGACATTTTCAAATAGATCTTTCATATTGTTTGTAATAAAATAATGGTTTCTGATGTGAGCAAAAAACCTGCATTCCATGAATAAGTGTTTGACATGTTTCACACTGTGGTTGTTGTTCTTGTTTGTGTATATAGGAGTGTGTTAGTTTTGTGTGACCAATGCGTATTGTTGTAAGTGTCACAAGAATCAGAAAAATAAATCTGACATTTTGTGAGGGGGGGGGAGATTTACCACGAAAAATTATTTGAAAATATCAAAGTATGTAATTATCCAACCCTCTGCCATAAGAAGGATGTGACACAAGGTCAATTTTTAAATGAAGTTTGATTTCAGAGTTTTCTTTCTCCTAGACTGGTTGCCTAAACAAAGTTAAAGAGCCCAGTCTGCCCTACTATTTACCCATAGCTGAAGGAAGAATAGGTGGATACATACCTTTCCCAAAAGTATCAGCGCTATGTTAAATGGAAACAGTCTATAAGGACATATATGGTTGAATGTAGATATCTATGTATTTACCCAACCCCTCCACATGAGCAGGATGTGACATGAGGTCAATTTTTAAGTGAATTTCCTTCTCCTTTAGTTGCGTGTATGGTCAATTTATCGCAGGTAAAAAAAATTTGTCAGAAAATCCCCACATAATTGATCACAAATAAATTATTCATGGCTAAATTCAGAATTTAATCATTGCTTTTAAAAAAGTTGGTTGGTTGAATTTTACAGCATGTCAACCTTTGTTAGGTTATTTTATGCCAAAGACGTTTTGTTTTATTCATTCTTGAAGGGTACTCAATTTTTTTTTAAACTCTTTTTTTCTATCTAACCCATAGATTTGACTAACAGGTACTACCACTCTGGGTAATAGTGGACCTGGGAGTAATGGTAATGAAGGGGTACTCCACACTCCCCAGACTCCAGAATTGGAACTTCACCATTAGATAGAGTTTAATTTCATAACCAGGACATTAAGACCCTCAGCCACTGCTTTCTAGCACATATATGATAAAAAGGGTTGGGGCTTGTCATAAGGGCAATAATGTTGAGACAATAGGGCTTGATGTAACCAGCCTATTGATCGGAGGGGGCCTTTCTGACCGCCTGTCTAACCTAAGTAAGGTACAAAGAAATGTGCTGCATGTCAGACTGCTCAGCACCAGGGTTCCATCTTTAAGCATCATGGGTCGCCATCCACAGCCAACAGGTGGCTCCATTGGGGAGCAGGTCTTACCCCTATGCAGAGGTGCAGTCAGTTATTCTACAGCCCCAGCCGACAGGGCTGTTCCCCAGAGCCCCAGAATTGGAACTTCACCATCAAGTTTCCCGTCATACCCAGGACATTAAAATCCTCAGCCACCACCTTCTAGCACATACAAGATGTGTCAAAAAAGTATCGAGATTTTTTGTACTTTTTTGACACACCTTGTATTCTGAAAAAAAATTACATTCATTCTTCATTTCTATCTTGGTAAATACAGCTTCAATCTTGATACTTTTTCGACACACCTTGTATATGATAGTTGGAGGTTGTGTGGTAATGGTTAGAGGTATAACAAAATGGACTCAAAGTTCAAATCTTGGATGAAGCTACAGTTCACATAGCCCTAATACTCTTGGGAAAGGTATGAATCCAACTACTCTCCCTCCAGCTATGGTAAATAGTAGGGCAGACTGGGCTCTTTAACCTTGGTTAGGCAACCAGTCTAGAAGAAGAAAACTCTGAATTCAAACCGGTTAAACTCCACTGGGGATGGTCACAACAAGAATAGGCTCAGTCGTAATTAGTGATCTATTTCACTAATTTAAAAAAATTCTAATAATTTAATTTGATGAAAAGTGTTGGGGCTCTTGTAGTTTTGCATTTGCTAATAAACTTAAATAATATCAGTTGTTGTTCATTTTAAATAGTTATCTTTAAATCAATTTACTTAGTTTCAAGTTTTACAAATTCTTTTTCCCCTTTGGCCTCTCTCTCTCTCTCTCTCTCTCTCTAATATTTCATCTCTCTCTCTTCAAAAATAGCATTTTAGCATTATTATCAAAGATCAAAATTCAAGTATGGATTCTACAATAAAAGAGGCTTGAAGCGATGCTGTTCTTTGCTGATGTTAAGGGGGGTGGGGAGGGGGTTGTGTTGGGGGGGGGGTCGTCTTTCCTACGATTCCTTTGAAATTCCCATTTGCTCAGGTTTCAATGAGACACTTAAAACTTAATAAAACAAAATTGGCCAAACAAAATGGAGGAAAATTAGATATAATCAATGTTAGGGAAGAATTCTTTGTTATTTGTTCAATAACAATTATTATTATTATCACTATCAACATCATTATTATTACTACTACCACCTTCAACACTACTGTTATTACTAATACTACTACCACTATCATCATTATTATTATTACTATTACTGCCACCATCATTATTATTATTACTTATCATCATATTATTATTACATAACATTGGCAAACAGTGCTATTTCAGCACATAAGTCCATAGGTTGTTTGCAGTATCTACTGTTTCTAAATGATCACACACATCTAAGTACTGATTAGGCTCCTTGTGGTTTCACTTTCTTTCTATTTATTTACTTCATTTAGGGTGAATATATATAAGTAAAGAAATAACAAAAGACTTAGAGATTTAGCATTATAGTCTATTTCAGAGAGCTTAGACAAATAGTCTAACTCTCCTGACTCATCAGATGCGAATGATCTGATGAGTCGGGAGAGTTAGACAATTTGTCTAAGCTCCCTGAAATAGACTATTATTCTAAATCTCTAAGTCTTTTGTTATTTCTTTACTTATATATTTGCTCTGTGACTCCAACATTAAGAGCACACATTGAGCTCTCAAACTGCGACTTGGTTTTGTTTAAATAAAACTCTTGTGTCGTAAGGAAGATTTCTTCTCTTGACTTTTGGATTATATATATATATATATATTTACCACGTACCCCAGGTGTACGGGTTAGGCACAAGGACCTATTAATATGGAACTACCCATGGGAGGCAGGTGCAAAAAATGTGTAGATCCGTTGCATTCCCTCAAGGGTACCTCAGGCACTGGGCAATAAACCCAGCCCTGCACCTTTAAATTGAGGGGGGCAGGTGTTAACTTATGCTGTCTAGGGCCAAAGCAATCAGACCCTCCGGTCGAGATATATAAATTCTTCCAAGCTTTAGCCATGCGAGTGCTACTGTATAGCTGCACCACTTGAACTCAAATGAAACACTTGGAGAAAAGGCTAGATACAAACTACAAAAGGATGCCGTGTGTTGTCCTGAACAAATCTTGGAAGCAGCACCCCACAAAAAAGCAGCTGTATGGCCACTTACCTCCAATCACACAAACCATCCAATGTAAGATGGACAATGCTGTAGAAGAAAATTTCTAATCATCCCCACTTATTATTTCTTCTCCTTCCTTTCTATCTTCTTTTTCTTATTATTATTTCTTCTTTCTTTCTTTACTTTTTTTCCTTCCTCTTATTTATTTTCTTTCCTTATTATAATTATTATTTATTTCTTCTTCAGTGTTCTTGCTGTAGTTATTTTTCATTTATAAAGCACCATTTTGACAAGAGGAGCAATTCCTCTTTAAATTAATATTGTGGTTGCACCCCTCCCACACACTCCTCGGCTAAAACCCAATTGCACAAAAATTAAAGAGTTAAACTCAGTATTTATTTAAAAAGACCTGACATTTGTTTTGAATTAAAATAAAAAATATAGAAAGAAAACATATCTTAAAAGGGTGGGGGTTAAATATTCACAATTACTTGTCGATAAAAAACGGGGGGGGGGGCTGTAAAATATCACTTTCTTATCGCATTAATTTCTCAATAAAAACAGCTATGTGGTTCATAACTAGCACGGGTTGGTTTTTCAGCAGGCGCCACATAGCGTATTTTAGGGCAGGAGGCTAGGACGACAGTATCCGAAAATCACCAAAAAATAAATAAATAGATAAATCTGATGTTTCTTAGAAATTGATAGGAAAGAAAATTTTATCTTTTCTCCTGTCCCCCCACCCGCCTCAGCTGCAAGATAAAGATTGGAGATTAACAAAAAAAAAAAAAAAATCAGAAAATTTTAGTCATTTCATTTTAATACTATAAGATAAACTCAAACAGGATTATATGTATTTACCAACCCCTCCGCACAAGCAGGATGCTTAAGCAAAGGTTTATATTCAGAGTTTTCCTTCTCCTAGACTGGTTTCCCAACCAAGGTTAAAAGAGCCTAGTTTGCTGTACTATTTACCCATAGCTGGAGGGAGATTAATTTTCCCAAGGGTAATAAGCACAATGTGAAATATAAACAGCCTCATCCAGGATTTGAACACAGATTGACGAGTCCATTTCCTACGACTAACCATTACACCACACATCTCATAATTTTCTTTTTGTTCAATTTCTCTGAATCAAACTTTTTTGTCTGGAATGTTCTAATCTAATATTGGCATGATAAATTCTTGTCATGACGGGGGGGGGGTCAGCTATACACACAGGAAAAAAAAAACCAAGATAAGACTCTTGAACATTTTAGCATTGACATATCTAAAGAAGGTAATCTTTTTTTTTTCTTTTTTTGTGAGGTCTAAAAAATAAATAAATAAATAATAACCAGAAAAAAAAAAAAATAAAATGAAATAGCCAGAAAAAAAAAAAAAAAAAAAAAGCCAGAAAAAATGAATTAAAATAACCAGAAAAAATAAATAAAATAAAATAACCAGAGTGGACCTGGTGATGAAATGGTTCTCCACATTCCCCCAGACCCCCAGAACTAGAACCTCACCATCATACCCAGGACATTAAGACCCTCAGCCACCACCTTCGGGCAAATAGATGATAAAAAGGGTTGGGACAATCATATAGGTGCTAGGGCTGGACATGACCAGCCAATTGATTGGAAGAACCCTCTTCGACCACCTGTCTAGCCTAAACTAAGGGCCAAAGTGGAGTATGGCATGTCATGGACTGCTCTGCCACCGGATTTCGTCCTTAAGCATCACAGGTTGCCACCCAGGTGGCCCCATTGGTAGGGCTTACCCCCTCTGCAGAGGTGCAGTCGGTGTATTCTAAAGTCCCAGTCAACGGTGCTCGCATTGCCATATGACAAGGATACTAGATGGAATTATTCATTAAAGAAGAACATGATAATTCTGTTGATAAGGTTCGCAATAGCAATAAAAGATTTTTTGTATTTTTATGTGCATATTTATGAGACGAGGCTTAATATGAATAATTATGAAATTTCAGATTGTTTTCCTCATCTTTATTATATATAAACATAACTTTCAGGCCATTGTAACCTCGGGCTTTGTCTTTACGTGTTTTTCATCTATTTTGATTACTTTAAAATAAGTCATCTTCAGATAATTACCTATGAATTTAAACACAGTTTCAGATCTTAATCGTTACTGCTCACTCAAGGGCACTCCAAACAGCACAAATGACACTATATATATATATGTCATCCACAGACACTGTGTTTCAATGTTTACATCTCATCAGTGTGGCTAGACTTAACAGCTACTTCTAGCCGAGAATGAAACCAGACTGACTTTCCGACAGCAGTCCAACCCCTTTCCTCTCGGCTGTCCATAGCTGTCAATAAGAGGTGAAAATTTTAACTAATAAATGCATACATCAGTAGATGTATGTTACGATCACCCAGAGAACTCTAGTCTGTAAACAACAGACCAGTGATGCAAAACCAGTGAACGTTTGTTTAGTTGCCCCCCCCCCTCTCTCTCTATTTTATATATATATACATGCACACGCACACGCACACACACACACACACACAAAGCCTAAAACTCCCAATATTGGAGAAAATTGAGCACACAAAATTATGAATATATCAACAAAGAAATTTTTTCAAAAATAATTATTAATTTTTCTTTTCTTTTTTTTTTTTTTTTTCTCATTTTGTTTTATAAAGGTTGAGTGTCTAATTCTATGAAATAATTTCCTTCCAATCATTAAAAAAAAAAATTCCTGATCATCGATTACTAATATTTGCCTCTACCAAATTATGTTAAAATTTCTCTCTGACCAAAATTTCCTGCAAGAAAATTAAGTTGGTATCCTGGGGTTTTTTTGTTGGTCTTCTTTTCAGCCAATTTAATAAACATGTCAACTGGTTTTTGTCAGTCAACAGCTTAATAATTAGAAATGTTTGCAACATGGAACATGGAGACGCAACTTCTACAGTTCCCTCCCATAAATATCAATCCTGCGGGATACTGTGGGATAAAGAGCTGGTCTAGCTCAGTTGGTAGAGTGTCAGCCTAGGAATCACAAGGTTCTGGGTTCAATACCAGTCCTCGACAACTCAGCGTATGAGTAGCACAGGGATCTGTGCGGTAAAGTGAGGAGTCTCCACATCAGACACTAAAATAATCTCCTGGCTGATACCAACATTAGGCCGCCCCGCCAACCTTACTTTACTGTGGGATAGGCAAGCATCTTGAATTGAAAATTATTTTATTTAACCTTTTATCCAACAGAGTGCCCGGGACAGCCCAAAAACGCCCAAGATCATCAGCTCTTAGAAAATGATTTAGAGTTTTAAAAAAAGAAAAATTAATGAAATGAATACATTTCTATTCAGTAGTAAAGGATCAGTGATGTGATACTGTTGTGGGGTTTTAAGGGGTCAAATAAGAACAAAACGACGAGTAGCAAATGTAGGAAAATGTATTAACAAAAGAGTAGATAATTACAGTACAGAGAAGTGGGAAATACGTCCGACAATAGAGTTATGAACTGACTCGCATTGGCTTACTCTTCAAGCCATAATTGTCCCTGTTACTTATAGTAACAGTCGGTGCATTCCATTGGTCTATAGGGTATATCACCTATAACAGATACAATACTAGCTTGTCAACCATTTGGGACATGGCTTTTGCGGATGACAGTGGTAGATAAAGGGTTAAAGTAGTCAATTTTTTTTTTTTTTTTAATATTTTCTTTTAGAGTTAGTCCTTGATGATAGGTAGGTATTTACCCCAACCCACTCACCAAGGGTAGGATGTGACACAAGGTCACAAGTATGGGGCATCCAGCAGGGATCAAACTCTCTATTCAGTAGTAATGGATCTGCAAGACTAATTGCTAACCATTACACCATGATAGGACACCCTCTCTTGATCACTGATATGTATTCAAAACTGCTATTTCAGGACGAGGAAAAATTCTATTGAAATATTGCCGTCATGTAATGTTACTGGTCTGCTCTGTATGCAAAAATTAAATCCCCCACCACCAATTCTCTAAAATTCAAAGTAAACCCTTTTTGTCTTTTTTTTCTGGCACATAAAATAATAAGAATAATGCACAGCTTTTAACAAAAAACCTATCTCATTCATTTCTCATATTGAAGAATGATCCATGACCTCCAGCCGGTCAATCACAGTTTTTATTGTCCTTTTTGCAAATGTTGACCTCGGGGTCTTACATCCATTGCTGGATCTTTACTCTTCAGCCTAGCCTATCACATAAACATATTTGTAAGTTTATTCAAGTGATAGTAAGAAAAGTTTCACTGTACTTTCAATTCTAACCCTCTGTTAGCACTGTGTGTGTGTATGTGTATGTGTGTGTATTAATTTATTTGTAAAATTATTTGATTGTATATGTGTGTGTGTGTGCAAAATTATTTGATTGTATATGTGCGTGTGTATGTGTGTGTGTGCATTTGATTGATTGTATATGTGTGCACACATGTGTGTGTGCATTTGATTGATTGTATGTGTGCACACATATCTACTTGTAAATATATGTGATTGTACATGTGTGTGTGTGTGTGCATCTGATTGCATATAGTTATTTACTAAGCATAGCTTAGATGAGACAAAATTCCAGAAGTAGGGGGCACCTGATTGTATGTGTGTGTGTGCATGTATGCTTCTGATTGTATATACGTGTGCGTGTACATGTATCTTGTAAATATATGTGATTGTGTATATATATATATATATATATATATATATATATATATATATATATATATATATGTGTGTGTGTGTGTGTGTGCTTCTGATTGTGTGTGTGTATGCATCTAATTATAAAAATATATGATTGCATATATATGTGTGAGCGTATGCCTATATATATATAAGATGCCTAAGTATCATGAATCCATCAAACATGTCCCCATCCACTCAACAATCCACCTCCTCCTCATCACTTGACTGTCTACCAAAGCCGCACTTCATCAAAAAAAAAGACAATTTCATCCACATCTTAATATAAGCCATGACATACGATGGGCCAAAAACATCCAAACTTTCTGGAACAACAGATAAGATATTCAGGTTAAGTGGTAAGCAGACAGTTCTAATGGTTTGAGGTTCAATCCAAAAATAAAACATTTAAAAAAACTCAGTACTACAAAATCACAAGAAAAAAATAATTTTTTTAACGAAAAAATTTTTTCAATTCCAAATAAGACAGGGTAATAGACATTATATAATTTGTCTGAATGTTTTGAGATGAGCCTAGATAATTTGCATTATTAAATTTTTCATACTCTTGTACTCATCTTTATTGTTATACAAGGTATGTCAGAAAAGTTTCAGTATGTCAGAAAACTTTGATGTGAGGGGCATCGTCCACTGCGAGTTCTTGCCACAGGGCCAGACAATCAACCAGCATGTCTACAAAGAGATACTGCGGTGTTTGCTTCATTTAGTGCACAAGAAGAGGCGAGAGATGTGGCAGAACAACTCGTGGGTGGTTCACCATGACAACGCACCTGCCCTGAGTATCCGAGAGTTCCTGGCCCAGAAGAACATCACCATGCTGGAGCAACCTCCCTACTTGCCCAACCTGGCTCTATGTGAAACTCAAGGGGCTCATTAAGGAAACCTGTTTTGAGGATGTGCATGATATCAAAAAGCCTGTGACAACAGAGCTATGGAGAATCCCGGAAGAATCCTTCCAGGAATGCATGCAAGCGTGACAGAGAAGGATGGGAAAGTGCATTAGACTCCAGAAGGATTACTTTGAAGAGGATAACTTGTAGTTTGGATTTGAAATAAATCTTTGTGACATCAGTCCTGGAACTTTTCTGACATACCTCATATACACATTTCAGCCAATGTGCCTCCAGCCTTCTTCAGGTGTTTCTTGTCAAACTCAGATACATTCTTGTTGTAATTGGGAGCCTTCAACAGTCTGATGCAATGGATTAAATGGGGGGTTTAGTTTGAAGTTCCATGAAGGCTCTTGAGTATGACAAAAAGGTTCTTCAGTTTGATAAGAAGGCCAGAGGGCACATTAGCGGAAACGTTGAGTATATAACAAAGATGAGAACAACAATCCAAAAAATGAGGGTTGCATTTCTTAGAACTATAATTGCAAAGTAGCCAGGGTAAAAAGAGCCTAATAGAAAAATCAATAATTTGTGTATATGAAAGACTTTGAAAACTTTCAAATGCGTATTGTACGTATTTCACATCATTGCAACTTAATGATAAATGAAAATTTAAGTAGTGCTGTTTTACATTTATGTTGAATGAATAGGTAGCACCATTGATTTTGGCTGAAGTTTTGGTTAAACAAAACTGCAACTTATCCACAAGCAGAGATGCTGATAGGTAAGCATCCTACATCCCTAATGCTCAAAAATATAAAAGGACAAAGTAAAATCATATCCGTGCATCCCAGGGTTTTTCTTTTTTCTTTCTTCACCATTTAAAGCTAACTGTAAATACATTTCAATAGTTTCTATTGAAACGAATTACACAGGATAGGTTACAAGGTAAGAGTTACATGGCTTTAGTTGGGACCCATAAATTTTCCCAGGGGTTCATTCAAAGCAAATATCTGTTTCCCAGGACACACTGAATTAAAAAGCTATCAGCATCACTGTGCAAGTACCGTATTTGACGGCATATAAGACACACGGGCATATAAGATGCACCCCCATTTCGGGAGGCCTCAAAATACCGTATTTGACAGCATATAAGACACACGGCATATAAGACACACACACACACACCCATTTCGGGACTATAAGACTTTCAGGAGGTCTCAAACTTCACCTACGATGTATAAGACGTAGGGCAATTTTTTGAGACAAAATTTTGGGAAAAAAGTGCATCATATGCCGTCAAATACGGTTTATATGGAACAAATTGGAACAAATTGCCCAAACACACAAAAAATTACAGTCAGGTTAATAAAAAAAAAATCTTACTTACCATTGGCAAACTAATAATATCTTCTCTTTAATAATATCCAGCAAGAAAATTATCTATAGAAAAGAAAAAAAAATTAATTAAACAGAAATATGTCAATAACAAAATAATTTTATTTTATACAACAAATATTTATTTTTCAATTAAATTCTGATTATTAATAACATACAATGAACATTTCAGATCAAAATGAGAGGCTACAAATTTATTAATCCACCATTTATATATACTAGTAAATTATATATAATTACCAACCCTTCTGTACAAGCAAGATACAACACAAGGTCAATTTCTTAAGCGGAGTTTAACAGGTTTCAATTCAGAGTTTTCCTTCTCCTAGACTGGTTAACTAGCCATGGTTAAAGAGCCCAGTCTGCCCTTTTATTTATCCATACTTTTTTTTAATGGTAAACACTAAATCTGATTTCATTAAGACAATGATAATAGAAAAAAAAAATTAAGATTAAGAATAATGTTGGATTTGTGTTATTTTTCAAGCCTATCAAGCCAAAATTGGTTTTATTTTTTTCTTCTTTTTAATAATTTATTTTGCCTCTTTAATTACAAATTAAAGAAAAGGAAAAAAAAATTTTTATTTTTTTTATCTTTTTATTTTTTTTATTTTGGAAGATGTTTTAAAGTCAATCAAAGTTTTGTCGAACAGATGGGACCAAATTAGACAGATTTTTCCTAAAAGAAAAATTTTTAAAGAAAAATCGATTTTTTTTGCAAATCATTTCAAAATTAAGGAAAACTACAGATAAGTTTGTTTTGTTTGGTTTTTATACATTTTTTTTTGTATTTTTTGAAAATTTTTTTTTTTTTTTAAAATCGAAGAAATATAGAGAGATTTTTTTTTTCTCTAATCGAAAGAGAAATATAGGAATAGATCTTTTGTTGAGAATTTGGTTCAGTGCCTTTTGTCTGAATAATAAGTCTAGTAAATATATACAATAATATACAATAACATCTCATTTGAATAACATTATTCAATGACATAGGTATTATTATAATAGTAGGTTTTTTTATATTCTCACAAGACTATTGTCTGGTTTATTTATAGGTTATTTCATGCCAAAATTTGATTCATTTGTAAATGTTTCATTGTAATCATAACTAGATTTTCAATGTTCCATTTTCTTTTAATTGCACTTTTTCTTATTTATTTGCTAACAGTTTTATGGTTTCAAGTATTCTTATTGCCAATAATTTGCAAGCAATTATATGGTTTCAAGTAACTAATAATAATAATCCTTTGTAAACAATTATGGTTTCAAGTAACTAATAATAATAATCCTTTATAAGTTTCAAGTAACTAATAATAATAATCCTTTGTAAACAACAGTTTCAAGTAACAATTCTTAATATAGATAATTTGCGCATACTGTAAATCCTCAAGTATAATCCGCACTTTTTTCCCCAAAATTTAAAGGTTAAAATTCCTAGTGCGTACTACATACGAGTTTAAAAATGAAAAATATTTCCTAAGCAATGTCCGAGTTTCTATTTGCTGTTCGGCAATGTTTATTCAGACGCATTTTTTTCAGAGGTACAGCCCCCTAAAAATCTCCGGTGGACTATACTCAAGGATTTACGGTAGTTAAAAGGTTTCAAGTAACTCTGAGAAACATGCCAGCAGTCAATCATTATCAATTTTGACCATCAGATGTAGCTTAACCCCAGACACATGGTCAGTTTAATCATTGACTTGGATATATTAGTTACATATATATTTACTAACCCCTCCGCACAAGCAGGATGCGACACAAGGTAAATTTCTTAAGCAGCGTTTAACAAGTTTGAATTCAGAGATTTCCTTCTCCTAGACTGGTTACCTATCATGGTTAAAGAGCCCAGTCTGCTCTGCTATTTATTCATAGCTGGAGGGAGAATTGGATTCATACCTTTCACAAGGGTATTTGCACAATGTGAAATGCAAACAACTTCATCCAGGAATTGAACTCTGGTCAACAAGTCCATTTCCTATGACTAACCATTAGACTACACGCCTCCAATATATATTAGATACAAAACAGTCCTCCTCAAAGACAAGAGTCCACTTACATTCTTTTTTAATCTGAATTTTTTTAAATGAGGCTTGATAATTTGTATCATTTAGATTTTTCAGACTATTGTCCTCATCTTTATTGTTATATACACAATGTTTCAACCAATGCCCTCCAGCCTTCTTCCGGTGTTTCTTGTCACAATCAGAAGACTTCACAGAACTTCAAACTAAACCTTTTATTTAATCCATTGGAGTAGAATGGTTCTCATTCAGCTAAACCTGACTGGGTACAAGTGTTAAACTATGTTAAGTATTTCATGTTATTTTCACTTGTAGTCAGGATTGAACCTGCAACCTCCAGATGATCATCAATTAAAACTGTATTAACTCAACCCTTAGATCTGTTGCTCAATGTCTCCAATAGATAGATAGATATAAATATCTATTTTTTCATATATTTGTTATGATATATATCATATATACAAAATAACTCATCAGGATGGCCAAAAGCCGGTATCAGCCAGACAGCGAGGAAGTCAATCCCCTTTTCACTATCGCTAGACCAATGAGATTGTTTTTTAGCGTCTGTGGCAGAGGGGCACAACTACTATCAGCTCCTCATTTTACCACACAGACCCCTGTGTTACTCAAATGCTGAGTTGGCAAGGGCCAGTATCAAACCAGGAACCTTGAAGTCCCCAGCAGAACACTCTACTGACTGAGCTAAACTGGTATATATATATATATATATATATATATATATATACAGTTTCGAAATGTAGGCATTTAAACAAATTTTTACTGTGTCACTTACCACCTGACCCTAATTGATCCCTGAATTTTCGCTCTCCTTTTTTTTTTTTTTTTTTTTTTTTTTTTTATTTTATTATTTAAAAAAAAAAAAAAAGAATTCATCTGAACACCGCGTGCATTAACACCAATGCAAGTTTGTTTGATTATAATGTTTTTAAATACAAATTTAACGTCATGACATTACATCACGTGAATACAATCCACGTCACATAAATGTTAAACAAGCCACAGTTTAAAAAAATAATTTTTAGCTTTACATTTCCCATCGCGTGAAAAACGCTTCATATAAACGCTAAACAATTTGATTTTTACCATTTCACGACTGGTTTTTGACATCTCAACCACTTCTCATCTGATGATTGGACTACCAAGAAACTTGAAGTTATGAGTGTGAAATCATAATATCAACATTAATTATAAATCTGCTCTGCTTTATTAGTATTGAGCACCTTTCCATGCAAATACTTTTCTCATTTTTTAATTCACTATTCATTATATATTATATATATATATATATATATATATATATATATATATAATATATATGAGTATATAATAATCATCTTTCTAAGAATATAGACTAAGTCAACTCAATTTCAACTGTCCACTTTTTCTGAAAAAGAAATACGTCAAATGAATCAAAGCTTTAAATAATTTTTTTTTTAAAAGATGAGTGTAATTGCCCTGGTGACATGAAAAAAAAATGTATAGATATATAACAACCAAGGCTCATTAAGAAAATAAAAAACTTTAGATGATTTATATGTAATTGGATATAAAGAGGTCACAGACCAGGGTGAACCGAGGTAAAACCAACAGGTATGCTACCAATTGCTGATTAAGGATTTTTTTTTTTTTTTTTTAGTCATTTAAAAAAATGAAAGAAAAGAAATGTTGGGGGTGGGGTGGGACTAATGAATCTAAGCACTCCGACATTAATTGAGAAAAATCCATGGATGCCAAGACATTAGCGGGTGGAGACATAAAGTCCGGGAATC
The DNA here is from genome assembly GCA_023376005.1 of Doryteuthis pealeii. Classification (NCBI taxonomy): domain Eukaryota; kingdom Metazoa; phylum Mollusca; class Cephalopoda; order Myopsida; family Loliginidae; genus Doryteuthis; species Doryteuthis pealeii. The sequence goes on from CM042164.1 coordinate 54,650,726, forward strand.
AACAGATCATTCAAGGAAGTCCATCATTCTGAACATGTACAAAAGAAAGAAAATAATTTTTTTTTAAATCAAACATTCACTACGGAAGTGTAGATTGAAAGTGACGGAGGGGGGGGGGGTTAATGAAACCAATGTTAATTTTAACCAATCAAAAAATAATTACAGAAGGAAGAGGAGGGGAAGAAAGAGATATCAATAAAAAGATTCATTTGAATGAAATCTTATTATAATGGAGATTCAGTGTCTGTGTCTGTAACCGAAACTATGCCACAATACCCTCAGCATTGAATAAGTTTATAAATGAGAATTTAACTTATAGTCAAAATCGTTAATACATAAACTAGAATAAATCTTATTAACAATATCTCTATGAAAGAGATTGAAAGTGACGGGTGATGAAAGAAAGAAAAATAAATAAATAAAATCAATGTTAATTTTAACCAATCAAAAAATAATTACAGAAGAAAGAAAGAGGGGAAGAAAGAGATAGCAATAAAAAGATTAATTTGTATGAAATCTTATAATAGAGATTCAGAGTGTGTCTGTTTGTCACCTATACCACTAGGACTCCCATCTGAATTTTAACAAGAATAACTTATTTGTGCAAAACTGAAATAAAAATCCAAATTGATTTCTTACTTTTGACGGAAATACCTGAAACCTTTGAGACATTAGTTTTAGGGTTAGGTTACTTTGGGAGTTTCCATAATCTAGTACTATTTATAAGTAAAATGCGATTCTAATGATATTATCTCTTGCGCGTTATTCTGCATTTGTACCAGATAAATACCTACATTTAATGGCTCTAGCTCATTCCCTCCTTAGTAAGGCCAATAACTTTTAGCACTTATGCGTTCATCTGATTGACAGATAACATCACAGTCCAGCCCACTAGCCACTATACCACTAGGACTCCCATCTGAATTTTGACAAGAATAACTTATTTGTTCAAAACTGAAATAAAAATGTCAAATTGATTTCTTCAGTAGTGCATGGTCATTGCTTCAATTTTGTCAAATCTAATAAGGTATTACCCCGCAGCGTACAACCTGACAGATTTTGGTTAAGAATAACAGAATTATTCATGTTTGTCAAATCAATTTGGTTTTTATCTTCCAATTGACAACAATAAAAAGGAGGATTTTCAAAACTGGGGGGAAAAACAAAAAGGTCATATATCTTAAGTCATCTTTTATTTTCGAAAAGGAAGAAACAAGATTAAACAACTTCCTTTGAACCTATCCACTTATAAATCAAAAGACTTCAAATCGATATATGTATATATGTGGAGAAAGGTAAACAAACACGGGATGTTATGGAAACATCCCGTGTTTGTCTACCTTTCTCCACATACTGTCGGATTTAACCTCCTCACATTTCTCCCATATGTATATATCTAAAACCAGAAACCATTTACTGTCATCCCTCGACAATAAAAAAAATAAAAAAAAAAAAATTTTTTAAACCAGAAGAATGATCTTCTGTATGCAATATTGGAAATCTAAATATTCCAATATCATATTTTTATTTATTATTTTAAACTCAGTCTTCCATATTTGACTTCCTTTATGAGTCCTGGGAATCAATTGGGGGGGAGCAGGGGGGTTAAGAAAAAATCTTCCTTCTGAGTGACAGATTCAGAAAAAGGACAAATTTGGTGGAGGCAAAAAAAATCAAGCAGAACAACATCTCTTATTATAATGGAGATTCAGTGTCTGTTTGTCTGTAACCGAAACTATGTCACTGCTTATGTCACAATACCCTCAGGAATTGCGGAAGTTTGTCAATCAGTATTTAATTTATTGTCAAAAATCATTAATATTAATATATTGATTAACAAAGTCTCTATGAAAATCAGAGTTAGATTTGCCTCAAAACAGCCCACGTTATTAGTGCATTTAAAATCCTGCAATTTGTCTTATATATCACTAAGAAATAAAGTTTTCGATAATATATGGTGTGGTTAATTTGCATACTGGCTTTAACAAAACCAGGTTTAATAAATAATTACTTAGTGTTATTGATC
>CM042164.1:54657751-54690251 GCA_023376005.1 Doryteuthis pealeii
ACATATAAAAAGCATTACATTTCATTACACGGAAATACCTGAAACCTTTGAGACACTAGGATTAGGTTTAGTGTTAGGCTACTTTGTGAGTTTCTTTAATCTAATACTATTTTCCGCGCTATTCTGCATTTGTACCAGATAAATACCTACATTTTATGGCTCTAGCTCATTCCTCCTTGGTAAGGCCAAGAACTTTTAGCACCTATGTGTTCATCTGATTGACAGATGACACTCAATGATTGTATAAATTGGTACTTGATAAGTGGAGACAATGTTTCAGGATGTTTTTTTTGCAGAATCTTAGTCCCTAATAGAACTAGGCGACTCTCCATCCAGACAACACTTGCCCATGGCTCAAAATTAAAGAAAGCCAAAAAAGAAATAAAATGAAATAAATAAATAAATAACCCCCCAAAAAATAGTTAATAAATAAATGGTTAACACACAAGAAGAACAAAAGAAAATTTACAAAGAAACAGAAATGGATTCCCAAAAATTCCCAAGGGGAAAATTCAATATCGCCAAAGAGAACATATTTAAAGACAAATCTCAATACCATAGACAAGAAGTTTTAATTACATGTGTGATTTTAAAAGACAAATCTCAATAGCCATAGACAAGAAGTTTTAATTACATGTGTGATTTTAAAAGACAAATTCAATAGCCATAGACAAGAAGTTTTAATTACATGTGTGATTTTAAAAAGACAAATCTCAAAAGCCATAGACAAGAAGTTTAATTACATGTGTGATTTTAAAAGACAAATCTCAAAGCCATAGACAAGAAGTTTTAATTACATGTGTGATTTTAAAAGACAAATCTCAAAAGCCATAGACAAGAAGTTTTAATTACATGTGTGATTTTAAAAGACAAATCTCAAAAGCCATAGACAAGAAGTTTTAATTACATGTGTGATTTTAAAAGACAAATCTCAAAAGCCATAGACAAGAAGTTTTAATTACATGTGTGATTTTAAAAGACAAATCTCAAAAGCCATAGACAAGAAGTTTTAATTACATGTGTGATTTTAAAAGACAAATCTCAAAAGCCATAGACAAGAAGTTTTAATTACATGTGTGATTTTAAAAACTATCAGCCCATTCTTGGCCAAGGAGACTCGACAAAATATATTTCTGTTACTCTAATAAAATTGCAATGAAGCTGGAAAAGGAGAGTTTGAGTTTTGTTTAATGGCATATCAACCTCTGTGGGTCATTTAATGCCAGAAAGGGTTAGGTAGAATTTGTTTTTCATATGGGTTTTGTGGTGGTATTTGGTTATGTTTGGTCAGTTTTGGTGAAAGAATTGGTTTAGTTAGATCTTGTTGAAAAGGTTGTCTTTTGTTTTTTTTTGTTTTTGGTTTTGTTTTTTTTTTGGGGGGGTAAGAAAATTCAAGATGACTTCTGGTTAGATATTTTTTAAGAGGTCTCTTAAGGAGTTTGTCAGGTAATATTTAGTATGGGTTTGTCTGAGATTGTTGCAGTTTATGAGGATGTGTTTAACTGTGAACAGTATTTGACATTTTAACTCTTATGTACAATACTGGGAAAAAACAACAAAAAACATAATTTATTATTGTCACAAATTTTAGGGAAACTTCAATGGCTTAGACAATGGTTCTCAACCAGGAGCCATATGGCCCCTGGAAACCATATAACATTTAATTACAAAAATATAATAGGACTTTTAAATATCAAATGGTTATTGGGGACTCACCAGAGTAAAATAGCAATCAAAAGGGTCTATTAGTGGAGAGAAAAAAAAGTTGAGAACTTAGACACACATAGGAAGTGATTATTTTCCTTGGTTATTATTATCAAAGTTCCCTTAGTTGTAACAAAAAAACATTAGCAAAGGGTTAATCACAAATGAATATATTTAATCAAGGTAAGGAAAATTCTTAGAAATTTCCTATTTTTTTATATTTCTGAGAACTTTCTTTAGAAAATGATGACTTTGTTCTCTGCAGATTAGTCATGGTTCTGTCTATCAAATCATCCACGATGAGCTCGGCTTCCATAAAATAAGAGTGCAGATAATTATTTTAATCTCCTTTGTAATTTTTCACCTTTACTTTAAAAGATACTATTTCTCTGAATTTTTTTAGATGAGGCTTGATTATTTGTATTATTCAAACTATTGTCCTCATCTTTATTGTTATTGTAGTATCATATGCAAATGAGATTGACTATAAAAGTAGTCTGCCTCAGTAGCAAGGCAGACGGCTACTAACTGTACTTACAGAAAAACGTACATTCCCAAGACTGACTGACTTTACATCAGTTATCTACACAAGGTTTCGGCCAATGTGCCCTCCGGCCTTCTTCAAGTATCTCTTTTTGGACTCTGGAAGGTTCCCAAGTTTGAGAAGGTTTCCTGAGTTCGACAAGAAATATGCAAAGAAGGCTGGAGGGCACATTGGCCAAAACGTTGTGTAAATAGCAAATTGTCGGACTCGAGAAGGTTCCTGAGTCCAACAAGAAATACCTGAAGATAGCCGGAGGGAACATTGGCCGAAACGTTGTGTAGATAACAATAAAGATGAGGACAATAGTCTGAATAATCCAAATAATACAGACAAGGATATTCTTAAATATTTTAAACCATTACTTGAGACTTTTACCATTAATTATTAAATCTATTAACTTTGTTGTTTTCTTTCTTCCAGGTGAGTATGCCCATTTTAACTGAAGAGACAGTCAACTGATAATGTCAGTGCATCAAGGAACAAAGGTGAGAAAGAAATTGAATGAAATACCATAGTAGTTAACCTAAACACCTCTTTTTGATATATATATATTTACCAACCCCTCCGCACGAGCAGGATGTGACACAAGGTCAATTTCTTAAGCGGAGTTCAACAGGTTTGAATTCAGAGTTTTCCTTCTCCTAGACTGGTTGCCTAACCAAGGTTAAAGAGCCTAGTCTGCCCTACTATTTATCCATAGCTGGAGGGAGAGTAGGATCCATACCTTTCCTAAGGGTATTAGCGCAAAGTTAAATGCAATTATCACATCCAGGATTTGAACTCGGGGCGACGAGTCCATTTCGCATGACTTTAACCATCGCACCACGCACTTCCTACAAACCTCTTTTTGATATAGGATTCACCTAAAATCTTAAAATAAACAATAAATACAGACTTATTCCTAAGTTGGTAGGGCACCTCACGTGGTGTAATGGTTAGCAAGCTAGATTAGCAAACCATTGTTTGTGAGTTTGATTCTCATTGAGTGCCCCATACTTCTGGCCTTGTGCCACATCTAAGCTAAGCTTAGTAAATAACTATTCCCAAGATGATAACTTATTCCACATCGTAAACTCTTGCATAATATAACAAAATGATCATTTTCAAAAATGTTTGCTGCCCGACGATTGTTCTGCTTAAACAATTAAGCTAGCATAGCATGAAATCAATGGTAGTAGATTTCTATGCAAATGAATATATACTAAAATATATATTCATTTATGAAATAAATATTTAGAAAGAAAAAAACACATGATGTTAAAATTCGCTGACAGAATTCTGTTTCGACCCTTTATTGAAGTGGTCTTCATCAAGAGCGAGTTGTGTATGATAGAGAGAACGGTGAAAGTGAACCGTTATGAGACGATAGAGGTGCAAAAAAATTCTTTTAATTTAAAAAAATTCCGGCTATAATATTGAACGTTTCATCTGCACCACTTTCGTCTCATAACGGTCCACTTTCACCGTTTCTCTATCATACACAACTCGCTCTTGATGAAGACCACTTCAATAAAGGGTCGAAACAGAATTCTGTCAGCGAATTTTAACATCATGTGTTTGTTTTTTCTAAATATTTATTTCACACTGTCGGATTCACTTCCATTCATTTTCATATTCATTTATTTATTCCTTAACGCTCTATCAGATATTGAGCACTCTTCTAATAATACTGTACATTGGCTCACTACTAACTCTTCAAGTGTAATAGTGCCAACCATATATATATATATATATATATATATATATATATATACACACACATATATATCTTATTATAATGGAGATTGTGTGTTTTTCTGTCTGTAACCGAAACTATATTCCTACTCAAGTCACAATTCTCTTAGTTATTGACATCACATTCTCCATGATTTTATTTTTATCTAAACCAATAAATATAAAATTGTCTTACATTATTAATACTGTTAACTATGTCTACTTACTGACAACATGCAATCATATTTATATATACAACAAAATAGCGGTTTACAGTTTGAACGGGAAGGCTAATTTGCATATTAATATTAAAAAATCGAATTTAATAAATATGTGCTTAGTATTATTGATTTCTAACTGTTTGGTTTTATTTTAATGAATATAAGTAAAAATCTCTTCAATAAATCTTAAGTGAAATCCATTAACAAGATAAAATAACTGTCATTTTATTATTTACTTCCTCTTTTAATTAAATACTTAAATTAGAAAAATAACATGAAAGACGAGAGTGATGGAAGAGTAAATTTCAATTGTTCTGTTTTATCGATTATACTCCCTCTGTTTCAAATCTTTTATTATACTCCCTCTGTTTCAAATCTTTTTATCTGTATTCTTATTTAGTTTCATTAGCCTTTCTAATTTAATACAATATTTTATTACATTAAAACTTAAATACTTGCACCCGGAGGGTGCATATATTTTCTAGTATATATAAAGCAACACAAAGCAAAACAGATTGTAGCCAAAAGTTTCAAACGAAGAAGACATTCCTAAGTACAAGAGTGTAGTCTAGTTAGAAGCATTAAGAGTTTCTGTGTTTTTGTTCAAACAAATGAGTGTCATGTTGTATCATTTTGGAGGTCATTGGGGGAGGGGGGGTGGAACTGGCATAAAGATTGCACTTGGAAATCAAACTGAAGAGAATTCTTGTCCGATTTGTCAGCACCTGTCAAAAGCTACTGAAAATGGTTTCATAGCTCAAAAGCTTTTAACAATACAAACACTTAACTCTCAACATGTGTCATTCATAGACAAATAGATTTTATATACACACAAATGTAGGTAATTTTATATAAACAGAGTGCATCTGTTTTGACAATTCAATGATAACTGACTTCTTCCTTTTCAATAGATGGGCAGTGATGCTGATAGCTTTTTGATTTAGTACATCCTGGGACGCACATATTTGCTTTGAATGAGTCACCGGGAAAATTTACGAGCCTCAACTAAAGCTGTCTAACTCCTACCTTGTAACCTATCCTGTGTAATTGGTTTCTAAGAAACTATTGAAATGTATTTACAGTTAGCTTGAAATGGTGAGGGAAGAAAAAAGAAAAACACTGGGACACATGTATACTATTTTACTGCGTCCTTTTTTATTTTTGTGGGTCAGGAACGCAGGACGCGTAACTATTAGCATATCTGGATGGGTGCATGATATACAAGATGTTGCTGAAAAGTCTTTAGGCCAACCAAGAAGAATATTCATCCTGCAATTCAATATGTTTGGTTTGGTTTCATTTCATTGTTTAATGACATATCTACCCTCATCTTGTCTTGTGGCTGCATTCAACCAGGGTGGGTTGAGCCAGCTCCATCCATTGAACTCCTTCTGCTCAATTATAATGAACTAACCATCATTTATTTTGTACTTTGCTTGTTTGTGTTATGCAGTGGTGGAAAAGCCACTTGAGCACCTTATAAAAAGGCAAAGAGTTAATATTGTCCTTTTGGAAAAATGGTTTTATTTTATCTTCTGTGTATGTAAAAAGGTATCAAATGTGTGCTACCATAATTTTTTTTTTTAACTAATAGTCATGCAATGCATAACATTCTACAACATCTATTCACTTATACGTTCGCTGTTAACAGCAATAAAAAAAAAACTTAAATTCTAACAGTAGTGAAAAGCGGATATAAATGGTCTCCAAACAGAAAACACAACCTCATGATTGCCCAGACAGCAAGGTGTGAGTGGTGCCTGGTGTATGATGATTAAATTTCTATAGTCTTTAATTATTTTTAGACTTTAAAAAAAAAAAAGGGGGGGGTGAGTCATTTTATATATTTACATATATATACACTCCCAAAACCCGTTAGAGCTCTCTAGAAGCGACTTTAATTGACTTTCACCACCAGCGTAATAAAACAATGATCGTCTGTTGTTTACAGATTTGATCTCACTGGTGATCATAAAATATATACACTGATGTACGTATTTATCAGTTAAAACACCACTACTTAATGGCTGAGAGGTTAGGGAACCAGGCTGATGAAAAGTCAGTCGGGTTTCACTCCTGCTCAGAAGTAGTTGCTGTGTCTAGCCACACTGATGAGACAGGAAACGTGAACATATTTTGGTATTTATGGAACTGAAGACTGTGTGTGAGCATACATGTGTAACTATGAGGGAGAGTAAAAATTTATCTGCACTTTTGCGATAAAAAAGTCGTTGGGGTGGCCTAATGTCAGTATGAGCCATACAACGAGAGAGTCTATCCCCTTTTCACTAGCGCTAGACCAAGGAGATTGTATTTCGTGTCTGAAGTGGAGCGCCACACCTTCCATCAGCTCCTTACTTTACCGCACAGATCCTGTGCTACTCATACGCTGAGTTGGCGAGTGCCAGTATTGAACTAGGAACCTTGTGGTTTCTAGCCAAACACTCTACCAACTGAACTAACCCGGCCCTTTGCCATAACATATCTTTATTATTACCACACACTGTTCTGCACAAAGTTGGCACTGTTATGGTGATGTGATTAAAGTTTGAGCCTGATCTTGCCATTTTGCTTGCCGTCTTTACAGTGTAAACATGGCAATTCCACAAGTGGTATGATCAATGAAGGGATCCAATTTCTCTGGTTGGAAGGTATGTCAGGGGTTAAAATTCATCAGAGGCTTTTAGCACAATACGGGGCAGAACACCCATCTACCTCCACTACTGATGACCCTCCTCTTAGTGGTCAGTCTAGCTAGCAGTAGTAAAGTATTTGATAATCTATATATTAATACTCATGCAGTGATGATAGTTTTTTAATTTAGTGCATCCTGGGATGCACATATTTGTTTTGAATGAGTCCCCAGAAAATTTATGGGTCCCAACTAAAGCTGTCTAACTCCTACCTTGTAACCTATCCTGTGTAATTCATTTCTAAGAAACTTTTGAAATGATTTTGAAAAAAAAAAAAAAAAAACCCACTGGGATGCATGAATCCGATTTTACTGCATCCTTTTAGATTTTTGTGCATCAGGGATGCAGCACACGTACCTATCAGCATCTCTGTTCATGTTCCTTAATTGTATGATCATTATCTTGCAAACCCTCTGGTTAAAAATGAGACCGTCCAAATCATCTAAGATGAAATGCAAAAATGTAAATCTTGATTATCTTGTGTTGCTTATCCGCAAAATTCTTATTTCTTATGGGTGTCGTCACCTCAGCTAAATAATGGACCATTCCATTTTTTATTATCAAGAAAGACAAAAGGCATGCTACACAGAAAAAATATAAGAAAGAAAACAAATAAAGAGAGTAGGAAAAAGATAAAGAGAGGTGGGTTAGCGCATCGATGCGATAACGCTAATCTGTTTCAATTGAACATAATGAAAAGAAAGTAAGAAAGAAGAAAAAAATGAGTGAGAGTTATACTTTATACATATTGAACTATTTTAGCAATAGCTCTTAAGTAAACATATCAAACGTGGTATATCCATAGGTACCGCTAGTCATCTATATATTACTAAAATTCTCATGCGTATGTGTGCATATACAATGGAAAGAAAATATTCAACAACACACACACACACACACACACATATATATTTATATACCAAGCGTGTTGGTAGATATTTGATTGTATATATTACCACATCAACCACCAAGATATTACCACAGAAAATAATCTATTGGTATATATTTGGCCAAAAGAAAAACAATTTATATGTATATATATGTATATAAGATATATATATATTCATATAACACTAATTTGTAAAAACATACCTAATAGAGCCATAATAAATCAGATTTAGCCCTGACACTTTATGCAAACTAATAGTACGTCTGACAGTAGATTATCTTTATATATATATATATATATATATATATATATATACACACACACATATATATATACACACACACACACACACACACACATATAGTCGTATGTTCTATAACCTCCTACCAAACAACATCCCTTCCCTTATATGTCAACTGTCAATAGCAATGAATAAATTAAATTCCAACCGCAATGAAAAGCAGACATAAAAAGTCTCTCTAAACAGCAGACAAACACAATTGCCCAAATGCACAGGTATAGGTGCTACCTGCTATATAATAATTTACACAGTTTATAATTGATTTTAGACTTAAAAACAACAAACGGTTTTGTTCATACACTACCAAATTGGACCGGATTTTTCAGACACACACACAAACATTGTGTGTGTGTGTGTGTGTGTGTGTGTGTGTGCATATATAAGTTGAAAAGTGGAAGTGAATTTGACAATATGTTGAAAAAATAAATAAAGGAAAGAAAATGTTGAATGGATAAAAATTGTTTATTGGTACTCCAATAAACAAGTTGGTTAAATCCTACTTAACGGACATAAATTCCCCATTGTATTTCACCCCGCCGAAAGAAAAAAAATACCAAAAATCAAGGAATTAACCGAATTAAATAAAATTTTCCGTGTTGATATATTAATAAATAAACAATATAATGCACCAGTTATTTTATTTGAAAACTTTACATTTTTTCAAGTCAGTTAACTTTGAACCACGTATCTTTGAGGCGTAACACAGATTCACAAACATACGTGGTTCAAAGTTAATTGACCTGAAAAAATATAAAAGTTTTTAAATAAAATAACTGATGCATTATATCTTTTATTCATTAATATATCAATGCTGAAAATTTCATTAAATTCGGTTAACTCCTTGATTTTTAGTATTTTTTTTCTTTTGGCAGGGTGACATATGATGGAATTTATGTCCATTAAGTAGGATTTAACCACAATTTTTGTCCATTCAACATTTTCTCCCCCTCCCCTCTTGCTCATTCACCTTTTCTTTCCTTCTCTCTCCTTTAATAATCTTTTCCCCTCTTCATTTTCATTCACACTTTCTTTCCTTCTCCCTCCTTAAGTACTCTTTCCCTTTTCTCTCCCCCAAATACTCCCTCTCTATCCATGGAAGGACTTCTTTATTATTATTATTATTATTTTCATCTCTATACAAAATCCCTACCCCAGTACTCTTTATTTCTTCACTACTCAACTGGGGTGGTATGCCATGAAGTCTGAGTTCAGTTTGAAGCAGCAGCCCAACCCCTTCTATCCTTTGCCTCCAATCATCATCTTGGAATAAACTTGATGTATGTTATTTGGTTTACAAACAAGATGTGGGGGAAAATAGGAACACAACACACATTTCACAAACTCTTTCATTCTATTCTCTTAGAATCTACAATAGAAATAGAAGGAAAGATATATATCTATTTTGATCTACTATTCATGGCATGTGATCTACTAGGAAAAAAGTTAGGGTTAGGGTTTAGGGTTAGTTTAATGGGAAAATAATGGGTAGTTAATGGGTAGATCACCTATTGGAATGTAAACAACTCGGTAGATCACATATTGGATTAGAAACCATTCGGTCGATCACATATTGGAAGAGCAGCATTTTTTTCTTTGTCATCTCTTTCTTCCCTTTCCTTCTATGTGTATGTGTGTGTGTCTCTCTCCATGGATGTGCTTTATAAAAATAGAAGTGAAAGATATATCTCTTTTCTTTTTTGTTGTTTGTGTGTGTGTGTGCCTACAGTGAAGCTGATAGCTTTTTGATTTAGTACGTCATAAGATGCACATATTTGCTTTGAAGGAGTCCCAGGAAAATTTTTGGGTCCTAACAAAATTTCTTAATAGATTGTAGGGTTTTTATTTGTGATCTGGGGAAACAACTTAAGCCACCTAACTCCTTCCTTGTAACCTATCCTGTGTAATTCATTTCTAAGAAACTATTGCAATGTATTTACAGTTAGCTTGAAATGGTGGGGAGTTTGTGTCAGGGACGCTGGATAATATCAGCATCTTTTGTGTATCTATCTATCTCCATGAATGTGCTTCATAAAAATATCTATTTTTCTTTGAAAGACATCTATCTTTTCTCTTCCCTTTGTGTGTGTGTGTGTGTGTCTCTCTCTCTCTCTCTCCGTGGATATTATAAAAATAGAAGAAGTGAAAGATATATCTATTTTTCTTTGTCCTCTCTTTTCCTTTTTTCCCCATTGTGTGTGTGTGTGTGTGTGTAAAATTATGTGTGTATGCGTGTCTCTCTCACACACTCACTACAACATGTGTGCTTTATAAAAATAGAAAAAAGAAAGGCGTATCTATTTTTTCTTTGCTATCTCTCTCTTTCCCCCATCTCTCTCTTTCAGTCCTTTCTCCTCTCTCTTTCAGTCTCTTCCCTCCTCTCTTCCTTTCAGTCTCTTTCCTACTCTCTTCTTTCAGTCTCTCTCTCTCTTCTTTCAGTCTCTTTCTCCTCTCTTTCTTTCAGTCTCTCTCTCTTTCCCTTCTCTTTCTTTCCTCTCTCTTTCCACAACATGAATGTGCTTTATTATTAATATTATTCTATTTTCTTTGCATCTTTCCTTCGTTCTCCATCCTTTACCGCATCATCAACACCTGGCAGAAAATATTGCGTCAGTTTTAAAAGCATTAAAAGAACCGACTGAGTTGGAATCAATTCTGGTTTGAAAAGCCATCAATCAAAAAAGACAGTGTAACAAGATACAAAGACCATCATGGGCATTGGCAGTGTGTCTGGGGCAAGAAAGATGGATTGGAAAGAGACATCTCAAGGGGGGGAGAAGGGGGAGGAAATATTTTAAAGAAAGAGGCTGACACAATATGCACATTTGATGATATGCACCTGGGACCAAAAATCAGGGAGGCAAAGTTTGTTTGGGGGTTGAAGAGGATAGAAAAGCCATTTGTGGTGTGTGTGTGTGTGGGTGGGGGGCATTTAACATTAAAACTGACAAACAAGCACTCTGGTTGATTGATTGATTTGTTACATAATTGTTAGTACCCTAACACTTATTTACAGTTGTGTAGAAACCAAAATGGCTGTTATAAGTTGCAGCCGGCCACCTTGATGGATTGAGTGACACAGCTTGACCTCATCCTGATCCTTCCGGTGGATACCGTGAGAATCGGTGGAGAAGACCCTCTTCCGGTTTAGATTAGAAAGAGAGTTTTAGTTCAGTATCGGCCAAACCATGAGGTGGTAAGTCGCGTTAAGCGCACTGCCGTACTCAATCTGCGCAGGTAGTCTGGTGGGGATTTCGGAATAAAATATGATCTAAAACAAATCAAAGTCTTGGGTTATTATCTAAAACCTACCAATGACACAGGGCTTCTGATAAAGAGAAATCCCCAATGGAAGACCAGACACGAAGTCCCCAAGACGAAGTCCAGACACTAGAAGAAGAACGTAAGATACCAAAGATGAGCAGAAGAATAATAGAAGCAAAGAGAGTATACAACAGATTGATTTTAACAGCACGTCAACCTGTCTCGGGTTAATTTATGCTTAGAGGTGAGGGAATTGCATTCATTGTACACTTATATTTACATATTTTTGTACAGTCGTATCTTAAGAGGTTTTTTTTGTTTTTTTTGCACACAGTTATATGATATCAAGTATACTTATCTAATACAAATAATTTGCAGTTCTATAAAGAAAGTAAAGTCGTCAGGGGGGCCTAATGTCATTATCAGCCAGACCGCAAGAGAGTCTATCCCCTTTTCACTAGCGCTAGACCAAGGAGATTATTCTAGTATCTGAGGTGGAGCGCCACACCTACCATCAGCCCCTCACTTTACAGCACAGAGAGAGGGCCAAGTGGTTTGTAGAGCTGCCAAATTTCTTATGCATAGAGGACTCAAGAGAAATTTTCTATGTAAATAAATGAATAATAAATAGATACATGTTGTTAAAAAGTCATTTGCATCCTTTTTGACCCCCCCCCTACTCTCAATGCTTCATAGATTAAAGGTGTGTGGGGGGGAGTCTGACAGTGATCTGGGCAAAAAGAGTCATTAGGCCCCTCTCTTAACCCATCCCACCCACACAGATATAAAAAAAAGTAAGTAAAGTCATTGGGGCGGCCTAATGTCGGTATCAGCCAGACAGCGAGGGAGTCTATCCCCTTTTCACTAGCGCTAGACCAAGGAGATTATTCTAGTATCTGAGGTGGAGCGCCACACTTACCATCAGCTCCTCACTTTACCACATAGATCCCTGGGCAACACATACACTGAGTTGGCGAGGCCCGGTATCGAACCAGGAACCTTGTGATTCCTAGCTGAACGCTCTACCGATTGAGCTAAACCGAGTTTCAACTAATCCTATCAAATACTTTTAATTATATTGTGGTGTAATGGTTAGTAAGTTAGATCCACAGACCATTGTTAGTGAGTTTGATTCTCATTGGGCACCCCATACTTCAGGCCTTGTGCCACATCTAAGCTATGCTTAGTAAATAACAATATGATTTCAAATTATTATTTCTATTTAAGTTTAAATCATTTGTTTGCATGCCCACATGTCAAGGGTCATTATATGACTAGAGGTTAGGGAATTGTATTCATTGTACATTTACATTTTTTGTGTAGTTGTTTCTTAAAAAGTTTTTGTATACAATTATATGATATCAAGTATTCCGATTAAATGCTGGCAGTTTATTTTTTTAATTTATCTAACGAGCTAAGCAAATATATATATATATGTGTATTTGGGCAGCATTCTTTCATGTATACATGTAGAATTAAACAAAAAGACACATCTCCTGTTTAACAATTTTATTTTTGATCTTTTCGAGTTTTCTGGCCAACTTTTTAATATTTGGGTGGAATTCATGGATAAGTCCACCAAAGTTCAGGTCCCAAGTACTTTTGGCACTTCGAAGTGCCATCATCAGGGGTGATGTGTTCCAGTTTTTTTTTTTTCTTTTTTTTTTTTTTAATTATATTAATGTGGAGGCTGGAAGGAGAAGAATTGATGGGAAATGTATTATAGGCATTTTAAAATGTGTGTACTGCATTGGAAATTAATTTTGTTTAAGGATGGTTTGTATTGTTTTATGTATAGAGCTTCTAGTATTTGGAGTTTTTGTTTATTTTTTTCTTTGTGCAGAATGTGTGTATTTTCCGTTAGAATATTTTGGTAATTAGAGTGGGGGCATGAATGTAATTTTAGGTGTTGTGAAATGTATATATTACATATGTGCGTGCGTGTGTGTGTGTGTTTGAAAATAGAGGAAAAAGTGGATATAACAATACAACAACTAAATTCAATTGATATTTCACTTCATTATTTAGCTGAAGCTTTTTCAAAATTTTATTGAAACAAATGCTTTTACATTCTGCTTTTATACTGAAAAGGTAATTGGATAAGGGTGGAAAGAGAGGATGCAAAATATCAATTGAATTTAGTTGCTGTGCTGTTTTTCTTCTATTTTCAACCACATTTTGTTGAATTTATTCAATCCTTCACTCCTTGTGTGTGGGAGTGTTTTGTTGAGTTTTTGACTACTGTTATATTATTTGGGAAGGGGTAGCAAATTATGAGGTCCTTTTAAAGATTGAAAAATTCTGTGGGATTTGATTGTTAATGTCCCAAACTTTGTGTAATACACAGCCTTGTCCAGGATTTGATTCCCTTTTACTACTAAAATAGATAATCTACATATTAATACCCATGTTCCTTAAAAGGTACGGTCATTAATATCTTGCGACACCCTCTTGTTAAAAATGAGACGTACAAATTGTCCAAGATGAAATGCAAAAATGTAAATACTGATTATCTGGTGTTGCTTATCGGTTGAATACTTATTTCTTATGTTGTCACCTCACTGGAATAATGGACCATTGCATTTTCATTATAAAGAAAGAGAAGAAAAAAGACATGCTACACAGAAAAAAATCTAATAAGAAAAAGTAGGGGAAATATAGAGAGTGGGGTAAGCATGAAGAAGTGATAAGACAAATTTGTTTCAATTGAACAAAATGAAAAGATGAAAAGAAGCAAAGAAAGAAAAAAAGAGCGAGAGAGAGTTAAATCAAGACTATAATACATTTTTTACATACTGAACTATTTGCAATAGCTCTTAAGTGAACATATCAAATATCAAAGATCCTTTAATTCCAGCTCAGTTTACAAAGTAAAAGACACGTTCTTTGCTTTGCTTTCCTTCCAGACAAAATTTGGTAAGTTTGAACTCTTCACATTTCAGCTAAGATGTTTCCTCCCCGCCCCCATCTTATTTTTACCTTTATTAGTTATTCTACTTTATTTTAATTTTTTTTCTTCTCATTTCTCCACATGCGTTATATCCCCACCTCTCGCATCCATCTCTATTCCATGTTCAGAAAGGAATATTAGAGTTGGCTTAGAATCCTTAAATTCAAACTCAGTTTATAAATTAAAAGACACGTTCTTTGCTTTCTAAACTCAAATATTTTTTTTTTTCAAACATCAAATGTTGTAATAATTAAATTATCATACTGTAGTATATCCATAGGACCTGCTAGTCAATAACCATTACACATTGACCACCTCCAATGTATATGCTGGGGATTTATTACCAACTCAACCTCGGCATTTTTGTCTAAACTTGGACTTTCTCCACCAGACAAGAGGAAATATATAAAAAAGATCCAGGAGAAAGCTCTAACCGCATCAGCGTGGATATGGCAGTCCTATATTGTGACATCAAACCGACAAAGTCTGGTGGTATCGTAAGATACTGCTGGGGTGCTCTGGGTTAGTGGTAATGATGCTTCGGCCCCGAAACCATGCCTGAACCCAGAGTCATCATCTGATGAAGGCTTTGTTGGTTGCAATGCTACTGTGTAAATAGCAGTCATTGTATGAAGATTATTATGTGTATCTATAGCACTGGAAATAAACACTACCAATAAATTACTGTATATTTTTGAGTTTTCCCTTAAAAAGTAATGTCCAGGGCCAGCTTAGCTAAGTCGATAGAACATCCGGCTAGGAATCATAAGGTTCCTGGTTTGATATGAGCCCTCGCCAACTCAGCATATGAGTAGCATTGGGATCTGTGTGGTAAAGTGGGGAGCTGAGGGTAGGTGTTGCGCTCAACCTCAGATGCTAAAATAATCTCCTTGGTCTAGTGTTAGTGAAAAGGGGATAGACTCCCTCACTGTATGGTTCATACTGACATTAGGCTGCCCCAACGACTTTACTTACTTTCTTATATCTGTGTGGGTGGGATGAGAACATCCTTTTAAGAATTCCAGAGCTCCATTCCTCTAAAAAAATTATCATTATCAAAAAATGGCTAAAAATGGTCTTTTCATTACCAGAATTATTTCCCTAAAATATAGAACTTCTAAATATGTTTAATATTACATTTAAACAAAGGCTATCATTTGGGAGGGATTAAGAAAATGAATGTGACTTCTGGCCAGGCGGAATGAGGCGGTATAGGATGTTAAGAGAGGGGCCTAATGACCTTTTTTGTGCAGATCACTGTCAGTCCACCCCCCCCCCAATAATCTACCACGCATTCAAAAAGGATGCAAATGACTTTTTAACAACATATATCTATTTATTATTCATTTATTTACATAGAAAATTTCTCTCGAGTCGTCTATGCATAAGAAATTTGGCAGCTCTACAAACCACTTGGCCATCTCTTGCATATGTGATTTACATTATATAAATTCTCAAGAATTATTTCATTCTTCAAAAACAGCATAATAAAAAGGAATGGATGTTCAAGTGAGGCTACCACATGACAATGATTTAAACTCATATATTAATACTCATGTTCCATAATTGTATGACCGTTATCATCTTGCAACATCCTCTGGTTAAAAATGAGACCGTCCAAATTGTTCAAGATGAAATGCAAAAATGTAAATCCACATTATCTGGTTTTACTTATCCACTGATTTCTTATTATTATGAGTTGTCACCTCAGCTAAATAATGGACCATTCCATATATATATATATATATATATACTTTGCTATATGTCAATGAAACTTGGTAACTCTTAGTTTCTCACCTATGCAATTTTCAAATCCCTTTGAAAACTCATGTTTGAAAATCACATAGGCAAGAAACTAAAAAAGCATTCCTTGCTATTGTAGCTCAGCAAAAGCAAGTTTCAATTTTTTTATTGTTTTTTTCTTTCTAAATTAACATTTCCAGTTAAATAAATTTTTCCTTATGGACAAAAAAAATTTGTCAACCCTTGTTGGGTTATTTTATCCTGAAGACATTAATTCTTTATGGATACTCAATTTTTTTTTAAACTCATTTTTTCCTATTTAACCGATAGATTGGACCCTAACAGTACTACCACTCTGGGTCAGAGTAGACCTGGGAGTAATGGTGATAAAGGAGTACTACACATTCACCAGGATTCCAGAATTGGAACTTCACTATCAGATAGAGTTTAATGTCATACCCAGGACATTAGGACCCTCAAAGTGGATCTGGGAGTAATGGAGATGAAGGGGTACTCCACATTCCCCAGAACTCCAGAATTGGAACTTTACTATCAGATAGAGTTTAACATCATACCCAGGACATTAAGACCCTCAAAGTGGATCTGGGAGTAATGGCGATGAAGGGGTACTCCACATTCCCCAGAACTCCAGAATTGGAACTTCACTATCAGATAGAGTTTAATGTCATACCCAGGACATTAGGACCCTCTACCACCACCTTCTAGCACATGATAAAGAGGGTTGGGGTTTGCAATAAGGGCAATAGGGGTGGGACAATCATATAGGTGCTAGGACTTGACATAACCAGCTTATTGATCAAAGACGGCCTCTCCGACCAACCATCTAGACACAAAAAAAGGAGTGCATGTCATGGACTGCTCATCCACCAGGATTCCATCCTGAAGCATCATAGGTCACCACCCACAACCAACAGGTAGCCCCATTGAGTGTGGGGTCTGCAGAGGTACAGTCGGTGTATTCTAAAACAACACCCAATAGGACTTTTAAATTTGACTAATTCACAAAGTTTAAGATTCCAAATTGCTGATACTTAAGAAAAAGGCTTGCAGGTGCTGCACCTTGCCCATTGATTGATTGATTTTAACGGCATGTCAACCCATCTACGGTTATTTTATGTCAAACGGTAGGTTTGGTTTGGTTTTGCGGCATATCAACCTCAATGGGTCATTTAATGCCGATAAAGTTTTGAAATAAATTCTTAATGGGCAATACAATTTTTTTATAAACACATTTTTCTATTTAACCCATAGATGGGACCCTAACAGGTACTACCACTCCGGGTCAGAATGGACCAGAGAGCAATGGTGCTGAAGGGGTGCTCCACATTCCCCAAACCACCAAAACCAGGACATCTAGACTCTCAGCCATCGCCTCCTAGCACCCAAAAAAAGGGTTAGAGCTTGCCATAAGAGCAATAGGGTTGGGAAAATCATATAGGTGCTAGGGCTTGACGTGGCCAGCCGATTGATCTCCGACCACCCGTCTAGCCCAAGTTAGGACCAAAGTGGAGTATTGCAAGTCATGAACTGCTCATCCACCTGGGTTCTATCCTTAAGCATCACGGGTCGCCACCCACGGCCAACAGGTGGCCCCATTGGGGGAGTCTTACCCCTCTGCAGAGGTGCAGTCAGTGCATTCTAATGCCCCAGCCGACAGGGCCCAAGCGGTATGTTGCGAGGGAAGGTCAAAGTTATTGTTATGTCTTTTTTTTCAAGGATTTTTCTTGATTTTGACACAGGAGGTTGTTTGCAGTTTGTTGCTAAGTGGATTGGAAATGAGTTTATAGGGTAAATTTCAAGTTTGTTATAAACGATAGTTTGGAAGAAAGTTTTTTTAAACAAATTTTTTCTATTTAACCCATAGATGGAACCCTGACAGGTACTACCACTCCGGGTCAGAATGAACCAGGGAGCAATGGTGAAGGGGTGCTCCACATTCCCTAAACCTCCAGAACTGGAACCTCACCATCAGATAGAGTTTAACGTCATTCCTAGGACATGAAGACCCTCAGTCACCGCCTTCTAGCACCCATATGGTAAAAACGGTTGGGTTGCCCACTGGTGACATGAAATTATAGTAATATAGATTTCCATCCCAAGACATTCTCAAAGACTCATATCCAAGAATTTATTCTCTTCCTCTTTTCCCTCTTCACAAACTGTAGTATAATGGTTACCGCCATAGGATATGGGAATGGTAAGAGGAGTTCAAATCCTGGGTGAAGCTGTTTGGATTTCACATAGAGCTAATACCCTTGGGAAATGTAGAAATCCAACCACTGACCATACTGCTATGGGTAAATAGTAAGGCAGACTGGGCTCTTTAACATTGGTATGGCAATCGGTCTAGGAGAGAAAAAAAAAACATGAACTCAAACCAGTTGTAGTTTATGGGCTCAGCCAGGTTTTGCATAGCATTAATACATTTGGGAAAGACATGAATCCAACTACTGACCTTCCAGCTATGGGTAAATAGTAAGGCAGAAAGGCCTCTTTAACCTTGGTATGCCAACCAGTCTAGGAGAAGGAAAAACTCTGAATTTAAACCAAAGGGACTCACTTCTCGCTAGTCAAAACTACTTTGAGAGCTGCTCCTCCCACAAAAAAAAAACACTGCAAAAAATTTGATCACGGAAACGGAACATTTTACAAGAGAAAATATGGCATAGTGTTACCATGGCAACAAGTTGGTGACACACAACATCAGCTGTCACCATGACAACAGCCAAGATGGCTACTGATGTGATCAACTGCCACCAATACTCTCTCTCCTCCCTCCTTGTCATGGGGAAGGGGGTTATAGGGGGAGGGGGAGTAGTAAATATATTTGAAAGTTGAAGATGAATTAAATCTATGCAAATAAGATTTTTTTAAAAAGAAAATTAAAAAAAAAAAAAAAAAGAAAAAAATGGTTGTTATGAGGAATGATAGAGACAAAGTTGAAATTTAGGAAAGGGGGGGGGAGAAAAGAAGAAAAATAAAAAAAATAAAATTCAATAGAATTGTTTTTTTTGTTGTAGTTGCAATGGAAGAACACAAGAAAATTCAAATTCCAAACGTCAAGGCAAAAATCATCGCCTGCGGCTACCGTTTCCAAAGAACAAGGCATCAAAACAATAATAATCAGATTGTCTCAATTTCTCTATACACACACACACACACACACATATATACACATACACATACACACACACACATATACACATACACACACACACACACACACACACTTTTTTTTTTTAATCTAAACTTTGTCTTCACCGTAAAAAAAAAAAAAATTTAAAAGAAGATTCACAAAAAAATAAAGAAAAAAAAGAAAAAGTATTCCTTATTTCCTTGTATATTTTAGACCACGCACTAACCCATTGGGTTCCCACTGTACCAGCAGTCCATGATGATATTGATGCTTCTATTCAAGCATTGGATTCTTATTGATAATTTAGATGATTAAAAAATGACAGTTTATAACAGAAGCCTATTTGTCAGCCACTGTATGATTATGTATATATATACATAAAATGAGAATTTGAGATTATATATTTATTTATTTAAGAATGAAATGAGTAACCTACTCGAGTTTCATCGATAGATTCTTCAGGGTTACTTTTAATCGAGTTTACGATTAATCTTTGGTGTTATAAACATGCCCGATTCCAACGGCATGTTTATAACACCAAAGATTAATCGTAAACTCGATTAATTTAAAAGTAACAAGAATCTATCGATGAAACTCGAGTAGGTTACTCATTTCCATTCCTCTACATTGTATTGAGCACTTTGTATTTGTTTTTCTCAACCTTAACCTCTGGATATTGTGCAACGATCGTTCCTTATACTATTATATATATATATATATATAGGCTTGTTCATAAAATCATTGGACATAGACAATTTTCACCTTAATTAGTTCAAATTGCAATTCCTCTGGTATTTATGATCCAATCTTAAAAATAATTATATGGTTGGAAAGAAAGAAAATAATCTTTCTAAATATGTAACTTTTATGTGTTTTTAACCCATTGGATAATTTTTTACAGCGAGTTAAAATATTTTGCTTCGAAAAAAAAACATAAAATATGACATTGTTTTAGACTAATTTTTACACGCTACTTTGTTTTTCAAAATCATAGTGGCTAATCTTTATCAATATTCTTGAAATTTTACACTCAATTAGAAGACACCTGGATATACAAACAGGAACTTTTTTTTTTGTTTGTTTCTAGGCCCCGTGGAAGCGAAAATACAATAGGTTCATTAGTTAAACTGAAATAAACTTCTTTTTGGATAATAACGGTTGAACGCTATGTTAGTTAATATTTTTTTCTCTCAATTACCGCATGTGGCTTATTCTAATTGTTTATTTTCTCTTCTACTATGACTATTATTATTATTACTGCTCTATGTTTTTAATATATTGAGCACTTTTGGGTAATTTATTGATGCCACTGCAATGGAAAGGTTAAATTGACAATTGAATACTATATATAAATATATATGCATACACATACACACACAAATGCTGATAGGTACATGCATAAAATCTAAAAGGTCGCAGTAAATTCTAGTTTTTCTTTTTTCTTCCTCACCATTTCAAGCTAACTGTAAATACATTTCAATATTTCTTAGAAATGAATTACACAGAATAGGTTACAAGGTAGGAGTTAGATGGCTTTAGTTGTTTCCCCAAATCATAAATAAAACCCTACAATCTATTTAACTCTGTGGACTCATTCAAAGTAAATATGTGCGTCCCAGGACTCACTAAATCAAAAAGCTATCAGTGTCACTGTATATATATATATATGTGTGTATATGTGTGCATGTATGTATGAGAATTTTATAAATAATTCAGTAGATTATTTATATATATAAAGTAAGTAAAGTCGTCGTGACGGCTTAAAGTCGGTATCAGCCAGTCAGCGAGGGAGTCTATCCCCTTTTCAATAGCGCTAGACCCAGGAGATTGTTTTTTGGCATCTGAGGTGGAGCGCCACACCTACCATCAGCTCCTTACTTTATCGCACAGATCCCTGTGCTACTCATATGCTGAGTTGGCGAGAACCGGTATCGAACTAGGAACCTAGTGGTTTCTAGCTGAACGCTCTACTGACTGAGCTAACCAGCCCTTTATATATATATATATATATATATATATATATATATATATATATATATATATATATATATTATATTATAATATTTAAAGTCAGTGTAGCTATGTCAACAATAGAACATGAAAAGGATTTAACATTATTCATCCACAAAAGAATTGTGAAAGCTAGAAACAATGAACTGTAACAATGTACATTGCATTCTATGAATTCTCATAATCACTGAACCAACAAGGGTTGCATTATTGATACATCAGTTACTTCACCTCAATAATATAATCATGCCCTGTCAACAGGGGCTTAGAATATTGACTGCTATAAATGGTTGGTTGGATTTTACAGAATGTCAACCTTGGGTTATTTTATAACAAAGATGTTTTTGTTTTGTTCATTCTTGTTGAGCAGAGATGCTGATAGGTAGTTTTCAAACACCCACCCACCCGCTAAATCATTAATAAAAACCCTTCAATTTATTAAGAAACTTTAGTTGGAACCCATCAAATTCATTCTAAGCAAATATGTGCATCCCAGGACACATTAAATCAAAAAGCTATCAGCATCACTGGTTGAGTATTACAATTTTTTGCAACACTTTTTTAAAACTGACTAAAGATTTCCTCAATAATTGTAGGATAATACATAGTTAGGCCTCCACTTTCTTGCCTCCAGTCAAAAACTTTACTTGGTATATATTTACCAACCATTCCGCATGAGCAAGGTCAATTTAAGCAGAGTTTAGCAGGTTTTTTTTAGAGTATTCCTTCTCCTAGACCGGTTGCCATAGAGTTTAAAGAGCCCAGTTTGTCCTACTATTCACTCATAACTGGGGGGGGGGAATAGTTTGATTTGTACCTTTCCCAAGCGTGTGGCGTCCCATCGTGGTGTAATGGTTAGCAAACTAATCTCGCAGATCCATTACGACTGAATAGCGAGTTCGATCCTAACAGGTACTACCACTCCGGGTCAGGGTGAACCTAAGAGTAATGGCAATGAAAGAGTACTCTACACTCTCCAGAGTTCCAGAGTTGGAACCTCACCATTAGATGGAGATATCAACCTCAGTAGGTCATTTGATACCAACAAAGTTTGAAATAAATTAATTCTTGATGGGTATTCAATTTTTTTTTTTTTTTTTACTTGACCCATAGTACCCTAACAGATACTACCACTCCAGGTCTGAGTGGACCTGGGAGTAAGTATTCCCTGAGCTCCAGAACTGGAACCTCACCATCAGATAGAGTTTACTGTCATTCCCAGGACATGAAGACCCTCAGCCACCACCTTCTAGCACCCAAGTGATAAAAAAGGGTAGGGGCTTGCCATAAGGGCAATAGGGTTGGGGCAATCATATAGGTGCTAGGGCTTGACATGACCAGGCGATTGATCAGATTGCCCGTCTAGCTTAAGTGAGGGTCAAAGGTGTTGGAGGTCATGGACTACTCATCCACCAGAATTCCATCCTTAAGCATCACCCACAGGTGGCCCTATTGGGGGGGGGATCTTACCCTCTGCAGAGGTGCAGTCGGTGTATTCTAATGCTTCAGCTGACAAGGCGGGGTTGGGGTTTGAAATTGCTGTAGACAGATTATCGATTGTTATAGATCCGATTAACAAGAATTCTTTCAAGCCATAGTCCCATTAGTGCTACTTTATGGCTGAAACACTTTGAGAAAAAGATAGATGGGAGCAGTACCTCACAAGAAAGCAACTGTACAGCCACTTGCCTCCTATCACACAAACCATCCAAGTAAGATAAACAAACATGCTGGACACTGCTGGAGAAGCAAGGACGAACTCATAAGTGACATTCTCCAATGGACACCAACACATAAACACACCAGCATAGGCTGAACAGCAAAACCTGCACCAATCAGCTCTGTATGGATTCTGAATGCTGTGCAGAGGACCTACCAGGAGTGATGACCGATAGAGGATGGATGACAGGAGAGAGGGAGAGAGAGAGTCATGGCTATCCGTACAGTCAGCGTGACGATGATGACGATACCCTGCAGAGGAGTAAGACATACCCCCCCCCAAAAAAAAAGTATCCTAGGTATGACTGTAAATTGCATCTGGTTAATTGGTTGGATTTTTACGGCATGTCAATCCTTGTTGGGTTATTTTATGCCAAAGACATTGTTTTATTCATTGCTGATGAGGATAAATTAATAACTGTTCATATGATGAATATTTAAGCTTTTTCTTTATTAATTGTATTGCTATGTATATAATTCTTCAATTATTATACATTGAGCTCTCTTATGGATTAAACCAATTTAGATATTTCTATACTTAAAAAAGCCCTGCTTGGAATCATTCCCACCACCAACATATCTGGTTATATATATATATATATATATATATATATACAGTCACACAAGCAGAAAGTGAAGTTTAACAGGTTTGAATTCAGAGTTTTCCTTCTTCTAGACCAGTTGCCATATCAAGGTTAAAGAGCCCAGTCTGCCCTACTATTTACTCATAGCTGGAAAGAGAATAGTTGGATGCATAACTTTTCCAGGGGTATTAGTGATATGTGAAAGCCTTGTCCAGGATTTGAACTAGGTTTGCCATATTCATTTCATACAATAATAACCCATTTTGTTTTCCTACACAAAATGATTTTGCATCTGATGATGGGAGCTACTAGACAATTTCTATAGGTTCCTGAAATAGTCTATAATGCTAAAAATCTAAATCTTCTGTTATTTTTTCCTGATATAATTTGGCTCTGCGACTGACAATAAGTGCACACATTGAGCTCTGCAAAGTACAACTTTTAAAAAACTACTACATCGTAAGGAAGATTTCTTCACCTGATCTTTGGATTATATAATATATAATAAGATAAATATATAAAAGTTTTACATATCTATTTATTAGGTGACAAAGGAACAATCACAACCATATTGGTTTCATGTGATGCAATCATCAGGTGAAGATGTTTCAAATGTAAGGAAAATCGAAAAAATTACAAAAAATTTCAAAAAATTCAATAGACACGGGATGCGTATGATTGGATAAAATGATGTGTGTATGTATGTGAAGGTGAATTGAATGTGTGAGAGTGTTTATGGGCTGCATAAAGGTTGCGTACACGTAGTAACTGGTCACACACATAATACGTTGATCTGTGAGTGTGTGGTATTTTAACAGTGCTTACGTGCAAGCGCTTGTGCCTGTGCATGTATGTGTGTGTGTATGTTTTTTTCCTATCGGATGTGTAGGTTATGTTTGTTGTATATAGCTGGGTCGTGTTAATTGAGGAGTGCGGATGAATAATATTAACTTTAAGATTGCAAATGTTGTATATTATGGGCGGGTGGGGGTTATGGAATGGCGGTGCTGGTTAATACGATATATATATATGTGTGTGTGTGTGTGTGTGTATGTATGTATGTATATATGTCAATCCTTGCTGGGTTATTTTATGCGGAAGACATCGTTTTATTCATTCTTGTGGGTATTCAATTTTATTTTCAAACTCAATTTTTTTAAACACATTTTATATTCATGTGTTCATCTATTACCCCATAGATGGTACCCTATACATATACTCATCCATAGGTCCACCCTGACCTAGGAGTTAATGGTGATAAAATGATACTCCCTCCCCCAGAGTTCCAGAATTGGAACTTCACCACTAGATGTAGTTTAAGCAACTGTATGTAGTTACTTCCTTTTACCAATATTTCTTTGTAAGACAATACAAATAGTGACAGAGAAATTAGAAGAAAAAAAAAAGATATGCATCCGCCATTAGATTTACAGACTGAATTCTTCTTCCAATTTTGTAGATTCTCAGTTTCCATAATTTCATCAAACAAACACAATATTGTCAATTTCTTGCCAAGTGGAAACTCGGAATTTTGCATTAAATTTGTCTTTCACACATTTCTAGGATTTTATATATGAATATATTTGTCCTTGCAAAAATATACAGTTGATACAGTAAAGGAATGGATGCTTGAATGGGGTTAGTGATGATGCATACATTCAACTGCTGTTCACACATTTCTAGATTTATAATGAATATATTTGTCCTTGCAAAAATATACAGTTGACATAGTAAAGGAATGGATGCTTGAATGGGGCTAGTGCATGATGCATTCAATTCAACTGCTTTCACACATTTCTATGATTTAATAATGAAATATATTGTCCTTGCAAAAATATACGTTGACACAGTAAGGAATGGATGCTTGAATGGGGTTAGTGCATGATGCATCAATTCAATTCAAATTATATTTATATTGAAATATTTGTCCTTGCAAAATATAACAGTTCCGTAAAGAATGATGCTTGAATGGTTATGCATGACTAATCACAGGATTCAATAAGACTCTGTCATAAATTCCTAGGACACAGAAAATTCTATCCATTTCCCAGTGTTTTTCTTTTTCTTTCCTCACCATTTCAAAGCTAAACTGTAAATACATTTCAATAATTTCTTAGAAATAAATTACATAGGATAGGTTACAAGGTTGGAGTTAGACGGCTTTAGTTGTTTCCCCCCAGATCATAAATAAAAACCCTACAATTTATTAAGAAACTTTAGTTGGGACCATAAATTTTCCCGGGACTCATCAAGCAAATAATGTGCATGCCCAGTGCAAACAAAAAGCTATCAGCATCACTGGGTATAAACCAAAACAAAATTTTTTTTTAAAAGCTAGATGGGAACTACACAAGGATGCTGCATGTTGTCCTGAATAGATACTGTAAGTAGCACCCCACAAAAAAAGTAGCTGTAGGCCACTTACCTCCTATCACCAAACCATCCCAGTAAGATGAACAAGAACACTGCTGGAGAAGCAAAGGGCAAAACTCATGTGAATTCTCCTCGTGTGACACCTACACATGACACACCAGCATAGGTCAATCAGCAAAAAACTAAATCATAGCTCTGTGCAAGATACTGAATGTTTGCAGAAAGAAAACCTGCCAGGAGTGATGACTGATATGGGATAGGTAGCAAGAGAGAGTCATCGGTAACGCATGCTGTGGAGCACAACTTGATGAGAATGAGATATAAATTCTGTTATCTTTGATTAAGAGAAAATTAACTTTTTTCAAAAAGTGTTAGGGGTCTTTATTATGGGTGACACTAAGTAATCCACTGTGTGACACGACAGTAGGAAGGGGGGAAGGTGAAAGTAGGAAGGGGGGAGGTGAAGTAGGAAGGGGGGGAGGTGAAAGTAGGAAAGGGGGAGGTGAAAATAGGAAGGGGGGAGGTGAAAATAGGAAGGGGGGAGGTGAAAGTAGAAGGAGGAGGTGAAAGTAGAAGGGGGGAGGTAAAAGTAGGAAGGGGGGTGTGCAAAATAGGAAGGGGGAGGTGAAAGTAGGAAGGGGGGAGGTGAAAGTAGGGAAAAGGGGGAGGTGAAAGTAGGAAGGGGGAGGTGAAAGTATGAAGGGGGAGGTGGAAAGTAGAAGGGGGAGGTGAAATAGGAAGGGGGATGAAAGAGGAGGAAGGTGAGAGAGGTGAAAAGTGGAAGGTGGGGAAAACGATGAAGGGGAAGGTGAAAGTAGGAGGAGGTGAAAATAGGAGAGAGGGGGGAGGGTGAAATAGGATGGGGGAGGTAAAGTAGGAAAGGGGGGAAGTTTTCAGGTAATCAAGAAAAAAATCTTATCAGGTTTTGGCAATTGGAGTCAGAGAGAAAACTAAAAAGAACACTGTATGATAGATGTGGGTTTGAAAGACGATTGATGTGAAAGATAGAGAGACAAATGAGGAGAGAGGAGAGACAGAGCAATAGGAGAAGAGGAGATGGAGACGCCGACAAGATTAAGAGAAGAGAGAGAGAGGCAGAAGAGCCGAAATTGGAGCGAGAGCGAGGAGTAGAAGACAAATGGAAAGAGAGCGAGAGAGAGAAAGAGAGACATAATTGGAGAGAGAGAGAGAGTGAGAGAGAGAGAGGAGAATTGGAGAGAGAGAGGAAGAGAAAATGGAGAGAGAGAGATGACGAAGAGACAAATTGGAGAGAGAGAGAGACGAACATTGGAGAGAGGGAGAGAGAGAGAGAGAGAGAACAAATTGGAGAGAGAGAGAGGAGAGAAATTGGAGAGAGAGAGAGAGAGAGAGACAAATTGAAGAGAGGAGCGACAAAGACCAAATGGTGAGAGAGAGAGAGAGAGAGACAAATTGGAGACGAGAGATGAGTAGAGACAAATGGAGAGAGAGGGAAGAGAGAAAAAGAAGACAGAGACAATGAGAGAGAGGGAGAGAGAGACAAATTGGAGAGAGAGAGAGGATAGAGACAATGGAGAGAGAGAGAGATTTGAGACACAATTGGGAGAGAGAGAGAGAGAGAGACACAATGGAGAGAGAGGAGAGAGAGAGAGAGACAAATTGGAGAGAAGGAGAGGAGAGAGACAAATTGGAAGAGAGAGAGAGAGAGAGACAAAATTGGAGATGAGAGAGAGAGGAGAGCACATGGAGAGAGAGAGAGACGAGACAAATTGGAGAGCAGAGAGAGAGAGACAAATTGGAGGAGAGAGAGAGACAAGAAGTTGGAGAGAGAGAGAACAAAATTGGAGAGAGAGAGAGCAAATTGGGAGAGAGAGGAGAGAGGAGACAAATATTGGAAGAGAGAGAGAGAGAGAGAGGACCAATATGGAGAGAGAGAGAGAGAGAGACAGGAGACAGAGACAAGTTGGAAGAGAGAGAGAGAGAAGAGAGACAATTGGAAGAGAGAGAGAGAGAGGAGAGACAAATGAGAAAAAAGTAGAGAGAGACAGAAGAAGAAAAGAACAAATTGGGACGAGGAAGAGAGCAAATTGGAGAGAGAGAGAGAAGACAGACAAGACAGAGACAGACAAATTGGAGAGAGAGGATCAGAAAATGGGAGAGAGAGAGATAGAGACAGACAAATTGGAGAGAGAGAGAGATGAGACAGACAAGGAGAGAGAGAGGAGATAGAGACAGAAAATGAGAGAGAGAGAGAGAGGAGATACAGAACAATGAGAGAGAGAGAGAGAGAGATTAGAGACAGACCAAATCGAGAGAGAAGAGAGAAATAGAGAACAGACAAATGAGAAGAGGAGAGAGATATAGAGACAGACAAATCGAAGAGAGAGAAGAGAGATATGGAGACAGACAAATCGAGAGAGAGAGAGAGATATAAGAACAGACAAATCGAGGAGAGAGAGATATAGAGACAGCAAATCGAGAGAGAGAGAGAGTATAGAACAGCAAATCGAGAAGAGAGAGAGAGAGATATAGAGACAGACAAATCGAGAGAGAGAGAGAGATATAGAGACAGACAATCGAGAGAGAGAGTATAGAGACAGACAATCGAGAGAGAGAGATATAGAGACAGACAAATCGAGAGAGAGAGAGAGAGATATGAGAGACAGACAAATCGAGAGAGAGAGAGATATAAGATGACAGACCAATATCGAAGAGAGAGAGAGATATAAGACAGACAAATCGAGAGAGAGAGAGAGAATATGAGACAGACAAATCGAGAGAGAGAGAGATATAGAGACAGAAATGAGAGAGAGAGAGAGGATAGAGACAGATCAAATCGAGAGAGAGAGAGAGATATAGGACAGACAAATCGAAGGCGAGAGATATAGAGACAGACAAATCGAGAGAGAGAGCAGATATAGAGACAGGACAAATCGGAGAGAGAGAGAGATATAGAGACAGACAATCGAGAGAGAGAGAGATATAGGGAACAGACAAATCGAGAGAGAGAGAGATATAGAGAACAGACAAACGAGAGAGAGAGAGATATAGAGACAGACAAATCGAGAGAGAGAGAGAATAGAGAACAGAAAATCGAGAGAGAGAGAGAGTATAGAGACAGACAAATCGAGAAGAGAGAGAGATGATAGAGACAGACAAATCGAGAGAGAGAGGAGATTAGAGACAGCAAATGAGAGAGGAGAAGGATATAGGAACGACAAATCGAGAGAGAGAGAGATATAGAGACAGAACAGATGAGAGGAAGAGAGAGATATAGAGACAGACAAATCGAGAGAGAGAGAGAGATATAGAAGACAGACAATCGAGAGAGAGAGAGATATACGAGAAGGAAATCGAGAGAGAGAGAGATAAGAGACATGAAATTATCGAGAGAGAGAGAGTAATATAGAAGACAGACAAATGAGAGAGAGAGAGATATAGAGACAGAAAATCGGAGAGAGAGAGATAGAGACAAGATGAGAACATGTCTGAAAATTTATTATCTGCCTGTGAACTGATTCGTTATCTGTGTTTTCAACCCATTCAGCTTTTTTCATATATTTAGCTCTTTTTATACATTTTTTTGAGCGGGTGAATCCCAAAGTATTAAATTTGATATTTATTTACTATTTCTGGATTTGAATTGTTACTACGCTATATATATTATATATATATATATATATATATATATATATAAAAGAAGAGAACTAAAACATTCTTTTTTATATATCTAAGTTAAGGTAGCATGGACATGGAGTCAATGGCTGATAGTTTCTTGTCTATGCGATCTTTAGACCAAGGCTTGTTCTGAATATCTCATAGGCGAGAAACTGTCAGTAACCAGACGCCATTGACTCCATGTCCATATAACGTAGATATAAATGCTCTATCAATGATATTGAGCACCGTTTACTTCTAAATATGCCATTGATATTATATATATATATATGGGAGTAAATATGGAACACTTGTTTTTTCAAATTTTTCTTATATATATATTATATATATATATATATATATATATATACATATATATATATATTATATTATATATAGTGTAACTAGACTTCACTGACTACCTCCAGCCAATTCAACATCAGTCATAGTTCTTCACCACTGAGCCGTCATCAACATCGACAAGCAACTGAGAATTTTTAACTAATAAATACATACATAGGTATATACATAGGTATCCGTGGCATTAAATATGTTTGTATCTTCTCTTAGACCATTTGCCTTAAAATGAAATTGTCACGTAATGTCATTTTCAAAGCAAACAAAGAACAGTGTTATTTGACATGTTCATCCTGTAAGTGAACACAAGACAAATATATACTTTTACATTATTTTAGTTTGATAGAGATTAACTCAACTGATCAACTAAGAAAGAAAAAAAAAGAGATAAAAAGAAAGAGAAAAAAAGAGAAAGAAAAAAAAAGAAAAAAAAGAAAAAAAAAAAGAAAAAAAAGAAAAAAAAAAAAAAAAAAAAAAAAAAAAAAGAAAAAAAAAGAGAAGAAAAGGGAAACGCATCATTGTCAAAATTCTTAAGAGATAAAAGGATTGTTTTATAATGCAAAACCAAGAATGGTTGGTAAGGCACAAGTTTTTTTTTTCTCAACACACGCAACATATTTTTAAATAAAAAGAAAAAAAATGAAAAAAATGAAAGCATGAAGATTTTGGTTATAACTTTGTGTCAAAATTAGATGCATCTCAAATCATATATATATATATATGTGTGTGTGTGTGATATAGAGACAGAATATAATCAATTAACGCTCTGAAGATATCAGATCTAAAACATGTCGCAAATTTAAAAATATAATAATAATATAATAATAAAAATTTTTTTAATTTTTTAAAAAACTTAATCCATCTCTTCTTTTTTTATAAAATATTTAATTTTCACATGTTGGACCCATGACAACACTTACATTATATATATATATATATATTTATATATATATATATATATATATATTATATACACACACACACACACATATTATATATATAAAGGCATATCATAAAAGCATCGAAATTGAAGCTGTATTTACCAAGATAGAAATGAATAATGAATAGAAACGTCAATTTTTTCAGTATACAAGGTGTTTCAAAAAGTACAAAAAAAATCTTGATACTTGTTTGACACACCTTGTATATATTATACCCCCAATGGGGCTACTGTTGGCTGTGGGTGTGACCCGTGATGCTTAAGGACGGAATCCTGATGGATGACCAGTCCATGATTTGCAACACTCTACTTAGGCCCTTACCTAGGCTAGACAGACGGTCTGAGAGGCCCCCATCGATCAATCGGCTGGTCACGTCAAACCCTAGCACCTATATGATTGTCCCAACCCAACCCTATTGCCCTTATGGCAAGCCACAACCCTTTTTATCATATGGGTGCCTGACCAACCTGGGAACATCTTATATGATTCTGGATTTGGGAAATGTTTCATCTACTCTGACTCAGAACCTGTTAGATCTATGGGTTAAATTGGGTTTATAAAAAAAATTGAGTATCCATTAAGAATGAATTTATTTCAAAACTTTGTCGGCATTAAATTTGATATGCGATTTCCATTTAACATTTTGTTCAATTCATTGTTTTTAACAGAACATTTTTTGATTTTTGGTTGGTTAGTTGAATTTTATGTCAATCTTGTTGGGTTATTTTATGCCAAAGATATTTTATTCAATAATATTTGGACTATTGTCCTCATCTTCATTATTATACAACAAAAAGGTTCCCGAGTTTGAAAAGAGGTTCCAGAGTCCAAGACGGGTTCCCGAGTCTGACAAGAAATACCTGAAGAAGGTCGGGGGGCACATTGGCCGAAACATTGTACACATAACAATGAAACGAGGACAATAGTCCAAATAATCCAAATAATACTAATTATCAAGCTTTATCTCAAAAATTTTGAGATATAATATTTTATTCATTCTTGATGGGTATTCAAAATTTTTTTATACTTGTTTATTTTTTTTTCTTCAAACTCATTTTTTCTATTTAACCCATAGATGACCCTAACAGGTACTACCATTCTGGGTGGATATGGAGGTAATGGCAATGAAAGGATACTCCAAACTCCCAGAGCTCCAAAATTAGAACTTCACCATTAGATGCATTTTTTTTTTTTTTTTTTTTTTTTTTTTTGATGGACGTGATATTGTGTTAAGCACAAAAATATTCTCTGGAAAAATGCATGGAATAATGACATTTTTCCTTGGAACTCTACAACACAAACATTCTATTGAATTTATTGAAAATTATCCACAGGAACTAGCAGAAAAGATTGCGCTGGGGCCAGAAGGGGATGGGGCTAGAAAGAGCCCCAAGAATTTTCGGGTAGAATATAAACAATTTGCATAAGACTTACCATTTAAAAAGAAGGATTGTAGAAAAATATAAAAATGGTTTTCTTCCAAATTTTTGAAGACATGGGAATGTAAAGAAATTACAAACAAGAATATTGAAAATTCCATGAAAAATTGCAAAAGGTAAAATGGTGCCTATGGCATAACTTATGCAGGAAGTCTACCTGGCTACCTGGGTTCAAATCCTGAATGAGGCAGTTTGTATTTCACATAGTTCTAATACCGTTGGGAAAGGTATGAATCCAACTGTTCTCCCTTCAGCAAAATTGTAT
>CM042164.1:54692751-54775251 GCA_023376005.1 Doryteuthis pealeii
TATCCAAGAACTTGGCTCTGAGAGCAACGCCCATGGACTGGCAAAAATTGCTACCGCTACCCAAACCCCAAGAAAAGTTATGTGGGCCCTGCTGGTGATTGTGGGGTTTACTGCAGCTACACTGCAGCTTTCATTATTGGTCCGCAAATATCTAGACTTCCAGGTTGTGGAAGTCTCTAAGATGAAAGACGGTATGGATGTTGAATTCCCTGCTATTACAGTCTGCAATATAGCACCAATATCACTGACCAAAACCAAGGAACTTCTGACTTCGGAAACATCAGAATTAGGAAAGTGGCTTCAGTTCATTCAGAATCATAATTTCGGGCCACAGACTGACCGGGTCCATACAGTGCAGAGCCTATACGAAAATCTTGCTGGAGAAGCACAATACTTAGGACGTGATATTAACGACTTTCTTATTCACTGCCAATACAACCAAGAAATATGCACTGCACAGAACTTCACTCAGTATTTTGATGGTCACTACTTTAACTGCTATACATTTAACAGTGGTCAACAGAGTGGTGGCCGATTGCTGACCCATTCTACAGGCCCCCAAAATGGACTCTCACTGATCTTGTCTCTAGACAATGACGACCCCCGTTGGTGGATACGGTTCGTACAATATCAAATCAAATATAGAGCACAGTGCAGGGGCCCGTGTCGTCGTGCATCCCCCAAATACAATGCCCAGTCCTGTGGACCATGGGTTTGACGTACCCCCAGGTTACTCATCCTCAGTTGGTCTAAAGACAATCATGCATGCACGACTTTCCGATCCATACGGAAATTGCGAAAGCAGCAAATTAAAGAATTCTTCAAAATACACCCACACCGTTTTTTCATGTCTTGAACTCTGTAAACAAAGTATCGTGATAACGACGTGCGGATGCCGTTCTTCGAATCTCCCGGAGATGGCGCTGGAGAATTATACATTTTGCGGACAGATCGAAAACCAGGTAAATTGGAAAGACATGATAAAGCATCCACACAAATATAACTTGACTAATATTAACCTGACCGAACTCGCCTGCGAGGAACGGGTCTTGAAAGATTTCACAGTTAACAGAGGATACGAGAGTTCCTGCAAGTGCTTCCAGCCATGTCAGGAGACAACTTACCAAAAATCCATCTCACTCTCCTACTGGCCACTCGAGTTCAACCAACTAAACGCTCTGCAAGTTTTCTACGGGGATAAAATCAATGAGACATTTCTCTACGAGGCGTACAAGTTGCTCGAGTACCTAGCAAGTT
This sequence comes from Doryteuthis pealeii, assembly GCA_023376005.1. Lineage (NCBI taxonomy): Eukaryota > Metazoa > Mollusca > Cephalopoda > Myopsida > Loliginidae > Doryteuthis > Doryteuthis pealeii. The sequence continues at coordinate 54,694,009 of CM042164.1, forward strand.
TAGGACAAACACCACCGCCCCCACCGGCTGCGGACACAACTGCAAGACCTGTAACGTCAGTCACAAGTATCCCAATCGTGGGAACTTCTGTAACAAACGAAGTCCCAAAACAAAGCTTTGTAGAACAAGCCAACCAGCGGCTGAATGCAAGCGACAAAGATAAACAAATCCGTGCATCCAATATGATCCGACAGAATCTCCTTCGGCTAAATGTGTATCTTGAGGACTTAAGCATAATAGAATTTAGACAAATGCCAGCGTATGAGCTGGCCGATTTGTTTGCCGATATAGGAGGAACTCTGGGTCTCTGGATGGGGATATCGGTTTTGACAGTTATGGAACTGGTAGAATTGGTGTGCCGGCTTAGTATGTTGGTGTTTAGCTCAGAAAAGAAGACTCCCGATGCAGATACGGTTACCAATGGTATGTTGGACCATGACTGTGACTGTCATAAGAATAGGGAATCTCCTATTTGAGAATTTTTTTTTTTTATAATAATTATATATATGAGCGAGAGTAAAATATTATCATAGAAAATGTAACGGATTTTTGTAGAAAAAAAAATATTAAATATGAATTTTGGGAAATAATGTTCACAAAAAAAAAAAGAAAAAAAATTTTATAAAAAAGAATTTTAATTTTTTAATTTTTTTTTTTTTAACGAATTTTGGTAGAAACCATATTTATATTAAAAAATTAAAAATAATGAAAAAAAAAAAAAAAAAAACAATTTAACATTGCATTGTTGAAAAAATGAATTTTAAAAATGAGTTATGCAAAAAAATAACAGAAATAAAAAATGCCAAAAAACAGTTTAAAAAAAAAAAAAAAAATGACATAATTTGAATGATTCAGTTATCTCCCTTTGAATAGAGATCTTCATTTTTATCAGGAAAACAAGGGACAAATATTTGAGGTAACAATCTGAAGAAAAGAGTTAAAAGTGAATCAGCAATTCATTTAATGTCTATTATATAGACCCCCAAACCATTATTGGCAAAGGTGCCAATGGTAAAGCCAAAAGTAAGAACTTAGTAAAAAAAAATTTTTTTAAAGAAAAAAAAAACAAAAAAACAAAAATACTTCCTCTCAGATCCAGCAATGATAACACTGACAGCAGACAACACAATCCCCGCACAAAATGAAGTAAAAAAAAAAAAAAAAATTTGATTTCTATAAATCCCAAAGCACAAATAACAAAATTGCTTGGAATGGTCCAATTGGTCTATTTATTTTTCACTAGTATTTTCTTTTCATCTACAATTTTTAGTTGCTTTTTATTAAAACTCAGTTAGGTGCTCAAATCTACAACAGTGAGAAACAGTGCACCTCAACAAAGTCTGTTTAACTCTTAACATCCTGTTGAGAATTTTCCAAGTCCAGAGCCCCATTCCTATCAGGATTTATCAATAAATGGCTAAAATGGCCTTTTCATTTAAAGTTACTTGTTATTTCCCTTAAATTAAAGACTTCTAAATATGTTTAGTATTAAATTTAAACATAGGCTAATCGTTTGGGACAGATTAGGAAAACGAATGTGACTTGCAGACAGGTGGAATGAGGCGGTATAGGACATTAAGAGTTAAACACACTGCTCTACCAACTGAGCTACAAGGAGCCATTGGTTTACAGAAACCCAAATCAAACCTCTTAGATTTACCCCTTACTCTATTCTCAAACTCTATTGGAACCATATTTGGTCTTTCATTTCTTAGACTAGGACCTTATTAAACCTTTATCTACCACTGCCATTGGTCAAATGGTTGACAAACTAGTATTGTATCACTGATCCTTTACTATTAAATAAAAATGCAGTGATGCTGATAGCTTTTTGATTTAGTGTATCCTAGGACGCACAAATTTGTTTAGTATGAGTCCCCGGAAAAAATTTATGAGTCCCAACTAAAACTGTCTAACTCCTACCTTGTAACCTATCTTAATGTAATTAATTTCAAAGAAACTATTAATATGTATTTACAGTTAGCTTGAAATGGTGAGGGAAGAAAAAAGAAAAACACCGGGAAACATGGATATGATTTTACTGCGTCCTTTTAGATTTTTGTGCGTCAGGGACGCAGGACGCATACATATCAGCATCTCTGAAGGAACCATTGGTTTGCAGAAACCCAAACCAAACCTCTTAGATTTATCCCTTACTACCACTACTATTGGTGAAATGTTTGACAAGATAGTATCATGATCCTTTACTACGGAATAGAAATGTATTCATTGAATTCATTTCTCTTTATTAACTCTAAACCATTTTCTAAGAGTTGATGATCTCAGGCATTTTCTGGAGTCTGGCATTTTGATTGTCAGGTTTGGAGCGCTCTGGTAGATAAAGGGTTAATAGTATATTCTATTTATTTTTAGATGAGGAACCATTATTATCATTATTATTAATTTTTCTACTTGTGTTTTCTTTTAGTTATATTTACTTTTGTTTTTTGTTTTTATCCCAACTTACTTGGGTGATTGTTAACTATTAACAGTAAGGAAGGACTTCCATCAAAATTATAAGTTTTATGACATTAAGATCAAAATTAAATGTCAAAACTGTTGCTTGTAGCTAAAAAGAAAAAGAAATAAAAATTGATTGATTGATTTTAATGGTATATCAACCTGTCTGGGGTTATTCTATGCCAAGAAGTTAGGGGATTACATACATTGTATATTTACATTTTTTGTGTAGTTTCTTAAGTTTTTTGTTTTTTTTGCACATGGTTATATGATAAAGTATTCCTATCTAATACAAATAATATTTTATTTATTTTTAGATGAAGAACCATTATTATCATCATTATTAATTTTTCTACTTGTGTTTTCTTGCATTTTTATTTGTTTTTTTTATCATAACTCACTTGGGGAAATGTTAAACTACAGGGTGTCCATAAAGTCCCACTACAGGTTGAAAATATATCAACAAAAATGGCAGTCATATTGAAGCGGAATAATAAAAAAATACATCAATATTTAAAAGTTGAATTTTTATATGATTTTTTACAAAAAAAAGATTTTATCATTTGTACAATGTGAGTTATTAAATGTTCAATTTGAAAACTGTTTCAAGACTTTGTGGACCCCCTGTATAACAGAAAGGAAGGACTTCCATCAGAAATTCATAAGTTTTATGACATTTCCAGATTGCTAATTCAATCAATCCTATCATTTTTAGTCATAAGTTGAAGGGAGAGTTTTCTAAAGAGTACGACGATTAGGAAACTCATCGTCTGCAGTAATTTAAACTTGGTTGCTTGGTTGAGTTTTAAGGGTATGTCAACCCTTGTTGGGTAATTTTATGCTGAAAACGTTTTTGTTTTATTTCTTCCTTATGGGGTACTAGAAGCGGCTGCAGTAATTTAAACTTGGTTGGTTGGTTGGTTGAGTTTTAAGGGTATGTCAACCCTTGATGGGTTATTTTATGCTGAAGACGTTTTTATTTTATTTCTTCTTTATGAGGTACTAGAAGCGGCTAGTTGCCCAAGTATAGGAAGGGATAATAAAAATTGTAGCTATTTGAATTTCATTTTAGTTTTTGTTTGTATCAAGTCATTTTGAAAAATGATTTAACTTCATGTGTATTTGCTTAGATATGGTACAGCGTCATCAGGTTGCTTACAGTATATGCTCTTAAGTGGTCACCCAACTAAGTATTGAATAGGCTCTTAACTGCTTAACTTGGGTGATCTAGTGGGAACAATAATAGTACCAGAAGAAATAAAGTGCTAATCAAATGTCTTTTTTATTTTATTTATTTTTAATTTTTTTTAGGTGAAAAAGCATTGTCAACAATTATTAATTTTGACAAGTATTTTCTTTCATCTTAATTTTTAGTTGGGTTTTGTTTTGTTTTTTTGTAATCACAACTCACTTGCTGTCATTAAATGTTGAGTTGAGATTTGAGATTTGAAAAAAGAAATGAAAAAAAAATACTAGTTAAAAGATGAAAGAAAATTCAAGTCAAAATTGATAAATTTGAAAATAATATTCTTTAACATTTTACAAGAACTTAATAATAATAATAGTCACAATAATATAAATAATAATATGATTTATTTATATATATAATTATATTTAACAATATAAAAATATGGGGATATCTTCTCTTTATTGTGTTAATAAATTACACTTTAACATTCTTTCATAAAATTACTATATTTAATAATTATATGTATAATAATAATAATAATTATAATAATAATAATAATAGCCTTGTTAAGAACTACAGCATTGTTAAGATCATCAAGAATACTCAGAAGAGTCTTGGAAACCCAAGGAAACTTGTCACTCAGCCTCCAGTGAAGCATTGGTTATGGTGAGTGTGAAACAAAAAAATGGAGTGAAATAATAACAATAATAATAATAATAGTGACAATTGTTTGGGAAATTAACTGTAATGAAATCAACTGGAGATTCCCAGTCAGATGTTAACTAAAGAGAAAGATTTCTACCAACTTTTTATTGACAGATAAAAATGGCAGAACCAATAATTCCATTTTCTTTACACAATGGCGGAACTGGTACTTGTGGTTTCTTAAAACTCAACAACCAAATAATAATAATAATAATAATAATAATAATAATTAGTAGAAATAGGAGAAATAAAAGTGCAAATCAAACTTTTTATTTTTAGGTGAACAAGCATTGTCAATCATTATTAATTTTGATGAGCATTTTCTTTCATCTTAATTTTTAGTTGGGTTTTGTTTTGGGTTTTTTTTAATCACAATTCATTGTCATTGAATGATGAGTAGAACAAGTTGAAATTTTAAAAAATTAAAAATAATTAAAAGAAAATTCAAGTCAAAATCAATAATAAACCTTTTAGTAATCATATTATAAAAAAGAATTTAAAAAATATGTTGATAGGCTGTTAGCAAAATGATTGTGTAAGATGATAATTAAGATTAAATAAAGATTATTTAATAATCATTGAGAATATAATGTAAATAACTAAGGGAATTGTGATGTCAGTGGCGACACAGTTTCCATTACAAGCACACACACACACAATCCTCATTATAATAAAATAATAAAAATCTCAATTTATGAATTTATTAAGTACACACTTTATGGTGTAATGGTTATCATTAGAGAAAATGAACTGGACGGCCCGAGTTCAAATCCTGGACAAGGATGTTTCATTTCATTTCAGGATAAAACCCTAGGAAAGGCATGAATCCATCTCTTCCCTTCTAAACTGTGAAAATAGTTGGTTAGACGAGTCTCTTTAGCTTTGATAAGGCAACCAGTCGAGGAAAAGGCAAACTCTGAATTTAAACCCTCTGTCCTCCACTTGAAAAAAAAAAAAATTGACTGTGTCACATCCTGCCTGTGATGGAGGGGTTGGGTAAATACATATTTACTTCCTATACAATAACAGACTCCTCAATCTCTCTCTCTCTCTCTATATATATATATATATATATATATATATATATATGATTTACATAATGTTGAAACAGAAATATTCACACTATTTACAGGTCTCACCAAACCTTTTATTTAAATGATATTCTAAATGTAAGTAAAATTTCTTTAAATTTCTTAAACCAACAACAATGGAATTAAAATGCCCTGTTATCATTGGATCAAGGAACATTTAAAATAGACTTCCAGTTCTGGCTCTCAGTTGTGCCATGAGCAGGCCTGGAGAATATTATGCCATGGAGGGGTCCAAATGTACGGAAAATATAGCAAAAAAAAAAAAAAAAAAAAAAATCTACATTTTTATTTACAGACAAAAGTTTTAGAGATGTCTTATATGTTAAGTCACTACATAAGTAAAATAGGTGGAGTGGCCTATTGTTGGACAACAAAGGAGTCTATCCCCTTTTCACTAGCACTAGACAAGACAAAGTAATTTAAAGTCATTACCTTAGGTTCGTTTTTTGGGGGTTTTTTTTAATCTCACAATGTACAAAATATATATTTTTTAGGTTATTTAATAAGCTTAGTTGGGCACAAGGTCAGCAATAAGTAAGAGTCAAAGTCGCAAAAATCTATTAACCTAGCTTGCTAAACTTTTTTTAGGCCTGAGGGCACATCAGCCGAAATGTTGAACAGATAATAAAAATAATACTAATTATCAAGCCCCATCTCAAAAATTCAGAGAAATAGGGTAGATAACAATAAAGATGAGAACAACAGTCCAAATAATACTAATTATCAAGCCTCATCTCAAAAATTCAGAGAAATAGTGTAGATAACAAAGATGAGGACAATAGTCCAAATAATACAAATAATACTAATTATCAAGCCTCATCTCAAAAATTCAGAGAAATAGTGTAGATAACAAAGATGAGGACAATAGTCCAAAAATACAAATAATACTAATTATCAAGCCTCATCTCAAAATTCAGAGAATAGTGTAGATAACAATAAAGATGAGGACAACAGTCCGAAAAATACAAATAATACTAATTATCAAGCCTCATCTAAAAATTCACAGAAATAGTAAACTTTTCCCCCATGTGAGGTGCTTATGGATTATATTTTTCACTGAAACTGAGAAAGATAGAATTTTTATTTCTTTTTGCATTTTATAATTTTTTCTTAATTTCCTGAATTTTAATAAAAGTCCAAAAATGAAAAACCCTTCATGTGCTTTGGTCAGAAAATCTTTTTTTGTACTATTAATTTTGGTTGCCTATAAGATAAAAATGTGGCATACCAAACCATTACTTCATACCCCCTCCACACATACACACACACATATATTAATATATACGCACACATATTCACATAACTCAACTGCGAGTGTGGAAATACCAGCAAGATTACCAGGCGCAACCCTGGAAAAATAAAATGCTCAGTTTGCACAATTGGAATTTCTGGTCTACTCTTTTATGAAAAGAAAACCAAGAAAAACATTTTGGAATACGCGGAATATACAAAGATACCATTGATTAACTTTTTTTGCTCTTTTTGCAGTTAATTCAAAAGGGAGGGAGGACAATTCTCTCCCCACAGCCTCCAGGGTGCTCGGTTTTATAATCCATTATCAATAGAATTTTAAAAAAGACATACATAGAAACTTGGAAGAAAAAGTTTCTTAAGAAAAAAGAAAGAAATCAACATGAAATGAATTTCTGTTTTTTGTGTCTATGTCCAGTCATGTTAAGCAATGTGTGTGTATATGGATGCACACACACACACATGTATATATCTCAACACACACACATCAATATATACACACACACACAGCAATATATATATACACATCAATATATATACACACACACAGCAATATATACACACACACATCAATATACACACACAGCAATATATACACACATCATATATACACACACACACATCAATATATATACACACACACAGCAATATATACACACACATCACACACACATCACACACACACACACAGCAATATATACACACATCAATATATATATACACACACACACACACAGCAATATATACACACATCAATATATATATACACACACACACACATCAATATATACACACATCAATATATATACACACACACACACACATCAATATATACACACATCAATATATATACACACACACATCAATATATACACACATCAATATATATACACACACACATCAATATATACACACATACACACACACACACACACATCAATATATACACACATCAAAATATATACACACACAATATATATACACACACACAGCAATATATACACACACACAGCAATATATACACACACACACAGCAATATATATACACACATATATACACACAGCAATATATACACACATCCACACACACATCAATATATATATACACATACACACACCCATCAATATATATACACATACACACACCCATCAATATATATACACACACATACACATCCACATAAATATATACACACAGATACAGTGTACAGGTGTGTATTTCATGACAGGTGAAATAAATTCTGGAAAACAAACTTTGATACAATCCTTATATGATTAATAAAATTTAATGAAGTAAATAAATGCCCAGCAAACAAATTATAAGTGGATTGTTTTAAAATATATAAGGCATTGATGCCATTTCATCTATTTACATATATTTATTATAAGACACACACACACACACACACACACACAGAGTAACTCCCAAAGTCATATTGGTAATCATTTATCAAACTTAATCTGGCATGGAGCCTGAAGTATGGAGTACCCAATAAGAATCAAACTAACAATGGTACACAGTGAGAATCATGTTTGTTTGTTTTATGACATATCAACCTCGGTAGGTCATTTAATGCCGGCAAAGCTTTGAAAGATTTGTAGCAATAGTTTGGAAGAACATTTTTTTAAACTGTTTTTTTTTTTTTGTAAACAAATTTTCTATTTAACCCATAGATGGGACCCTAACAGATACTACCACTCCGGGTCAGAGTAGACCAGGGAGCAATGGTGATGTAGAGGTACTCCACATTCTCCAGACCTGGGACATCACCATCAGATAGAGTCAAGACATGAAGACCCTCAGCCACCGCCTTCTAGCACATATATGATAAAAATAGAGGCACGTGGTGTAATGGTTTAAATCCTAGGCAAAGCTGTCTACATTACACGTAGCGCTAATACCCTTGGGAAAGGTTTGCATCCACCTGCTCTCCCTCCAGCTATGGGTAAATACCAGGGCAATGGGCTCTTTAACCTTGGTTAGGCAACCAGTCTTGGAGAAGGAAAACTTAATTCAAACCTGTTAAACTTCGCCTAAAAAAATTGACCTTGTGTTACATCCTGCTCGTGTGGAGGGGTTGGTAAATATGTATATGATAAAAAAAAAGGTTGTGGGGTAGTGATAATCATACTAACAATGGTACGTCAGCCTATCCGTCTACCCAGAAGTCAAACTTGTAGATAATCAATAAAATGCTATGCTAGCCAATATTTACAGTAATAGACATGAATGATTCTTGACTACCCCCAAAGTTTCTTAAAGACTGATGGTCTTAGCCTTCTGGATTTTCAAAGATAAGGTAAATGATTTTCTACCAAATCTCCATTTTGCCACACATAAACGCTTTCTTTGAAATATAAAATATATTTAAGAGAGCTCCTTATCTTCTTTCATCTCCAGGCTCAGATGTCCCCTACCCCATCAGACACCATAAGTAAAAGTAAAGTCGTTGGGGTGGCCTAAAGTCGGTATCAGCCAGACAGTGAGGAAGTCTATACCCTTTTCACTAGTGCTAGACCAAGGAGATTGCTTTTGGTGTCTGGGGCGGAATGCCACACCTACCATCAGCTCTTCACTTTACCACACAGATCCCTGTGCTACTCATACGCTGAGTTGGCGAGGGCCGGTATCAAATCAGGAACCTTGTGGTTACAAGTCGGACGCTCTACCGACTGAGCTATACCAGCCCTTTAAGTGTGGAAAAACCCTTTTCAGACCAATCAATCTTAGCAGTAAAAATTCTAACCAATAAAAAATTTTTTTTTTTTTTTTGAGTGTATGTGGGGGTGTTTAGAAGATGGAACCGTTGCAAGATTTAAACATAAAATAAATAACAGCACTAAATTTAACAGCGTTGATCCCAGGGGGCTATCCCTCCAGGCAACACCTGCGCCCTTGATTTAAAGGTGCAGGGCTGGGTTTATTGCCCAGTGCCTGAGGGGGAATGCTGAAGGGATCAACACATTTTTTGCACCTGCCACCCATGAGCTTCGGTTCGTGGGTAGTCCCACATTAATAGGGCCTTGTACCTAACCTATACATGTAGGGTACATGGTAAATACCACTAAATTTAATGTTTGCACATTCATCAGTATACTGTTTGCATCATGGTGTAATGGTTAACAAGCTAGTCTCACAAATCCATTATTGAATAGTGAGTTTGATCCTCACTGGATGTTCCATATTTGTGTCATTAAGTCACATCCTACCCATGGAGAATGGGTTGGGTAGTATTAAGTTGTCCCACCATAGTGTAATGGTTAGCAGACTAGTCTCACAGATCCATTATGACTGAATAGCAAGTTCAACCCTCACTGGATACCCTATACTTGTAACTTTGTGTCACATCCTACCTGTGGCGAATGAGGTGGTGTATTGTAACGGTTAGCAAGCTAGTCTCACAGATTCATTACTACTAAATAGTGATTTTTTTTTTTTTTTTAAGTGTGTGAAAGGGGCTTAGGAGAGGAACCACAGTTAATGAGGAAAAAAGTTTTATTCATGGAAAAAAAAAAAAAAACAACTCTGTTAGTATGATTTCTATCATCAACAATAGTTTTGGTTTGTTTTGTTTTACGGCATATCAACCTCAGTGGGTCATTTAATGCCGATAAAGTTTTGAAATAAATCAATTCTTAATGGATAATACAATTTTTTTTATAAATACATTTTTCTATTTAATCCATAGATGGGACCCTAACAGGTACTACCACTCCGGGTCAGAGTGGACCAGGGAGCAATGGTGATGAAGGGGTGCTCCACATTCCCCAAACCTCCAAAACTGGAACCTCACCATCAGATAGAGTTTAACGTCATTCCCAAGACATGTAGACCCGCAGCCACCGCCTTCTAGCACCCATATGATAAAAAGGGGTTGGGGCTTGCCATAAGGGCAATAGGGATCAACAATAGTATTAACAGGAGTGATATTATCATTAATATCAGTTGTAAACACACAAACACAGCAGCCCATTTAAGGGTCCATTGTTTGCCGTGAATCCTTCCTCTATTTATGTTTGCTTTAGGATGAAAGGAGTTACAGATTAAATTGGTCTTCATTTAGTGTAGTGACTAATTATCAAAATGATGTGAATCATTAAAAAATATGATGAAAGAGTAAACTGGGTTTATGTGAAAACACCTCTTACACACCTGTGCTTTTACTATGTTTTTACCTGTGATTTTTTTTTCATAAGTTAGCTGCATCAAGGTCTGTGATGTTCATATGATCATGTCTGTAACTAAGTGCAACAATTGTATTACTATCAGACTCACTATCTACATTTTCTTTCATAGTTTTTAATGAGTATACCTGTTTTATTTATCATTATATAATCAATCAACAACCATGAATGCAGAACATTATTTCTAGCCCAAATGACAACATCATATTAAAGAACAAAGTCTTTCTGGGAATACTGTCAATTTTTATAACAATCTGTCAAAAAGTAAAAGAATTTTAAACATTTAAATGAAAAGGCCATTTTTAGCCATTTTTTGGTAAATTCTTACAGGACTTAGAAAATTCTTAACAGGATGTTAAGAGTTAAGTCATGATACTCCTTATTGTAACAAATTAATACAAACCTATACACACACACACACACACACACACACACACACACACACAACTATTACACCTCCTTATAACAAACACATACACTCATACCACACATACAAACTCGTGTGAATTTGTTTATCTAAACATACATATCTATAATGTGTGCATAAATATGTACATGTGTGTGTGTGTATGTGTGTAAATATGTATATGTTTGTGATTAAATATATGTATAAAATATCCAACAGGATGCAAGAAAAATGAAGACATGAAAACCAATTTTGGCGGAATACTTTATATATATATATATATATAAACTAAAAACTATCACTCAGAATGAAAGAGAAATAAGACGCAAGAACTAATTTGGTGGTACTTTTCTTTTTTTTCTAAATCGTTATCTGATAAAGCTCCTACAGAGTGTTAAAGTTAATCTACAATAAATTAATTATGATTCAATACTACAAAATATTAACAATTCTTTAGGCAATTCCTAATAATATTGTTACATAATTTATAAGCAGCTTATAAATTATGAACGTACCTGTAGTTAGAATTTTGAATTAGGGTCCATTAGATTTAGAATGATAGGGTCCATGGAAAGTTACCCGACAGTTGTTGACAGGTACTAACCTTTTGCTTGACCCCTTGAAAGCGTGCCATTTCCTAATAATATTGTTACATAATTTATACATTAAAAAAATTTGCACCAAATTCGTTCTCACATCTTATTTCCTCTTACATACGTATGTGTAAAAAACTTTTTAAAAAACAAAAAGGACATGTAAATTGTGTAAATATGTAATATATGTTATTCTCAATGAAGTCTACAAAAAGGGCTACGGCTTTCAACCTGAATGTTATAATATTTATAATTAATAATCTTAACAAGAAAAATATTTATGGGATTATATGCGTATATAATTGTATATAGAATAGTTAGAAACATGCATGCATATATATATATATATATATATATATATATATATATATATATATATATAAATAAAAAGTGTTGTTCTGGTTCCAACAGGAGAAAATTAAATATTTTATAAAAATGAAGGTCTGCAAAATGGATTATGTTTTTTAGAAAAAAATGTTATTATTTTAATCTTACGTTTGCGACACGTGTTTCAGATCTTCTGATATCTTCTTCAGGCTTTGATCAATCATATGATTGATCAAAGCTTGAAGACGATATCAAAAGATCTGAAACACGTGTTGCAAACGTAAGATGAAAATAATACAAATTTTTTTCTAAAAACATAATCCATTTTGCAGACCTTATACACACACAGTGATGCTGATAGCTTTTTAATTTAGTGCATCCTGGGACGCACATATTTGTTTTAAATGAGTCCTCGGGAAAATTTATGGGTCCCAACCAAAAGTTTCTTAATAGATTGTAGGGTTTTTATTTATGATCTGGGGAAACAACTAAAGCCGTCTAACCCCTACCTTGTAACCTATCCTGTGTAATTCATTTCTAAGAAACTATTGAAATGTATTTACAGTTAGTTTGAAATGGTGAGGGAAGAAAAAGAAAAACACTGGGACGCATGGATATGATTTTACTGCGTCCTTTTGTCCTTTTAGATTTTTGTGCATCAGGGACGCAGGACGCATACCTATCAGCATCTCTGTATGTATGTGTATGTATATATATATATATATATATATATATATATATATATATATATACACACACGTTCTTATGATGTATAGATATAGATATGTATACGAACACACAAAAACAGAGGTAAATATATTGTTAATAAATTTAAACAGAGTCATTCATTGCCATACCAGAAATCATTAAGACAACTAAACTTCTTCCTTGTATTCTTCTTGTTTTTAATGTTTCAGCCGATTCATCCTTCAGCCACTAGTGTATAACAAGAGAAAATAATGAAATAAATTCTTTCTAAATGGAAAAAAAAAAAATATTTTGTATTATTTAAATTTTTCAGACTGTTGTTCTCATCTTTATTGTTACATAGACCATGTTTCAACCAATGTGTTTCTCTCGTCAAATTCAGGAATCCTTCACAGAACTTCAAACCAAACCCTTTATTCAATCCATTGGGGTAGATTGCTCTCAATCCGTTAACCAAACCCTTTATTCAATCCATTGGGGTAGATTGCTCTCAATCCGTTAACCATGACTGGTTACAAGTGTTAAGTATTCTTTGTAATTATCACCCGTGGTCAGGATTGAACCTGCAACCTAAAGATGATTGTCACTTAGAACTGTATTAACTCACTCTTATATCCGTTGCACCAGGGCACCTTACGTGGTGTAATGGTTAGCAAGCTAGATTTGCAGACCATTGTTAGTGAGTTTGATTCTCATTGGGTGCCCCATACTTCTGGCCTTGTGCTGCATCTAAGCTAAGCAAATAACTATATACATTGCACCATGTGTCCAACTGTTAATCTTATTATAATGGAGATTGTGGGTTTGTCTGTCTGTCTGTAACCGAAACTATATTACTATACAAGTCACAATTGCCTTTGTTATTTACATCACATTCTCCATGATTTTATTTTTCATTTAAACCTCAATTATTAGTAAAATTGTTTTTCATCATTAAGACTGTTAACAATATCTACATACTAATAACATGCAATTATATTTATATATTCAACGAAATAGCGGTTTACAGTGTGAATTGGAAGGCTAATTTGCATATTGATCTTAAAAAATTTGATTTTAATAAATATATGCTTAGTATTATTGATTTCTAATTGTTTGGTTTTATCTTAATAAATATGAGCAAAAATCTTGGGGATAAATCTTAACAGAAATCTATTAACATAAAGAAATAACTGTAATTTTATTCTTTTCTTCCTATTTTAACTAAATAGTTAAATTAGAGAAATTTACCACTGAAAGACGGGGGTTAGGGAAAATGGTGGAACAGTTAGTTTCAAAGTTGTTCTATTTTCCGATTATACCCCCTCTGTTCCAAATATTTTTTATCTGAATTCATATTCAGTTTCATTAGCCTTTCTAATTTAACATGATATTTTATTATATTAAAACTTAAATACTTGCACCCGGAGGGTGCATATATTTGCTAGTAGTCCGAATTGACAATCATCTGTATGTTGCAGATTGTTTATATAACAATAAAGATGAGGATATTAACTCAATTTTCTAGTCACCAGTAAGTCATCTTCTTTATCATATATATATATATATATATATATTATATATGGGAGAATATGTGCTTAATTGAAGTCGTACCTAATATTGAAAATTAATAATTAATGAATTAGGTGGGCATACCTATTCAAATGTAAGGCTAAACAAATCAAGAAAAAAATCGATCTCTGTATGTACATTTCGGCCTATATTTCGGCCTAATAGGTCGAAATGTACATACAGAGATTGATTTTTCTCGATTTGTTTAGCCTTACATTTTAATAGGTATGCCTGCCTAATTCATTAATTATTAATTAATTAATTTTCAAAATTAGGTACGACTTCAATTAAGCACATATTCTCCCAAAAATTGTCAGCTAAATAAAGCCATATCAAAACACATTGTTTGTTTGTTTGTTTACTTCTCATATATATATATATATATATATATATATATATATATATATATATATATATCCTAATCATTATTATCATCATCATCATCATCAATATTGCCCAAATCTCAGATGATTGATTATTATTCCATAAGTAATTCTTATTGATTTTCTCCCCTTTGTTGCTTTTATTACCATATTTTGACCAAATGAGGCACTCATAGTGTAATGGTTATCTTCATAAGAATTGGACACAGTGAAAAAGAGTTCAAATCCTGGATGAGACAGTTTGCATTTCATATAGTGCTAATACCCTTGGGAAACCAACTACGAATCAAACGATTCTCCCTCCAGCTATGGACTGGGCTCTTTAACCTTGGTATGGCAACCAAAAAAAAAAAAAACTCCTAATTCAAACCTGTTAAAATCCACTTAAAAACTGACCTTGTGTTGCATCTTACCCATGATGGAGGGGTTGGGTAAGTATATTTTGACCAATATGTTGATTGGTTGGTTGGGTTTTACGGCACGTCAACCCATAAGGTCATTTTATGCTGAAGAAGTTTGTTTTATAAACATTTTTGTCTATTTAACCCATAGATAGAACCCTAACAGGTACTACGACTCTGGGTCACAGTGGGCCTGGGAGCAATGGTGATAAAGGGGTGCTCCACATTCACCAGACATACAGAACTGGAACTTCACAATCAGAGTTTAACGTCATACCCAGGATATGAAGACCCCTCAGCCACCACCTTCTAGCACCCATATGATAAAAAGGGTTGGGGGGTTGCCATATGTTTTCGTTGGTCTTTCTTAGGTTCATAATCCATCCAGAAAGATGGGATTCTTAGAATACTTTTAAATCTGGATATCAAAGATTTCTTAAGGCCAGCGCTGCACATGCTTTTTTAACTTGCAAGCTACTTTTAAAATGAGAAATTCAGGATTATCTACCTGCATTAAAAAATGCTCTCTCTCTCTCTATATATATATATATATATATATATATATATATATATATATATATATATATATATATATATATATATATATATATAGATATATATATATATATATATATATATATATATATATATATATATATATATATATATATATATGGTTACAGTTATAGAATAAAGAATATTCATTGGAGAGCGACATTTGAAAAAAGGGGAATTTTTGATTTCATAGGTAATATTTGTGCAAAGTAAAGTTAAGTGTCTGTTAATATATGATTAAAATTTGTTTTTTAAATTATTGAATATGTGTATTTATGTTGGTAAATTTATTTGTTTATTTTTCAATTTGATCTTAGTGATCATTGTTAAATTTGTGTGTCATAATAAAAATTAAATAAGATAAAGTGTGTTAATATTTTTTGTTAGAGGGTAAAAAGCTAAGGTACCGACACACTGAAATATATATTTTATATATATGTATTGAGTATACTTTATATATACAATATACATTCCAAATATAGGACTGACCTATACATGAATAACAATTTTGTAAGATTGAAATTCAAACATAATGGTAAGTAATAGGATCAAATTTTTGGCTTCTATAAATTAATGATTTTCTCACTTTATACATAAGTAATAAACTTTTATAAATTAATGATTTTCTCACTTTATACATAAGTAATAAAACTTTTATAAATTAATGATTTTCTCACTTTATACATAAGTAATAAAACTTTTTATAAATTAATGATTTTCTCACTTTATACATAAGTAATAAAACTTTTATAAATTAATGATTTTCTCACTTTATACATAAGTAATAAAACTTTTATAATTAATGATTTTCTCACTTTATACATAAGTAATAAAACTTTTATAAATTAATGATTTTCTCACTTTATACATAAGTAATAAAACTTTTATAAATTAATGATTTTCTCACTTTATACATAAGTAATAAACTTTTATAAATTAATGATTTTCTCACTTTTTATACATAAGTAATAAAACTTTTATAAATTAATGATTTTCTTACTATACATAAGTAATAAAACTTGTATAAATTAATGATTTCTTACTTTATACATAAGTAATAAAGCTTGTATAAATTAATGATTTTCTTACTTTATACACAAGTAATAAAACTTGTATAAATTAATGATTTTATAACTTTAAACATAAGTATGCAGTGACTAAAAAAAAAAATCATTGATGTCTGCAGGAATTTCCAATAGCCAAATCTAAAATTATCCATAGCTCCCTACCCCCCGTCCCCCCAACACACTCAATTGGATGATGTATAAACCTGGGGAAGGCCAAAGAATGCATCTGCTGAAATATAGTCATAAAAATCAACAAAGATGAGAATACTCATAAAATAACGATATATATTATTTGCATGCGTATAAGATTTTATAGACAAATATGAAATATATATATGTACTAGCTTAAAAGGCATACATATATACACCATATTACATGCCAAAAATATATACATATATATTTATATATATGTGTATGCACTAGCTTAAATGTCATATATCACAGATAAGCAGTGATGCTGCTAGCTTTTTGATTTAGTTCATCCTGGGACGCACATATTTACTTTGAAGGAGTCCCGGGGAAATTTATGGGTCCCAACTAAAGCCGTCTAACTCCTACCTTGTAACCTATCTTGTGTAATTCATTTCAAAGAAATGATTGAAATGTATTTACAGTTATCTTGAACTAGTGAGAGAAGAAAAAAGAAAAACACTGGGATGCATGGATATGATTTTACTGTATCCTTTTAGATTTTTGTGCGTCAGTGATGCAGGAGCATCTCTGTATAAGTATACTTGTATGTATTGTATATATGTGATAATGTCATTCAAGAAACTGCATATAAGTAATGATAGAACAGGTGAGAAAAAGGAAAAGTGCTCAATAGGTAAAAATGGACATTTTGGGGACGGAACAAAGAATTACTGGATCACCTTTCAGCCAATGCAATCAGGTGACCATTTTCAAAGAAAAATCAGAGAAATCAAACAATTCCAGGAACAGATCCACAGGAATTATTGTTGACTCTTTCAACATTTTTATTTTTTTTTTTTTTTTTTTTTTTTTTTTTTTTCAAAAAAAATGGTGAATTTGTCAACCCATATTTGGTTTCATGGTTGCAGTTGAGACTAAAGATGATAACAGCAAAGATGAAAGGACTTTTCAAGAGGTTTCTTTCTTTTTTTTTTTTTTTTTTTTTTTTTTCTTCACCCTGTTCAGATTTGGTGAATGGGGAAATGAAATTATGTTTTTTTTTTCTTTTTTTTAATAAAAGTAGTTTTACTCCTAGAACATTTTTTTGTTTTCATTTTATTGTTTATTTAATTTTTTTTATTTTTTCAGATTTTTCATCAAATCATTGCTTGTTTGCCTGTCAGGTCATTTGATTTGGTTTGTTTTATGGCATATCAACCTTGGTGGGTCATTTATTGCCGACAAAGTTTTGAAATGAATTCATTCTTAATGGATACTCAATTTTTTTTATAAACTAATATTTTTCTATTTAACCCATAGATGGGACCCTAACAGGTACTACCACTCCGTCAGGTCATTTAATGCCAAATTAAGTCATTTTGATAAACAACCCAGTGATGCTAATAGCTTTTTTAGTGCATCCTGGGACACACATATTTGCTTTGAATGAGTCCCCGGGAAAATTTATGGGTCCCAACTAAAGCCGTCTAACTCCTACCTTGTAACCTATCCAGTGTAATTCATTTCTAAGAAACTATTGAAATGTATTTACAGTTACCTTGAAATGGTGAGGGAAGAAAAAAGGAGAAACAGTGGGACACATTTTACTGCGTTCTTTTAGATTTTTGTGCGTCAGGGGATGCAGGACGCGTACCTATAAGCATCTTTGAACAGCCCGAGTCCTTTGTTTATCAAAATGACTTTATTTGGCATTTAATGCCAAAGACATTGTTTTATTCATTCTTGTTGTGTATTCAATTAGTTTTCTTAAACTCATTTTTTAATCTATTTAACCAATAGATGGGACCCTAACAGGTACTACCACTCTGGGTCAGGGTGAAGCTGGGAGTAATGGCGATAAAGGGGTACCCCACATTCCCCAAAATCGGAACTTTACTACTAGATGCAATTTAAAGTCATACTGAGGACACTAAGACCCCCAGCCACCGCCTTACAGCACATATATGATAAAGTAAGGGTAGGGGATCGCCATACTGGCAATAGGATTGGGGCAAACATATGGGTGTTAGGGTTTGACATGACCAGCCGATTGATCGGAAGGGAGCCTCTCCAACTGCCTGTCTAGCCTAAGTAAGGGCCAAAATGAAGTGTTGCATGTCATGGACTGCACAGCCACCAGGATTTTGTCCATAAGTATTACATGTCACCATCCACAGCAAACAGTTAATTGGAAATAAATAGTGGTAAGATTTAAAACAGATAAATCTTTTTTAAAAGAATAACTAAAAAAATAAAATACTTAAAAAAAAAAAAAAAATATTTTTAAAAAAAAACAGAATATATCTGATTATATATATATATATATATATATATATATATATATTATATATATATATATATATATATAATTAATATATCTGGTATTGCCTGAAGATCATTGACATATCACAACAAACCATGAAAATGCCGAGAGGCGGGAGGTTAATGAATTACCAAACTTTAACATTCAAACAATCAATTAAAAATGTCAAATAATCAAATTGATCGGGGATTTAATCAAATTTAGATTTTATTATAGAATTGATCTTGAGATCAAAAGGACACACACCCTGTGGATATGATATTCAGTTCTTCAACTTCTTATGAAATATCAAATGCAAAAAAATAAAAATCTATAATCAATGATTCAATTTATCATTACATGTAATTGCCAAATATACAAAGTGTGTCATAAAAGTATCGAGATTGAATCTGTATTTACCAAGATAGAAATGAACAATGAATGGAACGTTCATTTTTTTTTCAGAATACAAGGCGTGTCAAAAAGTACAAAAAATTTTCGATACTTTTTTGACACACCTTGTATATACGTATCTATTATTATACTAAAGCTGAGCGAATCAATGTTTGTGACCTAAAGGCTTTTTTACTGTTTAGTTTAATAACATGAAAATTATACTAAAGTATTCCTTAGTTTTAGGATTGAGTTACGTTTGAAAAAAGAAATTCATTTTAATTGCTTCTAATTAGTCATAATTTGCAATTAAGTCAAAACCCGTATCTCACTTCACATTCTGCTAATCACTTTCTCCCTCCCTATGTATATCTTGTTTACCTTTTGTTATATATGTTAGTTTCTCATTGAGAGTAAAGAGTGTATATCAAATTTCATAAGTAGCGAGCCAGTAGCTTCAACATCTTGTCTCTCAATAAATCTAAATTAGGTCAAACTTTCCCTTTCTTAGAAATCTTACAAAATGATTTTAATGTCTTTTTAAATTCTCCAACTGTATTTATCTATTTTTTTTTTTTAAAATCTAATTCGCTTTGCAATCTCACTTTTCCTTAATCATAATTATCTACCCAGATCTTAATGGATGACCCAACAGGTCACGCTTTGTCTAGTATGTTTATATATCTGTATAAAGTAAAGAAGATGGAAATAAATTAGACATAATTTGAGAAGATAAATGGAAAAACATAAATATATTTGTATGGATGAAATTCATTATAAGCTGACATGTTTCGATGAGAATTTATTTACATGTACAAAATACTAATTAAAAATTATTTTAAAAGTAAAAGAAACAATAAAAGAAAACCATATTTAAACATTTCATCATCTTTAGAGCAGAATGTTTGGATTTTTAGAAAAAGAAAATTCACAGAACTTCAAACCTAACCCTTTATTTTCCGTGAAAGCTCCAGATTACAACAAGAAGGTTCCTGAGTTCAAAGAGAAGATTCCCAAGTTCGAGGAGGATGTTCTCGAGTTCTAGAAGGTTCCAGAATCCAGAAGGCCAAAGCTGAAACATTGTGTATAACAATAAAGATGAGGACAATAGTCCAAATAATACAAATTATCAAGCCTCATTTCAAAAATTCAGAGAAAAATAAAAATAGACAATACAAGAAATTTGAAAATGCTCCCGTTGTAAAATAGAATGTTTTTTTAAATTTCTAAAAGTGTTTCTTGGTTTAGAAATGATAAGAAATTATTTCTAACCGTTTTGAGGTTTCATTTTTAATACTGCAATGTCTATGGCAAAAATAGAGGAATTGGAGTCAAAGATTTTGTGTTGCAACTGCACAGTCGTATGATGAACATCCTCCTATGTTGTAAGAATGTATCCTAATAATACAATTATTACCAATCAAAATAGGAAGCACAACAACATGGACAGAATAATGGCAGAGAGAGAGAGAGAGAGGCAGCCTCCAAAAAGATTTCCACAGATGACAGTTATGAAAAAAGAGTTTGTGTTAGAATTGATGGCATCATAAAATGATGAGTTTCTTTCATCACACAAATGCAGCAGTCATAAAAATGGAATAAGAAGATGTTTTTTGGAAGAAGAAGAAGAAACTCTTTTGGTTCTTTTGGTATTTTAATGCCAGACCAATTATATAGAGTTCAGAATAAAAGACATTTTGGTTGATAATAAAGATAGACAGACAGACAGAAAGAGAAAAGAAAATGGAGAAGGGGTGAGGATAGAATAAGAAAAAAGAGAAGAATGATAAGAACACTGAAGAGAGAGGGAGAGATAGTGTTGAAGAAAACATTGAAAGGAGGTGGTGGAGAGAGAGAGAGAGAGAGAGAGAGGCGGAGAACACTGAAGAGAGAGAGAGGGGAGAGGGTGAAGAGAAGACTGAAGAGAGAGAGAGGGGAGAGGGTGAAGTGAAAGAAGACCGAAGAGAGAGAGAGGGAGAGGGTGAAGTGAAGAGAAGACCAAGAGAGAGAGAGGGGAGAGGGTGAAGTGAAGAGAAGACCGAAGAGAGAGAGAGGGAGAGGGTGAAGTGAAGAGAAGACCGAAGAGAGAGAGAGAGAGGGGAGAGGGTGAAGTGAAGAGAAGACCGAAGAGAGAGAGAGAGGGAGAGGGTGAAGTGAAGAGAAGACCGAAGAGAGAGAGAGAGGGGAGAGGGTGAAGTGAAAGAGGAAGAGAAGAGAGAGAGAGGGGAGAGGGTGAAGAGAAGAGCGAAGAGAGAGAGAGAGAGGGGAGAGGGGAAGAGGAGACCGAAGAGAGAGAGAGAGAGGAGAGGGTGAAGAGGAGACCGAAGAGAGAGAGAGAGAGGGGAGAGGGTGAGAGGAGACCGAAGAGAGAGAGAGAGAGAGAGAGGGTGAAGAGGAGACCGAAGAGAGAGAGAGAGGGGAGAGGTGAAGAGGAGACCGAAGAGAGAGAGAGGAGAGAAGAGGAGACCGAAGAGAGAGAGAGAGAGGGAGAGGGTGAAGAGAGACCGAAGAGAGAGAGAGAGAGGGGAGAGGGTGAAGAGGAGACCGAAGAGAGAGAGAGAGAGGGTGAAGAGGAGACCGAAAGAGAGAGAGAGAGAGGTGAAGAGAGACCGAAGAGAGAGAGAGAGAGAGAGGGTGAAGAGAGAGACCGAAGAGAGAGAGAGAGAGGGGGGAGGAGGGTGAAGAGGAACCGAAGAGAAGAGAGAGAGGGGGAGAGGGTGAAGAGAAGACCGAAGAGAGAGAGAGAGGGGAGAGGGTGAAGAGAAGACCGAAGAGAGAGAGAAAGGGGAGAGGTGAAAGGGAGACCGAAGAGAGAGAGAGGGAGAGGGCGAAGAGAGAGAGAGAGGGGAGAGGGCGAAGAGAGAGAGAGAGGGGAGAGGGCGAAGAGAGAGAGAGAGGGGAGAGGGTGGAGAGAAGACCGAAGAGGAGAGAGAGGGGAGAGGGTGAAGAGAAGGGTGAAGAGAAGACCGAAGAGAGAGAAGAGGGAGAGGGTGAAGAGAAGACCGAAAGAGAGAGAGAGAGGGGAGAGGGTGAAGAGAAGACCGAAGAGAGAGAGAGAGGGGAGAGGGTGAAAGAAGACCGAAGAGAGAGAGAGAGGGTGAAGAGAAGACCGAAGAGAGAGAGAGAGGGTGAAGAGAAACCGAAGAAGAGAGAGAGGTGAAGAGAAGACCGAAAGAAGAGAGAGAGGGGAAGAGGGTGAAGAGAAGACCGAAGAGAGAGAGAGAGGGAGAGGTGAAGAGGAAGAGGGGGAGAGGGTGAAGGAAAGACCGAAGAGAGAGAGAGAGAGGGGAGATGGTGAAGAGAAGACCGAAGAGAGAGAGAGAGGGGAGAGGGTGAAGAGAAGACCGAAGAGAGAAGAGAGAGGAGGAGAGGGTGAAGAGAAGACCGAAGAGAGAGAGAGAGAGGGGAGAGGGTGAAGAGAAGACCGAAAGAGAGAGAGAGAGAAGGGGAGAGGGTGAAGAGAAGCCGAAGAGAGAGAGAGAGAGGGGAGAGGTAAGAGAAACCGAAGAGAGAGAGAGAGAGGGAGAGGGTGAAGAGAAGACCGAAGAGAGAGAGAGAGAGGGGGAGAGGGTGAAAGAGAAGAGCCGTGAGAGAAGACCGAAGAGAGAGAGAGAGAGAGGAGAGGGTGAAGAGAAGACGAAGAGAGAGAGAGAGAGGGGAGAGGGTGAAGAGAAGACCGAAGAGAGAGAGAGAGGGGGGAGAGGGTGAAAGAGAAGACGCGAAGAGGGGGGAGAGTGAAAGAGACCGAAGAGGAAAGAGGGGAGAGTGAAGAAGAAGGGTGAAGAGAAGACCGAAGAGAGAGAGAGAGGGAGAGGTGAAGAGAAAACCGAAAGAGAGAGAGAGAGGGGAGAGGGTGAAGAGAAGACCGAAGAGAGAGAGAGGGGAGAGGGTGAGAGAAGACCGAAGAGAGAGAGAGAGGGGAGGGGAAGAGAAGACCGAAGAGAAGAGAGAGAGGGAGAGGGTGAAGAGAGACCGAAGAGAGAGAGAGAGGGGACGAGAGGGTGAGAGAAGACCGAAGAGGGGGGAGAGGGTTGAAGAGAGACCGAAGAGGGAGAGAGAGGGGAGAGGGTGAAGTGAAGGGTGAAGAGAAAACCGAAGAGAGAGAGAGAGGGAGAGGGTGAGAGAGAGGGGAGACCGAAGAGAGAGAGAGGGGAAGGTGAAGAGAGACCGAGAGAGAGAGAGAGGGAAGAGAGGGTGAAGAGAAGACCGAAGAGAGAAAGAGAGAGGGAGAGGGTGAAGAGAAGACCGAAGAGAGAGAGAGAGGGTGAAGAGAAGACCGAAGAGAGAGAAGAGGTGAAGAGAAGACCGAGAGAGAGAGAGAGGGTGAAGAGAAGAGAAGAGAGAGAGAGAGGGGAGAGGGGAGAGAAGACCGAAGAGAGAGAGAGAGGGGAGAGGGTGAAGAGGAGAGGGAGAGGGTGAAGAGAACCGAAGAGAGAGAAGAGAGGGAGAGGGAAGAGAAAGACGAGAGAGAGAGAGAGAGAGAGGGAGAGGGTGAAAGAGAAGACCGAAGAAGAGGGGAGGTGAAAAATTGTAGAAAGTGTAAGATAAGACTTCTATAATAAAAGAAAAACATATTAGCCTGATATTCATCATCATCATCATCTTTTTGCTGACAGCATGGATTCTCAGGTCTCTCTCTTGACACTTCCCTATTGGTCATCACTCCTTGCAAGTCCTCAGCACAGCATCCATCTAGAGATAATCAATTCAAATTTTTGCCAGTCAGCCTACCCTTTTGTGTCCAGGTGTGGTGTTGTATAGCCAACTACTGGACTTTAATAAAACCACAGACACGTGTATATAAAAATATGACCCGTCTTTATTTTCTTCGGTATGTGGGTGGTGAGGGCGACGAGTGTTCACAATGAACATGCCCGGGTGGTTGGTGAAGAGCGCAGTGTTCACAATGAACTTACGAGGGTGGTTGATGACGGGAGGCGACAGAGTTACGTTCACGGCTGCTCGCTGGGGACTGACTGACCTTCGAATCCGCTAGCCTTTATATACGATAAATATGCCCACGCATCTTTTGATCTGATAACGGACATTTTTTATATATTTCTTTATCTTTCTCTCCACCTCCTTGCCGGAAGAGGAGTCTTCCGTTTTCCTTTTATCTATTTCTTCATCTTCTCCCTGCTTCTTGACTGAAAGACCTCTCTTCCGTTCTCCCTTTTTTTTTAAATATATATCTTTATCTTTCTTTGCTGAAAGATTTCTCTTCCATTGCACGATATGCAACAGTAGGTGTTCACAGGAGAATGACCTTACTTCGTAGAACATCCGCCTCAGAACTGCAAGATTCTAATTCGATACCGACCCTCGGCAACTCAGCACATGAGTAGCACAGCTTTGATTTGTATGGTAAAGTGGGGAGCTGATGGTAGGTGTGGCACTTCACCGCAAACACAAAAAAAATCCTCCCTGGTTTAGTGCTAGTGAAAAGGAGATAGACTTCCTCGCTGTCCGGCTGATACCAACAACAGACCACTCCGCTGAGTTTATACTTTATCAAATTCTACATATGATAAAATTATTAGTGTACTAACAATTTCTATTTTCAGATATTTTATAGTTATTTTGTTATCACATGTGTTTGACAGGATTCATAGTAAATTCATCATAGGTAAATTCATCATATCTTATTATAATGGAGATTGTGTTTCTATGTCTGTAACTGAAACACTACTCAAGTCACAATTTCTTTAATTATTTACATCACATTCTCTATGGTTTTATATTTATTTAAACATCAATTAATAAAATTATCTAAATTATCATTACTGTTGGCCTTCCCATCGACATTCCCCCCTCAAAGGGGGCATCTCAGGCGCTGGGCAATAAACTCAGCCCTGCCCCTTTAAATCAAGGGGGCAGGTATTGCCTGGGTGGGTAGCCCCCTGGGATCGACGCTATTAACTTGTAAAGATACAAAGCCACTGGACCCCCGGCGTTGGCCAGAGCTACATACTAATAAAATGCAATTGTATTTATATATACAACAAAATAGCAGTTTACAGTGTGAACAGAAAGGCTAATTTGCATATTGATATTAAAAATTTTATTTTAATAAATATGTGCTTAGTATTATTGATTTCTAATTGTTTGGTTTTATCTTAATGAATATGAGCAAAAGTCTCTTAAAAATCTTAAAAAAATCCATTAACAAGAAGAAATAACTAATTTTATTCTTTATTTGCTAATTTAACTAAATAGTTAAAAACAACCAAACAAAACTTACAGACATACATATATTGTCCTGAATAGAATGATACAAGCAGAAAAACGAGGACATATAAGCCATGAAATATATTAATTAATATTAATAGCAGCTGATACAATTAGATGACTACACGTGTGTGTGTGTATTTTAAAAAATTACTGATTTTCAGAGATGCTGATAGGTACGCGTCCAGCGTCCCAGACGCACAAAAATCAAAAAGGACGTAGTAAAATCATATCTATGCATTCCAGTGTTTTTCTTCCCTCACCATTTCAAGTAACTGTAAATACATTTCAATAGTTTCTTAGAAACGAATTACACTGGATAGGTTACAAGATAGATAGCTTTAGTTGTTTCCCCAGATCATAAATAAAAACCCTACAATTTATTAAGAAACTTTAGTTGGGACCCATAAATTTTCCCAGGTATTCATTCAAAGCAACTATGTGTATCCCAGGACACACTAAATCAAAAAGCTATCAGCAACACTGGACACACCAGGATTTAAATAGAACAAGGGAGATAACTCTATAAAACCGTTTTTGTTTTTTCCAAGTAATTTGCTTAGTTTATCAGGGGGGATCATACGTTTTTTTTTTTATCCTCAGCCAAACTTTTTACCTTTATTTTACCTTTATGATAAAAAGATTTTGATAAATCTTCGGGTAACCGTTGATTGAGATGGACAGCAATGTCGGCTCTCGTTCAATTAGACAAATTCTCACACCCATGTTTGGGATCTGGATTCTTAAGATAAAATATATATGAACTCAAAAGAAAAGCAATATGTCTTGTGTTATTACTAAGAACAAACAAACAACACAACACAAGAAGATCCAGCCAAGATGAAGAAACATCAACCAGAATAACAGAAGATCTAGCTAAAGCCACCAACCCAGAGATAGCTGGATATTCATCTGGATCTGTCTGAGAAGATACCAACCAATGTTAAGATGGAAGAAATACAAGTACCCAAGAGAAGGAGATAAGTACACCTGTGTGCAACCATTGGCATTTAAGGTATACTATATATAAAGAAAGATATATGTCATAAATCTTGTTTCATGTTAAAATATTTAAGTTCAATAAGTTAAGAAAATACAAAATAAAAGTAAAAATATTAAACAAATGAACACTTACCTTTACTGTTTCATAGGTATCCATTTTCCAAGTCCAGTACAGGTAAGTACAGCTAATCAGGTTATGGTCTCCATAATCAACCATATATCTTAATCAAATCCAAGTACAGGTGTCATTTTCTTTTATTTGTTGAGCTCTTCACGTTAGGATTGGTCATAAATTAATCTTTGACTTTCATAAGTTCTTATGAAGCTCAAATCAAATTTCACAGAAGAAAATCAGGAGATTATTTTTAGTTCAGATATTTCCAAATGTATCTTCAATTATTTTGGTATTGAAATCGATATAACAATAAAAGAAGGGAAAGTCTATTATTCCTCATGTCTTACAGACCTTAAATAAGGTCCAAGTCTTAGATGGGAACAGAAGGATTCAGAGTTCATTTTTAAATTGGTATATCAATTAAAGGGTAAGACCCATTATTCTCCTTGCATTACAGACCTTAAAGAAGATTCCTGGATGGAAAAAGGTCTCATCATTTCTAGATAGATAGTTGGCTGTTTACTTTTTCTTTTTTTTTCTTTTTTTTTGTTTGTTCTTTTCCAAGTGTCCTTGTTTGGTATTTTTTTTAATATCCTTTTTGTTGGAAGCGACATGATTTTTTTATTTTTTTGTTTTATCAAGTTTACTGTCGGGGTAGAAGTTGTTATCAATTAAAGAGTTCTATTAGCAATTCTTTTTCAGTTAGATTTGTTCAAATAAATTTATTGAAAATATACTGCTCATAAAAAAAAAAACAAATATCAAAATATACATAAAAGAAAAGAGAAGAGAAAAAAAAAGAGAAAAAAAAGAGAAAAAGAGAGATGGGGGAAAAAGAGAGAGGGAAAAAAAAGAGAGAGAAAAAAAAGAGAAGAGAGGGGAAAAAGAGAGGGGAAAAAAAGAGAGGGGGAAAAAAGAAATAGAAAGAGAGAAAGAAAGAGAGGGGGAAAAAAGAGAGAAAAAAAAGAGAAAAAAAGAGAGGTAAAAAAAAGAGAAAAAATTTTCTGTGTACAAAATAAAAATTTAAGAGAAAAAAAAAATTATTCATCAAAAGAATTTGTTTAAAAAAGTCCAAAACAAAAAATTGAAAATTAGAATGAATTTAAAAAATATATAAATTTGCAACATTTCAAAATGTCTCATTGGAGACCAAAATTGAATATTTTGGTAATGTGTAAAATAGAAAAATTGCAGCCACATTTTTTTAAATTGTTTCATACATCAACTAATTAATGATCCAAATGTTTTTTCGGCTAATTTTCTTTTTCTTTAAACACACCATTTTTGACAACATTAAATTGAAAAAAAAAAAAAAAAAAAAAAAGGTGTCCATATGAAAAAATTTTAAAAAAAAAAAAAAAAAAAAAAAAAGTAAAACGTCATGAAATGTACAGGGAAAAAATTATTTTTTTATCCTAAATTTCCAAAACAGCCAAAATTTTATATGCAAAAAGAAAAAACCCTTTACAAAAAAATCTAAATGAAATAAAATAAAACTCATATTTCATTGAGAATAGAAAAAATAGGATGAGAAAAACTGATTAAATGTTTCATAAAAATTTTTTTTTTAATTTTTTAAATTCAACCAGAAAAACATGTGATGATAAACAACACATACCTTTTTTGTTAACCTCAAAAATTACTTTTAATTTTTTTTTTTTTTTTAACAAAAAATATTTCATAAAAAATTTATCTTTTTTTGGTTTGACAAATTAAACAGCCACAAAAATTTCAGATTGTTTTCTATTTTAGTACATTTTTAGAAAATTGAAATATATTTCCAGATATTTAAAAAAAAATTTACTGTTGATCTTTTTTTTTTTTTTTGGTAGAGAAAGAAAAAAAAATGTCAGGAATTCAAAACTATAAAAATTGAAAAATACTTTTATGTTAGAAAAAGAAGAAAAAAAATTAGATTTGTCTTCAAATAAAAATGGTTAATTTGCGAAAGGAAAAAATCTTTTGCCAATAAATAAATAAATAAATAAATAAATAAAAATTAAAAAATCTAAAATATTACAAAAAATATAATTTTGGTTCATGATATGATGTGAAAAAAACTGATGTTTAAACAGTTGAAAAATGTGTAAATTGTTAATATTTGATGGGAAGAATTTATGAAAAGTAATTTTAAATAATTCAATTTTAGAAAATGAATTATTAAAAAAATATTTTAATATCTTTTTCAAAATCTGCACAAAAATTGTTAATCTTTATATTTTTTTTAGATAATGGACAAAAATTATTTGAATTATGAAAATATATCACAATATATTAGGGAAAAAATTGTTGACACAAAAAATGGAATCAACTGGAATTTTAAAAAAAAGCCAAAGTGGCAAAAATTCACAGCAGAAACAAAAAAGAAAAATATTTACAAAAATATATACAAATATTTTTTTAAAAGATTTTTTTCTAAGTTCTGTTCCTTTAATATATAGTATATAAATAAATCAAAATTTGTTAGAAAAAAAGATTCTCTGAGTAAAAATAAAAAGAGAAAATGTCTTCTAGAAAAATTTTCAAAGCTAAAGCTTAAATAAAGATATTTTAGTTAATGTTTAGTAAAAAAAAAAAAAAAATTAAAAAAAAAAAAAAAATTCAATAACTGTTCATAAAAATGATAAAATACATTTGATGAAACTAATTTTAAAAATTGCTTGTAATCAATATTTGATTAACAGGTGTGACTGATTTAAATCTTTTTTTTTTTTTTCATTAGTTCCCATTGTTATTATTATTCGGACTATTATCCTCATCTTTATTGTTATCTGTATAACATTTCAGCCGATGTGACCTCCAGCCATCTTCAGGTATTTTTTGTCGGACTTGAAAAGAAGGTTCCCATGTTAGAGAAGGCTCCTGTGTCCGACAAGAAATACCTGAAGAAGGCCTGTGGTCACATCAGCCAAAACGTTGTACAGATAACAATAAGGATGAGGACAATAGTCTGAATAATCCAAATAATATTAATTATCAAGATTCATCTAAAAAATTCAAAGAAATAGTTCACATTGTCCTCAGTATATTTTATTCCAAAAAATTCTGATAATGATGTAAATAAAACACTGAAATATTAATTTTAAAAAAACAAAAAAAAAACACAAGTACATTTTGTTCAAACATTGATCACTTACAAGCATATTTTTCAAAGAAACTTATCTCGTCTATGAATGTGTCAAAATTAGATTAAAACTTTAAAATTACATATGGTGAAAAATACAGACAAAAAATTAAAAGAAAGAAATTTGCTGCAGACATCACAGAAGAAAAAAAAAAAGAATTAAAATTATTATAGAAAAGAATTGAATAATAAATTTGAAAAATTCAATTAAAAAGTTGAAAATGTTAAAATACCATTGAGCTGAAGAGTCTTTACTTACGTATCTGTCTGAGCTGCTAGTTTGTTATGTTGTACCAAGGCATCAAGAATGCAGCCTTCAAGTGTGCGGATATGGCCCTCACTAGAACAAACAAACAGTTATCAGCAAAGAATAATAATGGTAATCTGAACATTAGCTACATAAATGAGAGTAACCTCCCCATGTTTCTTTCACTTTGAGGAAGCTGTCTGTTTTGGTCGGCCATTTTCATTTTACCATAAATCTACACTGAAAATGCAAATTTGTTCGAATCAATACCAACTGAATGTTTTAACACGAAAATATCATAAAATGTGTTCTTAATTGTGCCTGTGCATTATTTGAAATGAACTTAATTGTTATTAAGAACACATCTTATGATATTTTTGTGTTAAAACATGCAGCTGAATTGATTACGGTGCAATGAAAATGGCCGATCAAAACAGACGGCCTCCTCAAAGTGAAAGAAACAAGGGGAGGCTACTCTCATTTATGTAGCTAATGTTCAGATTACCATAATAATTAGGATTACTAAAATTAATATTGTTATCAACTGGACAAAGATATGACAACTTTTTGTCAGTATTATTTAGATTTTTCACTATGTTGTTCTCATCTTTATTGTTACTAGCAAATATATGCACCCTCCGGGTGCAAGTATTTTAGTCAAATTTTATAATAAAATATTATATTAAATTAGAAAGGCTAATGAAACTGAATGAGACAGAGGGGGTATGATTGAAAAATAGAACAACTTTGAGTTAAAAATGTTCCTAATTAAACTGTTTAGTTAAAATAGGAAGTAAATAATAATATTACAGTTATTTCCCTGATAAAACCAAACCCTAAGGATCAATATGCAAATTAATTCATACTGTAAACCTGTTGTATATATGCATGTTATTAGTATGTAGATAAACAGTCAATCATCTAAAGGAATTGTGACTTGTAAGTAATATAGACAGACAGACGGATCAAGAGGAATGGAAAATTAGAGAAAAGTTAAACACTCAAGTTTTCTATATATTAATTTGAATATGAGGATGTATGAATAAGACTCAATCTAAAAATAAGAAATGTGGAAAAACTGAAAATATAAAATTCTAAAATGGCTACTGCATGCTTTGAAAAAAAAAAAGTAAAGTCGACAGGGCGGCCTAAAGTCGGTATCAGCCAGTCAGCGAGGGAGTCTATCCCCTTTTCAATAGCGCTAGACCAAGGAGATTGTTTTAGCATCTGAGGTGGAGCGCCACACCTACCATCAGCTCCTTACATTACCGCACAGATCCCTGTGCTACTCATACGCTGAGTTGGCGAGGACCAGTATCAAACTAGGAACCTTGTGGTTTCTAGCCGAACGCTCTACCGACTGAGCTAACCCAGCCCATATTTCAAACTAAGAGTGAAAAATAGCCTAAAAAGGCCAGCAGGCAAACAAGGAAAACTGGCTAAGAGAAGTGTAAAATGAAGAGGTGATAATAATAATGAAATTTGTTGCGTACAATGCTCAGGTGAACCACAACTCAAAGTTTCATGCATAGTCCATAGAATAATGTACTAATGTCAGGAACATGAATAGCATACAGTAATAATATACATGTATGTGTGTGCGTGCGTGCATATGTGTGGAGGGGGGTATCAACTATAGTGTTGGTGTTTTACAGGAAGCATGGAGGCTTTGAAAGATGCAGTGTTTCGGCAGCCTACAACGGATGCAGGCAATTTATTCCATGCCTCAGCAACTCTGAGTGTGAAAAAATGTTTCCAAAAGTCATTTGAGCTATGCTGTTTTTTGACTTTGTAGGCATGCCCACGTGTGTTAGAAACATGGAGATCAAAAAGGTGTTCAAGAGTTGCTGTTTGTAAGATGATTAATGACCTTATAGACGTTTACCAAGTCAGTTGCCAGACGCCAGAGTTTCAATGTTGAAAGCGCAGCATACTCTTGGCATGTATCATTTTTGAGAACATGATCACTGTTTGCTATTTGTGTGGATGATAAGGTTGGGGGAGTCAACAGATTGGCAGGTGGTTCTTATAGAAATTGAGGTTATAGCAAGCAAGAAACTTGGACTTGAAATCTTCTGAACACTGAAGATGATTTCTATCTGCAGTTGTAATGGTATTTTTTACAATCAACATCAAAAGGTGAAGAGAAAATGTTGAAAGTTGGGTGAAGGGAAAGGGCCACAGATTGGGAACCTCTGATATAGGGTAATCTGAACATTAGCTACATATATGAGAGTAACCTCCTCTTGTTTGATTCATTTTGAGGAAGCCATATGTTTTGGTCGGCCATATTCATTTCACCGTAATCAATACAAGTGCATGTTTTAACACGAAAATATCATAAAATATGTTCTTAATAACAATTAAGTTCATTTCAAATAATGCACAAGCACAATTAAGAACACATTTTATGATATTTTCATGTTAAAACATTCACTTGTATTGATTCAAACAAATTCGCATTTTCAGTGTAGATTTACAGTGAAATTAAAATGGCATACCAAAACATACAGCTTCCTCAAAGTGAAAGAAACAAGGGGAGGTTATTCTCATTTATGTAGCTAATGATCAGATTACCGAATATAGCGTAACCTTATAATTTCTCAAGGGGAGATAACTATTAAATGATGATTATTTAGTAGTTATTTACCTCGCAATCGCACGTATGCGGGTGTGACAAAAGGTCTTTTTAATGTGGGACCACCCATGAACCTAAGCTCATAGTATGGTGGGTGCAAAAAATATGTAGATCCCATCGGCATTCCACCTTAAGGAGAGCGCCTCAGGTACTAGACAATAAACCCAACCCTGTCCCTTTAAATCAAGGGTACAGGTATTGCCTGGGTGGGATATACCCCTGGATCAACACTGTTAATTACTTTATCGGTCCAGTGGCCAAAGCTCACTGGACGGGGGGGGGGAGGCTGTGCCAGGCAAATATTAAAGTATGCTGATTATATAGCAGCTTTCCTTATAAATAGGATGAAATAGGATGAGGTCTTGGTAATCTGAACATTAGCTACATAAACGAGAATAACCTCCCCTTGTTTATTTCACTTTGAAGAAGCCATGTTTTGGTCGGCCATTTTCATTTCACCATAAATCTACACTGAAAATACGAATTTGTTCTTAATTGTGCTTAGCATTATTTGAAAAGGACTTAATTGTTATTAAGAACACATTTTATGATATTTTTGTGTGAAAACATGCAGTTGTATTGATTTACGGTGAAATGAAAATGACCACCAAAACATATAGCTTCCTCAAAGAGAAAGAAACAAGGGAGGTTACTCTCATTTATGTAGCTAATGTTCAGATTACCTAAAATTGTTCATTTTGTTGCAAAATCATTCAAAGAACAAAATATCTTTCTACTTTTAATGATTACAACTTTCTTTTACAATCAGTTTCTTTGTTTAATGGCATATCAACCTTAAGTGGGTTATTTAATGCCAAACCCATCCTCGTAGAAGAACAGTAATAGTAAAAAGTAAACTCGGCAGAGTATCAGCCAGACAGCAAGGAAGTTTATCCCCTTTTTGCTAGCACTAGACCTGGGAGATTATTTTTGCTAAGGTGGAGCAGCATACCTACCGTCAGCTCCCCACTTTACCACACAGATCAGATTATCTAAACTGTGCTACTCATGCACTGAGAACCCAGAATCTTGCGATTCCTAGCGGATGCTCTACGAACTGAGCTAAACCAGAGTACTGGTACTATTTAACACATAGTGGGGGGATGAGGGGGTCATACCTTTCCCAAGAGTATTAGTCTAAAAGTTAAAGAAATAGCATGACCGGAGTTTGTACTTACATATTAGGTATGTTTTGAAACATTCATATTAATATCAGCATGATCCCAGGGGGCCATCCTCCCAGGTAGCACTTGCCCCTTGATTTAAAAGGGGCAGGCTGGGTTTATTGCCCAGTGCCTGAGCGCCTCAAAAGAGGAATGCCTGAAGGGATACAAAGGATTTTTATGCTTCGGTTTGTGCGTGTTTACCCTTTGTTCAATTGGTATGATAGTTATTTACCTCGCATCCCACTTAAACGGGTATGACACAAGGTCTTTTTAATGTGGACCACCCACGAACTGAAGCTCATGGGATGGTGGGGGCAAAAAATGCGTGGATCCCATTAGCATTCCCCCTAAAGGGAGCATGCACCTCGGGAACTGGGCAATAAACCCAACCATGCGCCTTTAAATCAAGACGGCAGATGGCCCCCTGGCATTACGCCGTTGATATTACTTTTACCGGTCCAGAGGCCGAAGCCACTGGATACAGGTTTCTGAAGAAACTAGGTAAGTATGGTGGGATGCCAGTAAATACTTACTATGATGTTGCAGTCCATTGGGACTCAACCTGATTTAAATCGAAATCTTCAAGTAACAAGTAAAAAAATTAGGTACAAAAAATTTGAATAATTATATATAATATATGTATTTACCCAAACCCTCTGTATGAGCAGGATAAAATACAAGGTCAATTTGTTTTTAAGCAGAGTTTAAGAGGTCTGAATTCAGAATTTTCCTTCTAAACTAGTTGCCATACTATGGTAAAGAGCCCAGTCTGTCCTACTATTTACCCATAGCTGGATTCATACTTTTACCAAAGCTACCAGCCGTATGTGAAATGCAAACAGCCTTGTCCAGTATTTGAACTCCGGTCACTGTATCCATTTCCTATGACAATAACAATTACCCCATATATATACATGAGGATTGTCTGAAAAGTTCATAGGCTGACCAAGATACTCACATGGAATGTGACCAAATGAGGTTAATTTTTCAACATAGTCCCCTTGTGGTCTACACATTTCTTCCATCAGTGTTGCAGTGCTTGGATTACATTGATCAAAAAGTCATCCACAGCAATATATCATCATCATCATCATATAAACTTTTCAGCCCACCCTTGTGATATATATATATATATATATATATGATATATATATATATTATTGGTATAGATAGATATAGATAGATAGATAGATAGAGACAGATAGATAGAGCGAGAGAGGAAACAAGATTGTCTTTAGGATGCCTTTCACAAAAAAAAAAAAAATCTTTTTTTTAAATTTACCTTTTCACAGCAGTTAAACAAATAATTCTACCCCTGTTGACAACATTTGGGGTGTTGTCTGATAACTGGGTGCGAAGCTTGTGTTGAATTTCGCTCGGTTCGCAAAGGACTTCAATTGCACGGTTCAAACCATGCATCACATCATACTCTTCTTCATTGCCATGAGCACGAGCTGGGCCAATTCGAGCCAGGGACAACATCAACTGGAAATAGTGTTTTAAAATTAAAATATTAAAATTGGGGATGGCCAAAAATTTATTATAAGTTTAAAATAGAATAAGTTAAAATAAAATAAATATATTATATTAACATCGAAATCTTCAAGTAACAAGTAAAAGATTTGGGTACAAAAAATCTGAATAATTATATATAATATATGTTTTTAGCCAATCCCTGTGTATGAGCAGGATACAATACAAGGTCAATTTGTTTTTAAGCAGAATTTAAGAAGTCTGAATTCAGAATTTTCCTTCTAAACTAGTTGCCATACTATGGTAAAGAGCCCAGTGAAGAAGCCTTAATAACAATTAAGTTGATTTCAAATAATGCGCAAGCACAATTAAGAACACATTTTATAATATTTTTAAAAAATGCAGTTGTATTGATTCGAACAAATTCATATTTTCAGTGAACAGTGAAATGAAAATGGCAAAGCAAAACATAAGGCTTCCTCAAAGTGAAAGAAACAAAGGGAGGTTACTCTCATTTATGTATGTTCAGATTACCATAAGGATTAGGTTAGCTTAGGTTACAGAAGAGTCATTTTTGACAGGATTTTCTTTCAGCTTTATGATAATCCCAACTCACATCACAAGTAGAGGAGCATCTGTATATAAATACTTAATTTTCTGCTTAGTATGGCACAAGGCTACATGTGTGGAGACTTAGTGAGGTTAACCCTCACTAAGTCTCCCACATATGTAGCTTTGTAATTCGATAACCCTTATGGGTTATCGAACTGGTATTAGATAACTTATAAGGGTTGTGATTTGACTGATAAAGTGTGTAGAGTTGGATCACTTAACCCCAAGAGAAATGATAGAAGAATCAGCAAATTTATCGCTGAAAAACGTAAAGCCATGGATAAAGTAGTATGTCCACTAAGTATATCACTTGTCCTGAAAAACTGAAGATCAGTACAAAAAATAATTATGAATCAAAATTCTCTATGGAATTCTCCAAAAATGGTGAGATTTAAAAATGATTGTCAGCAGATTTAATCCATACCTGTTGTACACCTTGTTCTTTTGGATTCCACGTGTTCAGTGAATGAATGCCAGTTACAACTCTGATCTGGAAAAGAAAGAAAGTTTTGGTTTTTAGGATAAGTGACAATTAAATAATCAATTAACAATAAGCCAAATAAAATTCACTGCCCAGAAATGTCAAATCGAGCAGACGCATGGCAATTATCATGTCGTGCAATTAGCACGGATATCCATGACAATCTTTCGCCAACCTTCTCTATCATTCATTGCCCCAGGGAGGACTTCTGCACAGCATCTAGTATCTGCGCAAAGTTGTCAATGTAGTTCCATGCTGGGCAGCCCACATTAGCATGTCCAGGTGTTGGCTTCCACAGGAGAATGTCACCATCCTTGCTCCTCCAGCATGTCTTGTCCATCTCACTCGGATGGTTTGTGAGATAGGGGTCAAGTGGCCATACAGCTGCTTCCTTGTGAGGTGCTGTTTCCACAACTTGTTCAAGATTACATGCAGAATTCTTGTGCAGCTGCCATTTATCTTATTTTCAAGGCGCCTCATTATGGTCCAAGTGGCGCACCCATACAGCAGCACCGATACAACCACAGCTTGGAGAATTTTTTATCTTGTCAGTGAGATCAGATTTCCATATGACTGATAATCTGTTTATAGCTAACCATGCCTTTCCTATTTGTATTAACATCGATTTCTGTGGAAGAGATATTACTACCTAGTGAATTGTTCTACTGGCTTTAGAGGCTTACCGTTGAATGTGGAGATGTCTCCTTTCTTTTTGAAACACCTGAACTCAGTTTTATCGGAGTTTACATAGAGGCCGATGTTCTTTGCTGCCTTCTCCAGGTTATGCAGTAGCGACTCAGCCTGTGCCTGTGTATCTGCCAGAAGTGCTAGGTCACTTCTACACATGCATGGCCAGGGCAGACAAATCGAGCACACGTGTGGCCAAAGACAAGCTCCAAACATTAACCCAAAGTTAATTGATAAAATTTAACAAATTCACAATCTGTTAAAAATTGTTATACCATTTAAGAATTACCGTATGATGCATATAGGATGCACTTTTTTTCCCAAAATTTTGGCTCAAAAAATTGTCCTGCATCTTATACATCATAGGTGAAGTTTGAGACCTCCCATAGGCCTAGCTTAATCTTCTATGATGCTCACTAACCCAGCTTACGCTCAGTACTATTGAGATGTCTTGTGTATGCTTATTGCTTGCCTGTACTGCCAAATTGCTTTTATACAGCTATGTTTCTGCTTGTGTAATACACAGCTAGACTCTTTTCAACAATATATGCTTAAATATACTAAAAACTTTTTTTCCTGAATCTAAACTGCTGAAATCGAGGTGCGTCTTATATGCCGTCAAATACAGTAACAATATAAGAAACATTTATTAAAATCTTGTCTAAAAAACTTATGAAAATAAAGTTGGCGGAGTGGCCTATTGTCGGTATCAGCCGGACAATGAGGGAGTCAATACCCTTTTCACTAGTGCTAACCAAGGAGATTGTTTTTGCTTCCGAGGTGCATCACCACACCTACCATCAGATTCCCACTTTACAGCACAGATCCAAGCTGTGCTATCATCATCTTCAAATAATATAACTTTAACAGACAAAATTGCCGTTTCAATGTACTATTAAAAAAATCTGAAAATATTCTGAATACAAGTATCAAATCTGAGCAGTAACACTGTTTTGTGACTTGACAAATAAAATTTAACATTAATATGAGATGCTGATAGGTACGTATCCTGCGTCACTGACGCATAAACATCTAAAAGGACGCAGTAAAATTGTATCCATGCATCCCAGTGTTTTTTCTTTTTTACCCACCATTTTCAAGCTAACTGTAAATACATTTCAATATTTTCTTGGAAATGAATTACACTGTGTGGGGTAAAAGGTAGACATTATACAGCTTTAGTTGTTCATAGATAAAAACTCTACAATTTATTAAGAAACTTTAGTTAGGGCCCAACAAATTTCCCAGGGACTCATTCAAATCAAATCCTTGCGTCCCAGGATGCACTAAATTAAAAAGCTATCACTGCATTAATATCAAAATCATTTTAGAAATTTCTTTTTTTAAAGTAGAAAATTATCTAAATTTAATGTTGATGCAATTTATTTGAATTTAAGATACAAATGCAAAAACAAATAATTTTGATTTTGAAATATTTCCAGAATTTCCCGCCTCCCCACCAAGAAAATTTTATTTCTCTTCGTTTTAAAAAGTTCCAACTTACAAAACACCAAAATTAACCCTCTATAGATGTTTATAAGAATTTAAACTTCACTTTAAAATGTGTGTAGTTTTTTTTTCTTAACAAAAATTCAATTATTTCTCAACTGATAACTTCCTTTTTAAGATAGCTCTTGTTTTCTCAATTGATTTACACATTAATTCTCACAAATTCATGAAAATTTGGCCACTAACAGTAGATGATTACTTGGTTTAACTAAGTCTAACACCTTCCTTCATATATTTTGCATTTTGCACAATTCATTTTAAATTGAGGGAAGAAAAGGACTTTCTTGTTTTTCTAAAAAACAAGAAAGTACTTTTATAGGAATAAAAAAGTTGTTTTTTTGTCTTTCAAAATAATCCAGTCTTTTTTTTTTCCAGAAATAATATTCACCTAATTTAAAGAAAAATAATTTTAATATTTATTTGTTGTTTATTTGAACAAAAAAAAATTAGAAAATAAAAATAAAACTTTTTTTCTCTTAATTTTTTTAAGGGGATTTTCCGAGTGTAAAAATAATAAAAACATTCATTTTCACTTATTTATGGGAAACCTAGAACTAATTTTTTTTAAACTAATCTAAAATCAATAACTTTTTTTTTATTTAGTTATTATTCATTTGGGCACATGGGTAGCGCGTGGTCAATTCTTGAATCCTGTTTTAAAACAAAGACGAGACCTAAAAAAACAACAACAACATTAAAGTCCTTCTTCTCTTTTAGGAAAGACATTCTTCTTTTAAGTGTTTCTAAGAATTGACTTACCAATTTCTGTGTGGGGAAAATATCGTAGACAATTCTCATATATTCGATGACAGACTCAACACAAGAAGTCCACAAAGATTTGTAGATAGGAGCGGCGGGAATGAGAGCCGGGCTCCGACATTTCGACAATATATCATATTCCACCGTTTGTTTGGAGGATTGGCCGAAATATGGACTTCTGTCCAACACTATCACCGTTTTGTGGGACGTTGGAAACGACATAATCACACTTGTAGTCCTTTTTCTTTGCTTTGTTTACTTTCTTCCCGCTTTGGGATTTTTCGACACAAGCGCCGTGTTTCAATTTACACAAAAAACAAGTTGACACCGGTTAAACGATTATCGTCAACTACAGAAGATTTCGGTCAATATACTACACAGAGCCTTACAAGAACAAGCTTTTTTATAGAAGTTAATTTTTCACATTTATTTACTTTTTACAACTATTTATTTATTTTTTACATTTTTTACATTCATTTATTTATTTATTCTAGCAAGAAAATACATTTATTCATTTATTCTATTATTTATTTTAATAAGAAATACATTTATCTATTTATCTATGTATTTAGAAAATACTACTTATTTTAGTAAATTAGATTGATAGAATAGCTCTTTTTTTTTTAATAAAAATAAAAAAGGATATTTTACAACTATGAATCGTCAATGACTATTAGTCATCGACTTACGACCTGTTTAGGTACCGACCAACCGGTCTTAAGTCGATTCCCTTATAAGTCAGACTGATGCATGAACCTAAAATTAAAGTTTCTTCATCTATTTCACTGAGAAGTCCGGACCATATGACTTTTAGGCACGCCTTTTGCGATCTCGTTTCATAAGGAACTTTTTTCATCTACACCGCCAAAATCTGTTTGATTGTTAGGGGTTAGGGTTAGGGTTAGGGGTTAGTTTTATGATTTAAAAAAAAAACTCTAAAAATCATCTGTTAACAAACAAACGGATTTTGTCGGTGTAAATGAAAAAAATGTCCTTATGAAACGAGATCGCAAAAGGGGTGCCTAAAGGTCATATGGTCCAGAATTCCGACTGTTGTATTCAATTTCAGAATGACTACACCTCCCTACAAGTAGTTTCTCTAACACATTGAGTAAAAGAAAAAAATGTATATTGCAAGCAGGTTGTTTTTTTTTGGGGGGGGGGTCTTTCTTCTGTGCAAAAAATAAATGAATCTATTTTCGTAAGCCCACACTCTGTGGTAAGCTTCTTAGTAGACCATTTCATATACCTAGGTAGTAATATCTCATCTACAGAAAGCGATGTCAATATACGCATAGGAAGGGCATGGACTACCATAAACAGATCATCGATCATATGGAAACCTGATCTCTTTCAAAAGATAAAGCAACAATTCTTCCAAGATGTAGCCGTATCAGTGCTATTGTACGGCTGTACCACTTGGATTCTAATGAAACGCTTAGAGAACAGGCTAGATCGGAGCCACACAAGTATCTATATTTTTTGCTGCATCTTTTCCAGAAAGAATGGATACTGGCGAACAGTATCCATTCTTTCTGGATCTTCTCCACACCAATCGCCTGTTCCTTCGCAACAGTTTCTTTCCTAGAATAGCCCAGGGCCATAGCAGAGATAAATGGTATAGGGGGGATCAAATTTTTTAATTTGACCTTAAGTTATTAAAGACCATCAACACGAGTCGATATTCCAAATTAAAATAAAACGAACCCATATCAAAATATATCTAAGGTAGGTGGGTCGTGTCCCTTGTCCGACACACCTCTTTTCAAACCAACAAATCACAGGGCCGCAATTTTCGGCGCCAGCAATCGAAGATAGAAATCTTCCTCTTTTTGAACCAGCATCTCAAAGACAAAGATGTAAAACTTGTTGCTCCCACTAACTTAGCAGAGATAGAAAAGGGTCGTTGTAAGTACGATAACTTGCTATAATCATTACCAAGGACTCAGTTAAGTGAACTTGTGTTCATTTATATTTACATAAATTTATATTTTTCCGCAGACAATACTATCATTAGCAACAGAAAATATTACAAGTGTGTTTTCTTTTATGTATAAATGTAAAAAGTAAAAGTCGTCGGGGCGGCCAGTCAGCGAGGGAGTCTATCCCCTTTTCAATAGCACTAGACCAAGGAGATTGTTTTGGCGTCTGAGGTGGAGAAATGTAATAATGCAGCATTATTTGAAATTCCAAGTTGTGTTCATATATTTCCTGTTTCTAACTCTTGTTACCTCCACATTCGCCGCTTAAATCAGCATATCCACGCGGTAAAGGGAAATTAGCATCTTGTGGGGATTAAAATAAAAATTACTGTGTCTTAAACTCCTTCTTCCTAGATTATTTGCAAAATAATGGAAAATATTCTAAAATATTACAAAATTACTCATCAGAGATTCACAAAAGTTTGTGTTTTTTTTAAATAATCCCTCTACATGACAAAATTCATTGTGGTCATCTTAGAGTTTTCAATTCTTTTAATCGTGGAGCTGATGATAGGTGTGGTGTTCCATCTTAGACTCAAAAACAATCTCTCTGGACTAGCGCTATTGATTGAGGTTTTTTTTTAGATTTTTCAAACTGTTGTCCACATCTTTATTTTTTATATACACAACAATTTGTCTGATGTTCCCCCCCTGTCTTCTTCATGTGTTTCTTCTTGAATCCTGGTACCTTCTTGTCTAATTCGGGAGCCTTCACAAGGCGAAACAGATATAAGTGTTGAGTTAATAGAGTTCTTAGGAACAATCATCTGTAGGTTGCAGGTTCAATCCAGACTACGGGTGAAAATAATATAGAATACTTGACATAGCACTTGTACCTGGTCATGGTTAACGGAATGCGAACAATCTACTCTAAGAGGGTTCGGTTCGAAGTTCCGATAAAGCTCCCGATTTAAAAAAAAAAAAAATTAATTAAAAAAAAAAAGGACTCTCTCGTCGATTTCGACCCTGAGGGTTCATCCAATGAACAAACCACACACTGTTTTTGTTTTATATATATATATATATATATATATATATATATATAGTGGTGAAGGATTGGGTTTGATCATCCGCACTTTTTGGCACAGTCGATAGGAAAGAATTGGTGCACAAGGAATGCCACAAACCCAATCAACGACTGACCTATGGTTTTTCAAATTCAGAGTTTTCCTTCTGCTAGACTGGTTACCTATCCAAGATTAAAGAGCCCAGTCTCCCTGCTATGTTACCCTAAGCGGGTGGAGAATATATGGATTCATACCTTTCCCAGAAGTATTAGTGCTATGTGAAATGCAAAAAGATGGGAAAGTTTGAAAATTTGTATGTTAAGTTTTCATAAGCATGACTGCTTATGAAAACATCTTGGCTCTTAATAAATTTAAATTAGGTCGAACGTTCCATTTCATAGAAATCTTACAAAATGGTTTTAATATTTTTTTAATTCTCCGGCCGATTTTTTAAAATTTAATTCGTCTTGGAAACTTACTTTTCCCAAATCCCATTTGTCTACCTAGAGTTCAATGGGTGACCCAACGGGTCACATTTTGTCTAGTATAAATTCCCCCGTATTAATACGCAGGGTATAAGTCCTAGTATACCAGAACCATTAAGATATCACCGTCAGTACCAGCCTAGGAGGTAATAAAAGATTTGGTAACAGTAAGTTTAACTAGGATTTACTTTTTTTTATGAGAAAAAAAGTTAATACCAGGGTTTTTTTATTGGCATTAATTCTCACGTGGGGGTAAATTTCTAATTCCAATATCCAGGCAAATTACCAAATCTTAATATATTGAGGAAATAATTCCTAATTCCAATATATATATTTACCAACCCCTCCGCACGAGCAGGATGTGACAAAAGGTCAATTTCTTAAGCGGAGTTCAACAGGTTTGAATTCAGAGTTTTGCTTTCTAGACCGGTTGCCTAACCAAGGTTAAAAGTCC
The DNA here is from genome assembly GCA_023376005.1 of Doryteuthis pealeii. Lineage (NCBI taxonomy): Eukaryota > Metazoa > Mollusca > Cephalopoda > Myopsida > Loliginidae > Doryteuthis > Doryteuthis pealeii. The sequence continues at coordinate 54,737,678 of CM042164.1, forward strand.
AGTCGGCCTACTATTTATCCATAGTTGGAGGGAGAGTAAGATGCATACCTTTCCAAGGGTATTAGCGCTAAGTGAAATGCAATTACCATGTCCAGGATTTGAACTCGGGGTAACGAGTCCATTTCCCATGACTTTAACCATTACACCACGCGCTTCCTACTTCCAATATATGAGTAAAAAGTTTGTAAAGTTGACGGAGTGGCCTATTGTCGGTATCAGCCAGACAGCGGGGAGTCTATCTTTTTTTACTAGTGCTAGACCAGGGAGATTATTTTTGCCTCTGAGGTAGGGCGCCACACCTACCATCAGCTCCCCATTTTACCGCACATATCCCTGTGCTACTCATACGCTGAAGTTGGCGAGGGTCGATATTGAACCCGGAACCTTGTGGCTCGAGATAGATGTTCTACTGACTGAGCTACGCCGGCCCTTAATATATGAATAAAACACCAAATTTTCGTGTATATTGGGAAATGGTTAAAGGGAGGGAAGTACCGCAGTTTGTCAAGTTCGGGTGCTGTATGAAAAGATAAGACAGAAGACACAAGTATATTTTAACAATTTTGATAGCTAACAAAAATTGAAAGGAAAGATAGAAGAAGAGATAAAGAAGGGTAAAAGGTGGAAGAGAGTGGAATGGAGTGGTGGGTTGCAAATTCGTTGTAATTTGCGGCAACTTAACTTATAGTCCAATTAACAAAGTTCGTATTCTAAGTTGTAATGATTTCGTTGGTGTTGACCTTGAAAAGGAATCTTTTAAAGTTGAGTTGAATTCTTTGATTTCGTTTGAGGAATTTCGTATATTGTTGAATAGTTGTAAAGTAATTGAAATGTAGTCTTTGAGTTGTTTTAAAAGGAGTCGTCGGGTTGAATCCTTGAAGGGTTTTTCTTTGTAGTTTAGTAGAATATTCTCGTAGAATTTCGCTGGCTCGACTTCGTCCACATGCTTGTGTTACATAATTTATGTGGTAGCATAAATTGTTGACAAGACCCTATTGTTAGTTTGAAATAGGTTCGCTGGAGTTAAAAGCATAGGCGGCTAGATTTCCGTTGGATGATCCCAACTGACCCCTAGAGAGGCGCGAATCTCGCGCGCCTTGAGAAAAACGTAACTAGATAGATTTAGTTTTAACCTGATGTTGGAGCAGAGAGCATCGGCTTCTCTCTGCTGAGGTTGTTAACTCCCCACGCGGCGAATAAGAATGGGTTAAATAAATCTTGATCAAGAAAATAAAGGTGTTGTGAGTTAATTGCATGAATAAAACTAGCCCTTAAAAGAATCCCTTAGAAGAATAAGTTTGAAGACGAGACAACATGGCGGCCAGAGAAGAAGAAAAGAAAACAGCCGCACGAAATAGAAGGAAGAAACGCAGCAACAAGTAAATGTCAACTCTCTCTCTCTCTCTCTCTCTCTCTCTCTCTCTCTCTCTCTCTCTCTCTCTCTCTCTCTCTCTCTCTCTCTCTCTCTCTCTCTCTCTGCCTCTCTCGATTATATACCCGACGATGTTCAATGTGATATACGGGAGGGAGAAAAATTTTGATCCCCAAATCCTCTGCTGAACTTGACGAGTTTTAGAAAATTTCTTTTAGAGCTGCTACCTTTTTTTCTGCAAGCCCGAGCGTGTGCCGGCACTTTTTGGTGAGTTTCAGTGAGGGAGAAAAAAACTCAAGTTCCTCACTGGCCGAAGTCTTAACCGAACACTGACTGTTTCCTTCAGCCACGGACCCCAAAGGGGCTGAGCGATAACGAGGCAACAAAATGGTTGTAGTTGTCGGCGTCTGTCTCGGACACTCGATGTCAAGAACTGGGACTAAGTTTTAACTGTGACGTCAACTTTTTTTTTCTTATTTAATTTTTAAAGTAATTTTTTTATCAAGACTAAATTTCGATACGTTATATTTAAATTGTTTATTTCTATTTATTCTAAATTGTTGTTTTTACTCGATAATTTTAGTTTACGAAGTTTTTGAGCGTCGATTGTGTCGTGGATTCGATAAGGACATTGTCCCCACGAACAATAAAAATATTTTTAAAAACCAAAAGAATCGAATGACACTACAAAGCAAAGGAGGACAAACGAGGAGTTAACGGTTCAACAATAACAATGGAATTTATTTGCGTGAACGTTACAGCAAACAAATGGATGATGATGATGTCATGTTGGACTGGCAGGATTTCGCTGGGGACACCAGAATGAGGAGGCTGGAACAAAGTCGACGGACGTCTTGTTGTTGCCGAAAAGATTAACGATCGTAGATTAATAGGGTGATAACGGAAACGACCCGAGATACGAAAGTTAGTGTAGTTGTCGCCTTAGAGTTGTGCCTAAATAGCTAGATATTATTATTTTCCACTCTCTAGATATACCCTTAAACATGGACAGTGTAAGGGAAACAACTGCGTAGAGCCTTCCACCCAAGCTAGAAAAGGGGGAAAAAGGGGAATTCCGCCTGTTCGGCAGGAATAACTCCGAGACGCGTGTATATAAGTATACGTATTTATTTGTCTATGTCATTTCAAGGATTGCTCCCGCAGTCCAAAAGCCCCTTAAGGCATTACAGATATTGGGGCCGCTTATGTATATAAGTCGACCAACACCGCCCAGTAAAGGTTGTGTGGGAAATATTGTTCTGAAGTTAGAATTTAGTCTTAAGTTAGTTCTTGGTATTGGTTACGGCGCACAGGTAAACTTGTCTTCCCAATTTCGGATAACCAAATTTTCCTTTTGGTAACTCTGCTGAGGTCTGACTGTGAATTGCAGTTTTTTTTAGAGACGGTCCATGTATAAGGTTGCAAGACTTCTTTGTGTTCTCACATCTCTAATGGTTATTTACTAAGGGTTTATTCAGCTGACCATTGCTTGTTAGTGATAGCTGGTTAAACGGGTTTAGTGAGGAAGAGCTAAGTCTTGGAGATACATTGGGTGTAAACGATCTTAGAATCTTGTTAGGATCAACTTCCTTTTTTAATGCTACTAATGAATCCCTTACTATGGCAATTAGTGCGGGTAGAAATTGTACTTTTTGGAATTTCCAATCTTCTTGTGCACTTCTCTTTAAAATGTCCAGTGACTGGTTATCAGCTTTGAATACTTTTGGACATGCTAACGGTGTTGCAGGTGCTTGGTGATGGTGACCAGTGACTCTTGAGTTCTTACAGAGTGTCGCATTTCCTACAATGCTCGACTCCAGATCAGTCTTGGTCGCATAGAGTTCTTGATAGGCTCCTGTAATGACTTCCTATCCCGTTTGCATTCCAGGTCTCTAAGTAGCTGACGTTGGTTATCAATTAGCAGCTTGCTTCTCCATGGCTACTTCCTTTACCGACTGAACTGAGAGTGATAATTCTCGAGACTATGGGCCTATCTTTGGAACTTGTATAGACACAGCCAACGAGTACACGTAGCCTATGCTCTTCTGCATTAACCTTTCGTCTTTCTTGAGGCATAGTCCATCAGTCTCTGAAGTTACACTCTTACACGCGTCCATATCCAGTGCCACTTTATCCCGCAACTGAAGATAAACCACCTCTTCAAGGTCCTTTAGGTCGCTTTCGGAGCACTCGCATTTTAATTTTGTGCGAGCCTCCTTGATACATGTTCTCCATCTTCCATAGGCCACCGCAACTTTGTCAATTATTTTTCCCACCTCCCATTCTAATAGTTGAGTCATTTTCTGTTGTGTAAGGCTGAAATTTTCTCTCTTTTCTGTCTTATTTCAGCTGCTAAACGTGGCTTGACGTCCGACTACCTCGTTGGCGCACATGTAAATTACTACACTGTGCGATTGACCCGGGTTGGGATTTCAGTATGATTATTTAAGACCTGCCTTAACACACTGGGTAGTTGCGTTCCAGTCTTGCTGACGAGGGCAGTGACGTACGACAAGGAACAAGAGGCGAGTAAGCTTTGGTGCAGGACTGCTAGAAAAGATTGTTGCAGGCGAGAAGGACTTGGTCAGGAGAAGCTGGGAGAATGTCTTTTTGTTGGGAGAGATCCGGCTGTCCAACCCGACGGATTTTCTATTCATTTATTATAATTAGTTTAGTATAAATAGGCACTACCAAATGTTGACTCGTTTTCATTTTAAAAACGAATTAAAATTAATAAATCGATTAAGGTTAAATTTTTGTCCATGTCAAAAAGTAGTAACATCAGTAAAAAAAAAAAAAATCAAAATATATTATACATATAATTTATTTTTAATACATTTTAAACTATTTTTTCGATCAATTTTACTCAAATATATCGTAAACATGACCGTAAACGCCGTCAAAGATGACGTAAAATCCGTATTTTTTCAAAATATATTTAGCCGCCCACCCCACCCGATTGAAAAATAATTACTAAAAATAATGGAATTATCCGATTTTAATGAAATTTCAGTGTTGATAAAATTCATTCATTGATAAATCAATACTGAAATTTCATTAAAATCGGATAATTCCCTGATTTTGGCTAATGTTTTTTCACTCGGGTGAAATTTTGTAAAATACGGATTTTACGACAGCTTTGGCAGTGCCTAAGTATAAGTCTACAATTTATTGGTATTTCTAAACGGTCAACCAGATAAATACTGACTTGGTTCGTCAGCTATTTATTTCGGTGGTAGGTACCACCAAAATAGGCCACGTGATCAGTTTAGGCCATATTGAAGGAAGAAACGTAAATATTTTTTAACTTTTTTTTAATCTCGCAAAAAAGAAATAACGAACATAAAGAGTTGTTACAAAGAAAAACAGTTAATTCAAAGATCAAATTATCCGAGTGGGGGAAAATTACTCACCGTTATCTTGAAAAATAAGTAAAACAGTCCGTTTTTTTAACAACACGGTCAGTTTCTTTATTGATATTTTTAGGATAATTTTGTATTAATAGTTCTTTTACTAAAAAGCTCTGGCATCTAAGCTTAGAAAAAAATTCTGATATAATTATTCAGACTTTTATCTTTATAGAAAAAAATAAAAAAATAAAAATAAAAATCGTTTTTGTCGGTTCATTTTTTTCATATTTCATAAAATAAAATAGGGGGGGGGGGGACATCGTAAAAAATATTTCCCTTAATATATTTTAGGAAAAAACTATCAGCCATATTTTGATCAAAAGGTAAATAATTATGGAAATTTTCATGAAAATCGGACCATTAATTGATTTTTCATAGAATTTTTAAAAAACGGGGCTGAACTTGCAAATCGGTCGGAAAATTAAAACATATTACAGGGTGACCAAGAAAAAACAGATCCCGATTTATTTATTTATTTTCCCATTAAACTAACCCTAAACCTCAACCATAACCCTAAAAACCCTAACCCTAACCCCCCCCTAGTTAAAATTAACAGTTTTATTACAAAATTTGTGGGTTCTGTTTTTTTTCTGGTCAACCTGTATACATAGTGACCCAGAAAAAACAGAACCCAAATATTTATTTATTTTCCCATTAAACTAACCTGAAACCCCAACCCCAACCCCAACCCCAACCCTAACCCTAACCCTAAACCCATAACCTAACCTACCCCCACCTCAGTTAAAATTAACAGTTTTATTACAAAATTTGTGGGTTCTGATTTTTCTGGGTCACCCTAATTTTCCGACCGATTTGCAAGTTTACCCAAAACCGGTAGTCATAACTTGTTTTTCGCTTCATTAAATTACAATTGATTTAACAGTGCAAAAATGTAAACATTGTTTTACGTTCATAATTTTCATTATTTCGTAAGCTGAAATTCTTTTTTTTTTTAATCATCAGGATTTTAAAAAATCTTTCTTCTTGCGAATGCACAAACAATTTTCAAGATAATATTAACCTTTATGCAAGTTTCATTGTGTTCAATATAGGGGTAAAATTCACAGGGAAAATTGGTGGTACCTAGTGATCAGACTAGAGGAGAATTGAATGTTACTCTATAAATCTGTCTCCCTTTATCTACATTCACTAATCAAACTATCTGAACCAGAAGAAATGCTATAAAATATATTCTCACTTACACGAATTTTGCTTTTATTACAAAGTCAAGATAAATATATTAAGTCCTCAACGAATATGTGTTATGCAATCTATAGTATCATTTTTTTTAAATTCAATGCTTTATTAATTTGAGAGTTGTCTCCCCTGGATCAGACACTATAAATACTAAAAGATTCTCCACTAATAAAAGATGAACGAGTTGCCTCCCCTGGATGAGTTACTATAAAAGATTCCGACCATATGACCTTTAGGCACCCCTTTTTGATCTCGATTAAGAAAGGACATTTTTTTCATTTACACCGTCAATATCCGGTTGTTTTAACAAACGATTTTTAGATTTTTTTAAATTATAAAACTAACCCTAACCCCTAACAAACAACCGGATATTGACGGTGCAAATGAAAAACATGTCCTTTCTTAATCGAGATCAAAAAGGGGTGCCTAAAGGTCATATGGTCCAAAGATTCTCTAATAATAAAAGATGAACGAGGATAAAAGCTTGACTTTCAAATACAAATACAGTGTTGTACCTTGATTTCCAAGTTTAATTTGTCCCGCTTGTAACTAAGTTTCCTCGTATTTAAAATCAATTTTCTCCATTGAAATAAACCGAAATGCCATTAACTCATTCAAGACCATCAACCAAAAACACCCGAATTTTTTTCTGGTTACATTTTTCTGAATAAGAAAAATTGCACTGTATTGTATGTAATTGGTGCGACCTAAAGTCGTTATCAGCCAATCAGTGAAGGAGTCTATCCCCTTTTCACTAGCGCTAGACCAAAGAGATTATTTTAGGGCCTGAGGTGGAGCACTACACCTACCATCAGCTCTTTACTTTACCGCACTGATCCCTGTGCTACTCATCCGCTGAGTTGGCGAGGGCCGGTAGCGAACTAGGAACCTTGAGGTTCCCAGCCGAAACTCTACCAACTGAGAATAAAATAGAGAACGTAATGATTTATGTGTTTTAATACATTTTAATGCTTATCTTTTTATAAATTATATTTTTCTTTAGCGTAATAAATTTGGAAACTTAAATGTCTCTAGTGAACTTATTAACATAAACGTATCTGAAGCTCGTTCGTAGCACCAAATTTTATCTCGCAACACAAAGCTAAAAATCGATCGAGTAAAACCTCGTAACTCGAAAAGCTCGTAAATTGGGACACTCGTAATTCAAGGTAAAATTGTATAACACTCAACTGTGTTCGGTTAACGACCACAGTTGAGTTTTATTTTAATAAAGCTTCATTTCCCACGACGATAAGCATTACATAACGAACACCTCCACAAATATTTCTACGGAGTAAGGTATGACGGAGAACGAAAAAGAGCGAGACATTGCCTTGCTTGCCGGGATCGAGCCCGCGTCTTCCCGCATGCGAAGGTAGATGCGAGTTAGGCATTGGACGGATGCGAAGTGCCAGGATGTTTTGGTAAATACGTACATAAATAACGCGCGAGTCAAACGCAGGGCAGTAAGAAGTTGCAGTAGCAGGTTGACTGACGCGAACGACCGAGTAATTCTTTACTGTGATTTTTGCAGCTGCTAAACGAAAACGAAGGGCGTGTTGACCAGGGGAAAGTTTGGCTTGCTGGAAGACTGTGGACTTGCTTGTTTTTGTCCCCCCCCCCTCTCGGCGGGAGCTTGGTGATACGAACATCTATCCCCCCCTATATTTCCCCCTATTTCCATATAAGGAGTAAGCGGCGACATCTTCGTCGTCATGAACAACCAAATGTAGATGGGAATTTCTCCTGCAATGTGTGTGACCGCATCTACAAGTTCAGAATTGGACTAATGAGCCACCATTGGGTCCACAAATGAAGATATGGAGTGACGTCATCGTCGTCTGCGATGGACTTCCAAAAGAAAGGAAGAAAGAGACAAACGCCTCTACAAATATTTCTACGGAGTAAGGATCCATATGCATAACATTATATATTCACGTTTTTAAGGCTTTTTATTTTAACAATGAGATTAAAAAGATATATATATATATATATATTTACCAACCCCTTCGCACGAGCAGGATGTGACACAAGGTCAATTTCTTAAGCGGAGTTAAACAGGTTTGAATTCAAAGTTTTCCTTCTCCTAGACCGGTTGCCTAACCAAGGTTAAAGAGCCCAGTCTACCCTACTATGTATCCATACCTGGAGAGAGAGTAGGATCCATACCTTTCCCAAGGGTATTAGTGCTAAGTGAAATGCAATTACCATATCCAGGATTTGAACTCGGGGTGACGAGTCCATTTCCCATGACTTTAACCATTACACTACGCGCTTCCATTAAAAATAGATATACGAGCGACCTAAATTTAAGGAAGTGTATCGAGTTGAATCGAACTGAAGGTTTCAAAAATGTTTTATATAAATTATTAATAAAGAAAACAAGAGTTATTTCCCTTAGATAAAAAGTTTCTTGGACAGTTCTGTTCATCTTTGTTGTAATTAAATAAACACTCGGAGAGTATCAGGTGAGCTCGACATCTCACGGTCCAGTGTGGTCTATCACCTTCACGACCTCGGCTAAATAACCGAAGCAGCCAAATTTTGCATTACATTATCAAAATATTGCAAAACTTTTGACTGAACACAATATATATTATATATATTATAATATTTATATATATATATAAATATATAATTATAAAGAGTTTTCCTTCTCTTAGAGTGGTTACCTAGTCAAGGTTAAAGAGTCCAGTATGCCCTGCTATTTACCCATAGCTGGAGGGAGAATTGGGTATTAGCGCCATGTGAAATGCAAACAGATTCGTCCAAGAATTGAACTCGGATCGACGAGCCCATTTCATACGACTCTAACCATTAGTCCACGCGCCACAAAGCATTAAGATATAGTTCATATCCTGGACGAGCCTGTTTGCATTTCCCATAGCGCTAATACCCTTGGGAAAAGTATGCATCCATCTGTTGTCCTTCCAGCTATGAGTAAATAACAGGACAGACTGGGCTCTTTAACCTTTTGGTATTGCAACTGGACTAGGAGAAGGAAAACTCTGAAGTTAAACCTGTTGAATTCCGCTTAAGAAATTGACCTTGTATCACATCCTACTTCTGTGGAAGTGTTATTAAATATATATACACATATAGATACATGCACACAAACATTAACATACGCACACATAGTCACATATGCGCGCGTGTATACATAGACATGATGGCAGCCAGTTCGTGTTCGAGTATTGCCATTGCTTGTTAAAGAATACCGAAAAAAAAAAAACACTCATCGGTGAGCTGCACGAATGTGGCTTTTTAGCCCAGCCAAATTCTTACATTCTATGGCATAGGTGTTGCAGATATGAACACCTCTAGCAGCAGGCACTGGAAGTTCGTTCCTATGTATTTTCCAATGTCGTTTAAAACCTCCAACGGTCTTGCACGTTTATTGAGAATTCTGAGGTATGGGGGTTATCTTCCTTGTCTACGAGCCTCTGTATCGAACCAACCAATCACGAGCCAGCATACTTTGACGGCAAAGCCGAATAGGCAAATTCTTTCCCTCTCTTCTGATTTACCCTTCAACGGAGGCAGACCTAAAAAAAGGGTCGCTCCACCTCTTCCTGATCAACCACCACCGGAGTCAGACGTCAAAATAGAACGTCTATCATATCCGAATTATCAGATGGCCGTAGCAACAAAATAGAGGTTTACAGTGTGAACGGGAAGGCTAATTTTCATATTAATATTAAAAATTTGATTTTAATAAATATGTGCTTGGTATTATTGATTTTTAATTGTTTCGTTTCATCTTAATGAATATGAGCAAAATCTCTTCAATAAATCTTAAAAGAAATCCATTAACAAGAAGAAATAGCTGTAATTTTATTCTTTACTTCTTAATTTAATTAAATTGTTAAATTAGGAAAATTTAGAAATGAAAAACGGGAGTTTTCGGCATAAAATAACCCAACAAGGGTTGACATATCGTAAAATCTAACCAATCAACCAAACTGAATTCTAGACAGTTCCACAAATATACATATCTCTGCAACTTGGTGACCTGACTTGAACCAATTCAACATCCGGTTTCACAAACTGGTGACCTCATTTAGACTTTCACAGTTGGATAAACTTGACGCAACACATTATAACATAATTTCCATAGTTGCTTAATTGCGACCATGGTGTTGTGCAAGGTGACTTCAGACATGAATAGTCTACTACGAAGAGCTGGCCACCACCAAGGGCTATCCTGAGCAAAACTTTCTCAGCTGGATGGGGTAATGCCAAATCACCTGATATAATTCTTGCAGACATCCTTAAATCGCAGCTCGGGACGATTAATCTCTCTCTTACCAGACGAAAGTTCTGCATAGAGAATGTCGCTTGGGATTCGTTCATCATCCATCCGACGGACGTGGCCTAGCCAGCGGAGACGACCACCCAACCAAATAACCATGGGGGGGGGGGTATCAATTTATCAAACAACAAACGTGTAAGTGATCAGGACACATAGCCAGAAGCTATAATGATAATAAATGGCTAATAGAATGGTGCCCAAGAAATAACAAGCGTAGTTAGAAAAGACATGAATGATGGAGAGATGAAATAGTGAAGTTTGCTAAGACATTGCAGAGGTGTTCTAACCAATCAAGGCTGTCATGGAAGCTCCAGCAAAGGGCTCAAAATGATAGATGGTGATAATGATGATAATGATATAAACGAGAGAAAGAGAGAGAGAGAGAGAGAGAGAGAGAGAAGAGAGAGAGAGAGAGAGGGGGGGGAGGGATTCCTATGCTAGAGTTACTCTGTCTCCGGCACATATACACGTCACAGCTTTCTACATTAAATACTGACAGTATGATGGTTGGTTGGCTGTTTTGTTTTACGGCATATCAAATATTTTCGGGTGATTTAATGCCAAATCAAGTCATTGAACAAAGAACTCTGGTTGTTTACAGTGCCTGCTGTTGCTTAAGTATAACCCCCCCCCATCGCTCCAGCAATGGGTTAATCAATAAGATTATTTAATGTATTAATGATTTTCATAATATACATTTTCCCAGCTGGAAGGGATACTGCGCCTGAGATCATTCTTGCGGATGGGGGCGTCCAATCTGTCTCTTATCAGACGACCGCCCTGTCGGCTGTGGCGTTAGAATACACTGACTGGACCTCTGCAAAGGGGTAAGACTCCCCCAATGGGGCTACCTGTTGGCCGTGAGTGGCGACCCGTGATGCTTAAGGATGGAACCCAGGTGGATGACTAGTTATGAGGAACAAAGCGGAGTGTTGCAACACTCCATTTTGTTCCTTGTTTAAACTAGAGGGGCGGTCGGAGAGACCTCTTCCGATCAATCGGCTTGGTCATGTCTAGCCCTAGCACCTATATGATTGCTCCAACCAATCTTACCAGACGAAAGTATTGCATAGAGGATGTCCCCCTCATCTCCAGCTATGGGTTAAATAGTACCGCTCCTGTTCTTCTACAGGGACGACTTTGGCATTAAATAACCCACGGGAATTGATATGCCATTAAACAAAGAAACCGAATCTAACGTACTCTGTGACTGCATTCCGATGGAGGTTCAGAGCACTGAATACCAGACAACCATCTTCACAAATAGACATATCTCTACAACTTGGTGACCCGACTTGAACCAATTCAACATCCGAATTCACAAACTGGGGACCTGGATTAGACTTTCACAGTTGGATAAACTTGACGCAAAACATTATAACATAAGATAAATAGGAAAAAATGAGTGTTATTTAGTTTATTCAGACTATTGTCCTCATCTTCATTGTTATCTGTACAACGTTTCGGCCGATATGCCTTCCGGTCTTTAAATTGTTAAATTAGGAAAATTTAGAAACGAAAAACGGGATTTTTCGGCATAAAATAACCCAACAAGGGTTGACATATCGTAAAATCTAACCAACCAACCAAACTGAATTCTAGACAGTTAGTTCCACAAATATACATATCTCTGCAACTTGGTGACCTGACTTGAACCAATTCAACATCCGGTTTCACAAATTGGTGACCTCATTTAGACTTTCACAGTTGGATAAATTTGACGCAACACATTATAACATAATTTCCATAGTTGCTTAATTGCGACCAGGAAACACATTCGCCAATGTTATTAGATATGCTTAAAGGATCTCACACACTGAGCAACAACTCTCTCTCTCTTAATAAAATGTACACAAATAATAAGAATAACAAAATTAAGAATTTTTCTTAATTTTTTTTAATGTTAGAGAATTTTTTTTAGGGGCGCTGGGAAGAAAATGTTGTAAGTTGATCTTAGAAAATAATTATCAATTTATATTATTTCAAATTAGCCCTGAAATATTTTAACAGGAAATGTTTGCATTTCTCTCAAGAGCTTCATGAACTACGACATATTGTATATATATATATATATATATATATATATATATATATATATATATATATATATATATGAAGAAAAAGTGGAAGTAAATCCGACAATATGTAATATTATGAAAATTGAAAAAACACAAGTTTCATTAACGAATGATGTCTAATAAGCCGACGAAATCCCTGAGGAAGATTTGTTAAACAAACTGAAACACTGTAGCGTCAACTTATTAAACATCATTCGTTAATGAAACTTGTGTTTTTCAATTTTTATGATATTACATACACACACACACACACACACATATATATATATATATATATATATATATATATGTGTGTGTGTGTGTGTGTGTGTGTGTGTGTTTGTGTGTGTGTGTGTGTGTGTGTGTGTGGTTGAAAATAGAGGGAAAATGCGGATAAAACAACACAACTAAATTCAATTGATATTTCACCCTCACAACTTCAAAATACTCTAGACATTTCATTCTAAACGCCAAGAAAAAAGCCCTCAAAATGTACTCAACTATGAAACCGAAAAATACTGCCGTCACAACCACCCCTCCCCATCCACTTACAGACCTTTAGCCCTACCAACCAACATACACTACAAAACCACTTTATGACAAACTAATCAGTTTAGGAATAAGAATCATACAAACTACCTCCCAAACGATTAGAAACCTCACCAATCTTCTTCACACGCACAAACACTCATAATATTTCCAATGCAGGCCCAAAATTACCTTTTCAGCATATAAGCAGACTGTACAGCCCATTTGGGATTCAGAATAAATTTGACAAAGCTTCGCAAAATACCGAGATGGATGGTTTGTGCAAGAGGATGCAGGTGGCCGTACAGCGGTTTTCTTGAGGATGCTGCTACCAAAGTTTCTACAAGATAGCACACAACATCATTGTGTGTGGCTCCCATCTAACTTTCTTTTTTCTCTGCGCGCTTCATTATGGTCCAAGTGGTGCAGCCGTACAGTAGTACTGATAAAACATAATAAAAAAAACAAATAAATGACAAATAAAAAGAAAATTATACAAACAAGAAGAATAAAAAATAAACAGCTTAAAAACAAGATGGTTAAATCGAACTTAACGAACATACATTCCACCATCATATGTCACCTCGCCGAAAGAAAAAAATACTAAAGATCAAGGAATTAACCAAATTTAATGAAATTTTTAGTGTTGATACATTAATAAAATTAATAAAAGATATAATGCACCAGTTATTTTATTTAAAGACTTACATTTTTTTCAGGTGAATTAACTTTGAACCACGTATGTTTGGGAATCTGTGTTACGCCTCAAAGATACGTGGTTCAAAGTTAACTGACCTAAAAAAAAGAGTTTTCAAATGAAATAACTGGTGCATTATATTGTTTATTCATTAATATATCAATACTGAAATTTTCATTAAATTCAGTTAATTCCTTGATTTTTAGTTTTTTTTTTCTTTTGGCGGGGTGACATACGATGGTAGAATTTAGGTCCGTTAAGTAGGATTTAACCAACAAGAATGTATAATTAAAAAAGATGATAAAACAAATATATAGAAAACTAATTTTTATAAATCTCTGTATAAATATACATATTTACCAATCCCCCCGCGCGAGCAAGGTGTGATACAAGGCCAATTTCTTAAGCGGAGTTTAACAGGTTTGAATTCAGATATTTCCTTCTCCTAGACTGGTTGCCTAACCAAAGTTAAATGGCCCAGATTACTCTACTATTTACCCATAGCTGGAGGGAGAATGGATTCATATCTTTCCCAAGGGTATTAATACGATGTGAAATGCAAACGGCCTCGTCCAGGATTTGAACTCGTCTTACCATGTCCATTTCCTGCGATGGTAACCATTACACCATGCCCCTCGATATATATTGAATATAGATTTATTTTTAACTTTTTAAATCCTAGATAGATAGATATGAACAGATTGAGATAGATAGAAAGAGATTAGGATATATAGATTGATAGATAGATATGAACAGATTGAGATAGATAGAAACAGATTAGGATAGATAGATTGATAGATAGATATGAACAGATTGAGATTAGATAGAAACAGATTAGGATAGATTGTGTTATAGGTGATATACCCTATAAGACTAATGGAATGCGCCGACAGGTTACTATAAATAACAGCTTAGGAGTAAGCCCATGCGAGTGCCAATAACTCTGTTATTTGGTAGTTGTTGGGTAGTTCTGCTAGTCTAAATCAAAATTTCTAAAAGTTTTGGTATTTCATATATCACAAGGCTCTATTACGAGGACTAGCAAATATACGCACCCTCCGTATTTAAGTTTTGATGTAATAAAATATTATACTAAATTATAAAGGCTAATGAAACTAAATAAGAATGCAGATAAAAAGGGTTGAAACAGAGGGGGTAATCGAAAAATAGAACTGAAACTTACTCTTCCATCGTTTCCGTCTTTCATTGCTAAATTTTCTTAATTTGACTATTTAGTTAAAATAGGAAGTGAAGAATAAAATTAGTTATTTCTTCTTGTTAATGGATTTCTTTTAATATTAATCCCTGAGATTTTTGCTCATATCCATTAAGATAAAACCAAACAATTAGAAATCAATAATACCAAGCACATATTTATTAAAATCAAATTTTTTAAATATCAATATGTAAATTAGCCTTCCCGTTCACACTGTAAACCACTATTTAGTTATATATATAAATACAATTGCAAGTTATTAGCATGTTGGTATAACCAACAGTATTAATAATTTAAAACAATTTTAATAATAATTGAGGTTTAAATAAAAAATAAAATCATGGAGAATGTGACGTAAATAACTAAAGGAATTGTGACTTGAGTAGTAATATAGTTTCGGTTGCAGACAGAAAAACACACAATCTCCATTATAATAAGATAGAATGTGTAGCAAATTAGCGTCACGAATAACTGTAAGAAAATAAAAAGTTAATGTTGAAATTTGTATTATATTGATTTGCCATCTTTCTGTCCGCTAAAGAGGATGGCGTCGTGTCCACACTTTTTTCTATCTGCATCTGCGCGAGTGGCTGAACAGGCCAATTTTTGAATGGCAGTCTCTGGTGCAGTGACTGCACACAAACAGTGATGCTTACAGGGGCTGTTGTTGTTTCTTTTTCTTTCTGGCTCTCTTTGCTGTGGAGGTTATTTTCCTCCCTGTTTCACCCTTTTTTATGCATTGTTTGACAATGAGGCGCTAGAATGGCTGAGCAAGCCAATTATTGAACGGCAGTCTCTGGTGCAGTGACTGTACACAAACAGTGATGCTTACAGGGTCTGCTGTTGTCTATCCTTCCTTCTGGCTCTCTTTGCTGTGGCGGTTAATTTCCTCTCTTTTTCACTCCTTTTTGTGACTTGATTGACAAGGAGGTGCCAGGCCGCTCGATTTTCTGCACCAGCCTCACATGTGTTGGTGTTGATGTGGTATGTTTTCATGCCTTTCTTGCAGACGTCTTTGAAGCGTTGGCGTGGTCTTACTACCGGTCGGGAGCCTTCAACTAATTTGCCATACAGTAGGTCTTTGGGGATGCGGCCTTTGTCCATCCTCCTGATATGACCAAACAAGCGCAGGCGTCTCTCGCAGATAATGGCGAATGTGCTTTTCATGTTTGCTCAGTCCAGCACGCCTGTGTTGGGCATTTTATCTTGAATGCTGAAATGAATTATAAATAAAACCAGTGAACAGAAAACAAATAACAGGAGGTTGAGCTGAACAAACGTTTTTTTTTTTTACTAGCAATAATATGCGCCCTCCGGTCGTAATTAGTAGTTGATATAAATATATGAGACCTAATATAGGTCGAAATAGCTGTCCAGCATTCCGCACGTCGAACGCGGTATTCGCGCAGTTTGCTTGTCGTGATTATTCAATTATATCAATTTCTCTCAATGTATCTTTCTACATTTCTGTGCTCAGCGTGGGTATGTGCACGTGGATGTGTTGCCACCATGTTGGGAAGTCGTGGTTCCTGGAGGTAACCGTGTCCTCTGTTCGGTTGTGGATGCAACTACAAGACACACTAGGTTAATGCTGTGGCGCATTTATCATTGACAAGTTAATTTGGCGAGTTTCGAGTGTGGCGTGGGCCGGTGGCCTAAAGGTAGAGTTGCCACTGGGATCCCCGATTCGATCTCTGTCGGGAGGAGATCACGGCATACACTGCTGATGAGACCTGATATAATACGAAACAGCTGTCCAGTGTTCCACGCGTCGCATGCGGTATTCGCCGAGTTTGCTTGTTGTGATTGTATCAATTTCTCTCTCTCTCTCTCTCTCTCTCTCTCTCTCTCTCTCTCTCTCTCTCTCTCTCTCTCTCTCCTAGTAAAGTCGTCAGGGTGGCCTAAAATCGGTATAGGCGAGGGAATCTATGCCCTTTTCACTACCGCTAGACGAAGGAGATTGTTTATATATATATATATGGGTGACAGAGCCAATTCAGGATGGGTCTAAGAGGTATGTTGGGTTTGTGAGTTTTGAGGAGGCCATATATTTTGTGGATGGTGGGGTGGTAATTAATTAAGGAAGGCCATGTAAACTATGCACATCCCATTGTTACTTCAAACACATCAACACCTTTTACAAACAAAAATTTGGTTTACCCATAGGGTCACCACTTAGTGGCCTCCTAGCGTGCTTATATATATATATATATATATATATATATATATATATATATATATATATGTGTGTGTGTGTGTGTGTGTGTGTGTGTGTGTGTGTGTTTGGGCAGCATTCTTTCATTTATACATGGAGAATTAAACAAAAGGCATGTCTCCTGTTTAACAATTTTATTAACGATCTTTTCGAGCTTTCTGGTCAATTTTTTTACATTTGGATTGAATCCGTAGATTAGTCCAGCAATCTTCTTATCCCAAGTACTTTCGGCACTTCGATGTGCCATCATCAGGGGTGATGTGTTTATGTTCCTGTTTTGTTTTGTTTTTTTCAAGTTTTCGTCATCTGTCTGATTATGGTACTTCGAAGTGCCGAAAGTACTTGGGATATGAACTTTGGTGGACTAATCTACAAATTCCATCCAAATGTAAAATGGGCCAGAAAGCTTGAAAAGATCGTTAATAAAATTGTTAAACAAGAGAAGTGCCTTTTGTTTAATTCTACACACACAAACACACACACACACACACATATATATATATATATATATATATATATATATATATATATATATATATATATATATATACTGTGACGTACTATACTAGTAGCTGTTAAGGTCACATCTATGGGTCAAATAAATCTATTTTAAAATTACTCGTATTCAATACAACCGTGTGCAAGAAAAATCTTAAGAAACAACAATAGGAAAAATATAAATATGAAAATAAAATGAACGATTACCCTAAACAGAAATGTCAAAACGAATGTAATTGTTTTTCTATTGTGCAACAAGTCGTATTTGTATTTCATTGTTTAAATATTTGTATGAAAGTTTGAAGTTGGCAAAAGTCCGTAAATTTGTTCACTCCTCCTCCTTTTCCTCCTCCTTCCTTCAGACTTCATCTGTCAATATTCTAAATTGCTGTTTAAGATTTATTATATTGTTTATATGGGTATAACAAATTGTTTTTAAAAGAAATTGATACGTCCATCTCTCTCTCTCTCTCTCTCTCTCTCTCACACACACACACACACGCACGCACGCACACACACACACACACACTCGCTCAACATATTTCCATTTTTCTTCCAACGTAATTTTGTCAATACTCTCTTCCCCCCGCCTCACTCGCTCAGCGTATTTTCATTTTTTTTTTCAAACAGTTTTGTCAGTACTCTCTCTCTCTCTCTGCCCCTCTCTCTCTCTCTCTCTCTCTCTCTCTCTCTCTCTCTCTCTCTCTCTCTCTCTCTCTCTCTCTCTCTCTCTCTCTCTCTCTGAGTCATTCATATATTTTCATAGAGTTAAGTAAATACATAAATAGACAATTTCTCTTCGACTCAAACTCCTGTTATTTATTTTCTGTTGCTATGTTTTTTAAGGTAATTTCATTTACCAATTTATCCTAGTTACTCAGAAGACCCTTCAGCTAGAATATTAAGCTACATTTTTGTTACCGTGACTCGTTAGGCTAATTTTCTATAAACCCTACCCTAGTAACATGATAAACGCATTTTAGCTATAACACATTGAGGCCACTTAAACATAATTAGGCTTTTGCTATTCGGGCCTCTCGACACTTTGAACCCTGTCTCATTGCCTCATTGCCCAAACACTAAATAGGTTTTGGGGATATTGCTTACTGCTAAGATCTGATGATATTCTTAATTTACTTCTAAAATGAAACCTATATATATATATTTTAAGAAATTGACCTTGTGTCACATCCTGCTCGTGCGGAAGGGTCGGTAAATATATATATATATATATGTAAACAAGGTTTGTTTAGAATGGCTTTTTGCCGATAATTTTTTGGGGAATAAGTGCTTAATTGGAGTCGTACCTAATTTTGAAAATTAATTAATTAATAATGAATTAGGCGGGAATACCTATTAAATGTATGGCTAAACAAATCGAGAAAAATCAATCTCTGTATGTACATTTCGG
The DNA here is from genome assembly GCA_023376005.1 of Doryteuthis pealeii. NCBI lineage: Eukaryota > Metazoa > Mollusca > Cephalopoda > Myopsida > Loliginidae > Doryteuthis > Doryteuthis pealeii. Next base: position 54,756,591 of record CM042164.1, read on the forward strand.
CCTATTAGGCCTCATCTGCAGAGCTATAGATCGGAAGACCGCCCTGTGCGTGATTTGAAACCGGACCGTCAAGCTGACAGGCCGATCCCATAACCCCAACACCAAACGAACTTCTTAGATTAAGCACTTATTCTCCAAAAAAATTATCGGCAAAAAGCCATTCTAAACAAACCTTGTTTACAACTTACCATATCGTCGTGTAATAAAAGTCACTAGAAGAGGAATGTTAACCTACTCTAAACAAATCATAAAATCTAAGAAGTTCGTTTGGTGTTGGGGTTATGGGATCGGCCTGTCAGCTTGGCAGTCCGGTTTCAAATCACGCACAGGGCGGTCTTCCGATCTATAGCTCTGCTGATGAGGCCTAATAGGCCGAAATGTACATACAGAGATTGATTTTTCTCGATTTGTTTAGCCATACATTTAATAGGTATTCCCGCCTAATTCATTATTAATTAATTAATTTTCAAAATTAGGTACGACTCCAATTAAGCATATATATATATATATATATATATATATATATATATATAATCTTATAATAATGTAATCTTCTCCAATATCTTATATAATAATTATATTAATTCAATGCTTCAATAAAGAGTCCGTTGGAGGTGAAGAAGGCTTTTCCATTAAAGACCTCTCTTAAAAGATATTATTTTTTTTATTTTAAGACAGGTCCTTTGGAAAATATTTTTTCATTTATTCCATTCATTTCATTCATTTTTTATTCCATTCATTTTTTTCATTAATTCATAACTATATATATATATATATATATATATATATATATATTAAAATAAGTATATTTTGTCACCATTTTTTATGCATGTTTTGTTGAACTCAACGGACAATTCTTGTCTGACGAGTTTCTTTTCTATCATTTTCAATTGTCTGGCCATCTGTTTTTTTAATTTTTATATCGAAGTGGAATTAGTGTCTGAATCCACCGAACGTTCTTACACAAGTAGTGCTACTGTTTGTTTAAAAGGAATCAATGGAAATGTCTCACCAGTTCACACCTGATGATGGCACTAAGGAGTGCAGAAGGTACTCGTGTAAGAACCTTCGGTGGGTTCATACACCAATTCCACCCTGATATAAAAAGATGGCCAGACAATTGGAAAGGATAAAAAAGAAACTCGTCAGACAAGAATTGTCTGTCGAGTTCAACAAAACATGCATAAAACATGGTGACAAAATATACTTATTTTAATATATATATATATATATATATATATATATATAAATGGAGGTATGTAAATGTCTAAAAATCTGAAAAACAACATTCATGGATTCAAAAGAAGATTTTTATTATAATTAGAATGTGAGTGTTATTATGTGAGTGTGTGCGCGCGCGTAAGGTAGCGTGGATATATCTGGTTACACACAGTTCCCCACCTATGTGATCTTAAGACCAATATATATATATATATATAATATATATATATATATATATATATTTAGTAAATGAAGAAAAAAGTCTAAACTTGCTTCATTACAATAATTTATTTAAACCGTATTAATACGGCATCTTCAGGTAATCACAAGAACATGACTCTTACTGTTCTTGTGATTACCTGAAGATGCCGTATTAATACGGTTGAAATAAATTATTGTAATGAAGCAAGTTTAGAGTTTTTTCTTCATTTACTAAATCTTGCTCTGTATTTTTACTCACTGGTATTAGGCACATTGAGCTCTCCTTATGGTCTACCTGCATCAGCTTGGTTAAACCACACGTGGAAAGATCCTAACTACGGAATATATATATAGAGAGACAGACAGACAGACAGACAGAGAGAGAGAGTAGAAGTAAAGTCGGTGGAGTGACTTATTGTCGGTATCTGCCGGACAGCGAAGGAGTATATCTCCTTTTCGCTAGCGCTAGACCAGTAAGATTGTTTTAGCTGAGTTGAAGCTCCACGCCTACTGTCAGCTCTCCACTTAGAGTAAGGAGCTGATTTAAGGTGTGGTGCTCCACCTCAGACGCAAAATCAATCACCTTGGTCTAGCGCTGTCTGGGTGATACCGATTTTAAGCCACCCCGGCGACTTATATATATATATATATATATATATATATATATATATATATATATATATATATAGATATAGATATAGATATAAGGTAATCCAATCTCTGGATTGGTAAGCAAGGGATGATTCTATTTGGGACCATCGAAATCTCACTGTACAACTATACTGTACGCTCTTGTAGGTGCAAACATATAGATCCATATAAGGATTTTTATAAATTCTTAAAAAGAGCTCAATGTATAATAACTAATAAATCAAATTATATACAGAGCAAATTTTAACTTTCAAAGAAAGAAAAACTTAATAAACCTTCATCCCGTTATATTTTTATTTCGAGCATAAAATAAAATAAAAAAATTTAAATAAAAAAAAGATAAGAAAACATTAGCCTTTTTGTAAAACCCGTCTGATGAGGCTATTTTTTTTTTTAAATTTCTGGTCGAAGTAAAATATAACGGGATGTCGGTTTGTTAAGTTTTTCTTTCTTGAAGGTTATATATATATATATATATATATTATATATATATATAATATATATATATATATATATATATATATATATATGCCTGTTTAATAAATTCTATAATTAGCTATAACAAATTGATTCATGTGAGGCCACTTCACAAATGAGACTTTTACTACTTAGGACTCTTAATACTTTTGCCCTCAGTAAGTTCTTGATTGCCCGGGTCACTCAGTCCTTCTCTGCTAGAAGCACGCACGTGTCCAATTCCATTTAAATATGCACCATTTTCAAGGTTACGCTTAGACATTCTTTCTTGCAGAATTCCATGTCTTTGACTGATACTATTCAAAATAAAAAAAAATTGAATGATTAAGATATCATAAAATTTCTATTGATAATCAAATACATTCATGAATTAATTAATAAATCAGCCGTCATGCCTTAACGCCTATATGATAATCCCAATGGAGGAACGTGGTCTAATGGTTAGAGTCGTAGGAAATGGATTGGTCGACCCGAGTTTGATTCCTGGACGAGGCTGTTTGCATTTTCACATAGCGCTAATACCCTTGGGAAAGGCATGAATCCAATTCTCCCTCCAGCTATAGGTAAATAGCAGTACAGATTGGGCTCTTTAACTATGGCTAGATAACCAGTAAAGGAGAAGGAAAACTCTGAATTCAAACCTGTTAAACTCCACTTTAAAAAAATTGACCTTGTGTCGCATCCTGCTCGTGCGGAGAGGTTGTTAAATATATATATATATATATATATATATATATATATATATATATATATGACAATCCCAACTATATTGCTCTTATGGCAAACCCACAACTCATTTATCATATATGTACAAGAAGTATCTATCCCACAATTGTTTCAACTCTATTTCTCATGAAAAGTTCATTGGTATCACGTTAAATTGTCTCTAGTGGTGAGGTTTCAATTCTGGAGCTAAACGTGTTTTCGGAGAGCCCCCCTCCGATTAATCGACTGGACACATCAAGCCATAGAACCTATAAGATTGTCCCGATTGTATTACTCTTATACAATCCCTACAACCCTTTTTATCATGTGTGTGCTATAAGGCGGTGGCTGTGGATATTAGTGTGCTAATTATGACGTTAAACTGCATCTAGTGGTGAGATCTCAATCCTGGAATTTTGAGGAGTATGGAGTATTCCTTCATTACACATTCTAGAAGAACATTATTATTCAACGAGGGAAGAGCCTGGGTGAAAAAATCCAGCCCCAACGACGCATTCGAGTTAGCGATGGGTTCCTTCGATAGCGCAGACATCTGCGACCTAGTCGAGCTATACACACTCGACCCTCTAAGAAGCAACTTCCCAGAACACAAGTTTGGGATCTACAGGGTTTGTGCCTATCCTGAAAATGCAACGGACATACCCTAGATAAGCTGAGGAAAAACATAATAACACACATGCACACCATGGGTCTAAAAATCACAATAGACACAAACCTGACGAATGTCAACTTCCTAGACGCTAACTCAAACTTGTTCAAATGTCGCACATTCACAGAACAACGTATTATGTGTGTGACCAGTTACCCCGCGTACGCAACCGTTATGCTGCCCATAAACACTCTCATACATTCAAATTACCATCACATACATACGCACATCATTTTATCCAATCATACGCATCCCATGTCTATTGAATTTTCTGAAATTCTTTGAAATTTTTTTCGACTTTCCTTGCATTTGAAACATCTGCACCTGATGATTGCATCGCATGAAACCAATAGGGTCGTGAATGTTCCTTTGTCACCTAATAAATAGATACGTAAAACCTTTATATATTTATCTTATTATATTATATAACAGCTCTATCTTATATTGAGCACTCTACCAATTAATACTGCCTTTGGTACGCCATTCCAGCAAAAGCTGAAACAGTGACCATCTCACACTATAGTATATATATATATATATATATATATATATATATTATATATATATATATATATATAATGATGATGGCAGAGATCATATAAAAGTCAGTTGAAGACACTTAGATGCCAGAAAATAATTTTCGTTCGAGGAATGGATATGCTATATCATTATTTTATTTTTGTTGCTCCTTTATAACATATCAACTCTTTTAAAAACTATTTGAAAACTTTTCTAAAATAAATGTTCTCCTGACAATGAGCTGAGGTCAAAACTAGTTGGGAACAATCAAAAGATGAATTAGACAAAAGAAATATTCCTATTTGTCATATCATATTTGTTTATCTTTATCTTTTAAACACACACACACACACACACACACACACATATATATATATATATATATATATATATATATATATATATATATATATATATTAGCAAAAATGTATTTAATTACAATTAATATAGACAGAGAGTATACCTGTTTTAAAGGGGAAAAATTGTTCTGAAAAAGTCCTTCATTACACGAGAATACACACACACACACACACACACACACACATATATATATATATATATATATATATATATATATATATTTAATTGAATTAAATACAATTTTTTGTAATTAAATACATTTTTGCTACCTGAATGTATATATCTTAATTTGTTTTTCCTTTATACGTCTTCTATAATTCATAATTCAACTTGTATAATTAACTTCAACAAAGAACAATAAAAACTATAACTCAGTTAATTATGATAACAAGCAAAAACAAAAAAAAGCCCTCCGGGTGGTGTAAAAGTTAATTTTTTAAAATATATTGCCTGAGGGCAGTGAAAAATTCAATGTTAAAGGGGTTTTATCATAAGTAAGTAAAATCATCAAATTTATTCAAGGAGAAAAAAAAGAAATAGAACAATTTGAAATGGAAACTTACTTCTGTCGTCCTCAAATAAAATGTTGCATATATCTATTAATAACTGATTAAATAATTATTTTTGGTTGGTTGGGTTTGGTTGGTTGGTTGGGTTTTACGGCATGTCAACCCCTTGGGTTATTTTATGCCGAATATTTCTATTGGTAATTTGGTGTTCAAAAATGTTTAATGCTGACAAAGTTTTAAAATAATATCATTCTTAATGCATAATTCAATTTTGTTTATAAACTTATGTTTTCTATTTAACCCATTGATGGGTAAATAATTATTTTGAATATTTTACACATAAATTTTACACAAAATCGTAGGTATTTATTCATTTGTAAAATGTTTTAGTTAACTTCTTGTTACTGAAAAAAGGGTGAAAGTAAAAAATATTTTTTAAATTTGATTATAGAATTATTCTTCATTCTATATATAATCTCCATTATTATATTATATTATATTATATTATAGTGACTGTAATAAAAGTATATTCAATTATTGGCGAAATTTTAATATTACTGTCGTGTAACACAGCCATCATGTGTCTCCTGTTCTTCTCGGTCGGTAGTCGGTTTCTCACGCCGCCACTTTTCCTCATCCCACGCAGTTGGTTGGATGGTTGGATGGTTGATCTGATGCTATGTCAACCCTTGTTGGGTTATTTATGACGAAGAAATTTCAGTTTATTCATTCTTGTTAGGTATTCAACAAATTTCATACTCATTTTTTTAATCTATTTATCCCATAGATGGGGCCCCAACAGGTAACTACCACTTCCGAATCAGGTTGGACCTGGGAGTAATGGTGTTGAACGGGTACTCCCACATTCCCCAAGAATCAAGAATTGGAACCTCACCACTAGATGCATTTAACGTCATACCCAGAACACTAAGACCCTCAGCCACCGCCTTCTAGCACATAGATGATAAAAAGGGAGGTGTGTGGTGTTGTAATGGTTTGAGTCGTAGAAAATGGACTCGTCGACGCGAGTTCAAATCCTCGACGAGACTGCATTTCACATAGAGCTAATACCCTTTGGAAAGTATGCATCCACATAATCTCCCTCCAGCTATGGGTAAATAGTAGGTAGTACACCTTTTGTCTTACCTCCGGCCGAGGTAATGTTTTCTCCGAGACAGACCAAAACAGGAAAATCCACGACGGTGCCAAAGAAGCGGTACATCCCTGGTGAGAAAGTATACTTTCAGATGTTTCGAAACAACAAGACTTTCTGGAGTTGGAAAACATAACAAAAGAGGATCGGCAATATGGTGTATATTGTCGAAGGTCCCAAGTTTTTCCCACAAAGAGACACCTCAACCAATTAAGAAAACGGTTGTCGGAGGATGTTGTTAACAGCGGTACCCCGGAACAAGAAGAGGTAATGGATGTCATATATACACATTTAGTTTACCTACTCCGCAAGCAGCCCCTCAACAACGGCCTTCTTTAAGAAAACGGAGCGAGCGACGGATCTTATCACATAAATCCCAAAAGGAAAAGAAAATTAAGACTCTTGCGATGGCAGTTCTCTGGTGCAGTGACTGCACCACAAACAGTTGATGCTTAACAGGGGCTGTGTGTTTCTTTTTCTTTCTGGCTCTCTTTGCTGTGGAGGTTATTTTCCTTCCCTTGTTTTACCCTTTTTTTGCATTGTTGACATGAGGCTAGAATGGTGAAGCAAGCAATATTGAACGGCAGTCTCATGGTGCAGTGACTGTACACAAAAGTGACTGCTACAGGGTCTGGCTGTTGTCTATCCTCTCGGCTCTCTTTGCTGATGGCGGTAATTTCCTCTCTTTTCACTCCTTTTTGTGACTTGATTGACAAAGGAGGTTGCCAGGCCCGCTCTCGCATCTTCTGCACAGCCTCACCATGTTGGTGGTTGATGTGGTATGCTTTCATGCTTTCCTTGCAGACGTCTTTTGAAGCGTTGGCGTGGTCTTACTACCTGGTCCGGGAGCCTTCAACTAATTTGCCATACAGTATGGTCTTTGGGAGTGCCGGCTTTGTCCATCCTATCCTGATATGACCAAACAAAGCGCATGGCGCTCTTCGCAGATAATGGACTAATGTGCTTTCATGTTTGCTCAGTCCATGCTACGCCTGTGTGTTGGGTTTTAATCTGAATGCTGAAATGAATTATAAATAAACCAGTGAACAGAAAACAAAAATAACAGCGAGGTTGAGCGAAACAAACGTTTTTTTTTTTTTACTAGCAATAATTATGCGCCCTCCGGTCGGTAATTAAGTAGTTGAGTATAAATATATGAGACCTAATATAGGTGAAATTAGCTGCTTCCAGCATTTCCGCACTCGAACGCGGTATTCGCGCAGTGTTGGCTGTCCGTTGATTATTCAATTATATCATTTTCTCAACTTGTATTTTCTTACATTTCTGTCTCAGCGTGGGTATGTGCACCGTGGCATGTGTTGCCACCATATGTTGGGAAGTCGTGGTTCCGGAGGTAACCGTGTCTCTGTTCGTTGGGATTGCACTACAAGACACCACTAGGTTAATGCTGTGGCGCATTTATCATTTGACAAGTTAATTTGGCGAGTTTTTCGAGTGTTTGCAGCGTGGGGGCCGCGTGCCTAAAGGTGAGTTGCCATGGGATCCCCGATTCGCAATCTCTGTCGGGAGAAGATCACGCGACATACACTGCTTGATGAGACCTGAATAATACGAAACAGCTGTCGCAGTGTTCCACGCGTCGCATGCGGTATTCGCACCGAGTTTTGCTGTTGGATTTGTACAATTTCTCTCTCTCTTCTCTCCTTTCTCTCTCTCGTCTCATCTCTCTTCTCTCTCTCTCGTCTCTCTCTCTCTCTAGTAAGTCGTCAGGTGTGCCTAAAATCGTATAGTAGGAGGGAATCATGCCGCTTTTCACTACCGCTAGACGAAGGAGATGGGTTTAATATTCATATATGGGTGACAGAGCAATTCAGATGGGTCTAGAGAGGTATTTGAGGTTGTGTAGTTTTTGAAGGACGGCCATCATATATTTTGTGTGGTGTGAGCGTGGTAATTTATTAAGGAGGCCAATGTAAACCATGCACATCCCCTTGGTTACGTCAAAACCATTCCAACACCTTTTACAAACAAAGAATTGTTTTACCCAAGGGTCACCACTTAGTGGCCTCCTAGCGTGCTTATTATATAAATAATTATATATATATCTATTATATATATATATATATATAGTGTGCCTTGAGTGTGTTGTGTGTGGTGTGTGTGTCGTTTGGGCCAGCATTCTTTCTATTATCATGAGAGATATTTAAACAAAAGGCATGTCCTCCTGGTTTACAATTTTATTAACGATGCTTTTTCGACTTTTCCGTCCGTCAATTTTTTACATTTGGATTGAATTCCGTAGATTATTCAGCAATCTTCTTATTCCCAAGTACTTTCCGGGCACTTCGATGTGCCAGATCTCAGGGGTGATTGCTTTATGTCCTGTTGTTTTGTTTTTTACAATGTTCGTCATCTGTCTGATTATGGTACTTCGAAGGTGCCGAACAGTATTGGGATATGAACTTTGGTGGACTATCTAACAAATCCATCCAAATGTAAAAATGGCCAGAAGGCTTGAAAAGATCGTTTTAATAAAAGATTGGTTATAACAAGAGAAGTTGGCCTTTTGTTTCAATTCTACAACACCAAAACAAACACACACACAACATGTATCTACATTATATATTATATTATATATAATATATATATATATACTATATTTATATATAGTATATTACTGGTGACGTACTTATAACTAGTACGCGTTAAGGTCCATCTGGTAAATAAATCTATATTTTAAACATTACTGCTATTCAATTACAAACGTGTGTGCTAAGAAAAAATCTTTAAGAACAACATAGGAAAAACATAAATATGAAAATAAAATGAACGATTACCGCTAAACAGAAATGTTAAAACTAGATGTAAATTGTTTTCTATTGTGCAACAAGTCGTGATTTGTATTTCATTGTTTAAATATATTTGTATGAAAATTTGAAGTTTGGCAAACAGTCCGTAAATTTGTTCTCACTCCTCCTTCCTATTCCTCCTCCTTCCTTCAGACTCATCTGTCAATATTCTAAATTGCTGTTTAGATTTATTATATTTTATATGGCTTATAACAAATTGTTTTTAAAAGAAATTTGATTGACGTCCATCTTCTCTCTTCTCCTCTCTCATTCTCTCTCACACTCACACACACACGCCACGCACGCACGACACACAACACACGACTCGCTCAACATTTTCCATTTTTCTTCCACGTAATTTTGTCAATACTCTCTTCCCCACCGCCTCCACTCGCTTCAGCGTATTTCATTTTTTTTCAAACAGTTTTGCAGTACTCTCTCTCCTCTTCTCTGCCCCTCTCTCTCTCTCTCTCTCTCTTCTCTCTCTCTCTCTCTCTCGTCTCCTCTTCTCTCTCTCTCTCTCTCTCTCTCTCTCTTGATCATGTCATGATATTTTTCCTTAGAGTTAGTAATACATAAATTAGACAATTCTTTTCACTTCAAACTCCTGTTATTTATTTTCTGTTGCTATGTTTCTTTAAAGGTAATTCATTTACAATTTTCCTAGTTACTTCAAAGACCCTCAGTCTAGATATTTTAAGCTGACATTTTTGGTGTACGTGACTCGTTAGGCTAAATTTTTCTATAAACCCCTACCCTAGTAACATGATAACCATTTTAGCTATAACACATTTGAGGCCACTATAACATAATTGAGCTTTTTGCTATTCGGGCCCTCGACACTTTTGAACTCCTGTCTTCATTGCCTCATTGCCCAAAACTAAATAGGTTTGGGATTATGCTTACTGCAAGACTTGATGATATTGCTTAATTTACTCTAAAATGAACTATATATACTATATTTTAAGAAATTGACCTTGTGTCACATCTGCTCGTGCGGAAGGGTCGGTAAATATATATATATATATATGTAAACAAGGTTTGTTCTTAGGAAATGGCTTTTTGCCAGATAGAATTTTTTGGGGAATAAGTGGCTTAATTGATCGTACTAATTTTGAAAATTAAATTATTAATAATGAATAGGCGGGAATACTATAATGTATGGCCTAAACAAATCGAGAAATCATCCGTATGTACATTTCGGCCTATAGGGCCCTCATCTGCAGAGCTATAGATCGGAAGACCGCACTGTGCGTGATTTGAAACCAGGACCGTCAAGTGACAGGCCCGATCCATAACCCCAACACCAAAGCGACTTCTTAGATTAAGCATTAATTCCCAAAAAAAAATTATCGCAAAAAGCCATTTCTAAACAACCTTGTTTTACAACTTACTCATATGTTCGTGTAATAAAAGTCACTAGAAAGAGGATGTTAACCTTACTCTAAACAGAATCATAAATCTAAGAAGTTCGTTTGGTGTTGGGTTTGGGATCGGCCTGTTCAGCTTGGGCAGTCGGTTCAATCACGCCAGGGCGGGTCTGTCCGATTCTTGCTCTGCTGATGAGCCTAAATAGGCCGAAATTACATACGAGATTTGATTTTCTCCGATTTGGGTTTTAGCCATATACATTTAATAGGTATTTCCGCCTAATTCATTATTAATTAATTAATTTTTCAAAAATTACGGTACCGACTCCAATCTAAGCACTATATAGATATAATATTAGTATATTATATATATATAACTATATAATGTAATCTCTCCAATATCTTTAATAATAATTGAAATATTATTCAAATGCTTCAATAAAGGAGCCGTTTGGAGGTGAAGAGGGCTTTTTCCATTAAAGACCCTTCGTTAAAAGATATTATCTTTTTTTTATTTTTAAGACAGGTCCTTTGGAAAAATATTTTTTCATCTTATTCCATTCATTTCATTCATTTTTTATTCCATCATTTTTTTCATTAATTCTAGAACTATATATATATATATATATATATATATATATATATGATTATAATAAGTAGATTTTGTCAACATTTTTTATGCATGTTTTGTGAACCTCAACGGACAATTCTTGTTGACCGATTTCTTTTCTATCATTTTTCAATTGTCTGCCATCCTGTTTTTTTAATTTTATATCGAAGTGGAATTAGTGTCTTGAATCACCGAAGCGTTCTTACAACAAGTAGTGCTACTGAGTTTGGTTTAAAAGGAATCATATGGAAATGTCTCACCAGTTCACACCTGATGATTGGCACTAAGGAGGTGCAGAGGTACTCGTGTAAGAACCTTCGTGGGTCATACCACCATTCGCACTGATATAAAAAATGCCGACAATTGGAAAGGATTAAAAAGAAACTCGTCAGACAAGAATTGTCTGTCGAGTTCAACAAAACATGCATAAAAACATGGTGGACAAATATATACTTATTTAATATATATATATATATATATATAATATATAAATGGAGGTATGTAAATGTCTAAAATCTGAAAAACAAACATTCATGGATTCAAAAAGATTTTATATATAATTTAGAATGTGGAGTGTTATTATGTGTGTGAGTGTGTGCGCCGCGCGTAAGGGTAGCGTGGATATATTCTGGTTACACACGTTCCCCACCTATGTGATCTACAGACCAATATATATATATATTATATATATATATATATATTATAGTATATTATTTAGTTAAATGAAAAGAAAAGAGTCTAAACTTGCTTCATTACAATAATTTATTTAAACGCGTTTTATTAATACGGCATCTTCAGGTAATCACAAGAACATGGACATCTTAACTGGTTCTTGTGATTACCTGAAGATGCCGTATTAATACGCGTTTGAAATAAATTATTGTAATGAAGCAAGTTTAGGTTTTTTTCTTCTTTCTAAATCTGCTCTGTATTTTACTCACTGTATTAGGCACATTGAGCTCTCCTTATGCTTCTACCTGCACAGCTTGGTTAAACCACACGTGTGAAAGATCCCTAACTACGAATATATATATAGAGAGACAAGACAGACAGACAGACAAGAGGGTGGGGGGAGGGGTGAGAGAGTAGAAGTAAAGTCGGTGGAGTGACTTATTGTCGGTATCCTGCCGGACACGAAGAGTAATATCTCCTTTTCGCTAGCGCTAGACCAGGTAAGATTGTTTTAGCTGAGTTGAAAGCTCCACGCCTACTGTCAGCTCTCTCATTAGAAAAGAAGTTAAGGGGCGGAGCTGATTAAGGTTGGTGTCCACCTCAGACCGCAAAACAATCACCTTTGGTCTAGCGCTGTTCGGTGATACCGATTTTTAAGCCACCCCGGCGACTTATATATATTATATTTATATATATATTATATAATATAATATATAATATATATAGATATATGGATATAGATCATAAGGTTATCCAATCTCTGGATTGGTAAGCACAGGGTGATTTCTATTGTGGGACCGATCGAAATCTCACTGTACAACTATACTGTTACGCTCTTGTAGGTGCAAACATTATAGATCCATATAAGGATTTTTTATAATTCTTTAAAAAGAGCTCAATGTATACATAACAATAAAATAAATTATAACAAGAGCCAAATTTTTAACTTTTCAAGAAAGAAAAACTTAAAAACCTTCATCCCTTATATTTTTATTTCGAGCATAAAAAATAATAAAAAAATTTTAATAAAAAAAGTAAGCGAAAGAATAGCCTTTTGTTAAAACCTCGTCTGATGAGGCTATTTTTTTTTTTTTAATTTCTGGTCGAATAAATATATACGGGATGTCGGTTTGGTTAAGTTTTTCTTTCTTTGAAGGTTATAATATTATATATTCGTATATAATATATATATATATAATAGTATATAAATATTATATATATATTATATTATGCCTGTTTAATAAAGTCTTTATATAATTAGCTATTAACAAATTGATTCATGTTGAGGCCAACTTCACAATATGAGACTTTTTATACTTAGGACTCTTAAATACTTTTTGCCCTCAGTAAGTCTTGATTGCCCGGGTCACTCAGCGCTTCTCTGCTGAAGCACCGCACGTGTCCCAATTCCATTAAATATCACCATTTTCAGTTACGCTGACATTCTTTTCTTGCAGAATTCCATGTCTTTGACTGATACTATTCAAAATAAAAAAAAATTGAATGATTAAGATATCATAAATTTCTATTGATAATCAAATACAATTCATGAATTAATTAATAAATCACCGTCATGCTTACGCCTATAATGATAATCCCAATGGAGGAACGTGTTCTAATTGTGTTAGAGTCGTAGGAAATTGGATTGGTCGACCCGATTTGATTCTCTGGACGAGGCGTGTTTGGCAATTTCACATAGCGCTAATGACCCTTGGGAAGGACATGAATCCAATTCTCCCTCAGCTATTTAGGTAAATAGCAGTACGATTGGCTCTTTAACAATGGCTAGATACACCAGTAAAGAGAGAGGAAAAAACTCTGAATTCAAAACCTGTTAAACCCACTTTTAAAAAAATTTGACCTTGTGTCGCATCCTGCTTTCGTGCGAGAGGTTTGTGTAATAATATATATATATATATATATATATAATATATATTATATATATGACATCCCAAATATTGGCTCTATTGGCCATAACCCACAACTCATTATCATATATGTACCAAGAAGTATCTATCCCACATTGTCAAACTCTATTTCTCATTAAAAGTTCATATGGTATCACGTTAAATTGGTCTCTAGTGGTGCAGGTTTCAATTCTGAGCTAACGTGTTTCGGGAGGCCCCCCCGATAATCGGACATGACACATCAAGCCATAGAACCCTAATAGAGTGTCCCGATTGTATTACTCTTATAACAATCCCTACAACCCTTTTATCATGTGTGGTGCTTATAAAGCGGTTGGCTGTGGAATATTAAGTGTGCTAATTATGACGTTAAACTCATCTAGTGGTGAGATCTTCAATCTGGAATTTTGAGGAGATGGATATTTCCTTCATGTACACATCTACAAGAAGCATTATTATTTCAACGAGGGAAGAGCCTGGGTGAAAAAATCCAGCCCACGACGCCAGTTCGTAGTTAGCGATGGGTTCCTTCGATAGCGCAGATCATCTGCGACCCTAGTCGGCTATACAGCACTGCCCTTAATAGAATAGCAACTTCCCAGAAAACAGTGGAATCTACAGGGTTTGTGCCTATCCTGAAAATGCAACGGAATACCCTAATAACTGAGGAAAAAACATAAATAACACACATGCACACATGGGTCTAAAAATCACAATAGACTACATAACCTGACGAATGTCACTTCCTAGACGTAACTCAAACTTGTTCAAATTCGCACATTCACAGTAACAAACGTATAATGTGTGTGACCAGTTACCGCCCCGCGTAGCAACCGTTATGCTGCCCATAAACACTCTCATGACTTCAAATTACCATCACATACATACCACATCATTTTATTCCAATCATTACGCATTCCATGTCTATTGGAATTTTTCTGAAATTCTTTGAAATTTTTTCCGACTTTCCTTGCATTTGAAACATCTGCACCTGATGATTGCATCGCATGAAAACCATAGGGTCGTGGAATTTCCTTTTGTCACCTAATAAATAGATACGTAAAACCTTACTATATTTATTCTTATTTATTATATTAACAGCTCTATTCTTATATTGAGCACTCTACCAATTAATTACTGCCTGTTGGGTTACGCAAATTCCCATTTTGATCAGAACTAAAGTGGACCAAAAGCTTCGCCAAAATACCGGAGTGGATTGTGCAAGAGGGATCGCAGGTTCGTATTCGTATAGTTTTTTTTCTTGAGATGCTGCTACCAAAGTTTCTACAAGATAAGCACACAACAACCCTTGTGTTGTGGTCCCGTCTACTTTCTTTTCCCTGCGCGCTTCATTATGTCCAAAGTGGTTGCAGCCGTTACAGTAGTACTTGATAAACATAATAAAAAAAAAAATAAAATGACAAATTAAAAAGAAAATTATACAAAACAAGAAGAATAAAAAATAAACAGCTTAAAAACAAGATGGTTAAACGAACTTAACGAACATACATTCCACCATCATATGTCACCTCGCCGAAAGAAAAAAAATACTAAAGATCAAGGAATTAACCAAATTTAATGAAATTTTTAGTGTTGATACATTAATAAAATAATAAGATATAATGCAACCAGTTATTTTATTTAAAGACTTACATTTTTTTCAGGTGAATTAACTTTGAACCACGTATGTTTGGAATCTGTGTTACGCCTCAAAGATACGTGGTTCAAAGTTAACTGACCTAAAAAAAAAAGAGTTTTCAAATAAAATAACTGGTCATTATATTGTTTATTCATTAATATATCAATACTGAAATTTTCATAAATTCGGTTAATTCCTTGATTTTTAGTTTTTTTTTTCTTTTGGCGGGTGACATACGATGGTAGAATTAGGTCCGTTAAGTAGGATTTAACCAACAAGAATGTATAATTAAAAAAGATGATAAACAAAATATTAGGAAACTAATTTTTTAATCTCTGTATAAAATACAATTTACCAATCCCTCCGCACGAACAAGGTGTGATACAAGGCCAATTCTTAAGCGGAGTTTTAACAGGTTTGAATTCAGATATTCCTTCTCCTAGACTGGTTGCCTAACCAAATTAAAGGGCCCAGATTGCTCTACTATTTACCCATAGCTGGAGGGAGAATGGATTCATATCTTTCCCAAGGGTATTAATACATGTGAAATGCAAAACGGGCCTCATCCAGGATTTGAACTCGTCTTACCATCATTTCCTGCGATGGGTAACCATTACACCATGCCCCTCGATATATATTGAATATAGATTATTTTTAACTTTTTAAATCCTAGATAGATAGATATGAACAGATTGGATAGATAGAAAACAATTAGGATAGATAGATTGATAGAAGATATGAACAGATTGAGATAGATAGATAGAAACAGATTAGGATAGATAGATTGATAGATAAATATGAACAGATTGAGATAGATAGATAGAAACAGATTAGGATAGATAGATTGATAGATAGATATGAACAGATTGAGATAGATAGAAACAGATTAGGATAGATAGATTGATAGATAGATATGAACAGATTGAGATAGATAGAAACAGATTAGGATAGATAGATAGATATGAACAGATTGAGATAGATAGATAGAAACAGATTAGGAAGTTGTATTATAGGTGATATACCCTATAAGACTAATGGAATGCGCCGACAGGTTACTATAAATAACAGCTTAGGAGTAAGCCCATGCGAGTGCCAATAACTCTGTTATTTGGTAGTTGGGGTAGTTCTGCTAGTCTAAATCAAAATTTCTAAAAGTTTTGGTATTTCATATATCACAAGGCTCTATTACGAGGACTAGCAAATATACGCACCCTCCGTATTTAAGTTTTGATGTAATAAAATATTATACTAAATTATAAAGGCTAATGAAACTAAATAAGAATGCAGATAAAAAAGGGTTGAAACAGAGGGGGTAATCGAAAAATAGAACTGAAACTTACTCTTCCATCGTTTCCGTCTTTCATTGCTAAATTTTCTTAATTTGACTATTTAGTTAAAATAGGAAGTGAAGAATAAAATTAGTTATTTCTTCTTGTTAATGGATTTCTTTTAATATTCATCCCTGAGATTTGTGCTCATATCCATTAAGATAAAACCAAACAATTAGAAATCAATAATACCAAGCACATATTTATTAAAATCAAATTTTTTAAATATCAAATATGCAAATTAGCCTTCCCGTTCACACTGTAAACCACTATTTAGTTATATATAAAAAAACAATTGCAAGTTATTAGCAGCCAACAGTATTAATAATTTCAAACAATTTTAATAATAATTGAGGTTTAAATAAAAATAAAATCATGGAGAATGTGACGTAAATAACAAAGAGAATTGTAACTTGAGTAGTAATATAGTTTCGGTTATAGACAGAAAAACACACAATCTCCATTATAATAAGATAGAATGTGTAGCAAATTAGCGTGACGAATAACTGTAAAAAAAGGAAATTAATGTTGAAATTTGTATTATATTGATTTGCCATCTTTCTGTCCGCTAAAGAGGATGGCGTCGTGTCCACACTTTTTTCTATCTGCGTCTGCGCGAGTGGCTGAACAGGCCAATTATTGAATGGAAGTCTCTGGTGCAGTGACTGCACACAAACAGTGGTGCTTACAGGGGTTGTTGTTGTTTCTTCTTTCTGGCTCTCTTTGCTGTGGAGGTTATTTTCCTCCCTGTTTCACCCTTTTTTATGCATTGTTTGACAATGAGGCGCTAGAATGGCTGAGCAAGCCAATTATTGAACGGCAGTCTCTGGTGCAGTGACTGCACACAAACAGTTATGCTTACAGGGGCTGTTGTTGTCTATCCTTCCTTCTGGCTCTCTTTGCTGTGGCAGTTAATTTCCTCTCTTTTTCACTCCTTTTTGTAACTTGATTGACAAGGAGGTGCAAGGCCGCTCGATTTTCTGCATCAACCTCCCATGTGTTGGTGTTGATGTGGCATGTTTTCATGCCTTTCTTGCAGACGTCTTTGAAGCGTTGGCGTGGTCTTACTACCGGTCGGGAGCCTTCAACTAATTCGCCATACAGTAGGTCTTTGGGGATGCGGCCTTTGTCCATCCTCCTGATATGACCAAGCAAGCGCAGGCGTCTCTCGCAGATAATGGCGAATGTGCTGTTCATGTTTGCTCAGTCCAGCACGCCTGTGTTGGGCATTTTATCTTGAATGCTGAAATGAATTATAATAAAACCAGTGAACAGAAAACAAATAAGAGGAGGTTGAGCTGAACAAACGTTATTTTTTTTTACTAGGAATAATATGCGCCCTCCGGTCGTAATTAGTAGTTGATATAAATATATGAGACCTAATATAGGTCGAAATAGCTGTCCAGCATTCCGCACGTCGAACGCGGTATTCGCGCAGTTTGCTTGTTGTGATTATTCAATTATATCAATTTCTCTCAATGTATCTTTCTACATTTCTGTGCTCAGCGTGGGCATGTGCACGTGGATGTGTTGCCACCGTGTTGGGAAGTCGTGATTCCGGGAGGTAACCGTGTCCTCTGTTCGGTTGTGGATGCAACTACAAGACACACTAGGTTAATGCTGTGGCGCATTTATCATTGACAAGTTCATTTGGCGAGATTCGAGTGTGGCGTGGGCCGGTGGCCTAAAGGTAGAGTTGCCACTGGGATCCCCGATTCGATCTCTGTCGGGAGGAGATCACGGCATACACTGCTGATGAGACCTGATATAATACGAAACAGCTGTCCAGTGTTCCGCGCGTCGCACGCGGTATTCACCGAGTTTGCTTGTTGTGATTGTATCAATTTCTCTCTCTCTCT